>QJPP01000044.1:0-658249 GCA_003996215.1 Jaltomata sinuosa
AGTATGCATCAGAATCTTGGCACACAACCTAAGATTCCATTTCATTAATGCTTCGGCACACAAACCAAAGTATGCATCAGAATCTTGGCACACAACCCAAGATTCTATTTCATTAATGCTCCGGCACACAAAATGAAGTATGCATCAGAATCTTGGCACACAACCCAAGATTCCTTTTCATTAATGCTTCGGCACACAAACCGGAGTATGCATCAGAATCTTGGACCACAACCCAAGATTCCATTTCATTCAATGCTCTAGCACAAATTCGATTTACAATGCTAATCAGGCACTCTCTCGTTGCCTACACAACCAGGATTCTAATTCATTCAAAACTCTGCACACAACTGAGTACATAGACATCAGTCTTGACACACAGAAACCAATCAAGATAATTCAACTTCTATTAACGCCTTCGGTGGCACTGATCACTACGAAGTTATGGCCATCAAAAGTATTGCGGCACGAACCCAGGATCCCCTTTCAGTTCCAATACTACTGAAGAATGAGATCAGAGAATTGACTCAAATCTCGAAGATACATATGCTTTTAAACAAGCTTGCGTCTATGTCCGACAAGATCTTCGACTATCGTGACTTACATTGATCAAGCACCATCTAAACCTACATCAATACCAAACATTGGCATGATAGCAGAGCAGGTCTTCAATGATCCCAACAATCCCTCCACATATCCAGTGTCATTATTGGACTAATTGCGAGAATTTCAAATTGACACAACACTCATTCCTTCATCACACAATCCTCACTGTTCTCGAATTCTTACTAAGTAGACCCTGATTCCTGTAGAATCTCGAATTATATTAGGAAGCTCTATAAAGAGTGTCGATCATTACACATCAATATATCGTCTTATTTTCCAGGCAGAAGTACAAGCAACTTTATCAGTCCCCCAGCGCTCACAGCTCGACATTCGGGGCAATTTTGAAAGAGACAATGGGAAATATGTAAATGGCTATCATGTCCAATAGTCTTCTCTTTAATGTATTTTCCCCAAGACGTCCGCTCCCGACAATAGGAATATCGACGGTAACAAAGAGGGATAGCTTGGCTCAACTTGAACTATCACATCTGAGCCTATCACTCGTAGTACAGTTTACTGAGAATATTGTACTGGCGAACTATTAAATCGAAGGATCGGCATATTTTTATCATAATTCTTTATCGAGCAAAATTGGCTTCATGTCAACGTTTTCGCCCAAAGATTCTTACATCATCTTTAGTCGAAAAGGGGCAAACTGTTGACACCCAATTTTGGCTCTCCGTGCTTAAAATTAACGTCTTCAGGTTTTCTGATCGTTAAAGAGCACAAAATACATTTTTTTTACACATTTTTCATGAAATATAATAATTTATTGATAATCATCCTTATTTTAGGAGTTTTATCAATTTATTGATAATTATTCTTAATTTCATAAATATTAGGATTCTTATCAATTTATTGGGACATTTTTACTGTCTTACAATTTATTGATAATTATCCTTTATTTTGTGAATATTAGGATTTTTTATCAATTTATTATCATTATACAATTTTCATAATCACAATATTTTTTTACAGTCACCTACACACGTACACAATACAAATACTACAATTTTAATTATTTAAAACACATTACATCTTATTTTATTTTGTTTATATATTTTTGTAATCACATACCAATACACATATTTTTGTATATTATTTATAGATAATTCTTTAATACATTCCGCAAGCACAAGAGGTCGGAGCAATTAATTCTAATATGCAGAGCAACGAATCAATCAAGTCAAGGTCTTGTCACCTTTAATAAAGGATTAAAGGTGACATTTGACATGACTAAATACGATTATCGTCCATCAGTTAATAAACTTTATACATTAGTTAATAGAGTAAATAATCTATTAGATAATAACTAAAAAATAAAAAGAGATAGTGTTTTATTTTTTGGACAAAGGGGGGGGGGGGTTAGTTTTGTATTATAAAAAGGGGAGGGGGCTAATCTTTTTTTTGGACAAAAACAAAATGTATACATCCACACTCACACACGTTTTCACACACACACACAAATACCCATCTGATTTTTTTTTCTTTTTGCCCCCTTTTCTCTCTCAAGCCTCATGCTCTCTCTCTCCCTCTCATTGCTCTCTCCTCTCTGCTGCCTCGCCGGAGGTGATGACCGGCGAGCTCCCGACGGGAGCCACCACCACTGCACTGCCCCCTTCTTTTCCCGCCACTATTTTGCTGAAAAGTACCAAAGTTTGACAGAAAAACTAAAGCTCCGGCAAACAAAATGGCCCCTAAACTTCAGATTTGGCCGGATCTTTTTTAGATCTGACCGTTTGAATGTTTTCTGGCCTTTATTGTTTTTGATAATTGGTCTAGTTTAGTTTGCATATGTTTGCCTTTACAGATCTGGCCGGAGTTATTATTTCTCCGACGGTGTTGGATGTTTCCCGGCTACTTATGTTTATCTCTGTGTTGCTGCCATATTTTATTGCTGTTTTTCAGATTATTGTTTGCTGATTTGGTGCCCATTTTTCACCCGAAAATTTACTCCGGAGATGGTTTTGCTCCACTACTAATTGGCTGATTATGGGGTTTCTTTTTGACATTTTATTTGACTGCTTTTGAGGGCTTCCCACAGGCTCCTTTGATGCTCTGTTAAGTTGGTTTTCATATTGAAATTAATTGATTTGAACGGAATAAAATAAATTGGCCAATGAAAAAACTCACGTTGATTTTTGAGGCCTCCACAATAAAAAAGACGGATACATATATACATACGTAGCGAGAAAAAATAAAGTTTGGGCGATGACGAAATCTTAATATTACAAAGACGAAATAAAAAGTTTTATGATCCGTATCTTGGCGAGGTGACCTCGGGTGGCCAACCGATGTTTCGCAGCCATGTCGTATTTAAAACTTAGTACTACCACATATCTGAGCCGATACTATAATAAAATTCTATTTTCTTATATTTACATACATATATATATTTCTTTAACTTATTTTGGTAAATATTTATTTGTTATTGAATTTTTTACTAAGTGTTTATACAGGTACGTGAAGATACTTCCGAAGATGACAATTAAAAGGGGTTTGAAAATCTCTCCAAAATTTATTGCTTTTATTTATATTCTTGTAATTCTTGTAATTGTACAAAGATAAAGTATAGTGAAAATTTTATTTTCGGGGCTTTGGGAGGTGTGTCTTTTATTTACTTATTCATTATTACGTGCATAGGCAAAACTTAGACCGTAAGTACTTTACAAATAAATCAGTTCAACTTAGGTAATTAGTTCACATTTTTACTTCTCGCAGATATTAGGCCGTCTTTTTTTTTTCAAACCGTTCTTTTAATCATTTTTACTTAAACTTTGCAAACGATTCTTTATACATTCTTTTGAAAATTAATATTCTTTTCTCATTCTTAAACGCATTTTTTTCTTGCAGAAGTGAAATAGTATTTACATAATAAAAAACGCAAGTCAATTGATGTAATTATTGTACAATCTTTTCAATACATTTTTTTACATTATACATATTTTTTACATTCTTTACTCAATGTACTTAGACATATATTACTTACACATTTTTCTTATATATATATATTTCGTAATAGTATCTATTTATATTAACATATTTACATACTTTTCATATTAACAATATACATTCTTTTACACTCTTTTGTATACTTTCTTACATATAAATTTTCATACATATTAAATTTTCCCATACATATAAAAATACATTTTTCATACTCTTATGTACATATTTTAAAATTATTCTTTGCACTTGTATATACATATTTTTTACTGTTCATATTTATACTTTTCAAAAAATGTTTTTTACCTCCTCTCTCTTTAAAAATTAAGTTTAGCCGGGTACCACATTTGTGAATTTCGAAGGATGCCTAACACCTTCCCTTCGAAATAACTTGAACCCTTACCTAAAATCTCAAATGGTTTTCGCAGATTAAAATGTGAGTCATACATGTCAATAATCAAAAATAGGTTTTCTTATTTTCCTTAAAAAATTAGGTGGCGACTCTGTACATAATTAAATTCTTTCAGAGTCCATAAGTTGTGCTTTATCTAACCTTGGTAAAAATAGGGCATGACAGAATGGTGACTCTTCTGGGGAAAGGAATCAGGTTCTAACCATCATAGACTCAATTTTTTAATCGAGGGAGGTATTTCTGTTCACATTTTTCAGATATTGATTATTTAATTTTTTAATTATTTTTTGCACACTGTGAATTGTATATGTTATTATTTGTATTGTACACCTAAATTTCTTATTTTTTGCTTTTACATAATTCTTTTATTCATTACTTACTTTATACTGTAGATATGTATTCGAAATACTTCTACACATTATTTATTTAATTATCACATTATTTCTGTCGAGTCTTGGCCGTACACTATCACACACTGTGGTTCACGCGAGGAGTGTTTTACGCTCCTCCAAAACTTTTTTGGATTCCTTAGTTTCAGAGTCGGCGTGTTTAAATTACTATGCGTCTTCTCGCAGTTGTCCAAATATTTTTTATCAGCTTAGGTGAATCTACTCTTAGAATTCTTAGGCCGTTGTACATACGATCGTCACTTCAGTCGGATGATTTTTTATTCTTTATTTGTTATATATTTTTAATTGATACTTGCTCTTTGTTTATTATATATTCTGCGTTTTTATATTTTTGTGCACACTTTTTAGTTTATACATATATGTACACACGTCATTGTCGTCCTCGTCCATTTTATCTGACGATTTTGGTTGACTTGTGTTGAGCCTGGGACCTTTTCAATCTCTCACATTCGTTCTCAGTCTCTAAGACCATTCTTCACGATTTATCATTCTTTCTCATACCCATTATCGATCTTCAATTCCTCATGTTCATTCTCGGTCTCTAAGACCATCCTTCATAATCTATCGTTCTTTCTCATACCCAATGTCGATCTTTACGATCACTCTTTTGGACTTCATCATTTTTTTTCAAGAAATTATCAATACAGCCTTGTACATTCTTCTCATCTTTATACCATACCCTTTTCCTTGTCCAAACTTTCACTCATAACTTTACTTTTTTTCAATACAATCACTCAAAGTAATTATACAAATCACATATAATTAGGTATCAGTTCGAACTACGTTTTGACCTGATTCTTGTCCTGGCAAGATACGTAAGCAACCCTACATAAGGGTTCGGTCTTCCATTGTTTCAAAATAATTTCTTCAGGCTTTTAAAAATCGGGGCAAATTTTTGGAACAATTCAGATACGCTCTCCAAAGTCCTGCTAAGAGCGCAAATCAACAATTTCCTCAAATCCAAATCTCCCTGACATCAGTGCCAATATTGGCCTTACATTCAAACTGTCATTCGACTTTGATCTCAGAACATGGGACATAAGTTTTCTTTTTCTCTTGATCATCGTAGATTATGAAATGTGGCATTTTGGCCTTCACTTTCAAAATCAAGAGTTCAACACTATCCCAGTCATTCAATTCTTCCGACAGTGGTGAAGTAATATCAAATCTTTTCCATGCTTCTCTTTCTTAGTAATCTTTTCAGCGTATTAGAGTAGTGACAAAACTCTGTCTATGTTTTCACATCCATCATCTTGATTACCTGATCAGAGTAATTTCTACGCCCATTATTTGCAATCGATCTCCTTTGAGCCGCCTATCACACCATTCTTCATAAACAATCACTTGTTCATGGCAATCATACATATCACACCCATGGGTTCATTCTGAACTACGTCCTGACCTGATTCTCATCTTGATTCATCTTGGTGAGATATGTAGGCAATCCTACATAAGGGTTCGATCTTCCTGCTATTCTAAAATGATTTTCTTAGGATTGCAAACTGGGGCAAATATTTTGGAATAGCCCAATGACGCTCTCAAGCCCTCAAAAAATAATTTAAAGTGTCAACCAATTCTCTCAAAATCCATAATTCAAGAATATCAATGTCACTCTTACCATAATCTCTATTCGACTTTAGTTTCAAAATCTGAAAACCTAAGTCTCTCTTCAAACCTCTCAAATGACGTAGGACATGGAACTACAGTGAATCACTTTCACTTTCCAAATCTAATGGTTCAACACGAGTTGACTCGTTTTCTTCGCAGGCACACCTATCAAAGGATATAAAGCAATAAAAAGCGAGGAGTCAAATCTGAATTCTGTAGAAGTGAACACCCCTCTCCTTAAACTAAGAAGCTTTCTTTGAATGCAGGAGGAACAACATCATCCCTGAAACTCATGGGAGAATCACACTAATCTCTGATTTCAAATCGGATGCATCACTTGGCCGCATGACCTAACTCTAATCCCTCTTAGTCTTATGATTGGAGAGCGACTTTAACACTCTGTTATTTGATTCTTGCAGGTTAAATGATTCCTGAACTTCACATGAGATAACATCTGACCTCGGACGTTTTGAGGCATCCATATTCAATGGGACAGAAAAATCAGGGGAGTTTTTGACCATGTAATTATATTATTTTTTCTTCATGACTTTCCTACTTTCACTCATTTCTTATTTCTTTACAGGAGAATCGTCCCCACTTAATCGGGGATGAATACGCCAATAAATGCCCTCGTAAATAATTGAGGGGCCACAATATGTCATCTTCAACAACAATTGGAGACGATCACGATAATGGACGATCTCCATAAATAATTGGGAGATTGTGATAACGATCATCCCCGCAAACAGTCGGGAGAAACTCTCATCGAGGACGTTACCAACACCCGATATACGAGGCATCGCTCCGAGTTTGTCTATATCTTTGCATTATTTTTTGTACATATTTTTATATTCGATAAATATCTTAATTTTTTGCCTTATATTCCTTCTAGAGGTGAATTCCTTTATGCACATACATTTTAGTTCGTATCTTCACGAACTACGCGAACCTGATTCTCATTTCGATGAGATACGTAGGCAGCCCTTCTTGGGTTCGGTATTCTTTATTAGAAAAAGAAGAAAAAAGGTTGTACATACATTTTTGTTTCACATCTTCACGAACTACGCGAACCTGATTCTCATCTCGATGAGATACGTAGGCAGCCCTTCTTGGGTTCGGTATTCCTTATTAGAAAAACAAAAAAAAGTGTGTACATACATTTTAGTTCACATCTTCACGAACTACGCGAACCTGATTCTCATCTCGATGAGATACGTAGGCAGCCCTTCTTGGGTTCGGTATTTCTTATTAAAAAAACAAAAACAAAAAAAGTGTGTACATACATTTTAGTTCGTATCTTCATGAACTACGCATACCTGATTCTCATCTCAATGAGATACGTAGGCAGTCCTTCTTGGATTCGGTATTTCCTTTACAAAAAAAGGGATTATTTTTTTTTACTTTACATCTTATACCCTATCCTCTTGAACTACACAGACCTGATTCTTGTTTATACAAGATACGTAGGCAACCCTCATAAGGGTTCGGTCTCATTTTTCAAAAAGAAAAAAAAACATGAAAGTTTTGACTTGGTTGGTACCAACATAGTTAGAAGTGTGCATGAGAAAGAAAAAAATGATATGATGGAGAGGATCAATTTCATGGTAAACCATAAATCCTTTTGGTACCTCTTAATCGCACCTTAGTGACACTCGAAAAATTCTCTTGCATGCATCTAAGACAAGAACAAAACCAACCTCATCGTTTTATGTGCATTGTGTGGCGAGCATTAGATTAATTCATTGCATTGCATTGTTGATCTAGAACTTGGCCTAAATGCTTGTTGAGGCAAAATCCTGAGTTACACTTGATTTGGGAAAGGATCGTAGGCCTTCTTTGACCCGATTGAGCCTTTCATAGCCTACCAAATGACATTATCCCTAGCATTCCCCCTTTGAGTCTAAAGCCTTTTTTTTTAACAACCACATCTCAGCCTATACCTTTCTGAGTGCTTACATGCACTATCCTCTTTTGGCCCGACCTCCCTAAGTGCATTAAAATGTGCAAATTGCGGACAAAGATTCAAGATCAAAGATGCCAAAGGAAGAAGATGCAAACTCCCAGAGGAATAAAGATGAAAATACGACTTTAAAGGAGTAAAATTCCCCACAAATCAAAACATGGAGAAATCCCCCCCAAAAAAAATATATAATGAAAAACTGTAATGACCCTTCCGGTTATTTCCACGTATATGTTTTTCTTGAACCGTTAGAGTTTGTTTGTAGTGGCCCCAAGTCACTTAAGGCTCGTCAGGATCGGTAGTTCGGTGCCGGGTCCATTTGTTTGGCCGCATTATAAGTTTTGAAGACAAGTAAGTCGGTAAAAGTTATCGTAAGCTCCTTTAATAAATTTTCTGAACTTTGGGTAAAATGTCTCGGACCTTTTCTCTCAATATATAAAGAGTTAGAAGTCCCCCGAAATACCAAATCGAAGGTCTACGAGTCTAGTTTCCAACGCACAAAACCTCACGTCCAACTGATCTTGGAGTAAAAAGTTATGACTGTTTTACCGCGGACTGTCAGGCAGAAAACGGGTTGCGAACCGGGTCGCAAACCGGGTCGGGTTAAACTCGATTTAAGCCTCAACTTCACGTTTTAAAACGCCATTTCAGTTCTGAAACAGTGAGAAAACATAAGGGAGGATTCCAAGAGAGTTCTTGAGTATCAAAATAGTGCGATGGTGAATTGCGAACTTAAATTTAAGAATTTTATTAGCATCGCGCGTATATTTGAGAATATTTTATTTTAAAGTTGAATGTGGTAAAAAGTTATATATTATTATTACCTTTTTAAAATATTTTAAAGGTTTATGGAAAATATTTTTGTTATAATATAATTGTATATGTATTTATTTTATAAGGTTTTTATACATTGTAATATTTTAACGGAGATAGTAAATTTAGTGATGTTGAAATTTATTATTATAATACAGTAGGTTTTATTCGAAATAATTTTCTAATGATTATGGTATATTCAAAAATTATATTTATTATACCACAAACTTACGCAATACCCGAGTATATAAATAACGGGATAAGAATATTGTTTTGTTGCCTTGTAATTGCCACCTCCACTCCATGTGTAGGTGAAGGGAGTGGCCAGCAAGCACTAACAGTGAGTGATGGCATCATTTGGGAACTGTCAGCATTAACTAACAATTGTTCTTAACCCTTAGAAATGTCATTAACATGGATAACTTCAGCAAGCATTTATTTTCTTTTGCTCCACATATCTATACGGTATATAGATATTAGGCATAGAGGTGCATATCTGGACGTTGAATAAAAAGGGAAGTTAATTATCTACGTCAAATTATTCAAGCCCGAGTTCAAGTTTGATTTTTTTTCGGGGCTTCTTTTCGGAGAGGTTCGAGCTTGTCATTGGACGACAGGTAGGTTACGGTTTATTTTCCCTAGACTCCGCATATATACAATAAAATTGTATTAATGGGCATCCTTGGGTTGGTTTATTAGGTTGGTACCACAGACCTTGACCGCTTTATTCATGTCCGCCTACTTTTGTTCCTCCGTTGCTTCTAGTATTTGCCGATATATTTTATTTACCCTTGTGGTCCTGTGAGGCCTTGTTGACTCTGGAAAATAGAAGGTGGGATTTTGGGAATGTCCGCGAGTCCCGGGCATAGAATTATCCTTCTAGGCTGGTTATGCTTGCTGAGTAGTTGTGGGCCTGTGCAGGGTCGATAGGTTGATTGTGAGCTGCTGGGCAGCTATTGTGTGTGATCATACCATTTCCATGCATATAAAGAGGTTTTATCCATGTTTACTATGGTTTTGGCTTCGGGCCTACTGGCACTATTTTCTAAACCTTGCATGGCCCCGGGGCCTGTTTTTGATGGAAATGATTTGGAAATGGTTGATTTAACTTGTGAATATTCCTGGATAAAAGGAAGTAAAATTATGTTTTAAATCACCAGTTTTACGATTCACGCTAGACTCGGCAGGGCCGGGATGCTAGTTGAGTTTTCTTGCTACTTGAGATGATTTTAGCCTCGGTCGGACCGAGCACCTGAGATGACTTTTTACTGTTTAGACCCAGTTATGCCCGGGCACCCTTGGAGGGGTTTTTGAGACATTTTCCTACTACTTTAGTCCTGGACAGGGTCTGGGCATTGCATATTCGAGACTGGGTCTCTATCTTGATACCGGACTTGCTTTCGGACGACATGTTTTGATACTGAGTTTTAGTATGGGGTCTGGGACCTCCATGGACCTTGCCATCCGGGCCAGGGGCTACGGGCTGCGTGTGCCGAAGGAGGGGTATACGGTGGAGTAGAGGTATATGGGCAGTGTCCTTCCATGGAACCTACCTGCTGGGCCGGATCGGCGCCGGAGGAGGTACATACAGAGATACCATTTCACTTGAGATCTTCATGCATCATATCATTCATTGTTTGAGGCTCCACCCTTGTTTGTTGATTGTATGCTCCGGTAGTATGGGATGACGGAGGGTTTGTTTTCACTTGTTTGTGTTCCTCGGTTGTATGGGCGACCGGGGGACTGTAGGTAGACTCTTGCTATTTACTTACAGAATTGTTCCCTGTTACGGTTAAGTATGAAATTGGTTACTGCTAGACTGTTAGTTCTGTATTTGAGATTGATATGATTAGTTGAGTTTGATTCATGTCCCTGAGCATGTCTATCATCACCCTTTTCCTCTTCTTACACTTGAGGTTACCGGTATACCGTCCATTTCGTAAACTTATTATGTATACACTGTTATTGCAAGGACCCCAGGTGCGTTATTTCTTACTTTCACCTGTGCCTATGGTGTGTATATTCTGCTTACTGGCCTCACATGTGGTTCTGTTGATTTCCCTCTGGCTAGTTCCTGTGTACCTTTCGTTGATTTCTGTGACTGCTTGCTTCTTTTCTGTCTATTACTACGCTTTTATCTTATATGTGCCCAGTCGGCCTATGATACCTACTGGGTACCTTATGCTTCGCATTTGGTGCTCACCCCTACCCCCTGCATCTTTGGGTGCAGATCCTAGCGTGGGCCATCGTCGTTAGATCGTTGTGATTCGTGCTTGGAGATCTGTTGGGGACTACTTCAGACTGAGGGTGAGCTCTTGGCGATCGGAGCTTAGCTTTAGTTTATCTTTTGCTTCATGTACTCTATTACCATTCAGAGACATCTGTATATATGGTTTTGGATTATTTGCACTCCATATATGTAGTTTTGGCTCTATACTATGATACCAGGTCTTGGGGTTTGGTTTAGTTTCCGCATATGTATATATTTATAGTCCTTTTATCTGTTATCTTTGTCTTGTTCTCTTATTTGTTAGATAGTAGCCCATTACTAACTGTTCTGGGCTACGGGGATTGGTTCTCCTACTGGGGGGTTGTAGGTGCCATCATGACCGAGAAATTGGGTCGTGACAACTTGGTATCAGAGCTTTAGGTTCACCGGTGTCATCGGTATAGGAGCCAATCTCTAGTAGAGTCTTGCGGATCGGGGCGGAGACGTCCGTACTCAATCTTTGGGAGGCTACAGTGGCATTTTAGGAAATTCGACTCTTTCATTGCTTCTGTGTCGTGCGTACAACCCTTGAAGTTTCTTGAAATCTCATTTTTTCTACTTCATTCTTCCGCAGATGGTTCGTACGAGATCATCGACATCACGCGGAGATGAGCCTCCCACTCCAGCGAAGGGTCGAGGACGCCCTCGAGCAGTGGCAACTGCTAGAGCTGCTAGAGTGGAGATAGAGCCCAAGCGGCATGTGGATCAGGGGGCAGCCCAGGTACCGCCAGCTCCAGTACCAGCTCCAGTGCCCATTTCTGTGCCAGCTCCAGCCGCAGCTCAGTCTCCAGATATTCGGGGAGTACTATTACAGCTTTTGGGTGTGATTGGAGAGCGACCTTCTGAGGTAGGGCAGACATCCTCTCAGGGGGCAGCCCTGGGTGCACAGAGCTCAGGAGCGCAGCCTGCTACTATGGCTCCCCGTGCGGAGGTCATTCTGGTTCCATCTGTTGCACAACCTCTTACTCCTCGCCCAGCTATGACAGAGTCAGAGCAGAAGGCGTTGGGTAGGTTTTTGAGGTTAGCACCTCCGAGGTTCGCTGGTACTTCTGTACAGGATCCACATGACTTTATTACTACCTGTGAGGAGATATTGCATCATCTGGGTTTGTTGGAGACTCACGGGGTTGGTTATACTACCTATAAGTTAGAGGGCCCAGCGAATTTATGGTGGAGGGCCCAGGTTGCTTGTAGACCACCGCCGTCACCTCCTTTGACCTGGTCTGAGTTTTATGAGGCCTTTATGGCCAAGTTCCTACCTCAGAGTGATCGTGAGCGTCGCAGGGAGCAGTTTAATCACCTTATGTAGGGGTCTACGACTGTCTCAGAGTATGAGACCCGTTTTCATCAGCTAGCACCGTTTGGAGCTATGATCATTCCTACCGAGGCAGATAGGATCCGCAGATTTGTATGGGGTTTGAGGCCAGAGATCAGGCAGCCAACTGAGATATTGATTGCCAGTGGTCAGTCATTCCAGGCTATTGTAGACTCTGCCCGCACTGTGGAGGACTTACAGCGATACGATCAGGGGTCTAGAGATAAAAGGCCTCGGCATCAGGGTGTCTACAGTGGTTCCAGATATGGCGGTAGAGGTCCTGCCAGTGGAGCCGGGGTTATCAGCCACAGCAGCACCAGGGTCTATCTAGCCGACCGGTTCAGGCTTCCCTTCAGACTTTTGGCAGTACCCAGTTCGAGCAGGGTCAGAGCAGCCATCAGGGCTATGGCGGCCAGTCTTCGAGGGGTACAGTTTCTGGGGCATCAGGTCATGGTGGTTATGCGGGATCTACTGGTTCATCTCGACCGAGTAGGCCGTTAGGGGCTTGTTTTACTTGTGGTGTGATTGGTCATTTTGCTAGAGATTGCCCTCAGCAGGGTACAGTTCAGTTGGCCGAGCCTTTACGGGCAGTTCAGCCCCCGGCTAGAGGGGGTGGTCGTCAAGGTAGAGGTGGTGCTCCACGCGGCAGAGCAGGTGGTAGGGATGGCGGTCGGGCAGGTGGAGGTCATCGTCAGTTTTACGCGGTCCCTAGGAGACTAGAGGCAGAAGCCTCAGATGCTGTTATTACAAGTACGATTTTTGTGTGCCATCAGTCTGCTATGGCTTTATTTGATCCTGGATCCACTTGTTCATATGTATCTGCCTACTTTGTGCCTTGTTTGGGGTTGGCTAGTGAGCCATTATCTGTTCCTGTTTCTGTTTTGACCCCAGCAGTAGGAGATTCTTTAGTAGTGACCGGATTGTGAGATCTTGTATGCGATCTATTGGTGATTCAGAGACTTGGGGTGATTTGATGATTCTTGATATGCTAGATTTTGATGTGATACTGGGCATGGACTGGTTATCCCCTCACCGTGTGGTTTTGGATTGTTATGCCAAGACCATTACCATAGCTGTGCCCGGTGTATCCCCGGTTATATGGCAGGGTTCTATTAGTCATGCACCATCGGGGATCATCTCTTGTCTTCTAGCTAGGAAGTTGATTTCCCGTGGGTATTTAGCTTATCTAGCATATGTCCGAGATGTTAGTGTTGACCCTACTTCACCTGAGTCTGTTCCTGTGGTTAGAGACTTCCTCGATGTGTTTCCTACCGACCTGCCAGGCCTTCCACCTGAGAGAAATATTGATTTCGCTATTGAGCTAGAGTCGGGAACTAGGCCCATTTCTATTTCTCCTTACCGTATGGCTCCTGCAGAGTTGAGGGAGCTTAAGGAGCAGCTCAAGGATCTGTTAGATAAGGGGTTTATTAGACCTAGTGTGTCACTTTGGGGTGCTCCTGTTCTCTTCGTGAAGAAGAAGGATGGGTCGATGCGCATGTGTATTGATTATCGACAGCTGAATAGGGTGACAGTGAAGAATAGGTATCCGATGCCGAGGATTGATGGCTTGTTTGACCAGCTTCAGGGTTCAGTCGTGTTTTCGAAGATTGATTTGAGGTCTGGCTACCATCAGTTGAGGATTAGGGCGGAGGACATCCCTAAGACAGCATTCAGGACACGTTATGGCCATTATGAGTTCCTGGTGATGTCTTTTGGGTTGACTAATGCCCCCGCAGCCTTTATGAACTTGATGCACATGGTTCTTGGCCCGTATTTGGACTCATTTGTGATAGTTTTTATAGACGACATCTTGGTATACTCGCGTAGTAGAGATGAGCATGAGCAGCACTTGAGGGTTATACTCCAGGCTTTGAGAGATCATCGGCTTTATGCCAAGTTCTCAAAGTGCGAGTTTTGGCTTGAGTCAGTTGCATTCCTAGGGCACGTGGTGTCTAAGGATGGGATTAGGGTTGATCCGGGAAAGATTTCAGCGGTTTGTGAGTGGCCTAAACCTACTACTGTTACTGAAGTTCGCAGCTTTATTGGGTTAGCAGGTTACTACAGACGGTTCGTTGAGGGATTTTCTTCCATAGCAGCACCCTTGACTATGCTGACTAGGAAGGATGTCCCATTTCAGTGGTCGGATCAGTGTGAGGATAGTTTCCAGAGGCTTAAGGCCTTATTGACTTCAGCTCCAGTGTTGACTTTGCCGGTTGAGGGTCAGAGCTTCTCTGTGTATTGTGATGCTTCTAGGGTTGGTCTTGGTTGTGTGTTGATGCAGCAGGGTCGAGTAATAGCATATGCGTCGAGGCAGCTGAAGGTTCACGAGCGCAACTACCCCACTCATGACTTAGAGTTGGCGGCGGTAGTTTTCGCGCTCAAGATCTGGAGGCATTACCTATATGGAGTTCACTGTGAGATCTTCACGATCACGTAGTCTTCAGTATATCACGAGTCAGCGGGAGTTTAACTCGAGACAAGAGGAGATGGGTCGAGTTACTGAAGGACTATTGACTTCACTATTCTGTATCATCGCGGTCAAGGCAAACGTGGTAGCGGATGCTTGAGCCGGAAGGCCAGTGAGTATGGGTAAGCCTAGCTTCTCTTTCAGTTTCAGAGCGACCATTGGCCTAGGACATCCAGTCCTTGGCTAACCGTTTGGTTAGGCTTGACTTGTCGGATCCTAGCAGAGTTCTCGCCAGTGTTGAGGTTCGTTCTACTTTGATTGATCAGATTCAGAGCAGTCAGTTTGAGGATCAGCAGTTGTGTGACCTTCGTGATCGGGTTGTTCAGGGTGAGACCAGCCGGGTTACTCTAGATTCAGATGGGGTTCTGAGGTTTGATTGTCATCTTTGTGTTCTGAGGGTTAGTGATTTGATTCAGTTGATACTTCATGAGGCACATTGTACTAGATACTCCATTCACCCGGGCACAACAAAGATGTATAGGGACTTGAGACAGCTTTACTGGTGGAGTGGTATGAAGCGGGATATAGCGGAGTTTGTATCTCGGTGCTTGAATTGTCAGCAGGTTAAGTTCGAACACATGAGACCTGGTGGTTTTATGCAGCGACTTCCCATTCCTGAGTGGAAGTGGGAAGGGATTACTATGGACTTTGTTGTTGGGTTGCCTCGTACTTCTCATGGGTTTGATTCCATATGGGTGATTGTTGATAGGCTGACTAAGTCAGCACATTTCTTGCCGGTTCAGACTTCTTATGGCGCAGAGAGGTTAGCTCAGATCTACCTTCGTGAGATTGTTCGGTTGCACGGGGTCCCAGCTATTATCATTTCAGACCGTGGCACTCAGTTCACATCTCAGTTCTAGAGGGCTATTCAGTGAGATTTGGGTACAGAGGTTCATCTTAGTACAGCTTTCCACCCTCAGACAGATGGCCAGTCTGAGAGGACCATTCAGATTCTTGAGGACATGCTTCGGGCCTGTGTTCTTGACTTTGGAGGTTCTTGGGATCAGTTTGTTCCCTTGGCAAAGTTTGCTTATAATAACAGCGTCCATTCGAGTATTGGCATGGCACCTTTTGAGGCTTTGTATGGCAGGCGTTGCAGATCACCGGTAGGTTGGTTTGATGGTTTTAGTGCTGGGACACAGAGCACAGATTTGCTTCGAGATTCTTTAGACCGAGTCCGAGTGATTCAGGACAGACTTTGGGCAGCTCAGAGCAGTCATAAGAGTTATGCTGATCGTAGGCTTCATGCCTTGGAGTTTAGTGTCGGTGACTTGGTGTTTCTCCGTGTATCGCCCATGAAGGGCGTGATGAGATTTGGTAGGCGGGGCAAGCTTAGCCCGAGGTACATTGGGCCATTTGAGATTCTTCAGAGGGTTGGTGGCGTTGCCTATTAGCTAGCCTTGCCTCCGATGTTTTCAGCTATACATCCTGTATTCCATGTTTCGATGTTGCATCGGTATGTCCCAGATGAGTCTCACGTGTTGCAGTGGGATTCAGTTCAGTTGGGTGAGGGTTTAGCCTTTGTTGAGGAGCCGGCAGCTATTTTGGCCAGAGATGTCAGGAGATTGAGGTCTCGAGAGATCCCGGTTGTTAAGGTTCAGTGGAGGCACCGTCCACTCTAGGAGGCTACCTGGGAGACCGATAGAGATATGCGGGATCAGTATCCGCAGCTATTTTAGCCTTCAGGTACCCCCTTGACCTTGACTTTCGAGGACGAAAGTCCTTTTTAGTAGTGGATGATGTAATGACCCTTCCAGTTATTTCCACGTATATGTTTTCCTTGAAACGTTAGAGTTTGTTTGTAGTGGACCCAAGTCACTTAAGGCTCGTCAGGACCGGTAGTTCGGTGCCGGGTCCATTTGTTTGGTCGCATTATAAGTTTTGAAGACAAGTAAGTCGGTAAAAGTTATCGTAAGCTCCTTTAATAAATTTTCTGAACTTTGGGTAAAATGTCTCGGAGATTTTCTCTCAATATATAAAGAGTTAGAAGTCCCCCGAAATACAAAATCGAAGGTCTATGAGTCTAGTTTCCAACGCACAAAACCTCACGTCCAACTGATCTCGGAGTAAAAAGTTATGACTGTTTTACCGCGGACTGTCTGGCAGAAAACGGGTTGCGAACCGGGTCGCGAACCGGATCGGGTTAAACTCGATTTAAGCCTCAACTTCACGTTTTAAAACGCCATTTCAGTTCTGAAATAGTGAGAAAACATAAGGGAGGATTCCGAGAGAGTTCTTGAGTATCAAAATAGTGCGATGGTGAATTGCGAACTTAAATTTAAGAATTTTATTAGCATCGCGCATATATTTGAGAATATTTTATTTTAAAGTTGAATGTGGTAAAAAGTTATATATTATTATTACCTTTTTAAAATATTTTAAAGGTTTATGGAAAATATTTTTGTTACAATATAATTGTATATGTATTTATTTTATAAGGTTTTTATACATTGTAATATTTTAACGGAGATAGTAAATTTAGTGATGCTGAAATTTATTATTATAATATAGTAGGTTTTATTCGAAATAATTTTCTAATGATTATGGTATATTCAAAAATTATATTTATTATACCACGAACTTACGCAATACCCGAGTATATAAATAACGGGATAAGAATATTGTTTTGTTGCCTTGTAATTGCCACCTCCACTCCACGTGTAGGTGGAGGGAGTGGCCAGCAAGCACTAACAGTGAGTGATGGCATCATTTGGGAACTGGCAGCATTAACTAACAATTGTTCTTAACCCTTAGAAATGTCATTAACATGGATAACTTCAGCAAGCATTTATTTCCTTTTGCTCCACATATCTATACGGTATATAGATATTAGGCATAGAGGTGCATATCTGCACGTTGAATAAAAAGGGAAGTTAATTATCTACGTCAAATTATTCAAGCCCGAGTTCAAGTTTGATTTTGTTTCGGAGCTTCTTTTCGGAGAGGTTCGAGCTTGTCATCGGACGACAGGTAGGTTACGGTTTATTTTCCCTAGACTCCGCATATATAGAATAAAATTATATTAATGGGCATCCTTGGGTTGGATTATTAGGTTGGCACCACAGACCTCGACCGCGTTATTCATGTCCGCCTACTTTTGTTCCTCCGTTGCTTGTAGTATTTGTCGTTATATTTTATTTACCCTTGTGGTCCTGTGAGGCCTTGTTGACTCTGGAACATAGAAGGTGGGATTTTGGGAATGTCCGCGAGTCCCGGGCATAGAATTATCCTTCTAGGCTGGTTATGCTTGTTGAGTAGCTGTGGGCCTGTGCAGGGTCGATAGGTTGATTGTGAGCTGCTGGGCAGCTATTGTGTGTGATCATACCATTTCCATGCATATAAAGAGGTTTTATCCATGTTTTACTATGGTTTTGGTTTCGGGCCTACTGACACTATTTTCTAAACCTTGCATGGCCCCGGGGGCCTGTTTTTGATGGAAATGATTTGGAAGTGGTTGATTTAACTTGTGAATATTCCTGGATAAAAGGAAGTAAAATTATGTTTTAAATCACCAGTTTTACGATTCACGCTAGACTCGGCAGGGCCGGGGTGCTAGTTGAGCTTTCTTGCTACTTGAGATGATTTTAGCCTCGGTCGGACCGAGCACCTGAGATGACTTTTTACTGTTTAGACCCGGTTATGCCCGGGCACCCTTGGAGGGGTTTTTGAGACATTTTCCTACTACTTTAGTCCTGGACAGGGTCTGGGCATTGCATATTCGAGACTGGGTCTCTATCTTGATACCGGACTTGCTTCCGGACGACATGTTTTGATACTGAGTTTTAGTATGGGGTCTGGTACCTCCATGGACCTTGCCATCCAAGCCTGGGGCTTCGGGCTGCGTGTGCCGGAGGAGGGGTATACGGTGGAGTAGAGGTATACGGGCAGTGTCCTTCCATGGAACCTACCTGCTGGGCCGGATCGGCGCCGGAGGAGGTACATACAGAGATACCATTTCACTTGAGATCTTCATGCATCATATCATTCATTGTTTGAGGCTCCACCCTTGTTTGTTGTTTGTTGATTGTATGCTCCGGTAGTATGGGATGCCGGAGGGTTTGTTTTCACTTGTTTGTGTTCCTCGGTTGTATGGGCGGCCGGGGGACTGTAGGTAGACTCTTGCTATTTACTTACAGAATTGTTCCCTGTTACGGTTAAGTATGAAATTGGTTACTGCTAGATTGTTAGTTCTGTATTTGAGATTGATATGATTAGTTGAGTTTGATTCATGTCCCTGAGCATGTCTATCATCACCCTTTTCCTCTTCTTACACTTGAGGTTACGAGTATACCGTCCATTTCGTAAACTTATTATGTATACACTGTTATTGCAAGGACCCCATGTGCGTTATTTCTTACTTTCACCTGTGCCTATGGTGTGTATATCCTGCTTACTGGCCTCATATGTGGTTCTGTTGATTTCCCTCTGGGCTAGTTCCTATGTACCTTTCGTTGATTTCTGTGACTGCTTGCTTCTATTCTGTCTATTACTACACTTTTATCTTATATGTGCCTAGTCAGCCTATGATACCTACTAGGTACCTTATGCTTCGCATTTGGTGCTCACCCCTACCCCCATGCATCTTTGGGTGCAGATCCTAGCGTGGGCCATCACCGTTAGATCGTTGTGATTCGTGCTTGGAGATCTGTTGGGGACTACTTCAGACTGAGGGTGAGCTCTTGGCGATCGGAGCTTAGCTTTAGTTTATCTTTTGCTTCATGTACTCTATTACCATTCAGAGACATCTGTATATATGGTTTTGGATTATTTGCACTCCATATATGTAGTTTTGGCTCTATACTATGATACCAGGTCTTGGGGTTTGGTTTAGTTTCCGCATATGTATATATTTATAGTCCTTTTATCTGTTATCTTTGTCTTGTTCTCTTATTTGTTAGATAGTAGCCCATTACTAACTGTTCTGGGCTACGGGGATTGGTTCTCCTACTGGGGGGTTGTAGGTGCCATCATGACCGAGAAATTGGGTCGTGACAAAAACACTCCAACAAATGTGGAGAAATTTCAAAAAAAAAAAAAAAGAAGAGAAAAGAACTCCAAAAGGGGAAAAAAGACTCCAACAACGAAAAGAAGTCGATACAAATTCAAAGAAAGGGACTACGAAACAAAGAAGATCAAGCGTCCAAATGCAACAAATGTCAAAGCACAAATACAGTGCATGCTCAAGGGAGGATTAGTCACTTTTATCCCAAATAATATCCTACCCATGCCCAAGCCTACATTACAAGCTAATAATAAGCCCTACATGATCCTATTTCAAGCGTTCTCACATTAGTGGATACTTACATGAAGGCCAAGCCTATGGTATCACAATTGCATGCATTGAACATCCTTCTGAGTGTGAGTGCACTTCTCAAAATGTCCTAAAATCAAAATACTCATATGTGTGAAAAATAGGACTTTCTTTTGGTGAGGCACGTGAAACATGAGAACATGTATAGTTCAAAATCTTTGTTTGAATCAAGATGAACAAATCTTGTCGATACTTAGGTACGTCTGAGGTACCATTTGAAACTATTGGAATTACCCAAAGTTGATCTTGGTTAGCTGGAAAAGATGGTGGAATTCTTGTGCATAAGACTAATTGTCGGTACCAACTGAAAGTCAAGACATTATTTTCTTTTCAACATTCTTACAACTGGAAACCAAAAAGTTTTCTTCCTTTACAGGCGCCCACCTTCTAATGCGGGTATTTACATTTCAGTACATTTTACAGGCGCCCACCTTCTAATGCGGGTATTTACATTCAAGTCCCTTTTACAGGCGCCCACCTTCTAATGCGGGTATTTACATTCAAGTACATTTTACAGGCGCCCACCTTCTAATGCGGGTATTTACATTCAAGTACATTTTACAGGCGCCCACCTTCTAATGCGGGTATTTACATTCAAGTACATTTTATAGGCGCCCACCTTCAAATGCGGGTATTCATTTAAAGCTCTGGCACACAAAGCAGAGTATGCATCAGGATCTTGGTACAAAACCCAAGATTCTATTTCATTCAAAGCTCCGGCACACAAACTGGAGTATGCATCAGAATCTTGGCACAAAATTCAAGATTCCCTTTTATTAACGCTTTGGCACACAAACCGGAGTATGCATCAGAATCTGGGACCACAACCCGAGATTCCATTTCATTCAATGCTCTAGCACACAAATCGGAGCATGCATCAGGATCTTAGCACACAACCCAGGATTCTATTCATTCAAAACTCTGGCACACAAACTGGAGTATGCATCAGAATCTTGGCACACAATTCAAGATTCCCTTTTATTAACGCTTTGGCACACAAACTGGAGCATGCATCAGGATCTTGGCACACAATCCAAGATTCCATTTCATTTAAAGCTCCAGCACACAAACTGGAGTATGCATTGGAATTTTGGCACACAACCCAATATTCAACTCATTCAAAGCTCTGGCACATAAACCGAAGTATGCATCGAGATCTTGACACACAACCCAAGATTTCATTTCATTAACGCTTTGGCACACAAACCAAAGTATGCATCGGAATCTTGGCACACAATCCAAGATTCCATTTCATTTAAAGCTCCAGCACACAAACTGGAGTATGCATTGGAATTTTGGCACACAACCCAAGATTCAACTCATTCAAAGCTCCGGCACACAAACCAAAGTATGCATCGGAATCTTGGCACACAACCTAAGATTCCATTTCATTAATGCTTTGGCACACAAACCGAAGTATGCATCGGAATCTTGGCACAAAACCTAAGATTCCATTTCATTTACGCTCCGGCACACAAACTGGAGTATGCATCAGAATATTGGCACACAACCCAAGATTCCATTTCATTAACGCTCCGGCACACAAACTGGAGTATGCATCAGAATCTTGGCACACAACCCAAGATTCCTTTTCATTAATGCTTCGACACACAAACTGGAGTATGCATCAGAATCTTGGACCACAACCTAAGATTCCATTTCATTCAATGCTCTAGCACACAAATCAGAGCATGCATCAGTATCTTGGCACACAACCCAGGATTCTATTCATTCAAAACTCTGGCACACAAACTAGAGTATGCATCAAAATCTTGACACACAACTCAAGATTTTGCTTCATTAACGCTTCGGCACACAACTCAAAGTTTGCATCAAATTCCTGGCACAGAACCCAGGATCCCCTTTCTATTCCAATACTCTGAAAAATAAATCAGAGTTTGACTCAAAGTCTCGAGATACATATGCTTTTACAGTTTGCGTCTTATGTCCGAAAGAGTCATTCGACCTATCGTGACTTGCATTGTCAAGCACCATTCTACCTACATCACACCAACATGGGACGTGTAGGCAATCAGGTCTTCAATGACCAACAATCCCTCTCACATATCCAGTGTCATTAATTGGATACTTGGAGAATTTCAAAATTGACACCAAATCATTCCTTCTCACACATCCTCACATTTTTCGAACTACATAGACCTGATTCTCGTGAGCTCGAGATATGTAGGAAGCTCTATTAAGAGTTCGGTCATTATCACATCATAATCATTCTTTTTTCCAGCAAGTACACAATCTTGCATCCCCAGCGTCTCACAGCTCGACATTGGGGCAATTTTGAAAGAGACATTGGGAATATGTAAATGCTTCTGTTCCCAAATAGTCTTTTCCTTTAATTATTTTTCCCAAGGTCGTCCGCCCCGAACAATAGGACAAGAGGTAATTTGCCTCAACTTTTGAACTACATCTGGCCTGATCCTCGTGTAATCCGAGATATGTAGGCAACTCTAAATCGAAGTTCGGCCATATTTTTATCATAATTCTTTATCGAGCAAAATTGGCTTCATGTCAATGTTTTCGCCCAAAGATTCTTACATCATCTTTAGTCGAAAAGGGGCAAACTGTTGACACCCAATTTTGGCTCTCCGTGCTTAAAATTAACGTCTTCAGGTTTTCTGATCGTTAAAGAGCACAAAATACATTTTTTTTTACACATTTTTCATGAAATATAATAATTTATTGATAATCATCTTTATTTTAGGAGTTTTATCAATTTATTGATAATTATTCTTAATTTCATAAATATTAGGATTCTTATCAATTTATTGGGACATTTTTACTGTCTTACAATTTATTGATAATTATCCTTTATTTTGTGAATATTAGGATTTTTTATCAATTTATTATCATTATACAATTTTCATAATCACAATATTTTTTTACAGTCACCTACACACGTACACAATACAAATACTACAATTTTAATTATTTAAAACACATTACATCTTATTTTATTTTGTTTATATATTTTTGTAATCACATACCAATACACATATTTTTGTATATTATTTATAGATAATTCTTTAATACATTCCGCAAGCACAAGAGGTCGGAGCAATTAATTCTAATATGCAGAGCAACGAATCAATCAAGTCAAGGTCTTGTCACCTTTAATAAAGGATTAAAGGTGACATTTGACATGACTAAATACGATTATCGTCCATCAGTTAATAAACTTTATACATTAGTTAATAGAGTAAATAATCTATTAGATAATAACTAAAAAATAAAAAGAGATAGTGTTTTATTTTTTGGACAAAGGGGGGGGGGGGTTAGTTTTGTATTATAAAAAGGGGAGGGGGCTAATCTTTTTTTTGGACAAAAACAAAATGTATACATCCACACTCACACACGTTTTCACACACACACACACATACCCATCTGATTTTTTTTTTTTTCTTTTTGCCCCCTTTTCTCTCTCAAGCCTCATGCACTCTCTCTCCCTCTCATTGCTCTCTCCTCTTGCTGCCTCGCCGGAGGTGATGATCGGCGAGCTCCCGACGGGAGCCACCACCACTGCGCTGCCCCCTTCTTTTCCCGCCACTATTTTGCTGAAAAGTACCAAAGTTTGACTGAAAAAACTAAAGCTCCGGCGAACAAAATGGCCCCTAAACTTCAGATTTGGCCGGATCTTTTTTAGATCTGACCGTTTGAATGTTTTCTGGCCTTTATTGTTTTTGATAATTTGTCTAGTTTAGTTTGCATATGTTTGCCTTTACAGATCTGGCCGGAGTTATTATTTCTCCGGCGGCGTTGGATGTTTCCCGGTTACTTATGTTTATCTCTATGTTGCTGCCATATTTTATTGTTGTTTTTCAGATTATTGTTTGCTGATTTGGTGCCCATTTTTCACCCGAAAATTTACTCCGGAGATGGTTTTGCTCCACTACTAATTGGCTGATTATGGGGTTTCTTTTTGACATTTTATTTGACTGCTTTTGAGGGCTTCCCACAGGCTCCTTTGATGCTCTGTTAAGTTGGTTTTCATATTGAAATTAATTAATTTGAACGGAATAAAATAAATTGGCCAATGAAAAAACTCCCGTCGATTTTTGAGGCCTCCACAATAAAAAAGACGGATACATATACACATACGTAGCGAGAAAAAATAAAGTTTGGGCAATGACGAAATCTTAATATTACAAAGACGAAATAAAAAGTTTTATGATCCGTATCTTGGCGAGGTGATCTCGGGTGGCCAACCGATGTTTCGCAGCCATGTCGTATTTAAAACTTAGTACTACCACATATCTGAGCCGATACTATAATAAAATTCTATTTTCTTATATTTACATACATATATGTATTTCTTTAACTTATTTTGTTAAATATTTATTTGTTATTGAATTTTTTACTAAGTGTTTATACAGGTACGTGAAGATACTTCCGAAGATGACAATTAAAAGGGGTTTGAAAATCTCTCCAAAATTTATTGCTTTTATTTATATTCTTGTAATTCTTGTAATTGTACAAAGATAAAGTATAGTGAAAATTTTATTTTCGGGGCTTTGGGAAGTGTGTCTTTTATTTACTTATTCATTATTACGTGCATAGGAAAAACTTAGACCGTAAATTCTTTACAAATAAATCAGTTCAACTTAGGTAATTAGTTCACATTTTTACTTCTCGCAGATATTAGGCCGTCTTTTCTTTTTCAAACCGTTCTTTTAATCATTTTTACTTAAACTTTGCAAACGATTCTTTATACATTCTTTTGAAAATTAATATTCTTTTCTCATTCTTAAACGCATTTTTTTCTTGCAGAAGTGAAATAGTATTTACATAATAAAAAACGCAAGTCAATTGATGTAATTATTGTACAATCTTTTCAATACATTTCTTTACATTATACATATTTTTTACATTCTTTACTCAATGTACTTAGACATATATTACTTACACATTTTACTTATATATATATATTTCGTAATAGTATCTATTTATATTAACATATTTACATACTTTTCATATTAACAATATACATTCTTTTACACTCTTTTGTATACTTTCTTACATATAAATTTTCATACATATTAAATTTTCCCATACATATAAAAATACATTTTTCATACTCTTATGTACATATTTTAAAATTATTCTTTGCACTTGTATATACATATTTTTTACTGTTCATATTTATACTTTTCAAAAAATGTTTTTTTACCTCCTCTCTCTTTAAAAATTAAGTTTAGCCGGGTACCACATTTGTGAATTTCGAAGGATGCCTAACACCTTCCCTTCGAAATAACTTGAACCCTTACCTAAAATATAAAATGGTTTTCACAGATTAAAATGTGAGTCATACATGTCAATAATCAAAAATAGGTTTTCTTATTTTCCTTAAAAAATTAGGTGGCGACTCTGTACATAATTAAATTCTTTCAGAGTCCATAAGTTGTGCTTTATCTAACCTTAGTAAAAATAGGGCATGACAGGTGTATCATCACCCGGATTTGAAAAGAAGGAATATTGCTTCCAGTGCGAGTTTGAAAAATACTCTGGATGCGAAATTAAGAACCAATGATAGAAATACCCACATGCCTTCTGATAGGGGTGTGGTTTGATGGCTGTGGTAGTCGTTCCTCAGCTCGCGTCCAAAGAGTTTGATATTCCTCTCTGGACTATGTCCCTGTTCGCTGCTAAGAGAAAGTTTCACGTTGTGATGCGTCCTTTTGGTGTAGTGTTCACCTGTGGTTTTGCTTTGAGAATTTCATCCTTCTCAGATTCTCTCGACAACATCTCAAAACAAAATTGTTAGTAGTAACATAATTTCACTTGGAGAGGTAGTTTCTTAGCCATACCTCATCCTTGGGTTATGTCCGAATCTTAGGTTGTGACATCTTTTTGAAGTGCTTAGTACCTGTTGTTCTGATTCGAGATTTTCATCCTCTTGGATGTTCTCGACAATATTTGAAACAAAACTGTTAGTAGTAAAGTGATTCAAAAGAGAAAGATAGCTTTGTACTTTATTTCTGCATTTGTTGCCTTTTGAAGCGTATGTCGTCCTTTCCTATTTCCGTCTTGGGAAATAGCAACCCTAATGATGAGAATATGATAGCCTTCATAGCTATCGGATAGGATTTCCTTCATGTCAATTTCGAGTATGACGACCTTCATAGTTGTTGCGATGTAACGGTCTTTGTGACCATTTACGCCGTTCTCTTGAACGTGATAACGTTCGTGGTTGTTGACAGTAGTCCTTGCATATGCTTTCGAGATAAGTCTGCGCATCATTCGTATCGACGTGACTAGCAGATATTCCTTGAACTGTCAGGCTTTGGGTGATCTTGCACATCATCCAACTTTGGATAGAGGCGGCTTACAGATGCCTTTAATTTGTCAACTTTACTAATCTTGCACATCATCCAACTTTGGATAGAGGCGGCTTACAGATGTCCTTTGAATTGCCAGTTTTTGGCTAATCCTGCACTTTTATCCGATCTTGGATATAATGTGACTTACAGATTTCCCTCGAATTGATAGCCTTTGGGTAGTCCTGCACAATTTCAACGTGGACATATCGCGGCTTATAGATAACCCTTGGACTGTCAATTTTTTGGTAGTCTTGCATTTTATCCAATTGCAGATGTTATCACGACTTGCACATTACCCTTGAACTTTCAATCTTCAGGTGATCTTGTACACTATCCGGTTTCAGATATCGCTGCGTCTTACAGATAAATCTTAGTCTGTCAAGTTTTGGGCAATCTTGCACACTATCCAGTTTTAGATATCGCCATGAATTACAGACGACCTTTGGCCTTCCAATTTAGGGAGATTCGGTTCATTGTCCGATTTTGATGGCGTTTTATAGACATCCTTAGGACTATATGCATTTGATCTCGGTGGCAAGCAATATTTGATTATCGAGGGTGACAAGGCCTTTGCCACACGATCAAATATAGCTGCATCTTCTGGCAATTAATACTCTTGTATGTTTAAGCATACTTCAGAGCGAGACTTCGTTGTCTCTAATAAAGGTGCATAAATATCCTCGACGTTAGAATCTGCCATCTTATGCGATATCATATATGAATACGCTGGATGCCAGACTTGGCATAATAAGGAAGCTAATACATCCTCAATGTCAGACTCTTCTGTCTCACGCGATATCAAATATAAAATGTTGAGTGCCAGACTTGGCATAATAAAGGAGCAAATATACCCTCAATATTAGACTCCACCGTCTTACACAATGTTGGATATAAATATGATGGATGCAAGACTTGGCATGATAATAATATCCTCAGTGTTAGACTCTTTCATCTTACGCGATATCAGATATAAATATGACAGGATTGGCATAATAATAAGGAAGCAAATACATCCTCAATGTCAGATTCCTCCGTCTCACGCGATATTGGATATAAATATGATGGATGCCAGACTTGGCATAATAATAAGAAAGAAAATATGTCCTCAATGTCAGACTCCTCCGTCTCACACGATATTGGATATAAATATGCTGAATGTCAGACTTGGCATAATAAAGGATGCATAAATATTTGCGGCATAAATATGCAAATGAAAATATTCTCAACGTTAAACTCCTCCGTCTTACACGATGTTGGATACAAATATGCTATTGGGTCAATCCCGCATAGCCAGTGTGACTTAAGGATGCCTCTGAATGTCATTCTCTTTGAAACCGGCCGGTAGAGAGACATAATACTCGCAACAAATGTATCTGCAGTATTTAATGATGATGGTGATGGTCCTTTTGACATGGTCCTCTCGACATGGTCCTCTTGACATGGAAATATGACATGGCCCTCTCGGCATGGTCCTCTTGACATACAAATATGGCATGGCCCTCCTGGGATGGTCCTCTTGACATGTAAATATGACAATGATGTGGATGATCATGCAATGACATGAATAGAAGTTGCAGAAAACATCACCTTTAATTTTTGTGTTGTCCTGTTGACTCTTTTATGTGTACCTATGCTCAAGGAAAACAGTTAGTAGACACAGCGTCGCTTCTACTAGCGACCACAGTCAAACTTGAAAAACTTTAAAGACAACGTCTATGAAGCTAATCAAAACATCTTTATTTCAAATGCGAAGTAAATAGTCATGCCAATTTCTGGGGAAAGCCATAAATACCATTTTTGAACATTGTCTATTTATGGTGATTTTTGACTTGCTGGGGATCAGCGAAGAACGTCGTCGATCTCTTATTTGGCTTCCTAATTTGAGGTTGACCAAAATGTCCTGATCTGCTTGGGGACTTGAGGATGCTGTCGATCTCTCTTTACTTAGTAGCTCATGCGAACTACAAGAAGATTCGCCCATTCTAGGGACTTTTGCCTCTTTGGCTTCTGCCCATTATTTCGGCTTTTATTGCTAATTTTGAGGCATCTGGTCTTGTTGTGTTTCTTTGAACGCATTTGATAATCAGGGGCTTTCACTAATTTCTAAGATACTTTTTAGGACAACCTTCATCCACAGAAAAATTATTAGTTTTTGGTGAAACTGATCTGTGTTGAGCTCCTTCGATCTTCTGCTCCTTGTTTTATCTTTTCTGGGTGCTTTCTGGTCTCGGGTACTCATCGCTCTCGATTTCCTGAGTCACGGTAGACATATGACAAAATCAAAATTAAAGGAGTAAAACTAATCTTTTTGTAAAGATTTTCAAACAAGCTCTTTTGAAAACAAAGCTTTGAAAAATATAGTTTGGAAAGGTCTCTGCCCGTCATGTCATGTGCTAGCTTAATGAATGTCATTTTATTTGAGGCTTCGACATTTTTGACATACTATTGGCGGACTTTGGAGATCCTTTGTCGTCCTAGCTGGGGAGTTCGGGAATATTCCTCAAAATTTATCACAGCTGGGAATTAATCCCCATTGGACTCTATTATAACTGAGGATTTTTGAAGTAGATTCTAATCCCTCGGTGTTGGGGAACTCTTTGGAGTTTAGTTCCGAACTCTTGAATGAAGCCTGGTGGAAATTTTGAGGTCTTTCCCAAAATATCTGCCCCAGTTAAAGGTTTTGCAATGAATCTCACTCCATTGGGAAGGGACTTGAGGCTCTATGGGATTAAGAGATTCTTTCTCGATATTCGTTTCGGTTTCTCTTTGGCACATTCTGTATTCCGCTTGCTGGAGGCTGATATTTGCCATTCTGAATTTTTGAGATTCCTTTCTCAAAAATTCTGCCCCAATTTCCATTTCCTTGGTGATATGACCGAGCCATTATGGTGCCTACGTATCCCGTTGAGGCAGGAATTAGGTCAAATATAGTTCCCACACTTTTAGTGGGAGAATGTTGGAAATAAACAAAGGGGGGACCAAGGCAGACACAGGCCGCCTACATATCTCATTCTTGAGAATTCAGGTCAGACGTAGTTCAAGGATAGGGAGGGGAAAAATAGATTTTCCTAAGGGGTTGACCGAAGCCGACACAGGCCGCCTATGTATCTCATTCTTGAGAATTCAGGTCAAACATAGTTCGTACGCTTTACTAGTTCAAAACGATTACAATCAGAAAGTGCGATTACAGGGAAATAAATAGAAGGAAAAGAAATCGTCTTCAGGTGTAGTATCTCTTCGCACCATCCGAGTTGCTATAGGTTTTGGCCATACGTGATCATCCATCCCGGATAAAATCAAAGCTCCTCCAAATAGCAATTTTTGGACGATGTACAGTCCTGTCCAATTTGGTGCAAACTTTCCTTTGTCCCGTGGGAGGGAAGGATTAATTGTCCATTCCCTGTATTGAATTTTGGTTTGACCAATAAGTTTTGGGAGATGATGTATGTGCTCATTCTCTTCGTATTATTGTAGGACCAGTCAAAGATGTTGGTGTATGTATTGAGCAGGCTGTTAAGTTCTTTCTTTTGCACCTTTGACCAACGAACACCGATGCTGATTTCTTTGACTTGACCGTCGTTTCCCAGATTGACTACCTCAGTTCCTTCTAGGTAAGGCATTTTATGGTCTTCAAAGTTCTTAGACTTCTTGGTTGTTCGTTCCAGGACCATGATTTCTTCAACATACCCTTTGAAATCATCATCGTCTAGCTTGGTTTGTTTGTTAAGCTCTTGACATGACATAACAATGGAAGGTTTTAAGCTATTATTACTGAAATCATAAACAAAGCAAGTTAGATAATGACAAGTAAACATAAACAATTTTGAACGGTAAATGTTTTTGCGATAAGGGAGGCTTTTCTTTGAAATTCAAAATATTTATAAAATATGGCTATAACCCACATGAATGCGGGTCCATGCCTTGGGAGCGGTAAAATAGTACGAGGAAGTTGAAAACATAAAGGGCGGGTCACGGATCCTCATCCATACCATCACTGATTTTTCATAAAACATAGTCTTTGTTTATCCAGTCGAGTGGAGAGTCACGAGGGGAGTTATGTCCCAGTTCTGCAATTCTTTGCCAGCCTGGTATCCCTAATCATAGCTTCTTCGGGGATTTCTTCTGTTATAGCATCGCATTCCTCGAACAGATCTCCTATTCCATCCTCTAACCCATCGCTTGGAGGACCAATATTAACCGGGAATGACTAATATAAGTGAGGTAACGGCTCTGGCAATCCTGACTGCTTCTCCTCTTTGTCTTCTCAGTCCATGTACCCTAATCCATGCCTGGTAAGCTATCTGGGAATGCTTATGGGCTTAGTCATACCGCCAGAATTCTTCCCCAGCCCTAAGCCTGGCTCGTATCTTCTGTTCAGCATCATGATCGTAGGTATTTTATAGATAGGTGGCATGGGAATTTGAAGAGAAAGATCCTCTCCAGTGGAATTGACGATCTCCACTATGTAGTAATTGCTTTCTCTCGAGAGTTCTTTAATTATTGGGACACAACCATTAAGATGGCTCAAGTGACTTCCTTCTCCGTGGATCAACACCTCATGTTCTTCCCAGATGAACTTTACCATTTGATAAAAAGTTGAGGGCACGACTCTATCTTCAGGGATCCATGGTCTTCCCAAAAGCAAGTGGTAGCCGGTGGTAATATCCATGACTTTGAATTCTGTACGAAACTCGACAGATCCTATTTGGATGTATAGGCTGACTTCCCCGATAGTATATCTGTGACCCCTATCGAAGGCTTTCACGTTCATCCTGCTTTGGCAAACCTTTCCCAGATCATAATCTAGCTGAGTGAGTGCGGATAATGGGCAAATATTCAGACCCGAACTATTGTCAATCAAAACTCCATTTATAATCTTCTCTTGACATTTGGCAGTGACGTGCAAGGATTTGTTGCATATCAACCCTTCAAAGGGTAGCTCAGCAATACTCAGAGTAGTTATAGCTTTTCCTGGCATTTTCTGCTTTGTAGGGCTAACCGACACTATTGACTTGCTCACAACCCATTCTTTATCGACCTCTATCATGTTAACAGTGGATCCTCCGTGATTCGGGAGTGAGTTGTTATTAACATTGGCCGGTGCAGTTTATAGTGTGAGCACTCTTTGATCAATCAAATCTTGAATTTTATGCTTCATTTTGATGCAATTTTCGTTATCATGTCCGACCCCTTCGGAATGATGAGCACAATATCGGTCAGCCCTAAAGAAATGAGAGTCAGGATTTTCAGGTTTGGGTGGAATGGGATGGATAAATCCGACAACCTTCAATCTCTCGTACAACTGTGTTCTGGTTTCAACTAGCTGTGTGAAAGTCCATGAAACTTTCTTTTCTAGATTAGGGCGAGGGATATTGGTATTAATGGGAGGCGGAACCTGGCGATTGTTCTGGTTCTCGGGAGCCTTTTGATATACCTGAAAGTTTTGGGGAGGAGCTTGGTAAGTGGGCTGCACATTTGGTTGTGGAGTTTGGTATATGGGCTGCACATTTGGTTATGGAGCTTGGTAAATAGGCTGAGTATAGTAAATTGATTGAGGGTTTTGTAGAGCTGGGGGAGGGGTCGTTGGAACAAGTGATTTTTTATAGTTGGCTCCAAAGGGCTTCTGCGATCTCAGGCTAGGACTGGAGGATACCGAAGACATCTCTTCCCTCTTTTCTTCAGAAATCCTACCGATCCTGAGGATACCAAAGCATTGGTAATCTTGCCGCTATGAATACCCTCTTCGACCATTTCGCCAATCTTAACTAGATTGGCAAATTTTGCTTTTACTGCTGATATCATTTTGTCGTAAAACTTCGACTCTTGAGAGTGCATAAACACTGCGATTATCTCTTCTTCAATCATAGAAGGCTGAACTCTCTCCGCTTCTTTTCTCCACCGATAGGCATAATCTTGAAAGTCCTCATTTGATTTCTTCCAGATGCGACCTAGAGAATATCGATCCGGGACAACTTCCGTGTTATATGCAAACCTTTGAGAAAAGTCTTTAGCTAGATCACTCCACTTAGACCACTTCTTAAATTCCTGCAAGGTGAACCATTCCAAAGCCTCTTCGCTCAGACTTCGAGTGAACAACCTCATTAACAGAGCATCGTTCTTTTGTGCACCGACCATTTGATTACAATAGCTTCTCAAATGAGCCTCAGGATTCCCAACAACATTGAAGGTCTCGAACTTGAGAATCTTGAATTCATATGGCAGGTCCACTTCTGTATGGATACAAAAATTGTCGTAGTCATAGCCCTTTTCATAGGACAAGCCTCGAAACTCCTTGATCCTGGTTATCTCTCTTTTCATTTGTGCCATGTCATACTCATGCTTTTTCTCTGTGGATCTCAACTCCTTCTCCTTTTTCTCATAGTGGTCCAGCTCAGGACTTTCTGGAAGGGCGGTATATAGTTCTACCATAGCATGGAAAGCAGGAGGTGGCATATTTTGGACATGTGGAGGCTAGACATGTGGAATGGCATTTGGGTATGTGGGGGTATAGTTCTGTGGATTGATGATGTTGGGATGGTTATTTTGAGAGTTGTAAGTGTTTAGTGGTGTGTTTTAGTAATTTGGAGGGAAGTTTTGTGGATTGTAGGCATTTGGGTTGTTGCTCTAGTTAGTATGCTGGATAAGAGGAGTATGGATTTGATAGGAGGATCCGATATGAGAGGTATTATTGGAGAGAGGTTCGTTGGAAAGTCTAGGTGCTGAGGCAAGAGGGATATTCTCGGGATGGTTCTCAGTTAACGGAGAATTGAGTGGAGTAATTTGGAGAGGGGTTTGGGAGTTACCCAGAGTTGGGGCGTTAGCGGCAATAGCCAGGCTTGCCATATCCTTTGCTTTTTGCACCTCTTCTTGCATTTTCTCTAGCTTCCTCGCTAGTTCGGCAATTATTTTACTCTTTTCAGCAATAATATTATCTCTTACAGCCAAAACATTTTCTTCCTCACTGTCATTCATTTTTCCCTTAGAAATGCGAGGGTTAGAGGAGGAGTCTACGAGTGCCTTCGAGGGGGTGAAGTAGGGATATTCGTCCAATTTTGTCAACACAGATCAATTTCTATTACCTGTTGAAGTAAAACAACTCAAAGGCCGATATGTTAGATCCTGTTAGTGATAAACAATACAAGATATCTTGACTGAAGATAAACACATAAAGTTGCTTTTCATCAAGGCAAATTGATCCACGGGTTTATTGACTCAAAGGTTCGATGGGCAGGAATTTGTCCATCGATTTTGGGTAGGTAGATTTTTTCAGGAGATTTGACTTATCGAGTCACCATTTTTTGATACTTGTCTTGTAGCACTTGATGTGTCTTCTAAAATTTTTGGTATCTCCATCAAGGTGGGGAAGTGAGAATTTCTTTAAGGATAGGGGCCAGGCCTTGAAGGCTGCCTACGTCTCTCACGAAGGAGAATTCATGCCCTACATAGTTCGAGGGGTAAAAGGGATATATTTCATTTCATTTAATTTCTTCCACTATCACTTGATTACAACGGAAAAGTAAATACAAGACGATAAAAGAAAATAACTACAATAGCTTTGCTACTTTTAAGGCTTCTTTGTATAGTGGAGGGTCTTCTGGACTCTTCTAGATCCTTTTCATTAAGGATAACATGGGGGAAACTCAATATGGATCCTCCCTGCGTCTATGAGATCTTCGAGGTCAATCCTGAAAGTGTGACAATTCTCTATGTCATGCCCCCTGCTCCAGCATGGCAGAGGCATATTTCCTTGCAACTGTGCCAAGCTCGGGACATTTTTCCCGCCTTCTTTTCAATTGGCTCAATGATACCAGCATGTAATAGTTTGAAGTAGATATCGAGGTACGCGTCATAAAATATGGTGAAGTCATATTAATGGATAAAGGTATTCTGGGGGATTGGAATTCCCGGTCTTACCTTATCACAAATTAGTAGGGAGTGAGGTCCCCACATGTGACTGATTTGCCCACTGTTGATGAACTCTGACCCTTAGCATGGTGTACTCATTTGTGGTATGCTCCCTTTGGTGCGGGTGATATGCACACCTTTTTTGTTCATCTCTAAGGCTATATCCACAACCCGGGGTTTGATCCGGCTGAAGGATTCTTTTCATCTTCAGAGCTAGGAAGATGACTGGGCATGTAACAATTCTGGGCCTCTGGCCGTTCGCCCGTGCGTGAGCTTTGAGAGTGATCTTTCCTTTTCTGGTCTTAAACCTAATCGGCCAAACAGGGTCGTCCCTAATGTTAGCCCAATAATCTGAGACTCGGTTAAAAGTCTGGATCTGTTCGCTGTTTTCTCCCACGGATTCTTCATTATTCCCTATGACTGATGCCGACCTCTTAAGCGTCAATTGGTACTTTTGATCCATTTGGTTAATCATTTCTTCTGTTTGAGTTATCCTTGTGTCAACGTTGGCCATCTTTTCTTTCATAAGGCCTATCTCTTTATCCACTTCCATGGATCTGGCTATCAACTTTTCCTCCACTTGCTTCTTCATTTCATTGATTTCTTGGCCAGTCTCTTCCATTCTCTTGCACATTGCTTCTTTGGTGTCCATGATAAGTTAACCTTCCTGAGAGATAGGAGAGAAGTTCTTAAGTGTGTTTTGAAGGGATTTTGGATTTTCTGGGAAACTTGAGAAACTCGAGGAGTAATTTTGGTCGGACTTTGTATAGTGGACTTTATATTTTTGCTTATGGTGTTCTAGAAATTTTGTTGAAAAATGGGAGTGGACCAATTTATCCTTGATTAAAGCAACACACGTAAGCACGTAAGACAGTTATATCACGTAACAGTTCATAGCGCGTCCTATACGGATATGTGACCTTTTTATGCCAAAGGTAGGCCTAACAAATTGAAGGATGTGTATGTCATTTGTAAACATTCCATTGCCCTAAAATATATTTATACATATTGATTAAATAAAGTACAAAATTGCGGGAAAAGGAATGTACATCAAAATCAGTCCCACGCAGGGGTACAATCCTAAACTAGGCCGTCGTAGTTGGTCCTTCATTCTCGAACATCTTGGACTTCTTGCAAATTTTGAACTCCTTTTGGATGACAATCTTCAAAAATAAAAGACTATATAACTGTATCCCTATCCTGAGGGACAATGGTTCGTACAACTCGATATCACATCCTTCAATTGAACACATAGAGGATGATTGTTCTTTCGGGCCGTGGGCCCTTACAAACACAAGGTGGTCTTACTAATGGACTTAATATCCCTCGGATATTAAGACATCTTAGGTCAATGACTATTTCAGGATTTGTTTTTGCTCTATCCTAGATTTCTAGAGTAGGTTTCGATTTTGACCGGGAACCCAGGCGGACAACCAAGGCTAAAACAACAAGTGACCGTTAACCGATCGCCGGTCAACTACTTCACTCGTCTGTTTTGGAAAATTGTGTGTTTTGTTAAGAACGATCGCAAATACTTGCATAATCGCCTTTTTACCCCTAATGCAATCTAATTCTTTACCAAGGGAGGCAGAAGATGCCATGAACAGTTTATATTTTGCGAAAAAGTAAATAAACAAGTAAAGTAATAAAGTCACAAATTATTAAAATTTCGAATATTTAGTCAAATAAGTTAGTTTCAAACAATAAGGTTAGAACCTAGTTGAACTATCCCTAGCAGAGTCACCATTTCTGTTTTTGGGAAAAATGAATTGTATTGAAAATCATTTCGAAAACCTACTTAAAGTTTCAAAACATTTTCAATTTTGAGCAAGAGTAAGAGCCGCCACTTAGTTTTTATAAAAGTAAAAACCAAGAAAAACTTATAAAAATCTTTTAAAGTCAAAACAGATATAACTTTAAAAAATTAAGAGATTAAGGGTAAGAGCATCCTATTAATATCCCGAGAAAGGTGTTAAGGCACTGGAGATATCCGCTAACTTGCGATTATTCGAACTTGTTTGAAATTAACTTATTTTGACTAACTTTTGAAAAATGTTTGTTTGTTTTGAAAGCAAGTTATAGAAGACAACTTGATTCGAGATAAGTATCAAAATTTAAGCTTGTTGGACTTAGGGAAAGGTTTTTTGTTATTACTTTGAGATAACTAAAGGAAACGATATTTTTTGAAAACACATTGAAATATAAAGAAATTGTTCAAGTAGAGAAGCATGCTTGGGTAAACATTTTTTCATGTGAGAGTTGTACGTGAAAGAACCAGAAAAATCTTATTCTTCGGGAAAATCCAACTAGGCTAAAAGAGTCAGTCCAAATTATACAAGTAACCCAATCTAAGCAAAGATAAAGAATTAAAGAGATATAATTAAGCCATTGGCTTAACCTAAATTTGTCCTAAAAAATCTAATTTGTGGGCCCTCTTTAGGCCCACCGCCATCCGTTTTGGACTTTGGTCCAATTTCCATCTGTTGCTCATTTAGACTTGCTAGCCCGTTTCATAATTTTTAGTCCATTTATGGACTACTGCTGCTATTATGGGCTTGGCCCATTTCTCTTTGAACACAGTCTATGCGAGACTACTGCTGCTACTGACTGTTATGGGTTTGGCCCATTTTTATCTTCAACTTGTAATGCCTCTTCTGGAACAAGGTCTGACTCGACAGGGATGAGATGTTGGGCCATAACCCAACAAAATGCAAAGGAAGAGATGTGGATTCCAATGGACTCGAGGCAGTTTCACATGACAAAGAAAAGAAGCGAATTAGAGTCTATCTTAAACACGCAAAATTTCAATAAGCAAAGTTGCAAATTACACCCAAATAAACCTTATCTATTCAAGCCTCAAGCAAATGAGAGTAGTTTAAGTATTAATCATGCTCAGACAGAAATGGAAAACACGTATGTGAAGAAAATTAGATGGGACAGATCACTTAAGGAGTGTTTGTCAAATGATAGAAATTTTCTTGAATATTTGATCCTTGCTAAGTTCATTCACAATTTGTTCCAGGCCTAAAACAGTGAATAATAGCCACACTTTCCAAATAATTATCTGGATTTTGAACATGGCCAAAGCGCACACAACTTTTTAAGGCATTGAGTATGACACAAGGAAAGGCGAAACTGATTGTTTCTCAATAGATTTCATAATATGGATACGATAAGACTTATGAAATTTTAGCACATGATCACCAATGTACAATATTCGTTCATAAATTTTTTAAAGACAATGGGAAGGGCCTAGACTCTTGGTATGATAGTATGCTAAGGCAGGGGAGAATAACCAGGTTTTAAAGAAAAAGATTTAAATATACTCCATACCAAAAAAACAAGATGGATGGACAAATAAAACGAGACACACTCTATTCGCTTATTTAAGATCAAGAATCTGGCAGAGCAAAGTTCAAAATAACTAATGCCAAAGTATGGCCACTAAATATAATCATAGAGCTATGTTTTCAAACCGGCATGCTAAGTATTCACAAAGACGTATAGTCATTCCAGTCATGCTATTGAAAGCTGTAACACCAGGTCTGAAATCAAACGCCAAGAACACGATTTTCAAATTATCATTCTTTATTTCATAAGTATTGGGCACAAAGCAGATGAAGCATACAAATTTTACCGTAAAAGCAAAGGAAGAACCTAAGACTGATTCCTGTTGTTTTAGTAATTAGGCTATAGTTACAACTTTTTACAACACAAAAAAAAACATTGGAGACAGTTTTCAATCTTAAGCATGAGGGAAGAAAAATTCAGAGCTCAACTACAACTGATGAACATGTATTTTTGGGATTACTAAGCTTCATTCAATCATGAAGAAAATCAGAAATCATACAAGGGGTGTCATAAAAGAATCCTAAAATAGATTTGTCATCAAATAACTATAATCCGATCAAAATAAGGGGAAAACAAACTGGAGAAAATTTCAAATACCCAATACATAGTCCATAGGAATTCCTATAAGTAGTGACAACATAAATAGAATGTCCCTAATGAATTTTCAAAACAGTTATGGCATAATATGAAGACATTGAAATTTTAGGAACACTGTGACCTTAACGACTGCTTCACACCAACAAGACAAACATAAAACTTCTTATTCGTGGTTTCTCAACTAATATTGCACAGATATGCATACAAGACCAGTCAGAAATCCAGAAAATTTCTACGAAAACAACCCTACATAATGCTGAAAATGAGATACATGCAGAGAAGAGGGAAAAGGGTGTTTACCTTCTTCGGAGAAGAGAAGAAAACAACAAGACTTCATCGGAAGAGCTTACACCACCGGAGTTTATCCAAGCTTTGTCGGGATTCAACTCTTTAGTGTGTATTTCTCTAAAATCTTTTGGTTTCTTTTTTGAGCTAGAGAATGGTTCTCCAAAGGAACTCAAGAAAAACCAAATGCCAGCCACTATTCCTCTATCTTAGAGGGGTTTATATAGGAAAAATAGGAGTGAAAATGGGGGGAGGGGGAACAGAGGGGCATTTAGGGAAATTCGTTGAAGGGAAATTTGAAATTCAAGGCTGGATAAGCTACAACTCAACGTTCTTGTACGAATTTGTACAAGAATCTTTGAGTTTTTCAGAGGAATTGCCACCTAAGGCAAAATCCAGAACGTTTTGGGTCTGCCATCACACATTTGACAGAGAATGGACAGCGTTTGGGAATTTTGAGGGAGTGAAGGCATCATTTGCTAGTTGTTGTTCATCGTTTGGAGCGAGTTGTCGACAATGTTAGGGTTCTTGTTGTATTGTCTCTGTTGAGAGTAGTGAGAAGATGAAGGAGAAGCTAAGGGTTTATTTGGTTATGTTGAGAAAGGGAAAGAAGAGTATATGGGTGAGGGTGAGTTGGGCCGGCTATTAGGCGGATTGAAGGAGAAAGAGAAGTGGGCCAGCGGGTCAAGGCATTGTTTTTTAGCCCAAATATTGGCTGAAACAAAGGGTGGTGAAGTAGTTATAAGGGCTATTGAGGATTTGGCCACATTTTGCAATATGTGGCCACCTTAGATTTACGGGCTAATTTAGGAATGAATAGGTGGAATTTGGATAAAATTGAAATAGTTTAAAGAGGTAGGCTAGAATTAAAATAAGAACCAATAAATTTATATTAATCTCGAGCTTTAATGAGTTCAAACAATTAGAAATAATTATTGTTTTCTGCACAGAATTACCGTTTTTACAATTATGAAATTAATTTGTTCGATTAATCCCTCGTTTGAATTAATTTGAAGGAAAATCAAACGTTTAATTTTTAAAAGGAATTTCTTATGAAATTAAACTTCAAAATAGTTCTTTAAATAAACTTATATTAATTCCACGTAATTAAACATGAAAGATATAAATTATTACTCAGAACTATTAGAAAGCTTATTTGGAAAATGTTTTATCCCTTTTTACAAAATAATTATTTCAAAATTTATTTAAAATTCAAAAAGGCTCAATATTAATTCGTAATGTGGCGGGTAAAAATTGGGTGTCAATACCCATCATCAACACACCCATAGACAAGAGAAGTTAGCCACTCATAGAAAAGGAGAGAGATATACCAACTGGGTTAGTCAAAATCCTCTTCATTGGAGATAAATCTCAAGTTCTAAGCTCATTTTGAGTGCACAAATAGTTAACTAAGGGAATGGATTCAAACCCTCTTCTATTTGGAGAGGAAAGCTTGTTCTTGAGGCAAAAAGATTTCTAAAATATTCAGGATTGAAGTAGAATATTTACAATTGAACCTAAATGAGCCTTTTATAGCTTCCCAAAATGTCACTAAAATTTAGGACAAAATTGCCCTTTCAGGTGGTGTGCGGTGCGACATGTGGTTTGCACGTCGTGATGTGGGCGTCGCACACCTTCTTTGATTGGACCAGTGAATTCAGCTGACTTTGGGAGCTTCGTGCGAAGGTGGTGCAGTTCACACCTTTGGATGTGCGCATTGCACAATGATCGCACCTCTTAACAGATTCTTCAGTGGCTTTTGCAACTTCATGCGGAGGAGGTTCGGTTTGCACCTCGGCTTGTGCGTGTCGCACGGCCGCCGCATCTCAGGTCAGAATCTCCAACTTTTTGAAACACTTCACACTTCACTCCTAGTGAGCTCTTTTTGGGTCTATTTCCTTATTTCTCATCATTTATCAAAAGTACCTGCATAGACATCAATAAAGACCAAAAGAACCTCCAAATCTATTCAAAATATAGCAATAATTCATGTATTTAGGCTTAATAAGTTGGTAGATTACCGCCTTATCAAACCCCCAAACTTGAACTATTGCTTATCCTCAAGTAAGATACTCATCAGACAAGGAATGAATTATGCTTTAGACTCAATTAAGGCACAAGAGACTAATCAATACTAAAAAAACTAAGAAAAAGAATAAACAAAAGACTCAAACAAAAGACTCAACTACGATGCTCATCTCAATTTGAACCACCATAAACTCAAGGCATTTGGCCATTTCAAAACTTTTATCAAAAAGGACATCATTTTCATTTGAAATCAGGGGAATTTTGTCATTCAAAACAAGACATTTAAGCTTCTCAAGTCATTGGCATGGACCGTCAAGGTTTGCCTCGAGATTCGCCACACAACTTGTCTCATTCATTCTCCTCAATTGAAATAGAGACTTCATGCTTCAATTCGAGTGCATGATGCCACTCACTATAAGAGAGAATTCCACTCAAAATCATTCAATTCACAAGCAATCGAGATTATAGGATAACCAAAGAGACTCTCACGCTCTCAAGGAAATTCAAGTGCACACACGTAGAACCATAGGCTTAGCCTTCATGTAGATTGCCACTAATGTAGGTTAGCCAAGCTCGGAATCACCAAGGACTTGCAGGTTACGATGTTTGCTAGGCCCAAGGTAAGGATTTCATTTAGTTTAAGTGGTTACACCTCCCTAATGCTCTTTGTTCTCATTTCGAATCACCGCTCACATTTTCAAATTTCAACTTCACCTTATTTCTCCCTCACACAACGCCAAGATTTCTCCTTTTTAATCATGATCATTCAAACTCCTTGTATCACTTTTGTTTTGTAGCACCTATTTTTGCTTTTCATTTTGCTCATTGGATTGAATTTTCGGAGCAAATTTTCAATTCAAACTGAAGGTGCTACCTTGCGCTTTGAGTGCACTTCTTTTCTTCTCCTTAATTGATTACATGCTCCCCCAGACTTAGGCATTTGCCTATGTTATCCATTATTTCCCCCAAACGTAGGCTTTTAGCCTATATTTCATTTTCAAGCAATTAGGGAGGATGGGTGCCAAGATAGAGGTTCCAAAATGGTCAAGGTGTTAACAAGGTGCCAAAGAATGGTTTCAAGCTCAAAGGGTTTCACTAGGGTTGACGTCATCGGATGTCATTTAGGCAAAGTGGTTATAAAAATAAAGGCCTAAGGTCATCTTCCAAGCTCAGTCACACCTAGAATTTCGCCTTAAATCACATTCGGGGCAAGTTCTAAATGACACTTACGCACAAGAATCAGGGTAAAGCCTCACCACATAAGGCATAATGACACAAGAGTTTTTTCATTAGTCTCAAAATCAATTGGGACAAATGATTTTTGACAAGCTATTTCGAGTTTATTACACACTCGTTTGTGAGTCTGTAACACCCCAAAATTCGATCTAGCTTTTAAACTTAAGAAATCTGAAATTCTGAACTTTCCAGAAATGACGGGTCCAAACCAGGAATCGTGGTTTGAACCACGATTCATGGAGTGGATCCGTGGCTTATGTCTGCCAGCATCAGTCTCTGGTCTAAGAACCACGAGTTGGTTCTACGTACCGTAGTTTAGTCTATGACCTATCTTGTCAACTCGTGGAACTAGACCTGAGGACTGACTGATTCCTAGGAACCACGAGTCAAGATGACATATCGTAGTTTGAATTACGGGTCTGTCCTATTGACTCGTGGAACCTGATCAAAGACCAGATCAGTTCCCAGAAATGATGATTCAAGTCTATGACTCGTGATCCATTCTACGGGTCCATCCTATTGACCCGTTGTTTGGTTTCTGCAACTTGTTCTTTGGTCAGGAACGACGGATGGAAACCACGAGCCGTGGTTTGGTCTACGGTTCGTGGAACCCATCTGTGGTCCTTGAAAGTCAACTTTTTCCAGCTTTTTCCTAATTACGTCCTAGGGGTGTTTTAGTCATTACCCACCCTTTTAACTCTTAACTGATGTCATTTTGACTATTTCTAGAGGGGTTTTTAACCTCATTAGCCTAAGTCTCTTCTCATTACCTCATTCGTCTCCCAAAAATGAAAAAGAACTCTCTCAAGCTCAAGATCTCAAGCTCCAAGATCAAGCCTCCTATTCTTTTTTTATTTTAAGTGGGTTAGCTTAAATCAAGGTATATGGGTATTCAACAATGGGTTCCTTTCACCCTTGTTCCCAAAACCCCCCAATCCTAAAATTGAATTATGAACTGGTGAAATTAGAGTTTTGATCTAAATTTGGGAAAACTTATGAAATCAATTTCTATGCTTAAATTTAGGGTTTCTTATTGCTTAATTTTGATTTGAGCATGATTCCTCCATTGGTTTTAAAAGCCCAAGCACTAAAGCTCCTTTCTAGCATGATCCCATTGAATTGCATGCTTTCAAGAGAAATTTGACATGATTAGATATCATGACCTTTTTTGTGTTTATGAAATTGCATGCCTAATTCTTCAAGCATGAAATTAGAAAGGTAAAGTATGATTTAAATTATAGCTATGCTAAGTCTTTGAATGTAAGAATTTGAATTGCATGGCATCAAATATGTCTTATTGCTTTTCAAACAGTTTTGACATCAGATATGTCATCAGTTATGATCAGTTTTGGCATCAGATATGCCCAGTATCATATGAGCTATATATATGTATTGGGAGTAGTATTTAGCACCAAGTTGGACAGGGTGAGAGGACCCTTAGTCCTAGAACTAAGTGCCCCAGTAGGTTTATAAGTTCCCTCTGTTGGGCATCAAATTTAGTGATCATGACTTTATACCCTGGCAAGGTATATTGGGTCCTCTCGATGGGGCGTATATATATCGGATTCCATGTAGCTCACATGGTCAATGTCGGTTAGAGAACCTCTCTCAGAAATAGTTTATGCTTTAAAAATGTATTTGAATCTTATTCAGATTTCAGACTCTTCGTTTATGATCATGTTTTCAGCTTGTGGTATTTCATACAGTCATTTGCATCAAGTTTTACCTTTAAATCATGATTTTGATTGTTAAAGAATACTTAGCATGTTTTTGTCATGTTCATGCTTATCTCACATACTTGGTACATTCCATAGTAGTGACGCATATCTTGCGATGCATCCGTTTGATGATGCTAATTCAGGCTCTATCTCTTAGGCATATGGCTAGTCAGTGCCAGCTTTCCAGCTTATCCGATTGGTGAGTCCTCATCCTATGAGGGCCAGAGTTATGTGTTATATTCCTTATTTCCTTTACATTGGATTTCTTAGTTAGTTAGTGTTTTGTCCCATCAACTCGTATTTTTAGATTTAGAGGTTTCAGACATAGTTAGTTGTATTTTCCAGATTTGGGTTCTGGTAGACTTTATGATATTCTGTTATGGATTCTCATTATCTTTTATTACGTTTTTGCTTATCTTTTGTTATGCTTGAGTATGCGATAACCAAGGGTTAATCTAGGGAACTTGTGTCCCAGATCCCGTGTTATGCCTAGGGGGTAGCCTCGGGGCATGACAAACTTGGTATCAGAGCCTCAGGTTCAAGAGTTCTAGGATGTCTGAAAGTCACATCGAGTAGAGTCTCTTTCATTTGTGTGAAGCATGCCACACATATGACAAGGAAGCTATGAGGTGTATTAGGAAAAGTTCACTTCTTCCATGATCATATCGTGCGATAGAGCTTAACTCTAATGTCCCTCTAATTCTTACCTTGTATGTTTCAGATTATGCCTCGATGTGCTATGCCTCACTGAGCCGCTTAAAATGATGCTCCTCCAGTTTTGGCCCTCGAGGTCAAGAATGAGGAGTTCAAGAATGCCATCCATTTTCTAGCCCAGACCTTGGCCGCTCAGGCCAATCAGCAGGCTCCTACCCTCGTCCACCCTCAAGTTGGGGTAGCGGCCTGAGTTTGTGACTTTATTTGTATGAACCCACCTGAGTTCTGGGGTTCAAAAGTGAGTGAGGACACACTTAACTTTATTGATGAAGTGAATAAAGTATTTGATGTTATGAAAGTGGTTGGTGCTGATTGTGTGGAGCTTGTATCCTATCAACTCAAGGATGTAGCTCATATCTGGTTCACTCAATGGAAGAAAGCTATAACTAGGGACGTGGTCTCTATGACTTGGGAGTGTTTCGAGAGGTCTTTCCTTAACCATTTCTTTCCTCGAGAGTTGAGGCAAGTGAAGGTTGAGGAGTTTGTGAACTTGAGACAGGGGTCGATGTCAGTCCAAGAGTACATATTAAAGTTCACTCAGTTGTCTAGGTATGCCCCCTCCATGGTAGCGGACCCGCATGATCAAATGAGCATGTTTATCTATGGGGTTTCTTATATAGTGTAGAAAGAGTGTATGTCTGCGATGCTGTTGATTAATATGAACATTTCAAGGCTTATGACCCATGCACACTAGATCGAGGGAGACAAGCTTAAGGAGATGGCTAGGGAGAATAAAAGATCTAGATCTGAGGGTTCAGGATTTGGCCATCAGAAGTCCAGAGGTGGACAACGCTCTTCCTTTCAGAAGAGGTCGTCAAGACCCATGCATTCTTCAGCCAATACTCCTTCTCAGGCCTCTAGGCCCCGTCATGATAAGTTCGGTAGAGGTGCAGGCTCTTAATCTCAGAGTAGTGGTATAAAAGGGACTTCTTTTTTCCTGTTTGTGCCAAGTGTGGGAAGAATTACCCCGGTGAGTGTTTGGATGGTAGAGAGGGTTGTTTTGGTTGTGGTCAAATTGGACATCGTATCAGAGATTTCCCTTCCACTAGGAAGGGAGAGGAAGGTAGGACCCCATTTGCTCCAACGGCCCTAGGAGGTCGACCAGCCCAGCAGGGCACAACTTCTAGGTCTGGTGGTCAGCGCCAGAACCGCCTTTATGCTATGTCATCTCATCAGGACCAGGAGGGTTCCCCATATATTATTACTGGTATGTTGAAGGTCTTCTCTTTCGATGTGTATGCTTTGTAGGACCCCGGTGCCTCCTTATCTTTTGTGACCCCTTATATAACATGCAAATTCAAAGTATGTCCTGAATTTCTTTTAGGACCCTTTTGTGTTTCTACTCCTATTGGTGAGCCGATCCTAGCCAACAGGATCTACCAAAATTGCGATATATCAATCCTTCATAGAGTCACTTCAGTGGATTTGGTAGAGTTAAATATGACAAATTTTGATGTTATTCTTGGTATGGATTGGCTACATGCTTGTTATGATTTTGTTAATTGTCGTACTTGGGTTGTCAATTTCAAGTTTCCAATTGAACCCATCTTAGAATGGCAAGGTAGTCCCCAATCCTCAAAAGGTTATTTCATATCTTATCGTAAGGCTCAGAAGATGATTTCAAAGGGGTATGTTTATCATATAGTTCGGGTTATGGACACTGAGTCCGAAGCCCCATCCCTTCAGTTTGTTTCTATTGTGAATGAGTTCCCAGAAGTATTTCCCAAGGATTTTCCCAGAGTCCCTCTCGAGCGGAAGATCGACTTTGGGATAGATCTTCTTCCAGATACGAATCCCATCTCTATTCCTTCTTATAGAATGGCCCCCGCAAAACTTAAAGAGTTAAATGATCAGTTGAAGGATCTTCTTGATAAGGGTTTATTAGGCCTAGCATTTCTCCATGGGGTGCTCCAGTCTTATTCGTGCGAAATAAAGATAGTTCCCTCAGAATGTGTATTGACTACCATCAGTTGAACAAGGTCACAATTAAGAATAAGTATCCCATTCCTAGGATTGATGACTTGTTCGATCAGCTTTAAGGTGCTAGTTTCTTCTTTAAAATCGACCTTAGATCAGATTATCATCACCTTTGTGTTAGAGAGTGTGATATTCCAAAAACAGCCTTCAAGCCTCGGTATGGTCATTATGAATTTGTTGTGATGTCTTTTAGTCTAACGAATGCTCCTGTAGATTTTATGGATTTGATTAACCGTGTGTTCAAGCACTATTTGGAAATGTTTGTTATTGTGTTCATTGATGATATCCTTATCTATTCTAGGAATGAGGAGGAGCATAGAAACCATTTGAGAGTGGTGTTGCAAACTCTCAAGGATCGATCATTATTTGCTAAGTTTAGCAAGTGTGAGTTTTGGATGCAGTATGTTGCTTTTCTGGGTCATATTATAACTAGGGATGGTATTCGAGTTGATTCTCAAAAGATAGAGGCAGTAAAGAACTGGCCTAGACCAACTTCCCCATTTGATATTAGAAGCTTTTTGGGGTTGGCTAGTTACTACTGGAGGTTTGTGGAAGTGTTTTCTTCCATTGCCGCCCCTTTGACTCGATTGACTCAGAAAAAAGGTAAAATTTCAGTGGTCCGATTTGTATGAGAAGAACTTTTAGGAATTGAAGACTAGATTGACCACAACTCTAGTGTTGGCTCTACCCGAGGGCCTAGATGACTTTGTTGTGTATTGTGATGCTTCTAGGATTGGTTTGGGTTGTATTTTGATGCAACATGGTAAAATGATTGCTTATGCCTCTAGACATCTTAAGACTCATGATAAGAACTACCCTACTCATGATCTTGAGTTAGCAGCCATGGTCTTTCCTTTGAGGATTTGGAGACATTACTTGTATGGGGTGCACGTGGATGTATTCACCGATCATAAGAGTCTTCAGTATGTGTTCACTCAGAAGGAATTAAATTTGCAACAAAGAAGGTGGCTTGAACTTCTTAACGATTACGACATGAGTGTGCTTTACCATCCGGGTAAGGCCAATGTTGTGGGGGATGCACTTAGTAGACTGTCGATGGGTAGTGTGTCTTCAGTTGAGGATGGGAAGAAGGAATTGGTGAAGGATGTTCATCGACTTGCCCGTTTGGGAGTGCGACTTATGGACTCGACAGAAGGTGGTGTTATTGTCCAGAATGGTTCCGAATCATCTTTGGTAGCTGAAGTGAAGGCAAAGTAAGACAGTGATCCTATTTTGCTTAAGCTAAAGGGTGCAGTCCATCAACAAAGAGTTGAGGTTTTCTCCCAAGGGGGATATGGTGTGCTTCACTATCAGGGACGATTATGTATGCCAGATGTAGATGGGTTGCGACCATAGATTTTGATTGAGGCTCATAGTTCCAGATATTCCATTCACCCCAGTGCCACCAAGATGTACCGTGATCTACGAGAAGTCTATTAGTGGAATGGTATGAAGAGGGACATAGACAGTTTTGTGGATAAGTGTCCCAACTATTAGCAAGTGAAGGTGGAGCATCAGCGACCTGGTGGCATGATTCAGGATATTGACCTTCCTACTTGGAAGTGGGAAGAAATCAATATGGACTTCATTACAGGTTTGCCTCGTACTAGAAAACAACATGATTTGATTTGGGTGATTGTCGATCGGATGACTAAATCATCCCATTTCTTGGCTGTTAAGACTATGGATTCAGCAGCCGATTATGCCAGACTCTACATCCGGGAGATAGTTTGATTGCATAGTGTTTCTTGGTCCATCATTTTAGAGAGGGGTACTCAATTTACCTCTCAGTTTTGGTGATCATTTCAGATAGGTCTTTGTAATGACCGGGTCCGTCGTTATGGGTAGTTCCATCGTGCCAAGTTTGGAGTTTGAAATTCTGGGCTAGGCTAGCCTCGGCCAATTTTGGAGCAAGGTAGAGTCTAGGGAAATCCAGGTAAAAATGGATTTAGGTGTCTTGGAATGAGCTAGTTTTACACGTAGCCAAGACATGAAGAAGTCTGGGGTACTTTTCAGCATCACATTTGGGTAAGTAGAACTCCCGGAATCGCGTTTGACGTGAAGGGGTTATTTTGGGACGTCGGGGGAAACAAGTGTGTTATGAAATGGCTAAAACTCGCAGAGTTTCAGACTTTCTGTCCGTGACGAGTGCTTTCACGCGCGATAGTGTCCACCGCTATAGCGGTAGAAATTACCTCTATAACGGGACTGCTATAGTGGAGCGGGGACCGCTATAGTGGGCCGATGGGTTTTTAATGCAGAAACAGCTCTCAAAATGTTCAATTTTCACAAGTTTGTTTTGGAGAAAGGCTGGGCAATTTCCAAGCAATTTTTTTCATTCTTCCATCAAAAATATTCCTTAAGGTAAGGCTTTCATTCTCCAAACTTGGTAATACGTTTCCTATGCGGTAGAATTGCTAGGAGGGAAATTGGGGAAAGTTTAGAATAACCTAGGGATGGTGGAATTTGGGGAACGAATAGGATTCCAAGCATGTGTGTTCTTAGGCATTGATAAAGTACATTAAAATTATCATAGGTTGTTTAATTTCCTAATTTTATCCATAAAAATGATAGAACTAGGGGAATTAAAGGTGGAAAAACCCAGGAAAAGGGTGGGATAATCATGGATGGCTTGGGGTTTAGGGATTTGGTATAATCCAGGTATTGTTCAAGCCTTATTTGTAAATGGTATGTATTTGTGTTGTTTTTAGACCAAGAACGAGAGAGGTATCCAGAACACAGAAAAGCTCGGGTCGAATAGAGCTTGGAACATTTTGAGGTAGGTGATGGCTTATGATTTTCTGTGAATGTGTATAGTGATGTACTCAGGTCTAAGTGATTGTATGCCTTAAATTCCTTAGGGAAATTGTGTGGAATATTTAGGTTCCTGTTACAGTCTGTGCTTGAAAGATTTACTTGTTGGTTTTATAAGTTGTGTGTGTTCATATATTGACTGTGGTTGTTGACATTCGGTTGGCTTGGGTACCACGCTTGGTATAGGTATAACACATGGTTGGCACGGGTACCACGCCTGGTACGGGTATATCATTCGGTTGGCACTGGTACCACGCCTGGTACGGGTTTACTTTATTGCATCTTGTATTGTTTCATTGACTGTTGTATTGCATTGGTTGATATTGGTTCGGTGAGTGGACCGGGTTGTTTTACTGAATGTGATACTTGATATTGGTTCTATGAGTGGACCAGGTTGTTTTACTGTATGTAATACTTGATAATGGTTCTGTGAGTGGACCAGGTTGTCTAGTTAAATGTGCTAGTGTTGATAGTCCTTGAGTGGCCAAAAATTATTGTATAATTGTTGTGTTGGTCTTGGTTTAGGCCGGGTTGAACAATTACCTTTGGTGTGGTCTAGAGGGGATTCCAGGGTGGCTTTGGGCTAGACAGAAAGGATTGTTATGGTTACATGTTGGTAGGTTAGAACTGTAAGAGATGGATTCATGTGGTAACAAGATAGGTAGAGATCTATAGGTTAGATGTGCCTGTGATTATTGTTGCATGTTTTCCATACTCCTTACTTGATATTGTTGTACTAATTATATACTGTTTACTTGAAAACTGGCTGATGATCCTAGTAGTACACAGTGGTGGTGTACTGATACTGCACTTGTCTTTCTTTTGGTGAGTACATGAAATCTACCAGCGACTGAGACGCGACCTCACATCTAGCACCGGTGATTTCCGACTTTCAAGGGTGAGCTGCTTGATTCAAGCTACCTTGGGTTATCTTTAGAGTTTCAGTCCAATTATTTTAAATTTAAAACTATTTCAGCTTATCTTTTGGGGTTGCATCCTCGTACTCTAGATTTGGTATTAATGTTTGGTACAATGACTTTCAGTTCCTAGGTGGGATTTTCCGCAAGATTATATTAATGATTAGTTTTGTCTTATTTTGATTATTAGTTTACTTTATGTTATTGGTTTTAGGCTTTTACTTAGGCAAAGAGTGGGACTCTATTGGTTCGCTCATCCGGGGGTTGGGTGGGTGCCACTCACGATGGGTTGGGTCATGACAAGGATGGTATCAGAGCCTAGGTTCATTAATCTCGTTATACCAAACAGGTCTAGTAGTGTCTTGCGGAACGGTGCAGAGACGTCCGTACTTTTCTTTGAGAGGCTATGGGGCTTTAGGAAAAACTATCTCTTACTTATTTACTTCATGCTATAACTTGATTCCAATTGGTATCTGGTGATACAAATTAGTATCTAACCTTGTTCACTCTTCTATCCGCAGATTGTTACTACAAGGAATAATGGAGCAAGGCCAGCGGTCCCAGCAGCGGGCCTGGAAGTTTATGACAGAGGTAGGGGAAGGGGCAGGGGATGAGCTGGAGCCACACCTACCAGGGGTGGAGCTCGAGCTGCTGCTGCTGCACATGAGGTAACCCCTCCCCCACCTCAGGATCATGTAGCTGAGGATGTAGAAGAAGAGGTTGTAGAGGATGGAGGAGCTTAGGAGGAGGCGACACCGGTTGGGGGTGCAGGCCTTCCTACTATGACACCAGAAGCTTTCAGGCAGGCATGGGATATTCTGAGTGGGTTGGTTGGTGCTAGAGCCATACCCGCAGCTTATGTGAATCAGGCCTTGGATACTCAGCCAGTGGTTAATACTACACCAAGGATGAATTCAGCTTCAGGCACAAATGATCTCCTCCGGCCAATGCTAGGCCCAGTGATGACAGGTAATGAGCATGAGATGCTGACTAAGTTTCTTAAGCTGAAACCTCCAATGTTTCAGGGTACATACAAGGAGGATGCCTATGAGTTCATCTTGGATTTCCATTAGAGGTTGCACAAGTTGGGTATTGTACGTCAGCATAGGGTGGAGTTTGTCACTTTTCAGCTACAGGGTGATCCCAAGCAGTGGTGGAGGTCTCATGTTGAGTGTTAGTCTTCTATACTACCTCTACTGACTTGGGAGCAGTTCCATGCATTATTTCTAGAGAAGTACGTTCCCCGTACTATGAGGGACTGGAAGAAGGATAAGTTTCTGAACTTGGAGCAGGGTAGCATGTTGGTCTCAGCTTATGAGGCTAAGTTTAATGCATTATCTCGTTTTGCTACACATATGTTGGGTTCCAAGAAAGAATGGGTCTGGTTGTTTGTCAAGGGTCTGAATAGTGATCTGAAGGTACTGTCAGTGCATATGACTTCTTTAGGGAAGTGTTTTAATGATGTGGTGGACTATGTGAAGAAGATTGAGGGAGTTAGGCAAGCGGGGCAGGCTAAGGCCTTAGCCAAGAAGCCTCGGAATGAGGGAAACTATGGTGGTTCGTACTCCAGGGTCCAGCATCAGCATGCATATCCGACCTGTCCTATTTAGTCAGCTCTGCCAGCTACTAGAGGGGGTCGTCAGTGAGCTCAGTCTTCAGCTCCTAGAGGCCATGGAGCATCATATACATCAGCTAGCAGGCCTACTTTGGACCATGGTTGCTTCCATTATGGTGAGTTAGGCCACTTTAAGAGGGAGTGTCCACATAGGCAGGCAAGTAATTAGGGTCAGCAGCAGACTAGAGCAGTGGTTTTGGCAGGTAGAGGCGGTAATGCTAGGGGTCATCCACAGGGTGGTCAAGGTAATTTCCAGGGAGGCGGGAGAGACCGAAGGAATGGCAGAGCAGGTAGGGGTGCGGCGCAGCCGACCTGGAAAGTTGCCCAGATTGATGATCAGGCATATTGCTATGCTTTTCAAGGAAGGACTGAGGCGAAAGCCTCAGATGCGGTGATCACAGGTACTATTCTTGTCTGTGATAAAATGGCTTCAGTATTGTTTGACCTAGGTTCTACATATTCTTATGTGTCTGTGAGTTTTTCTTTGGGAATGGGTTTGACCTGTGATATCCTTGTTTCCCCTATCTATGTTTCTACCCCAGTGAGAGAGTCGGTGGTTGTGACTCATGTATATCGTGACTGTTCTGTTGTTTTTGTGGAGTTACATACTTGGGTAGACTTGGTAATTCTGGACATGGCTGATTTTGATATTATCTTGGGTATGACCTAGCTATGTCCTTATCATGCTGTGTTGAACTCTAACACCAAGACTGTAGCTCTAGAGATTTCAGGTAAGGATAGACTAGAGTGGGAAGGTGTATACATGCCTAAGCCAGTTAAGATAATATCGTTTGTCTGGGCTAGGAAGCTAGTGGGGAGGGGGTGTCTAGCCTTCTTGGCTCATCTCCGGGATGATAGTGTGGAGTCTCCTCCTATTGAGTCAGTTCTAGTAGTTTTCGAATTTGTAGAGGTGTTTCCAGCGGACTTGCCTGGTATGCCTTCGGACAGAGACATAGATTTTTGTATCGATTTGGAGCCAGGCACTCGTCCCATATCCATTCCTCCATATAGAATGGCTCCGGCTGAGTTAAGGGAACTGAAGACTCAGCTGTAGGAACTCCTAGATAAGGTATTTATACTTCCCAGTGCTTTACCTTGGGGTGCTCCGGTCTTTTTTGTAAAGAAGAAGGATGGTAGTATGCAGATGTGCATAGATTATAAGTAGTTGAGCAAGGTGACCATCCGAAATAAGTACCCTCTACCCTGTATAGATGATTTGTTTGACCAGCTTCAAGGTGCATCGGTGTTCTAAAAAACCGACTTGAGGTCGAGGTACCATCAGCTAGAGATTAGACCTGAGGATATTCTGAAAACTGCTTTTCAGACCCGGTATGGGCATTATGAGTTTCTAGTAATGTCGTTTGGTTTGACCCATGCGCCGGCAGCATTCATGAGTTTGATAAATGGGGTGTTTAAGTCCTACTTGGATTCTTTCGTTATTGTGTTCATCGATGATATATTGATCTACTCTAAGAGTAGGGAGGAGCATGCTAATCATCTTCGTATTGTGTTGGATATTTTGAGACATCAAAAGCTTTATGCAAAGTTCTCTAAGTGTGAATTTCGGTTGACTTCTATGGCATTCTTGGGGCATTTAGTGTCATAAAAAGGGGTGATGGTGGATCCCCAGAAAATTGAAGAAGTCAAGAGTTGGGTTCGGCCTAGCTCTGTGACTGAAGTGAGGAGTTTTGTAGGGCTCGCGGGGTACTACCAGAGGTTTGTTAAGATTTTTTATTCCATTGCTACTCACCTGACCAGGTTGACAAAGAAGGAGGTACCGTTTGTGTGGTCCGACAAGTGCAAGGAGAGCTTCCAAAAGCTCAAGACACTTTTTACCACAACCCCTATTTTATCCTTGCTGGTTAAAGGTAAAGACCTTGTTATTTACTGTGATGCTTCATATTCTGGTTTGGGTGCTGTGTTGATGCAGGATAGGAATGTGATAGCCTATGCACCCAAGCAGTTGAAGGTGCATGAGAGGAATTACTTGACTCACAATTTAGAGTTGGCAGCGGTGGTTTTTTCTTTGAAAAATTGGAGACACTACCTTTATGGTGTCAAGCGTGAAGTATTCACAGATCATCGCAGTCTGCAACACATTTTCACTCAGAAGGATTTGAACTGAGATAGAGGAGGTTGATGGAGTTATTTAAAGATTATGATATGAACATTCAGTACCATCCGGGTAAGGCTAATGTGGTGGCAGACACATTGAGTTGGAAAACTATTAGCATGGGTATCTTGGCTTGTTTGGGAGCGTCCAAACGACCATTGGCTAAGGAAATTAGGGATTTGGAGGCCAAGTTCATGCACTTGGGTGTTTCAGATCAAGGTGGGTTGTTGGCCAACATTGAGGTCAAGGCCACCTTCATAGAGGAAATGAAGGCAAAACAGTTTCAGGATCAAAAACTGGGTAACTTGCGAGGTAAGGTAATATTCAGGGAGTCCAGAGACGTCATGTTAGACTCTGGTAGAGTGTTGCATTTTAGGGAGAGGATTTGTGTTCCTCGGGTTGACGATATAATACAGAAAATCTTGACAGAAGCTCATGGTTTGCGATACTCAATTCATCCGGGTGTGACCAAGATGTACAGGAACTTGAGGCAGCGTTACTGGTGGCCCAAAATGAAAAGGGACATAGTATATTTTGTGTCCAAATTTCAGAACTGCCAGCAGGTGAAGTATGAACATCAGAAACCTACAAGACTACTTCAGATAATGCCAATTCCAGAGTAGAAGTGGGAACGGATAGCCATGGATTTCGTGGTGGGTCTTCCCAAGACATTAGGGAAGTATGACTCAATCTGGGTCATTGTTGATAGGCTGACCAAGTCCGCTCATTTCATTCTGGTCAGGGTAGATTACAATTCACAGCAATTGGCCAAGATCTACGTGAAGGAGATTGTGAGACTGCATGGGGTACCACTGTCCATCATTTCAGACAGGGGTACGCAATTTACTTCTAACTTCTGGGGCAAGTTACATGAAGAGTTGGGTACACAACTCACCTTTAGCACAACCTTCCATCCTCAGACTGATGGTCAGTTGGAGTGGACGATTCAGGTATTGGAGGACATGATGAGAACATGTGTAATGGACTTCGATGGTTATTAGGAATAGTTTTTACCATTGTGCAAATTCTTGTACAATAATAGCTACCACTCCAGTATCGATATGGCACCATTTGAGGCCCTGCATGGGAGAAACTGCAGATCATCGATTTGTTGGTTTGAGGAAGGTAATGTGAAGCCTCTGGGCGTAGACTTAGTGAAGGAAGCGCAGAAAAAGGTAAGGGGAATACATGCCAAGCTGTTGGCTGCTCAAAGCAGGCATAATGAGTATGCAGATTGCAAGGTCTGGGACATGGACTTTCAGGTTGGTGAACAAGTATTGCTAAAAGTATCGCCAATGAAAGGGGTTATGTGGTTGGTAAGAAGGGCAAACTTAGCCCTCGATTCATCGGTCCATTCGAAGTGCTTGAAATTATGGGGCTAGTGGCTTACAAGTTAGCACTGCCACCTAGTTTGTCGGGCATCCATCCGGTATTCCAGGCATCCATGCTCAAGAGATTTCATAGGGATGGGGACTACATCATCAAGTGGGATGAAGTACTTTTTGATAAGGATCGTCGTTATGAGGAGGAACTGGTTGTGATTCTTGCTTGGGATGTTCGGAGGTTGAGGACAAAGGTGATTGACATGGTGAAGGTTCAGTGGAAGCATCATCTGGTTGAGGAAGACACTTGGGAAACTGAGAAGGACATGCGGGATAAGTACCCTCAACTGTTTAAGGATTCCGGTACTACACTTCCTTCCTTTTGTTTACGTAAATTCGAGTTTGATCGTTCAGGGATGAACGATGGGTAAATTGGTATCTATTATAATGACCGGGTCCATCGTTATGGGTAGTTCCATTGTGCCAAGTTTTAGAGTTAGAAAACTTCGGGTTTGGGAGTTTGAAATTCTAGGCTAGGATAGCCTCGGCTACTTTTGGAGCGAGGTATTGTCTAGGGAAATCTGGGTAAAAATGGATTTGGGTGTCTTGGAGTGAGCTAGTTTTCCATGTATCCAAGACATGAAGGAGTCTGGGGGACTTTTCAGAATCACATTTGGGTAAGTAGAACTCCCAGAATTGAGTTTGACGTGAAGGGGTTGTTTCGAGACGTCGAGGGAAATAAGTGTGTTGTGAAATGGCCAAAACTGGCAAAGTACCAGACTTTCTATCCATTATGAGCACTGTCACGTGCGGTAGCAGCGACCGCTATAGCGTTTGAAATGACTGCTATAGTGGCAGTCAAAAGGCGGTCAACCCACTTAAGACCTCTATAGCAGAGCGGGGACCGCTATAGTGGGTCAACGGGTTTTTAATACAGAAACAGCTCTCAAAACATTCAGTTTTCACAAGTTTATTTTGGAGAAGGGCTGGGAGATTTCCAAGCGATTTTCTTCATTCTATCGTCAAAAATCTTCCCTAAGGTAAGACTTTTGTTCCCCAAACTTGGTAATACGTTTCCTATGCAGTAGAATTGCTAGGAGGGAAATTGGGGAAAGGTTAGAATAACCTAGGGATGGTGGAATTCAGGGAAGGAAGGGTATTCAAGCACGTGTGTTCTTAGGCATTGATAAAGTATATTAAAATGATCATAGGTTGTTTAATTTCCTGTTTTTATCCATAAAAATGATAGAACTAGGGGAATTAACGGTGGAAAAACCCGGGAAAAGGGTGGGATGATCATGGATGGCCTGAGGTTTGAGGATTTCATATAATTCGGGTAATGTGCAGGCCTTATGTGTTAATGGTATGTATTATGTGTTGTTTTTAGACCAAGAACGAGAGAGCAATTCGGAACACGGAAAAGCTCGGGTCAAACAGAGCTTGGAACATTTCGAGGTAGGTGATGTCTTATGATTTTCTGTGAATATGTATAGTGATGTACTCATGTCTAAGTGATTTTATGCCTTACATTTCTTAGGGAAATTGTGTGGAATGTTTAGTTTCCTGGTTACAGTCTGTGATTGAACGGTTTACTTGTTGGTTTTACAAGTTGTATGTGTTCATATATTGACTGTGGTTGTTGACATTTAGTTGTCTTGGGTACCACTCCTGGTACGGGTATAACACATGGTTGTCATGGGTACCACGCTTGGTACGGGTATATCATTCAGTTGGCACGGGTACCACGCCTGGTACAGGTTTACTTTATTGCATCTTGCATTATTTTATTGACTATTGTATTGCATTGGTTGATATTGGTTCTGTGAGTGGACCAGGTTGTTTTACTAAATGTGATACTTTATATTGGTTCCGTGAGTGGACCAGGTTGTTTTACTGGATTTAATACTTGGTAATGGTTCTGTGAGTGGACTGGGTTGTCTAGTTAAAGGTGCTAGTGTTTATGGTCCTTGAGTGGCCGGAAACTGTTGTATAACTGCTGTGTTGGTCTTGGTTTAGGCCGGGTTGAACAATTACCTTTGGTGTGATCTAGAGGGGATTCCAGGGTGGGTCCGAGCTAGACGGAAAGGATTGTTATGGTTACATGTTGGTGGGTTAGAACTGTAAGAGATGGATTCATGCGGTAACAAGATAGGTAGAGATCTGTAGGTTAGATGTGCCTGTGATTATTATTGTATGTTTGCCATACTCCTTACTTGATATTGTTGTACTAATTATATACTGTTTATTTGAAAACTGGCTGATGATCCTACCAGTACACAGTGGTGGTGTACTGATACTGCACTTGTCTTTCTTTTGGTGAGTAAAGGAAATCTACCAGCGACTAAGACGCGACCTCGCATCTAGCACGGGCGATTTCTGACTTTCAAGGGTGAGCTGCTTGATTCGAGCTACCTTGGGTTATCATTAGAGTTTCAGTCTAATTATTTCAGACTTAAAACTATTTCATCTTATCTTTTGGGGTTGCATCCCCGTACTCTAGATTTGGTATTGATGTTTGGTACAATGACTTTCAATTCCTAGGTGGGATTTTCCGCAGGATTATATTAATGATTAGTTTTGGATTACTTTGATTGTTAGTTTACTTTCTGTTATTGGTTTTAGGCTGTTAGTTAGGAAAATAGTGGGACACTATTGGTTCGCTCATCCGAGGGTTGGGTGGGTGCCACTCACGATGGGTTGGGTCATGATAGTCTTGGTACTCAGGTGAAGCTTAGCTCAACTTTTCACCCTCAGACTGATGGCCAGGCAGAGCGTACCATTAAGACTTTGGAGGATATGTTGAGGGCTTGTGTGATTGATTTCAAAGGTAATTGGTATGATCACTTGCCTCTTATCGAGTTTGCCTACAACAACAACTTTCATTCTAGCATCCATATGGCTCCTTATGAGGTACTTTATGGCCGCAGGTGTAGGTATCCTATTGGTTGGTTTGAGGTTTGTGAGGCAGCCTTGATTGGTCCATATTCGGTGCATGAGACCATGGAGAAAGTTTAGCTTATTAGGGAGAGCTTGAAGACAACTCAGAGTCAACAGAAATCCTATGCAGATGTGAGAAGAAGGGATTTAGAGTTCGAGGTGGATTATTGGGTGTTTTTTAAAGTGTCACCCATGAAGGGTGTGATGAGATTCGGGAAGAAAGGAATGCTTAATCCCCGTTTTGTAGGTCCTTATCAAATTCTGAGGAGAGTTGGTAAGGTTTATTATGAGTTGGATTTGCCAACAAAATTAGAAACGGTTTATCCAGTTTTCCATGTTTCCTTGTTGAAGAAGTGTGTTGGTGATTCGACCTTGATTATTCCTTTGGAGGATGTAGGTGTGAAGGATAGTCTCACCTGTGAGGAGGTTCCCATAGAAATCCTTGATCATCAGATCCAGATTTTAAGAAACAAGGAAGTCGCCTCGGTGAAGGTTCTTTGGAGAAACCAGCTTGTTGAGGGAGCTACTTGGGAAGCGAAAGAGGCCATGAAGGCTAAGTATACCCATCTCTTTCCTTACGATTTAGTTTCAACTTGAGGTAATAGTTTTCTCCTTACTATGTCCCTCCGAATCTACTCCATCAGTTCCTTTCATGATCCTAGCATGCATTCATGTTTTTCGAAGTTAGTTCAATCATCTTTTAAGTTAAGGAGTCACTTTTCATGCTTGTTCATCAGTTTCCATGTTTTGATGTTTGGTTGGGATATTATTCCTTTAAGTTTCCTTGCATATTCTTCATTAGAGTATGAATGATCCCAAGGGGGAGATATTGTAACACCCCGAAATTTGATCCAGCTTTTAAACTTAAGAAATCTGAAATTCTAAACTTTCTAGAAATAACGAGTCCAAACGACAGACCGTAGTTTGAACCATAAGCCTTGGAGTGGATCCGTGGTTTAAGTCTGCCAGGATCAGTCTCTGGTCTAAGAACCACGAGTTGATTTTACGGATCGTAGTTCAGTCTACGACCCATCTTGTCAACTCATGGAACCAGACCTGAGGAATGACTGATGCCCAGGAACCACGAATCAAGACGATGGACCATAGTTTGAATTACGGGTCCATCCTGTTGACTCGTGGAACCAGATCAGTTCCCAGAGATGATGACTTGAGTCTACGACTCATGATCCATTCTATGGGTCCGTCCTATTGACCCGTAGTTTGGCTTCTGCAGCTTGTTCTTTGGTCAGGAATGACGGATGTAAACCACGAGCCGTGGTTTGGTCTATGGTTCATGGAACCCATCTGTGGTCCCTGAAAGTCAACTTTTTCCAGCTTTTTCCTAATTATGTCCCAAGGGTATTTTAGTAATTACCCACACTTTTAACTCCTAAATAATGTCATTTTGAGTATTTCTAGAAGGGTTTTTTCCCTCCTTAGCCTAAGTCCCTTCTCATTACCTCATTCATCTCCCAAAAAGGAAAAAGAACTCTCTCAAGCTCAAGATCTCAAGCTCCAAGATCAAGCCTCCTATTCTGTTCTATTTCAAGTGGGTTAGCTTAAATCAATGTATGTGGGTATTCAATAATGGTTTCCTTTCACCCTTTTGCCAAAAACCCCAATCCTCAAATTGAATTATGAACTTGTGAAATTAGGGTTTTGTTCTAAATTGGGGAAAACTTATGAAATCAGTTTCTATACTTAAATTCATGGTTTCTTATTGATTAATTATGATTTGATCATGATTCCTCCATTGGTTTTAAAAGCCCAAGCACAAAAGTTTCTTTATAGCATGATCCCACTGAATTGCATGTTTTCGAGAGAAATTTGACATGATTAGATATCATGACCTTTCTTGTGTTTATGAAATTGCATGCCTAATTCTTCAAGTATGAAATTAGAAAGGTAAAGCTTGATTTGAATTATAGCTATGCAAAGTCTTTAAATGTATGAATTTGAATTGCATGGCATCAGATATGTCATATTGCTTTTCAAACAGTTTTGACATCAGATATGTCATCAGTTATGATCAGTTTTGGCATCAGATATGAACCAGTATTATATGAGCTATATGTATATTTTCAGAGTAGTATTTAGAACCAAGTTGGACAGGGTGAGAGTACCCTTAGTCCCAGAACCACGTGCCCTCATAGGTTTATATGTCCCCTCTGTTGGGCATCAGATTTAGTGATCACACCACAGTCATGCCTTTATACCCTGGCAAGGTATATTGGGTCCTCTCGATGGGGCGTATTCATCGGATTCCATGTAGCTCACATGGTCAATGTCGGTTAGAGAACCTCCCTTAGAAATAGTTTATGCTTTAAAAATGTATGACTCTTATTCAGATTTTGGACTCTTCGAATATGATCATGTTTTCAGCTTGTGGTATTTCATAGAGTCATTTGCATCCAATTTTGCCTTTAAAGCATGATTTTGATTGTTAAAGCATACTTAGCATATTTTTGTCATGTTCATGCTTATCTCACATACTCGGTACATTCCATAGTACTGACGCATATATTGCGCTATATCCTTTTGATGATGCAGATTCAGGCTCTATCCCTCATGCACGTGGCTAGTTAGTGCCAGCTTTCCATCTTATCTGATTGGTGAGTTCTCATCTTGCGAGGGCCAGATTTATGAGTTATATTCCTTATGTCTTTTACATTGGATTTCTGAGTTAGTTGGAGTTTTGTCCCATCAACTTGTATTTTCAGATTTAGAGGTTTCAGACATAGTTGGTTGTATTTTCCGGATTTGGGTTTTTGTAGAATTTATGATATTCTGTTAAGGATTCCCATTATCTTTTATTACGCTTCCGCTTATCTTTTGTTATGCTTGAGTATGCGATGAGCAAGGGTTAATCTAGGGCGCTTGTGTCCCGGATCCCATGTTACGCCTAGGGGGTAGCCTCGGGGCGTGATAGAGTCAATCAAGCCAAAGCGAGAGTGTGAAAGTCATGAATAGAGAATGCTTTTCCTCAAAAAATTCATTTCCCTTCTTCCTTTTATTTTCAACATAATTCGCCAAGAGAAATTTTTTGGTGGGCCCATTTTAAGACAAGAAACTACGGACTCAATTCTAAAACTAAAACTTTGCATTTTCCCTTAAGAAAGTCGTCTTTCAATCTATCATAGGGAAACACCAACTCGGTTCAACACTACAACAAAAAGAAAGAAAAAGAAGATAATCAAAAACCTTTGCTCCTTGGGAAAGAACCGTGGTATTAAGAAAACCCTCGGAGTTTATTTCTAAATTATTATTAACAAGGTTATATCCAAATTACGCGGTCATGATTTATTTTAGAACAAGCCTCGGCGTAGGCCTTTAGCGCATTTGCAAAGCACAGGCAGTGAGACAATGGGGCATGTAAAACCAACTCGGCACCACAATCTCAATTATCAAAAATTAAGCTCGGCGAGGGCACAAATAAGCTCAGAAAAAATAAAACATAATAAAAAGGCCCGGCAAGGGCACTAGTATCACAATCATCCAAAATGCGCCCGACAAGGGCCAAATAAATCTAGCAAAATATCATCAAGGCCAGATAAGGGAAACAAAAACTAGTATCTCAAGCCCACTCACGGGCACCAACAAAAGCAAGTTAAGACACCCCCTCCCCATAAAAATAACATTACCTTCAATGCTGATAGTGCAATGGGAAGAGGGTGGAACTTCCTGGAGGACTAAGCCTCATCATCATCATCATCTGCAAATGTCTCCTCATTCGAGGCTCTCCCACTTAGGCCAGCACCACCCTTTCGGGAGTGCACAAAAAGTGTGGAGTCATGGATAACTCTCTGGAAATTCGGATCCTGATCATCACCCAACTCTTGATCTTTATTTCTAGGTTATGCATCATCATCATCATCCACATATGCTGCAAACACGTCATCCACGGGTCCTCGAGTTTGGCGTGGCTAAGGTAAGGTGGTCAAATCTGACTCCACAATGGGCTGCTTTCCTTTGTCTTTGGCTACATCCTTCTTAAATTCTGACACCGCACACTCAACAACATCCATTCTTGTGCAGATTTTAGAGACACTGTCCACCACCCCTTTCATCGCATTCTTGATCGCTCTTTGTATCATACCAGGCAGTTTGGTAGACAAGTCATTCAACTGCCTTTCATGATTGTATGTTTTGTCAACCATGTCTTGTAAGCCACTTTTGGTTAAAGGCTCTCTTGGTGCAGATGATGTGGGGTGTGTGTCTGTGCCCCTGATGTAGCATCTACTCCAGCATCAAGCTCATTACTGTCAGTCCTTTGACTCTTGAACCTGGGGGCATCCTTGTCTATTTTTTTGTCAAGATCAATCACCACAACTTGCTAATCAGTACCAAAAAAGGAATGCATTATTACCCCTGCGTGCTTTCCTCCGAATTACCATGGCTGCTATTTCTTCTAAAATTCACATGCTCCCATGTCATAATGGCAGCAACTAGGATGGCCCCCTCTTGAGTTATCTTTTGATCATTTTGAGAGGGTAGGAATCAGATTCTGACAAGATCATACCACAGATGGGCTTCAAAGTGCAAAGTTCTTCTCAGGATGTCACCTCCCATGGTGGCCTACATAGGAGTGGAAGGGGCAATAATAGCAGTAGTTTCACGATATGGTTTCACTTCTGATTGCAACTTAGACATGAGAATTGGTGCAGGTTCGATTGGGTTTTCCCAATAGATGGCGTTAATGGCAGCGGCGGTGATGTATACTTTTTTTCCCCTGACTACAACTGAGTTTAGGTTGGGGAATTTTTCTGTCGGTCCTCTATACCCTTTTGAATCCTGCGTGGCTTGATAGACCGCAAAGAACTCCCACACAACTTGCCCATAGTATCCCCCGGGGACATCTTGAAAAGGGTACCAATCTCGTTTAGCAAATTGTTGGTGCATGTTGGGAACCTCAGCCCCAACTTCCCCTAAGTTGATGCTCTGCTCTTCGTTGATTGTTCTACCTTTGTCCCGAATGTAGATGGGCTTCATGCCTTCTACACCAAATCGGAGCCTTGATTCTTCCGCTGCAGTCAATTTCCTAGGTTGGACTCCCGTGTTTCTCCTACTAGAAGACATGTTCTACATCTAGATATTGTGATCCAAAACCACAAACAAAACCTAAGAAGAAGTTTGCAAAATACAAAGGATGGAAAGAAACGGACTAGAAAAACAAAGTAGGTGATTGTCGGCTTGTGAGGACCATATGCGAGATGCACCAAAGAGAGTTGCGCGGCGCATGTGCTATTGCACAAGAAGACATAAACCTACATGGATTTTTTCATTGAGATGCAAAGCTGGTGCGATTCGCACCATTCAAAGTGCACGTCGCACCATGCATCGCCCCTCGAAACAGTGACTGTCTTTCTATTTTTAACCCTGTGCGATGTCTTATGCGACCCACACATCGAGATCTATGCATCGCATGCGAACCGCACAAAGGCATAATTGGAATTTTGGTTCTTTGTGTTCTTGTGAATTCCGCATGTGATCCGTAGAGCAAGATGTGCTTAGGCACATGGTACCACTCAACAAACCAATCAACTATGAATAAAGGGGGACAAGGGATATCATGACCAAAAATTTCAGGTACTCAGACTTCCCCGGGTTTCCATTAACACAACAACAAGCAAGAAGGGAACTCAACGACTTCCCTTAAGATGGACGTTACCCCATCTATCATTGGGAACATTAGTCCTTTACTTGCAACAATGGGTACCAACAATTTTAGAAATAATTAACCCCCTCCCCGCATAAGATCATACACCCCACATATAATTCTCAACAATAATCATGGGTATACAATAAGCAAAATTCAGCCTCAAGAGTCAATTTCCAATAAAAACATCATGACAATGGATGATTTTCCCTTAAGAACGACGTCACCCAATCTATCATCAGGCCAACTCATTCGTCAATCAGAAGTGGGTTACTCACAATTCACCCCAAACATATATTTCAAGGCTAAAAGTTACTACCAATCAACATCCATTAACAAGATTCAAGTTCTATCAAGTTGGAAGTAAACAAAATCATCAATACAACTCAAAATTGGGGACCCAAAATTTTTGGATCTCACCCAAAAGAAACATGGCAATTCTACTAAGCATGCTTCACAATATGAGTTCCCAACCTCCATAAAAACAAGTATTTAACATCGAGGAACTTACCACAGGTGAAGATTATGAAGGGAGGAGTGAAAATTGAAGCTTTTTGGACTTTAACAATGGTGACCCAATAAAACCTCATCGGAGAACGATGGCAACATCAGTTTTATAGTGGTGGAGATGGTTGGAGAGAGGAGAGGAAGATTTTAGGAAAAGTAGAGAGGTTTGTGAGAGGTTTTGGGAGAGAATTTGGAGAGTTTGAGAGAAAATATGGTGGAAGAAGGAGAAGAGAGGCAGTTTTTAAAAGAAAAGATGAAGAAAAAATTTTCCGGGTCATACCCGGGTCAGGTCAGTCAATGGGTTAGGTCAATCAAAATTCAAATTTACCTTTCATGCGCCGCTACATGCTATTCACACCAGCCTTGGTGTGGACCGCATGGCATTTCGCATATCTCCCCCTTTTTTCTCTCCTGGTTTGCCCAGGGGTCTGCTCTTCCATGCGATTGAGGTGCGATGCGCACTTGGGCTCTTGCGGTCTGCACGGCCCATCACACATCACCTCCAAATTTTCAAATTCCTTCAGGTAGTCTATTTTGGCATGTGTTGCACTGTGCAACACACATAATTGCTTGTGCGATCCGCAAAATCCACTGCACAACCCATTTTTTCCCTGTTTATTCTTGTCCATTTTTCCATCCATGCATTCCCTACAAAAATGCCAAAAACAACAAAAGATAACCAAATAAATAAATAAAGAAACTTGGGTTGCCTCCCAAGCAGCCCTTGATTTAACTTCGCGGCACGACATTACTACCTCAATCATTCTTTAGGTTGGTGATGGTGTCGCTAGGCAACGCCCCTTTCATCCTAGGGTTTATTTGGCTTGAGAGGTGGTTTATTTGGGCCTCAAGATACTTGATCGAGGCTGAGTGGGAGATCACAGTTTAGTGAAGAGTTGAGACTTCACTCTTTAGCTTGCTCACTCCTGTATTTGTGGTGTCAACCTTTTTAAGAACCAAGGACAACATGTCCTCCAACTTGTAATGGCCGGGGTTGCTTGTTCCGGTTGGTAGAGAGAGTCTGCCTTGTTTGGAGGAATATAGGGATTTGAACTCTGGTGGTTGAAATGATCACCATCCTTGTCTATATCCCGCCAATTTCTGTCTCTTTCTTTTTCTCAAATACGACCTTGGTTCTCCTCAATCGGGCGATAATACCCGAGATGAGAACCCGCCGATACAAAGCACAGTTTGCCATCAACCACTGTCATTAATTCATCATCACTCACTTTGATTTTTGGTGTACTCACTGGATTCACTGTATTAGCACCACCCGCTCCCATCACATGCTTGTCCATTAGATCAATTTGTGCCATTATTTTGGCCTTTGCCTCATCACGCTCCTCATTTCATTAACCAAGATGGATGAGGGTCCTCCCAAAGTTTGTACATCAGCTACTCTCGTATGCCAAGCTTGATTGGTTTTTGTCATTCGCTCTAACAAAGTCAAGGGAATGGGAAATTCTAAGTCCATGAAGGTTCCACCTCCAAGGTTGTCAGCCACCAACTTGTTTAGAGAGTTCAACGACCGATAGAAGCTTTGTAGCAGTACGATGTTCGACAACTCATGGTTCGGGCACAAGAGAAGCTTCTTTTTGAACCTTAACCAAACTTTATGTAGAGGATCATACAGAAGCTAACTAAAGTTGGTAATCTCATCTCTTAGCTTCATCATTCGAGATGGAGGAAAGAATCTCGATGAAAATGCCTCAACCAACTCGGCCCAAGATGTGATAGAGTCACTCGACAACTTTTCCAACCACGTCGTGGCTTCCCCCATCAAGGAAAAAGGTAATAGGCATAGTCTGATAGACTCTTGGAGATATGTTGAAAAATAAATGGTTGGCAAATCTTCAAAAAATTCCGAATATGCCGGTTGGCATCTTCGTGTGTTGCTCTATTAAATATTCCCTTCATTTGGATTAAGTGGAGCATGGTGCTAGTCACATGAAAGACAACATTTCCCACCGTGGGGGGTAGAAGGATTGCACCTACACCCCCTTGCATCATAGGCTCAGCCTCGTCGGCCTTTATGAAGCCGTTAACACTCTCGTTGTCGTCGGCCTCATTCATAGGCTAGCCTGCTTGATCACAACACAAACAACACACAAAAGTAAAAGAAACAAGTACTCTCAAGGTGACTTCAAATCAATAATCAAAAATAGCTAACAACTCAATTACCCGGCAACAAGGCCATTTTTGATGAATGCTCAAATCGTTCTCCCCAAGTTGGAGGTCCAGCAATCGTGCAATAAAACAAAATTTATAATTTCCAACGAGTATCGTGGTCGTACCCAAGGGACCTGGAGCTAGATAAATTAATATTGTATAGAATTTAGTTCAAAATGAGAGCAAGTGCTTAAAAAAGAAAAGTAAAAGGTTGGGGGAATTGGGATGTTGTAACTATAATCACAATTCAAATAAAATCAAATAAACAAAAGCAGGTGAACCAAATAGAATAGGCGGCTAGGGATGTGTATCCGATGGGGCTTTAGTCATGGTCTAGGGTGATTATCAATTCACATTTGTTCTTGCTTATTGACATAAGTAGAGTTGGTCATGGGTATGGATTGTTATCTCTCGATCAACAACTATATATCCGATGATATTGGTTAGAGCATCATCAGTTTGATCGATAAACAACTAACCTAAGCTTGGGAGGTCACACTCTCTCTAGCTTAGACCCTTAAGTGGGTGATTCCTTCGATAAGAGCTATTTATAGCCTCAAATCTAGATGGAGTCCCAAGTTCCCACTAGCAATTGCACATTTGAAACCATGAAATCCTCTTTCAAGCAATCACATAGTCAAGTAATGAAAATTAATGTTTGCAACCACTAATTTTAGGATTAAAACTTTGTGATACTACTAGACCCATGTCAAATAAGCAATTATAAAGATAAATTAACAACACCCATACCCATTTGTGAAGCACCCATCATCAACACACCCCTAAACAAGAGAAATTAGCCACTCATAGTAAATGAGAGAGATATACCAATTGGGTAAGTCAAAATCCTCTTCATTAGAGCTAAATCTCAAGTTCTAAGCTCAATTTGAGTGCACAAATGGTTAACCAAGAGAATTGATTCAAACCCTCTTCTCTTTGGAGAGGAAAACTTATTCTTGAGGCAAAAAACTTTCTAAAATATTCAGGACTGATGTAGAATATTTACAAATGAGCCTTTTATAGCTTCCCAAAAGGTCACTAAAATTTAGGATCAAATTACCCCTTCGGGTTGTGTGCGGTGCGACGTACGATTCGCACGTCATGATGTACGCGTCGCAAACCCTCTTTGATTGGACCAGTGACTTCAGTTGACTTTGGGAGCTTCGTGCGCAGGTGGTGCAGTTTGCACCTTGGGATGTGCGCGTCGCACAATAATCAAACCTCTTAAAAGATTCTTCAGTGGCTTTTGCAACTTCATGTGGAAGAGGTACGGTTTGCACCTCATCTTGTGTGTGTCGCACGACCACCACATCTCAGGTTAGAATCTCCAGCTTTTTGAAACACTTTACACTTCACTCCTAGTGAGCTCTTTTTGGGTACATTTCCTTGTTTCTCATCATTTCTCAAAATTACCTGCATAGATATCAATAAAGGCCATAAGAACCTCTAAATCTATTCAAAACATAGCAATAATTCATGGATTTAGGCTCAATAAGTTGGTAGATTACCGACTTATCAGTATCTCATTGATAAGGGAAGGATCTAACTTGATTTTACACAATACTATCCATGAAGAAGAGAAGATACAACAAAGTATTAGTAATCAGTCAGAATAAGCTTTACACATAGCAGAAGTTCCTTTTATGTTATTTTCACAATTTTTCTATTTTCCTTGTAATGATTATTAATAAAAATAAATTTAAAAAACCATCCTTGTAACTCAAACTATGTAGGGACTGATTTATCCTTTGTGAGATACGTAGGCAGCTTTCAAGGCCCGACCCCTATCTAACTTTTATTCCCCCTCCCCCCACCATTTTGATAAAGATGCCGAGGAATTCAGATAGCCAACAAGCAGAGACAACCAAAAAGATAAAGACTCAATGCAAGTCGACCTTCCTGTCAAAATCACTAACTCTAAAATCAATGAGCAAATTCCTATCCATTGACCATCCCTATTCAGTATCACGTGGGTTGATTCACCTTCAATGAAGTGACACTTAGGTGTTTAAGTTCATGTCTGATATCTTGTTTTAATTAATATGAATGAAATCTAACACATTTGCCTTTTGACTTGTTTTTACTTTTCCAAGTAACAAAAATAAAACCAAACTAATGTGTGTTAACTAAAAATTGGCTGAGCATCCGTACTTCACCCGTTCAAAAGCAAATAAAGATTTCTGCAAATTCAATATGACTGATAGTGATGGTGAAAACGCTTTGACTATAAGGGACAATGTGATTGCTAAACAAAGCAAAATGATCATTAAACTTGCAAAGAAATGGGAGAAACTCCAAGAAAAAGTGCAAAAGGCTAAGGATATGGCCAGTCTGGCAATTACCGCAAACACACCAACTCTGGTTGACTCTCTCCCCCTCTCTAGTTTCCTCCATTTAACTCCCCCCAAACCAGAAATCTCTCGAGAGACATACTATCCACTTCTATTACAAGACCTTCCACCAACCCTATTTCTAGAAACCCTCCTCATGTTGGATCCCTATACAAGATCCACACTTCTCTTGTCTATCATACCAATCCAAACAACAACCCCAATGCGTACAACCCACAATATCTCCTTCCAACCTACCAAATCAACCAGCAAAACATTTACAATTGCCAAAATAACCACCCAAATATCACCAACCCAAAGAACTTTACATCCACATACCCAAATGCTGCTTCGAATGTCAAACACAAACCTGCCGAAGATATGCCACCTTCCAGTTTCCATGCTACACTTGAGCCATACCGTACTTTACCAGAAAATCCCAAACTCGACCATTATGAGGGAAAAGAGAGAAATATAAAGGTAGTGCAAGATAAGCCTTACAAGGACATACTGATGATGACATAGGAGTTGCTAAAATTAAGGAGTCACGAGGCTCACCTGACAAGGCCGGGTGTAGTTATGACAATCTCTGCATCCACCCAGAGTTGAATTTTCCAGAAGGATTTAAGATTCCCAAGTTTGAGATATTCAATGATATTGGAAACTCAAAAACTCATATGAGGAGTTACTATGGACAGATGGTGGGATCGATAAGAATGAGGCACTTCTAAAGAAGCTTTTTAGCCAAAGTCTGAGTGGTGAGGTGTTAGATGGGTTCACCATGAAAGAGTTGAAAAAATGGTCCAAATGGAGTACCCTGGCCAAAGAATTTGCCAGGAGGTTGCCAATAACATAGAGGTTATTCCGGATAGGTATTCCCTATATCGCATTAAGCAAAAATCAAATGAACATTTTTGTAATTATGCCGCTCATTGGAAGAAAAAGGCAGCAATGGTCTAGTCTCCCATAACCGAGGAAGAGATCAGTACCTTATTTATGTGGGCTTAGGAGTCAGAGTTTGATATGCCCAAATTACTCCTCCAAAAAGGAAGTAAAAAGTGGTCATTGGTCAAATATATAAACTAACAAAGGTTAGGTCGATCCCACAAGGAATATGGTAGGACCTAGGTCAACTATGCGTATTTGCGCTCTTAGCCGTCTTATTTTCCTAAAGGGGGTTTTAAGTAAAAAGTAATGTTTGTAAAATATCAAGTACAAGTAACAACAAGTAATAATTTTATTTTAATTTAGAGAAAGTATGGACTAGGACTGTGTTTCCCATGAGTTCATAATGCAGTAAGGCGTTGTACTAGCAATCTATTTTGGTGCATATCATGCAAGATCGGTAAGTTAATTTCAACTAAATTGTTGGTCCCCTAGATAGAAGAATTTCACATGCAACTTGGATCTTCTGCGGGTGTATGCTTTACTAACCCTTACCTTTGATCCCACATTAGTTATTCCCCAATAAGGTCAAGTTATTAAATGAGGGTTGGTAGCCTCAAATCTTCATTGTAACATCATTTTTCCCGTTCATTACCCCCTTGGTCTGACAAGTAAGAATAAGACGAGTTCTAACATTACACACTGATAAAAAGAAATCAAAGCGAAGGGAAGAACAATTGTCATGACCCAAAATCAGGCCATGATGGCGCCAACATAACCCCCCAGTAGGCAAGCCAACCCAAACCACGCGGAAGATAAATAAAGCAGTTTATATATAGAAAGCAAAAGATATATAAATAAGGGAGATAGGGCCAATATAATATATACATACCAACTGTACTAAATATACATAAATTTCCCTAAAGTGACCAAGATGAAAAAACACACAAAAGAACCAACCCGAACCTGGTGTCAATGGTACAAGAGCGTCTAAAGTACGGAGTAGCTATACAACATACTTTGTCTATCCAAAATACAAAATATAGACAAAAATGATAGATGGAAAGCATGTAAAGTCTCCAAGGCACTGGGAGCTCACCGCGATCCGAACTGCAATAGGCCTGGAATGATGAGAGGATCAACGGGGGTGGCTCATACTAAGTGCTGCATCAAAAAAAGATGCAGAGTGTAGTATGAGTACTAAGACAATGGGTACCCAGTAAGCATCATAGGCCGACCAATCACAGAAAGATAACATATAATATAAATTACAGAAAAGTAAGCTAAATATAAGGATCCACCTAAATCTAGTTATAAAACCAAAAAAGGACTACCCGAACCAACAAGAAGGAAATAATAACAAGTAAATCCAGACAACCGATAATCAAAATACACTTCAGCAAATGTAATGAGATGGAAGATGCTGTGATGTACGATTGCATAATAGTATAAGCCCAGAATACTGCATCAGACGCTCAAAATACCGCATCGACTATGCATATATATGTATGTATGTAAATGGGAAGTAAAAATCCAGAATAATGCATTGGGGGTCCAGAATACCGCATCGAACTATAAATATATATGTATACATGAAAAAGGAGAAAAGGGCCCGAGAACACCCCTCGGATCGGCATAAAGTAGTATTTTTCCTTTCCTTTCCAAAACTAGTAGTAAAATCCAAAAATAATTCATTTAAAGTCCGAAAATCACAGTAACCATAGTAAATCTTATGTTTGGAACCAAAACCTCGAAAATCATCTTTTTTTTGTACTGTTAGGCATGAGAATGCAGTATGAACATGTAAACTTCCACGTTCAGGGAATCTAGCACCTAACAAGGCAAAACTTGGTAAAACACCCTCCAATCAAGAGAACTAACCTGGAAACTCAATCCAAATCCAAGCTATGGCCTCGGGCCCATAGTTACACAGAAAACCGACAATAAGGCAAAAATAACAGAACATAACTATGAAAACAACTACAAGCTTCTACTCTACCTCTAAAACCTTCTAAAAGCATACTAAGGATTCTATACAAGCTGTAACAGTACTACGAGCTCCTAGACTATGGATAACATGAATAAACCTAATCTATGATCCGAAATGACCAGTATATTACAAGTTACAAGACTTAAGCCTATTTCTATCTACAGTCCAACCTAACGTTTTAGTAACATATATCATATAAAATCTAACTAACTCAGTCTAAAAAAGTAAACCATAACCTACCTCGGGGTTGAACCGTAAGCAAGAACCATCACTCGTGTTCCTTCCCCTTCTGAACAGCCTCAAAAAGCTACAACTCAATGAAGAACATAACTCAGGTGTCAAGATGAGAAGAATGACACTCATATTACTATACATAATTCGGGTAAAAAATTGGGTTAGAAAATAACCCTCGGGGACCGCACAATAAAACATTAAATAAAACTAGCAATTATATTTACAACGAGTTAGAGAACCCATACCCAAAAGTTGAGCATGGATGGGAATCATTTTAGCGCCCAAAATAGCCCCGAAATCCTCTAGTTCAAGGGAAACAAAATGGAGAATTAAGGATTGGCAATCAGAAACTTACCAATTTAACGTGCACGAATTGACCACAGACTGAAATTATAAACACCACAAAGCTAGGGAATGAACCAGGAGAGAAAAAAGAGGTTGGAGCTCTAGTCTATGGAGGAAAAATGAGTAGAAGAGGTGTTGGAAGTGAAATGAAATTCAAAGAAGTGGGCAACTTATAACTGCCAGCGCCCATGCACGCGCAGGCATGGACACACCACAGCGCCTAGGTGCCGTACGAGCGACCCGACCACAACGCCCACCAAGCTACAAGTGTGTTGCCTTGCCAGCCATGACAAGCATGTATGCATGCACATGCGAGCGTAGGTATGGCCAGGAACCCGCCATGGCTCCATACCAATAACCAGCTCCAGTAATGCCAAGTCTTTGGCAAATTTTGAAATGGATGAACCTCGAGGAATGTATTCGGGGTTCCGCGAACACAAACGAGTTGAGCTACTCAAGTAAAAATGGCATTCCAGACTCAATGAAATTGACTAAAATCCCAACGGAGGTCGATTTAATGAAAAGTAGGCCCCGCACCCAAAACCAACTATTGGCCAACCTTTACCAATACGAAACCCAAAGGACAAAAAAAAGTCCAGAAATCTCGGGACCCAAACCAAAAGTCAACATTTTGGAGCTAACACTGTTGACAGAATTTCCATCCGAGGTCGTCTTCTCCGAATGTTGACAAAAGTCAACCCCATAAGCTAAACTGGCCAAGAAACACAGAAAACAACACCAAACCAAACTGAAAACACCCAGACCCAGACCAAAGGTCCCACTAGACTAAAATCCCCCTCCTAGAGCCAATAGAACTATCAAAATTTGATTCTAAGCATGTTTACCAAGAAAGTTGACCGAAGTCAAAGATTTTTTAAGTTCAAGTTCTATAACAAGAAAATGGCCATAACAACCTAATGAATGACCGGGGCCGCAAACCGTCAGTCCCGACACATCATAAATGACCTATATCCTCTGCGAGAAAGCTCGAAATATGGAAAAAAGCACCAAAAATAGAAAATGACCTGGAGGGTCATTACAACATCCATTACTAAAAGAACTTTCTTCCTTGAAAGTTAGAGAAAGGATAGTACCTGAAGGCTCGAAAAGGTGAGGATAGCGGGTTCGCATGTCTGTCTTAATCTCCCAAGTAGCCTCCTCGACAGAAAGATAGTGCCACTAAACCTTAACTGACAGAATATCTTTGGTCCTCAAATTCCTAACTTGCCTGTCCAAAATAGCCACAAGCTCCTCCTCAAAATCTAAAGACTAATCCAACTGAATAGAATCCCACTGAAGCACGTGAGACTCTACCAAAATATATCGATGCAGCATAAAGACATGAAAAACTGGGTGAACACTGGAAAGAGCAAGAGGAAAGGCCAACTCATAAGCAACCTCCCCAATGCGATGAAGGATTTCAAATGTCCCAATAAACCTATGAATGAGCTTATCTTTTCTCCCAAACCTCATCACGCCCTTTATGGGTAAAACTCGAAGGAACTCACTATTACCAACCATGAATACTAGATCTCGAACTCTCGGTCAGCATAACTCTTTTGCCTACTCTGGACAATATGAAGTCTCTTTTGAATGACCCAAACTCTATCTATAGAATCACAAAGCAAGTCGATACCACACGGCCTAACCTCAAAAGCATCAAACCAACCCACCAGAGATATACACCTCCTACCATACAAAGCCTCGAACAGAGCCATTAACATGCTGGAATGGTAACTATTATTATATGCAAACTCCATCAGAACTAAGCATTGGTCCCACTAAACCCCAAAATCAATAACACAGTCTCATAATATATCCTTTAGAACCTGGATAGTATGCTCTGACTGAACATTGGTCTGCGGATGAAAAGCAGTGCTAAGCTCAACTTTAGTGCCTAACTCTCCCTGAATAGACCTCTAGAAATGTAAAGTGAACTGAGTACCACAGTTATACATGTTGGAAATTAGCACACTATGCAAATGAACAATCTCACGAATGTAGATCTCATCCAACCTCTCGCAACTATAGGAAGTTTGTATTGGCAAAAAGTGAGAAGACTTCATCAACCTATCCAGAATGACCCAAATCGCATAAAATCTCTGCAAGGTACATGGTAAACTGACTACGAAGTCCATGGCTATCCGCTCCCATTTCCACTCCGGAATGGGTAACTTCTGAGTCAAACCACCTGGCCTCTGGTACTCGAACTTCACCTATTGACAATTCAAGCACCTAAACACGAAAGCTGAAATATCCCTCTTAATCCCACACCACCAGTAGTGCTTCCTCAAGGCACGATTCATCTTAGCTGCGTCAGGATGAATGGAATATCTAAAACAATGAGCCTCCTCCAAGATCAGTATAACCAAGTAACCAACTCTAGGAATACAGATACGACCCTCAATCCTTAGAACACCCTCTGAATCTAAGGTCATCTTCCTAGCCTCACGGCCCAACACCATGTCACGAATGATCCTTAACCTTGCATCATTAAACTGTTATGCCTGAATTTACTGCAACAAGGATGATCTAGCCTCAACACAAGCAAGAATACAACCCTGGCTCAGAAATATCAAGTTTAACCAACCTGTTAGCCAAGGACTGGATGTCCCAAGATAAAGGTCATTCCTCTGTCGCTAATAAAGACAAGTTACCCATACTCACTGCCTTCCGGATCTATGCATCTGCTACCACATTTGCCTTCCCTAGATGATAAAGAATAGAGATGTCATAGTCCTTCAGTAACTTCAACCACCTAAGCTGCCTTAAATTTAGATCCTTCTGGCTGAAAATATACTGAAAACTATGATGGTCAGTGAAGATCTCACAATGCATGCCATAAAGATAATGCCTCCAAATCTTCAACGCGAAGACTACCGCTACCAACTCCAAGTCATGTGTGGGGTAGCTCCTCTTGGAAACCTTCAACTATTTTGAATCATAAGAAATAATTCAGCCCTGCTGCATCAATACACAATCCAAACCAATACCTGAAGCATCACAATACACGGTAAACCTCTGGCCCTTGACAGAAAGAGTAAGAATCGAAGATAAAGTCAAGAAGGCCTTGAGCTTCAGAGAGCTCGCCTCATACTCATCTGACCACTGGAAGGGAACACTCTTCTGAGTCAATCTAGTCAATGAAGCTGCTATAGAAGAAAACCCCTCCACAAACCATCTGTAGTAACCTGTCAACCCAATAAAACTGCGAACCTTGGTAGGATAAGTAGGCCTAGCCCAGTCATGATCTGCCGTAATCTTTTCCAGATCCACAATAATCACATCCTTGGACACCACATGACCTAGGAATTCCACGGACTAAAGCCAAAACTCAGACTTAGTGAATTTGGCATATAACTGATGGTCTCGCAAGGTCTGAAGTACAACTCTAAGATGCTGCTCATGCTCCTTTCTACTCCTTGAATATATCAAAATGTCATCGATGAACACAATCACAAATGAGTCCAAGTAGGCACTTAACACATGGTTCATCAACTCCATAAATGCTGCTAGGGCATTAGTCAACCCAAAAACATGACTAGGAACTCATAATGGTCGTATCGATTCCTAAATGTATTATTTGCACTACAACATTTTAACCTTTTAGACACCCTTGTAAAGTGTGGCCTTTGATCAAAGGCTACAATTTTTGACTTTAGGCAACACTTTTTCGGAGGTAGCCTAAAGAGGCGTAATCTTTGACTTTAGAGCACGTTTTTTAAGTATTTCCATATCATCTATGCTTAAAAAGCATGGACAATGAGGTACAAAGGCCACACTTTATAGCATATCATTAGCATCACTTTGTTTTCATAAACCAACATTTTCAAGCGTGACCTTTTCTTCTTTATCGGCCACACTTTTGAAGCGTAGTATATTTACCCTCCTTTATGAAAACTCTTGTAAAGTGTTGCCTTAGATGCTATATAGGCTAGATTTGTCGTTCAAAACTATTATTTCTAGCATATATCTTGTAACCACTGTTATTATCAAACTATATTATCATATATATTGATACTACTACTTTAGTATGACGATCTCAAACTTGCATTAATTAATAAATAATAAAACATTTCTCAAATGTATACACTTCTAATGAACTTCTAAAAATAAATACATCTAATATACTACATTAACTAATAAACCAAATTTCTAAAAAGTGCGTACTAGCAATAAACTCTAAACAATACAATCATTTCCTATCCACTTAAATAATTTGCAATGACATTCTTCAGGCTTTGATTTAGTGTGAAAATATCTAGATACAACAATACTTGAGAATGCTCCAAGTTGATCTGCATATTACCAAAGTTAAGTGGGTGTCTCCTAGAAATTAAATATAGCTTTTAATTTGGAGCTCATCCTACTTGGAGCAAATGAAGAATGCTTCTCCTTTAGAAGTAATGAGGTAAGTAGAGGAGGTGATACTTCTAAATCCCTTGCGTAGAAGGATCTTGCAACCTGCATGCACCATCATTGATAATTCTTTCAATCTAACTTGGCTGGTGAATGAAAATAATTGTTGAAATAACACAATAACTATGAGTATGCATTATGGATAAATAATATTGTGCTAATTCTTAAGGGTTCAATGAGACTTACAAAAATGGTCGATGGCTAAATATATGCATATCATGCATCTTGTAGGGCTACACAACTACTCTTTTTATAAAAATGAGTAGGATTACACATTTAGATGATGAAACTTTTAGGCTTTTCAACTTGACTTCATCTAGATGCTTCAAAGGTGGAGTTATAGCTGTACAACAATAGATACTTCAAAAATATAAAATGAGTCATCCATAAAACAAAGAAAAATTGACTTGCCCTGTTAAGTGAACACGTAACATTAGTTTGAAATTCTGGGCAGCTAAAAGTTTGCTAAGGTATAGACTACAGTTGATAGCCGTTAAAGCACAACGCTAGAAGGACATGTAATCTACAGTGAATAAGCATAGTGCCAGTAGATGTAGTCAACACCATGCAAGTCATCTACTCCATCATTAAACTTTCTATTTGCATCTTACCTCTTACGTTATATATATATATATATATATATATATACTATATTATATATATATATATATATATATATATATAATATATATATATATATTTATTCACTTACCTACAAAGAGGAACTTTGCAATAGTCAGGTTCTTCACTAATGCGTGAAAGTAGCTCAAGAAGCTGCCACATTCGCTTGCAATGTACACATCCACCAGGAACTTTAATTTTGCACCTAGAGAACTGACGGCCCAGAGACTCCAGTCCCTTGCATACAGGAAAAGTACAGGCCACCTAGCTTTGTCTAAGCACCTTGTGACAAGGCCTAATAGTTCGACACCCATCCATGCAAATGTGAACCAGAGATTCCATAGCTTCGTGCAGTTGCAAATACACCTTTTTCTCTTCAATTTTCTTCAGCCTATCCTATTTTATATGTAAAAACAAACAATTATAAGATTATCTATATCTACTATAGCTTACTATACCAATCAATCTACTCCAAATGACATGGCATCTCAGTGGATCTGGGACAAGTCACTGGGTGTTAAAATTAAAAAGGAGAATGCAATATTCTCTAGACAAATTGTAGTAACCATCTTACTATATCTGCTTTAACCTAAGGGCAAACCATTTTCCAAGAGTAGAACGGATTTAGACAAGCATACAAAGTATAATCAATGGTTTCTTCTGATAAAGCGTGATAATTTTGGCGATATTGTACTCCGTGAGAGAATCCTCCTCTGTCAGATTCAACTTGAAAATGGAGTACTTCTTAAATCCTCATAAGCAACAACCATAGCTATAAGTCACACATAGTAGTACTAACTCATATATATTTTAAATCAAACTTTAGCTTCAACCAACAAAATACTAATAGTAGCAAATGTTAAATGAGTGACTCTTGTAGATTCTTGATAAATATATATGTATATATATATATACATATATATATATATACTCTTCTTAAACTAATTAAAAAACCATCAGTGGCAGTTCGAGAATACCAATAGTAGCAAACATATGTTGCATTGTAAGTAACAAAAAGGTACTAGCTATAAATATCCATCGAGATAGTTTGAGAATTACTTTTCAGTGGTAGTTCGAGAATTTAACAACAGTTGATGCACTTCTAATGTCATTGTGAAATCTCCAGGGGCTAACTTGACACAAACAAGGTTATAACTGATTGATCAAGTGATCAAAACGCCAAAAGGAGATGTAGTATCTAACTTTTCACATTTATACACCTGGTGTAGTACTATTAAACTCTGATGGAGCCGTAGAAGGTGGTGGCAACATGATGGAATCTATTGTTTGGTTAACCAAACTAGCCATTGGCAGCAGGGGCACAACCCCATGCCCCGCCACCACCAACTTAGCAGTTGCAAAAAAGTATTGTAGAGAATGTAAGCATTACGGTCGCAGTATCTATGAGTGTGAATTGGCTACAAAGTTGATAGATAACATGAAAGAAGAGGATAAGGCTAAAGAAAAGACTATCCTTGACAAAGCTGAAAAGGAAGGAACAAGGGTTAATTGTAGGTACTATGGTCATGTTTAGAAAACTCTGCATGTGCATAAAAAACAACAGACAAGTTTAACATTTTAGCTACATAGTGATGGATAAATAATACATATGCAATGCACACTTAAGAACCCCAGTTAGTACACACTCCAATTCACTAATTGGTCAACACGATATAGTTTCACAGCAATTCAATATTAAATTAGAAATTCACTTGAAACAAGACATGATAATACATGGCACCAACAACCAACTGTAGATGAACAGGGACCAACCTGATTTGACACTCTATCATTCGTGCCTGACTACCTGATTTGATACTCTATTAAACAATATTGGCAGCAACATGTAGATATGCAAGTTTATACCTTGCCTACTACAGTAATAAGAGCAAAGATATAACTGCAGTAATGAATTAAGCACAAAAAATCAGATTATCTGGTAATAGATTCAACCATAATTGAAATGGCTTCCAGGATGACAAACAAGAAAAAAAGCAATGACTAATGTATTAAGGTTTGATGGACAGTCCCTATCTATATCCATTTACCTGTGAAATAATGAAATACTTGACAGAGCAACGAGTAATGAGTAGTGAAAAACATATTGGGGAAGTCAAGGTAGCAACATCTTTGGGTCCTAAAGAAGAGATATCATATCGAGAAGGACCGAGATGCTATGTAGGTCAAAATAGTCAAGATTGAGGGAGAACTTAGTAGAAGTGCACTCAATGATGTGATAGCTTCAACAATTAAAGACAACAGAAGTAACTTTTAGGCATATGTATGAAAAAAATGACGAGTTGAATAACTGAAAAGAGAATTTGAGACTTGCAGTAAAAGTATTTAAGTGACCATGATGTTAAAAATCATCCCAGACACGTCTGGTGTAAACATAAAGTTCAAAAAGAGCAATGCCATTAGTACCGTAGTAGCAACATAAAATGAGATAAACTATAAAATTATTCAAAGATGATAAAAAGGAACACGTATCAACCAATGCCCTTGGCCAAATGTACAATTCAAAAAGCTGTATCTTGCACTTCTATAGGTGGAAATTAAATCAATGGTTGTTCTAATTAGGGCCTTTATACCTTTGTCTATATCTTTCCATCCATATAATGATATGTAACTCAAAATAATGTCAAACACCTAAATAGAATTTCTCAATTCATAGTAAATCCCATCTCCCTCGCCACATCTCCAAATAAACCTTTGAAAAATAATTAGGTACATTTAATAACAGGATCACGTTTGAGAACACATAAGCCACAAACCAAAGTCAGCATTATAATGCAACAGGTTAGCATCTACCAAACTACAGAAGATCATCCCTTCACTAGTTGAAAAATTGGTCCATATACCAGGTAGCTCTAAAGCTTGCAAGAAACAATGTTCCAATAAAAAGATTTTAGAATATATCACATACAAATTATGGGTTTTGTAGAGTCAATGTTCCGCTTATTATTAATTTACTATGTGTTATGTTACCATAATATAATGGTAACTGAAAGAACTTGTGTTCCCCAAAGCAGGGACGTGACTCGTAGCAATGACTTTTTTTGACCTCTTTGTTTCATGATTTCATCAGCCTTGAGGAAGAGATTGTGTCTATTCAAACATCAGACCACATGAATGTTAACATTTTTCTTTAAGATACTTAAATGCTCTATTTTTTTATCAAGACATAAATGTTCTATCTTGTCATGAACATGGAGCTTCGACTAAATAATTATGTATTCTTTTTTGATAACCAAAATAATTAAGTATTCTACCATGCACACAACTTTAATATTGACAATTTAAGTTGGACACATTCATGAAAAGTCCTAAATTTGACATGTCAATAAGAAAGATGAAACTACTTTTTATCAAGCTTATGCCACAAAGTGAATGATACAGGTTCAAAGCTGCTACATATTTGCTTCACCACACTAAACAGTTCAACTAGGGGCAGAAGTGTTTCCAATGAGCTCGTAGATGCAGCTCCATAACTGAGGTGGAGAAAAATACAATGCTACACAGATAACTATAGGAGCAAACACAAATGATCAACAAAACTCACTTGTTCATGGTCCCGTATCTTAAGATAACCTCTCAATAATTCTCGTTTGTAATGGAAATCACCACCAAGATAGCTAGCTCTGATGAATAAAAATAGCTACAAAGAATTCATTTTCAATGATCGAAGACTAATCAAAAGTATAAGAATTAGCATAAAAGTAAGACTTGAGAGCACGAACTTCACTACAAGCATGATGAGCACAATTATCCCAGTCCATATTTGCAGCATGACAGTAATCATATGCATGAATTAACTCATGTATGACAACTTGATTAACCTTATGTAGTTACTACACATAATTATCTTAATAGCCAAAAAGAAACAAGGTCAGTAAATACTTGAGTATGTAAGACACCCAACTCAATAAAGAAAAGAAAGATAACCAAACAGACATATATAGTCTACATTCTTATATAAATATTAATACAAAGTCCATATCTATTATCACAAAGGAGAAGTTAGTGCAGAGGTGTCTGCACCTGCTAACTTAAATCCTGAATTCATCTTTGACACCGTCTCTACTTCAAAAGGTGTCTATCCTCCACTAAACCACACGGTTTTAGTCGAATTTTCCAACTCCAAGTCAAAAATTTAGCATAACTGTATTTAGAACACTACACGAAATGTTCAAATCTAGAATAGGCATAAACTTAAAATTGATCACCTCAACTTCTTATAGGTTTTGAACCATCCAGGAATAACAAATTATGTTGATTACCTCATGTCTGTGAACATAGCCATCGTTGTCCTTGTCGTAATGAATAGCTTTTATGAAGTTATCACTAATTTCACAACCAGATTTCCCCAAATGCTCCTTTAAGAACTTCACCATTGGAGATGCTACCTCATCAACATCCATCAACTAAGATTCATCCATTTTAGTGTGTCAAGCTCTAGGTTTTGGGATTCAATTATAGTTACTCAGATCAATTACTCCAGTTAATGTAGTGTACAACAGTCTAAGCCAGTTGTAATAAAAACACCAAAACCCAAGCAAAAATCAACCCATCGATAAATAATAAAAAATCAACCAATCGGTAAACAAGAAAAAACCAACACAAATCGTATCAACAAGACAAGAAAATCTAAATTCACAAGCCAAAAATAGACATGTAATAAGCCCAGATCTTAAAAGATAAAAAATCTACCTGATAAACTTTATTCAAACAAAATCCTTCCGATGTGATAAGCTTTAGGGCATCATCTGCTTCAGTGAAGCTCTGTATGTAAAGCTTTAGGGTGAACTAAAATTACTGTGATTTATGAGAGTAGAGATTTGGTAAAAGAGCTTCTGGAGCGAAACGATTTCTGAGAGTAGATGATTTGGGCAAAGATCTTTTGGATCTTACGAGAGTTTTCTAGAGTGTAATGAGGCTCTTCCAAGCTCTTTTTTGTGCTCCAAGGGTGAGTGTGGCTTATAAATCCTCTTGTCTAGACCTTGAAGTATAAGTCTAGCATAAATGTTGCCGGGCAATATCGTATCATCCTCCCCTTCTTAAAAAGGATTCGTCCTCGAATCCAAACCTTGCAAAAACAAAGGAAGGACAAACAACCAGTATTTCCTCATAGTATGAGGGTTAGCACATATGTTAGCACAAGTAGTATCATGCCAAAGACGAACCCTTGAAGGGTCTCCGGGGTCAAAGGGATATAAGACCCACTCAACTTGGTCACAAAGATAATTGGACCAATATGAGGAATCCCTACCTCTACAAGAAATAAATCCAATACAAACATGGATATCATCATATGCAAAGAGGTAGTAAAGAAAGGTTCTAAGGATACTAACCTCATCTAAGGTGTTCTCACAAGTAAGACCACAAGAAAATGAGATAAGATATTTCGAGCAAATTATGCCTCTCGTTCTCAAGCAACTTCCCAAGGGAAGTAAGATCATCAATGGGGTCATGCTACTAGAGGGATTGAGGACACTATTAGAAACCAATTCAATCAAAATCAAATGGTCCTCCCAAGAAGTTGGTTTCCCTCTAATCATGAGCCTAAGCATGCTCCGAAGAGTCCAATTCACTACTTCAAGATGTCCATCCCCAAGAGGGTGACAAAAAGTTGACAATACAATCTTAGTACCATGTGTACCCCATGGACTCTCCCACAAATAATTAATAGACTTGGCATTCAAAAGTTGTAGCTCACACAACTGAAGCACAAGTGTGTCACACAAGGATATAAGTAGATAAGAGGCACCCACAATAGGCAATGACACATTTGCCTTAGGGTTCGTAAGAGTTACTAGTATAAGATCACATAGTAGCAAAGGATATTCGGGGTCAAAAGGATAGGAGACCCATATGTCTTGCTTGCTTAGACAATCACACACTCCACATAGTTTTCTATCTCTACACAAGGTATTTTGAACACAAGTATGAACATCATCAAGTGTAAAGAGGTAGTAAAGAAAGGTGTCTCGCTAGATAACGTCATCCATGGTATCATTGCTTGTAAGCCCACTATTGGATTCAAGAACACAATCAAGCATACCAATAGGATTAGGACAATCCAAGGGACAAGTATCAAAATTTAAATAATTATCACCTTCCTCTTCCAAATAAGAATTCCCAAATTGACCTTTACCATCACTAGGATCAAAGAGATTAGAATTCAAGTTATCTAAATCATCCTCATATTTATCAAATAAAAGTGGGGTGTTATACAAGAAATCACATTTATCACAAATTTCATAAGGATAATCACTAATTGGGTTTTTCAAATAATCAAGGAAATCAATGTTATCACCCAAAGGATCATTCCTTTTTACACAATCCTTCCAACTAGATGTACTCTCATCTTCCAAGAAGAGTTTTCCATCTTTGGAAAGTGTGTTGTCACACAAAAGTGGGTTATCATAAAAGATATAGCCCTCAAGAGGAGTTACCTCACAATCAAGATTCACACCACTAGGTTCTTCATTAGGAGTGACCTCTTCATTAAAAAACAAGACGTTTCCTCAAACAAGGTATAGCTTGTAAGCTCAACACAAAGTAAAGACTCATCAAACTCATGTAAAGGTAAGATATCACCCACACTTAAGTCACTATCATGATCATCTTTATTAATGAAAGTGTTGAGATTAGCTTTGTTACCTTGTAGCTCATATGAATAATTGTCTCCACATTGGTTATCATCATTGAAGCACATTTGATTCCTTTGGAAGCTTTCAACCACCTCATAATGATCAACATTTTGAGGTTCCTCATTGGGTTTGCGTCCAAGAGTACCTGCACAAGTATCAAGACAACTAGACAAAGAAGAGAAGTTACAAGAGTTAGTATAAGGTTGTGACAACCCTCTCACATCACTCCACACAACCTCTCCTTTTTCCTCTCTAGAGTTGTCGCTTTTCACACCCTTACTCCTCTCAATATTTTCTCTCTCAATTTTAATAGAGTTAGGACAAGTGCCAAGTATTCCTTGAGAAGGGTTAGAAGATCCCTTCAACTCAAGTTTCCACTTTTGTGCACAAGGAGTGGATGTTTCTACTTCCATGCTCAACTCCTTAGTGCCATATTCACAAGAAGTAGCTCGCTTTTCTTCGATTAGAAACTCCTTAGATTCATATTTAAGAGGAGTAGCCTTCGCCTCATTTGCTTGCAACTCCTTAGATCTACGGGTAATATACGCTTGGTAGATCTTGTTCCATTGTTCCTCTATTGAAGCACATTCTTGACTTAATGAAGAAAAATCTTGCCTTATTTAAGCAAAATCTTGCCTTATCAAAGCACATTCTTCCCTCACATAAGTATGATCTTATTGCGAATTCGGGAGTGGTTCACTTGCACTTGCTTCTTTAGGGGACATTGGTGGAAAAATAAGTTTCCCCTTTTTGTTTGCCACATACTTGTACCATTCTTGTGTACATGGAATCCTATGACTTTAGAATCAAGAATGTCCTAAACGTATGTGACAAGTATCTATAGGAGCCACATCACACCAAACCTCCTCGTGATACTCTCCAAGTGAAAAGAGTACCTTCACATATTGGTCAACCCAATATCCATTTAGAATGGGATAAGGGTTGTGTCTCCTCACACAAGGTAGTCTTAACCACTCAACTACTTGAGGGGTGATGAAGTTGGTACAACTACGGTCATCAAGTTCAAGATCATACCCCATACTACTATAAATATTCACTTTTGTTTCAAGAAGTCACCACCCCGAGCAACTCCTATCTTGAAACATTGGACTCCCTCTACTTCCTCTAACACCATCTCCATATTGTGAACAAGATACATTAGCATTAGGATAAGAAGTATGAGACATGGTATTCCTAGAAGTAGGAAATACCCATATACCATTATTATCTGGATGACTCCTACTTGTTTCAACACATACACTCATGTCCCTTTGTTTAGGATAGGAAGTAGAACAAGACGAGGCATAGAATTCAACCTCACAACCTCCACTTCTACAAGGACTTTCAGAAAATGATTCACAAGGTATGTGTGAGAAAGTGTTATACCTCACATTGCCTCCATCTTCATGGTGTGTAGTGTGAGAACCTTCACCATCATCATAAGACTCATCATACATTTTTCCTACTCCTTCATCTTCATCATATGATCCATGAATGCTTGCTTTGTATTCACTTCTGAAGTAGTAGTACTCATTACCATGTTGTCCATGGTCACACAAACCATCATAGCCCTTATTGGCTCCATTATGTTTGAATTCATAGCCCTCGTTGGCTCCATCATAGCCTTCATAGGCCTCAACATTAGAATCGTAGCATCCATTGCCACAAGCATAGCTTTCCATATCATCATCACAAGTATCCGAGGCTATGGATGACATGATTCCTTATAGATCCTATGCAACCTACCTGCAAAACTAGTAAACAATGTTAGTGACAAAATTCCTCACGTCTCTCGTATTTAAACTCATAACTCACCTTTCTAGAGTGTCATTCCTAAAGTTGATGGAGAACTGCCTTTGTCCAATCAATTCACAAGGTCACTTATCCTTTGTGGAATAGTAGATTCTTGTTACTTGAGAAATGGATGACTCAAATTCAAATGGAAGGATCCAAGAAATGATCAACGAGTTTGTAAAACGAGAAAAGCTAGAAGGAATTAGCACGAAATGAAATTCGAACTCAAGAAATAATCAACAACTAAGTAGATCAATTACTTGTTGAGAATTAGCTTTAAGAATCAAGAGAGGTGAATTAGAATCAAGGAAATGGAACTAGGAAGTTAGAACCTAAGATTCGTTGGAGAAAATTGAAGTTTGCAAAAATTCAGCATGTGCTGGTGCGTTTCAAACCTTCCGTTGTGCCCCTCGGACATCATTTCGCACATGAAACCATTAGTTCAGCACTTGAGATGCGAAATCCATATGCTGGTCACACCAGGCTTTGTGCCCGTCGCACATCACTTCGCACAGCCCCAAAACAGACACCTGAAGCTTCCGATTTTTGCACTTTACTGATTTTTCTTGTACCTTTTCTCCTAGTACTTTCCCTTTTTGGTAAATTCCCTTTTGTAATAACACAAGTACTCTTTATTTTCCTTTTCCCTTTGGATAAAACACACCTTTTTGAGATATTTTCTTCTTCAAGACTTGAAGAACACCAAGATCAATATGAATTTCAAATTACCGGAACTTCTTCAATTTAGCTCGGATTGACCCCAAATTTGAAACGTAGCCTCTCCTCGATGTAGAGAACAAAGACCACTACAAATTAGAATCAATTACCACCAAAATTGAAGAGACCCATTTCCATGTTCTTCAAGTTCTTCAAAAGCTTCAAATCAAAAAATGGTAGAAGCTTCAATTTCGCTCCAATTTCTTCCAAATTTGAGATTTGAACTCCTTATGATGAGGAGATCAAAGCCCAATAACTTTGAATCTTCAATCTAACCCAGATCTTCAAAACCCTCTTGCTTGTTCTTCAAGTTCTTCAATCCAACAATGATGAAAACCCCAAGTCAACTCCAAACAAGATAAAATCTCAGATCTAGACTTAATAACCACTAGAGAACACAAATCTAGTGTCAGAAACACAAACAAAACACAAAATCAAAATATTTTTTTTGACTTTTTCTAAAATAAAAATTCACTTTTTTTTTATTTTCAAATTTATGAACCTAGGATTAAGAATTGTGGGAACAATCTTTTAGCCTAAGCTCTGATACCATATGATAAGATCCCAATCGGGAGTACCAATTGAAATTTTTTAAATACGCAAAAATTAAAGATAAATGAGAAATAGGAGATGATAAGTGAAGAAAGAAAGGCTTAAATGAATCCACAATCAAACCAAGGGGGAAGAGACTTGATATTCATAAGAAATGAGAAACCTAAATGAATCCACAAATGAGCAACTCAAGTGAAAATTAAGGTAAAGGAGTTTTATATCAGAAATGGGAATCCACCCATCACTAATCTAAGCTACGCTAAGCTAAACTAAGGGAATCCACCCTCTACAAACTACACTCACAAAGAGTTTCTTCAAATCTCAATTCAACATCGGCCACCGCCTCCTTTCCCACAACCGTTGAAGAAGAAAGTGGAAGATAGCAAGTTCCTAAATTTCATGACCATGCTCAAGCAGATATCAGTAAACATCCCACTGGTGGACGCTCTTGAACAAATGCCCGGATATGCCAAGTTCATCAAGGACTTGATTACCAAGAAGAGGTCAGTGAGCTTTGAACCAGAAGATAACCTCCACCACTGCAGTGCTATTTCTTTAAGATCGTTAGTGGAAAAGAAGGAAGATCCAGGTGCTTTTACTGTTCCCTGTACTATTGGGAAATTCAACTTTGAAAAAGCCTTATGTGATCTTGGTGCTAGCATCAACTTGATGCCACTAGCAGTCTATAAACAATTGGGTTTGGGAGCTCCCAAACCAACTACCATGAGGGTGTTAATGGCTGACCGTTCAGTAAAGCGACCGGTGGGAATATTGTCTGATGTGCTGGTAAAGGTTGGTAAGTTTATATTCCCAGCTGACTTTGTAATCTTAGATTGCGAAGTGGACTTTGAAGTTCCCATAATCTTGGGATGACCATTGTTAGCCACTGCAAGAGTGTTGGTCGACATGGAAAGAAACGAACTGACATTCAGATTAAATAATGAATTGGTCAAGTTTGATGTGTGTAAATTGATGAAGCCACCAAGAGACATGAGGGTGGTCTCGGTTATCAATGTTATTGATGAAGCCCCTATGGATGTGCATATTGAGGAGAAGGGTTTTGTTGAGACCGTAGCTGTTACGAGAATGGTGTTGGGATCGCAAGAAGAGAAACCTACAGAGGAAGGCGGTGAGAATAAATCAAGAAAAAGAAAACACCGCAAGAGAACCAGCAAAGAAAAAGAGTTAGAAAGAGTAAAGAAGTTGTCTCGACTAGCTGAGGAGCCGATAAAAGATAAAGTTGGAGCTCAACAGGATGATATCGCTTGCACCTATTCCAGCGATTGCTCCTGCTTTGGAGACCCTGGCGGTCTCCAACATCATGCCAGACTCTGATTCCTATGGGCTTCACAGGTATTCATTTCTCTCACAGTTTTAGCTTTCACACGTATGCATTAGGGATAATGCATGAGTCTAAGTTGAGGGTGTTGGGATACCTGTGAGTCTTTCACCACCGAGGGTTTTTGTTACCATGTTTCTTTTCCCTCCGGTGTGCTATCTAGTAGAACTGGCTTGTTTAGGTTGTCATTTTAAATTTTGTTTGTGTTGTTTTCTGGTGTCTATAGCAATCATGGCTTTTTGGAAAGTTGAATTAAAAGGAGCCCCCTCTGAAAAAGTTGATTTTGTATTTATGTTTGAAACGATTGACTGTTCTGGATCCTTGAATGTCATTGTGTGGTTGTGATTGTAATAATTATGCTTAAGCCGAGCTGTTGCTTTGATAGTTGGTAGTGGTATGGGTTCTTGGTGCCAAGTCCATGTGAGCTTATTATTATAAACTCTTACTCTTTGCATGCATCTAGAACTTGCCCGGTCTATTTTGTTGAGCTTGAAGTTGGTTGCTTAGGAAAGGACCACAGGCCCTTTTTGTGTGCAGTCCACTTAGCCTATAAGACCGTCCAAATGCAAATAATCCTTTTGATCCCTGTTTGAGCCATAATTGACCCTATTCTTTCAATAACCTGTCACCGTTTCTTTTTAACTTTGAAGCCCTATTTTGGCCATGGTCCTTCCTTGGACATCGTGCACCTCGACTCGGGCAATCAGCCTAAGTTGAGGGTGGCTACTATAGAGGTAAATGATAATAAAAATAGGATGGATAATATTGGTTGTGGATATAATGAAAATTTCGGGTGTGTGCCTAAGAAAACAAAGAAAAAGAAACGAAAAAGAGATGAAAAAGAATTGTCAAAATAAAGAGGCCGCACCTGTAGCTAGAAAGAAGGGAATAAAAAGGTGAATAAGGATGGACGAAGTAAAGTTAAGTGGAAATAGTAGGTCGGTGATTCCAAGGAGGGCTTAGTCAGTAACCCCTAAATGTATCCTACCTGCACCCGAAGCCTCATTACAAGCCAAAACAAGTCCTGTAGTTATCCTGAGCAGATTTCTGAAAAACTGAAATAGAATAGTAAGGGCAAGCTTATGGCATTGCATGTGCATTGTTTGAAATCGTTTGTGAGTGTGAGCGCCTTACCTAATCCCAAATTTTGTGTGTGGGACTTCTTTATGGTGAGAGCACCGAGATTTCTGTATTATCTACTGACTGTTGGGATAGCTGTTGTGTGTGTATGCGGAATATTCTATCATATCGGAATGACATGTTTGGATCCTTACAAGTTAGCTTTTCATACATTTGTGTGTTACCGGGAGGGCTTGATTTAAATTGAATAAGCTGTTGAATGGCCATGATTTGCTAGTGACACGTGTTTGTTTTCTTAGTTGAGTCATCTTTTTGTTTTTGTTGTCATGTTGCTTGAGGACAAGCGAACGTTTTAAGTTGAGGGTGTTGATGTGCCGCCATTCTACGGCACATTTGACTCCTTTAACTAAGAATAATCGTGAGTTTTCAAGCAACCGTTGTCGTTTTTTTTATGTTTTATGTTATATTTGCAGGAAATGGAGACAAAGATAGAAAAGGAAGGAAATATGATCAAAGAGCTCCACTGGATAGGAGTGGTGGCTGGAATGACTGGCCACCACACACTTGGTGGGCCGTCACCCAGGCTACCAAGTCTGGCAGCAACACTGGATAGGAGTGGTGGCTGGAATGACTGGCCACCACACACTTGGTGGGCCGTCACCCAGGCCACCAAGTCTGGCAGCAACACTGGATAAGAGTGGTGGATGGCATGACTGGCCACCACACACTTGGTGGGCCTTCACCCAGGCCACCAAGTCTGGCTGCAACACTGGATAAGAGTGGTGGCTGGCATGACTGGCCACCACACACTTGGTGGGCCGTCACCCAGGCCACCAAGTCTGGCAGTAACACTGGATAAGAGTGGTGGCTGGCATGACTGGCCACCACACACTTGGTGGGCCGTCACCCAGGCCACCAAGATGAAGCAAAGGCAGCATACCCACTGGATAGTGGCGACGGCCACTCTGACGGCCAGTCACACATGTGAAGGTCCGTCAGGCGTCCCGTCAACGCGAAGCGGGATTCCAAAAATTCTATTTTTGGACTTTATTTCCTGGACTGCTATAAATACCCAGTGTTAGGGTTATTTTATTTTTCATTAACTAATAGTTTGTGCGATGAATTGGAACGACTTTTTGAGAGGAAAAATACGACACCAACGTATTTTTTTCTTCTTCGATTACTAATAACGCCCAAACTACACCTCGAATTAATGAAGCATAAGCGGTCGTAGTCAAGTAAAGAACCCAACAAGGTTGGGGTCGAATCCCACAGAGAATATGGTGAAGATTAAGTCTTTAGTGAAATATGTGACTAATGGTCAATAGTTTCCGGTAAATAAAGGGGGGGTTGTAATCAACGTGAACAAAAGCAACAATATTGTAGAGAAGTAATCAATAGGAGAGAATGCAAATTAGGGACGTGTTCACCATGGCGTTGTAATAATGTCGATTCTAGGCTTAACCGGGTTCTTTCTATATGCGTGTCACGATGTGATTGCGTCAATGGTAACGTCTAAACGTCTCTCGACCAAATAAACAAATTTCCTTTTCTATTGTCTCGACCTCGAAAAGATGTGCTTTTTAGCTTTCAATCCTAAACATCAAGTAGATTAATCCAGTTACGGCATTAATCATTAAGACGAGAGTTGGTAGTCTCGAATCCTTGTCGTTAATCAAGTTTCCCGGTTTTAATCTCTTTACTAAAGCAAATTAAACCTAGGCATGTTCTAATGTTTGCAACCACTAGAAAACGTGACATAAAGTATGATTAACAACGTGACTACATGTAAATTGAACCCGTCGCTACCCGGAATCTATATTGCTACTTTAGCCATGGCTCCCACAACCCTAGTTGCGGGAGTTTTAGTTACTCATGCTCGAAGACAAAGATGAAATAGTTGTATTCATAATAAAGGGAAGAAGAATCTTACAATATAATGAAAACAGTCAATCTTCAAATATCCAAGAACAAGAAGAACCAAGAACTCAAGAACGAATCAAGAACACGAATTCAAGAAGAGCCAACGTGTTTCTTGATCTCAAAAACAATTAAAAACGTGTTTTAGACTATAGAAAGAGTGATCTCTAAAATAAACCTAACATGGAGTATTTATAGGAGTCTAGGAAACCAATCCCAAAAACGTCCGGATTCCGCGTCGCGCGTCTGCCTCAACTTGACGGCCAGGCTAACGGACCGTCAAGGCAGTGACGGACCGTCGCCTGGACCGTCACTGTTAACCAGTGGTGCTGCCTGAAGGTTCTGCCTTGGTGTGACGGTCACTGTGACGGACCGTCACATGTGTGACGGGCCGTCACTCAGGCCGTCACTCTTAGGCAGAATGTTATTTTTCGCGTATTTCCTTCCGTTTCCGTGTTTGTTTCCGTTTCCTACAAATACAACATAAAAACATCAAAAACAACAACGGTTGCTTGAAAACGTACGATTGTTCTTAGTAAAAAGGAGTCGAAAGTGACGTAAATTGGCGTCACATCAATTACTCTTGGGATTTTTGGCTTCTTGTTCTTGGATAATTGAAGTAAATTTTATACTATTTGTAAGAATCCTTCTCTTATTATGAATATGATTTTCTTCTATTTATTTAATAGCATGAGTAGCTAATTTCTCACAACTAGGGTTGTGGGATCCATGACAAAAGTAACAATATAGATTCCGGGTAGTGTAGGGTTCAATTTATATGTTGTCACATTGTTAATCATTATTTATTTACGTTTTCTAATGGTTGAAAACATTAGAACATACCTAGATTTGATTTGCTTGAACAAAGAGATTAAAACCGGGAAATTTAATTAACTACGAGGATTCGAGACTACCAACTCTCGTCTTATGATTAATGTTGTAACTAGATTAATCTACTCGATGTTTAGGATTGAAATAAGAAAGTTCACCTTTTCAAGTTCGAGAGAATTGAAAAGGAAATTCATCTATTTGGTTGAGAAACGTTTAGATGATACCATTAATTCAATCACATCGTGATATACATATAGAAAGAACCCAGTTAAGCTTTGAGTCGAAATTGTTACGACGCCATGGTGAACACTTCCCTAGTTCATTCTCACATTGATTATTACTCGTAGAAACTCGTAAACTATTATTTGCATTGTTCAAATATTGATCACACAAATTCCCCTCATTTACCGAAAACTATTGACCACTAGTCAAATAAGTCACTAACGACTTAATTTGCACCTTATTCCCTATGGGATCGACCCCAACCTCTGTTGGGTTCTATATTTGACGACGACCGCTTACGCTTCTTAATTTGGAGTCGGAATTTGGGCGTATCAACAGGCTCAATCAACTCTAAAACATAGATATCCAGCCTAACATAACATCTCGATGTTTGGGACTCACGGATGTTCCCAAATATCTCACCATCTATGGTCCAAAGGCTTAACAAAGGCCACACGGGGCCACAAGGGTAATATTACAACACTACATCGAATACGATAACAAACATATGAAATAATACAGACAGAAGAGATGGACAAGGTCTGGGGTGCCAAACTAGAATACCCAACCCAAGGATACTAATTAATGCAATTATAGCCTATATACGCAAAGTCTAAGGTAGGAAAGATCGTAACCTACCTGTCGTCCGATAATAAGCTACTAGAATAAAGACATCAAAGCCCGAACTACTCTGAGAAACCCCAAATAGAGAATAAACTATCAAAATTAGATACTACTCATCAAGACGAAGCTAACGGTACCCATATTGCTAAAAGTTTAGCCGGGTTAAAATTCGGGTCAAAAGAGGGCCCATGGGCCCCTACCCAAAACCCAAAACAAAAATTTTCACGGTGTTTCCAACCTTTCCAGGAATGCATGCTCAAAAGTTGAGTATAAATCGTGAAGGAACAAGGGGTAAAACATCCCCTAAACGCTAAGAATAAACAAGAATTAAGAAGGGAGAAATTATGAAAATTAAGGGTAAGAACTTACAAGTTTGAAGTCAAGAAATCACCCACAAACCAGGAAATAAACACCCCAATGATCTGGAGTCAGCCCACAAGAATTTGGGAGCTTGGAGCTCAAGAAGAATGGAGAAAATCGTTTATGAGGTAAAGAAAATGAAGGAGAAGATATATATCCATCTAGGGATTTCTTCATCGATATCTCGAGAAAAATCCTCGAGATCATGATAACCAAGCTGGCTAACTCATCTCGATCGTAATGGTCAGCCACGAGATCACGAAGAATAAAGGAGCAGGGCCTTCATTGATATCTCGAGAAAAACCCTCGAGATCGCGATGAACAAAGGGGCTCTTCATCGCTATCGCGAGAAAACCCCTCGAGATCACGATGAACAAAAAATCACACCTTTGAGATCATAATGGTCTTATTCTAGATCGCGATGTATAAATTTCAGCCATACCAGCAACTGAAAACCAGCTGTTCAACAAGGCTAAAATTTCACCAGATGGGCCCTCAGGATATATTCAGGATCCCGCAAATGCAAACGAACTATGCTACTCAACTAAAAATGGTATTTTGGACTCAATGGAATTGACAAAATTCCCAATAGAGGTCGATTTAATGAAAAGTAGGACCCATGCCCAAAAACCAGCCTTTAACCAAAATGTAACCCAATACCCCAAAATGAGTCTGGAAGCCTCAAGATCTGAATCAAACGTCCCTCTAGCCCAATATCAACATTCTAGAGCTAACAGCACTGACAAAATTTTTATCCGAGGCCGTCTTCTCTGAATAATAACCAAAATCAACCTTCCAAGCCTAATTGGCCTGAAAACACAGAAAAGGAGATAAATCCAAATCGAAAGCTCCCAGACCCAGGCCAAGGGTCCAACCAAAACAAAGTTCATGTTCTGGAGCTAACGGAACTGTTAGAATTTGATTCTTAGCATGCTTGCTAAGAATGTTGACTGAAGTCAATGACTTCCTAAGTTTTTAAGCTCTAAAACAGAAAAATAGTCATCACGACCTAATGAATGACCCGGGTACCAAACTACTGATACCAACAAGTCATGAATGACTTAGGGATGCTACTGAAAGCTCTAACAGTATAAAGAAGGCAAAAACGTGAATATGACCGAAAGGGTCATTACAATATTTTCTGTATTGGTGTCTTTTCTCATAAGAACAGATCTATGTACATATAAGTGAGATATTCAGTGTTACAACGATAATAATTTATGAAGTAATAGCCATTATGGGGAGTTATGTCACTTTTAATTTCAAAGGAATGTATCTCGACATATTTTGGTAAGAATGAATTTGATTTTTTTATGCTAAACTCAAAAGAACAAAAATACTTTTTATAAAAACTAGAATTGGATTGGGGGAGGGAGAGGAAGGGGGATCCTTGGACCCATTTCTCACATGCCATAGCTCATTCTCTTATTCTAGCTCTGTACAGTTTGCCCTTCAAATGGGCAGATTTTTAATTATTGTCATTCAAAAAAATGATTAATTCATTAGATGAGTACTTTATAATAAATTATTATTATTTTTAAATATATTTTTTATTTATTATCATCTGTAGCAATACCATCACTATAAAAAAAGCAGCTTCTTGCCATGGTTAAAATCATGGTAAAATTAATAAAAAAGTGTAATGTTCTCTACGTACAGAAAATTGAAGCTAATATATCATGGCTAAAATAGGCGGGTTAAAAAACATTTACTCACCGGTACAAAAATTCACTCTCTCCCTTTAATTTTTCATTTGCCCCTCTTTTCAATTAAAATCTCACCTAAACTCACTATTTTCTCTCACTTCACGTCTTCACCCAAATTTAACTTCTTCACCCAAAATCCTGTAATTACTAAGATACCAATGAAATATGTATTATGCAGCATTATAAATGAATTATAAGTATCTTAAAAAAAAATCACATGTTTGAAATTATTAAGATAATCAAATTTGCACTATGTATTAAAAGTGAATTATACATGCATTATAAATGTATTATAAAGTGTTTAAAAAAATATATTATGCTTGTTTGGTAAGTAATCTGCACTATCTATTCAAAGTGAATTATGCATGCAATATAGATGTATTATAAGTTTCTTAAAATGTATTATGCTTGTTTGGTAAGAAATCTACACTATGTATTATAAGTATCTTAAAGTGTATGATAAATTATTTTGATTGGTATCAATATGTATTATAAATATATTATCCATGAATAAAATATGTATTACATGTATTTTATAAATTGTTCTCTGCAATATGTATTAATATTGTAGTATGCATGTATTATAAGGGTCAATTGAAAAAAAATTAATACTACAATAAATGGTAAATATTTTTTAATATAGCATATCTATGTAATTTTTCCAAATTTTTTTTTCTTAGCAATCAAATTTATACTTCACGGGGAATAAGTTTTTTAAGAGCGAAGGGTAAAACTTGTGGGAGACTATTTCAGCAACAACAATAACATACACAGTGTAATTCCACAAGTGACAAGTTGTGGGATATTATGATCCAAATATATAAACTTATGCCTCATAAAAAAAGTTATTTGCCTTGAGGAGTAAAAATTAAAAACCAACACAATATAAAGGCAAAATTGCAAATGACCCGCTCGGTAAAAAGAATTCCTTATAAAATGAAAAAGAGAGTTCTTCCTAATCCATAAGTAATACTTTTTTTAGATTCCATTTATTTTTATTTTTCTAAAAGAGAGGAGATACATTTTTATACCAATTTTGTGTTTAGGGTACATTTGCGATTCTAATACTAACTTACATCAAAGAATTATAAATTCAAATTATTTGACGTTTTGTATTGATGAACGTTCTAAATGACCATGTTGATTACACACTATTTTTTAATTAACAAGGGTTACTATACTAAATTGTCATTTTCCAAATTAATTTGGGTGGTTTCTTCCTCTACATTAAATTTATTAGTTTCAGGACACATGTGTTGCACGTGTGTATAATGCGCCGTATGTTTGGAAGTCTTTATAGAGCTTAAAATGGACCTATGTGACCTTTAGAATAAATAGAAATAGGTTGGATATGCGTTTAGAAGCATCGGAAGGTTTAAGACGAGAAATGGGATCATGCATCGCGTGCTAGGAGGCCATGCCTTGGCCCTCGCATCGCACGACATAGCGCGAGGGAGCATTGTTTCAAACTTTCAAAGGGCCATGCACTGCACAGGGCTAAGCCATGTGTTGAGGCATGCACCGCATGATGGGGGGTCGCCCGCTGGGGTGTGCGCCACCCTTCTATTTCGCCTGACGGTGCTTCATTTTTAATGCGTTATTTTAAGGGTCATTTTGTCTTTTCCTTATCCAAAACAATCTCCCACCTATTCAAAACATTCCAAAGTCCCTAAGGCACAATTTTTAAAATCAAAATACAATACTCTTCCCCCCATAGTTCCAAAAAATAAGAACACCTAGGGTTCAAGGTTGAAAATGGCAATCTCAAGCTTTTCTTAAATTTTTCTCTGTCAAAAGGTATGTTGAACAATCCTCTTTCAACTAAATCAATTAGTGGTGGGTTTCCTAACTACGAAAGTGATTTTTATACGAGTATTGAATGTGGGTTGTTGAATGGTTTTTGAGAGGAATATTTACTTAAAGTTGTGAACCCTTGTCTATGAAATTACTCTTTAGTTATTAATTACTTTGAGAATTGAGATTATTGTTTGAAATACGAAACCTTAATTATATGAAAAGCTTATTTGTAATCACCTTTCTGGTCATTTATGCGTTATCACCTTTTTTGTATCGTTAGAGCTTGCCTGTAGCGGCCCCAAGTCATTTATGGCATGTTGGGACCGGTAGCTTCATGCCCGGGCTATTTGTTTGGTCTTTTTGGCCATTCCTTGTTTTGAATCCTTAAGCTTTTGAAATCGTTGACTTCAGTCAATAATATTGGTGAACATGCTCAAAATTAAATTCTGACAGTTCCGTTAGCTCTGGAGCATGGACTTTGGTCTAGTAGGACCTTTGGTCAGGATCCGGGAGCTTTTCAGCTTGGAATTCTCTCTCATTCTGTGTTTTAGGCCAGTTGGGCTTGCTTGGTTGACTTTGGTCAATAATTGGGGAAGACGGCTTCGGATAAAAAAATTGTCAGCGTTGTTAGCTTCAAGATGCCGAGTTTGTGTTAGTTAGTTAGTTGGTTTGGATCCTGGGTGAGCCGGGCACATTTTGGATGTTTGGTTGGCATTAGTTATTGTTGACTTAGGTCAACATTACTTCGAGATGACCTCGTATGGAAGTTTCATCATTTTTGTTGAGTCCGAAACATCGTTTCTACTCTGTTAGCATTATTGGTTTCTGAATGTCGGGTTCTGATTGTGCCCGGAATACCTTGTAGAGTTGTGGAAAAGTTGTAGATTTTTGGCTGTTTCAGGTGCAGGCTTCAGGCCTTAATCGTTATCGCGAGCCTCATCCCTCACGACCGCGATAAAGCACCTAATGCCCTATTCTTCGTGATTGCGTGATCGCCTATCACGATCGTGATGAAGCCCATCCTTGTTCTTTGCATTCGTGTAGCTAGCCTTTATGATCATGATGGTCTAGCTAGCGTGGTCCTCACGACCGCGAGAGGTCTCTTCGCGATCACGATAAAGGACCCCTGGCAATATAAATAATTGTAGACTTCGTCTCCTTCATTCAAAATACAAAATCCTCTATTGTTGTTGCTCTAAACTTGTCCCAACTCAGTATTTGGTCTATTCTCGGTGTGAGGGTGCATAATTCTTGCTTGTGATTGCTCCTCCGTCATAATTGGTAAGTTTTATCCACTTAAAACTCGTTAATCCGCCACTTTGTTTCTTAATTTGTTCATATGATTGGCTGGTTGGTTGGAGCCTTTTCCATGGACAAATTCTCTATAATTCTGGGCATGCACACCTTAGGGTGTGGTGATCATCGTGCGCTTCTTTGTTTCCAACTTTGGGTTGCGGGGCCCACAGGCCCATCAGTGACCCGAATTTGGGCTCAGCTATTGTTATAGCATTATGGGTATCGGTGGTCTCATGTTAACATTTAGATTATTGTATAGATAGTGGTTTTATGATTTGGAGTTCCTTGGAGCAGTTCGAGCCTGGACGACACCGTCCCCGCAGCTATTCGTCGAATGACAGGTAGGTTATGGCTTTCCCTACCTAGACTCTGTATATATACGCTATAACTTTATTAATTAGTATCCTTAGGTGGATTGTTTTAGGTTGGTACCCCAGACCTTGCTTGTCTTTTCTGTCTGTTTATTTCATACGCTGATTGTAGTATTCGTGTAGTATTGTATATTACCCTTGTGGTCCAGTGTGGCCTTGTATTGACTTTGGAACATAGATGGTAGGTTATTTGGGAATGTCCGTGAGTCCCGGACATAGAGATATTATTCTAGGTTAGTTATGTCTGTTGTAGAGCTGTTGGGTTTGTGCAGGTCCAGTAGGAATGTTTGTAAGCCGTTGGGCTAAATTATATTTGTGTGCTAGCATATCATCCATGAAAAAGGTTTTATCCTGCATGTTTTATCACTATTTTGGCTTTGGGCCTACTATTGATGACTTTCTAAACCTTGCATGGCCCCGAGAGACCATTTTTAGTATAAATAATGATAAAATGGGATTTGGATGATTTCACACCTGATTTGCTACTGATACTAGGCTCGGCTGGTAAGAGCACTAGACTTGATTTCCTACAGATACTAGGCTCGGCTGGGTAGAGAACTAGACTTGATTTTTTATTGATACAAGGCTCGGTTAGGCATAGCACTAGACTTGATTTTTATAACTTATTTAGACTCGGATACACTCTGGGCACCCTTTGAGAGGGTTATTGAGACTTTTATCACTGATTTAGACCCGAGTATACTTCGGGCACCCTTTGAGAGGGTCTTTTGAGATTACTACTACTGTTTTAGACCTGATTCAATTTTGAGCACGTACTTCGAGATTCTAATTCTTGGAGATTTTGTGTTTGTTATTGTATGTGGTGAGGGACCTCTATGGGCCCTGCCATTCCAAGACCTGGCCAAAGGGCCGAGCGTGTCGGAGGAGGGGTATACGATGTTGAATGGTGTATAGTGAGTACGTCCCACTGTGGGTCCTCCTACCGAAGTACCGGGGGAGGTGCATACAGAGTTACTATTATTGGTTCCATCATTATCATCATTATGCATATCACTCAAATTTCACCCTTGATTGATGTGTGCTCAGTGTATGCTCCGATTATATGAGCGGTCGAATGGTTTTGTTTTCACTTGATTGTGCTCCTCGGTTGTATGGGCGGTCGTTGGGACTGTAGGTAGATTATATTACTCTTATCATTTCATAGAGCTAGTTATGGTCCTTGGTGCTTGAGAATTGGTAAGTTTTAGCCTGTTGAGGCTCCGAGTTTTGGACTTGAGTATTGAGGGGCTAGTGAGTCCTATATCTTTGAGGCTCTATTGTGTGTCCTTCTGAGCGGTTGTGATTTATCAGATTTTGTTCCTTATCTTGATTCTGAGTAGAACTCTTGGTTCTGGTGGTTTAGTTATTCCATTCTAGGTTGTAAATTGTTAGATGAATCCCGGTTCATGCTTATCTTGAGAGTTGGTGTTTTAGTATGTTTTCGTTACTCTTATAGCTTCTAGTTGATTTTGTTGGGTTGCTTTCCTTCTTTCCCCTTCTTACTTGAGGTTACCGGTATATCGCCATATTCCTGATTCTCTCTCTTTATTGATAATATTGTTGCAAGGATCCTAGGTGTGTCCTTCTTTCTTACACCTGTGTTTTTTGTATATTTATTTTTTATGCTAGCATTATTTGTTTATAATTCTTGGTTGTCTGTTCTCTGTGCTAGTTCCTTGTGCTTCCTCTATTTTTCTCTATGACCACTTTCTTGCTTTCTGCTATATTACTATTTTTATATCTTATATGAACTCAGTCGGCCAATAATGCCTACTGGGTTCCCGTTGCTTAGAAATTGGTGCTCATACTACACTTCTGCATCTTTTTGGTGCAGATATTAGTTGAGCTTTTATTGTTGATTACGCTGGAGACTCGTGTAGATTTTGGGATATTTGAGACTAAGGTGAGCACGTGACGGTCGAGGCTTCACCACATGATACTCTTTTTATATTCGGAGACAGTTGTACTTATCATTTGTTACTTCTAGCACTTATATTCTATTAGAAGCTTCTGTACTATTGATACCAAGTCTTGGGGTTGGTGTAGTTTCATTATGTATGTATTCAGGTTATTGCTTCCGCTTTGTCTTATCTTATATTCTGCTTCCGCTTAGTTTTGCTTATTGTGCATATTGGTTAGGTAGTAGCCTATTACTAACCATTTTAGGCTACAGGAATTCATTCGCCTACTAGAGGGTTATAGGTGCCATCATGACCTGAGAAATCGAGTCTTGACAGCTTGGTATCAGAGCTCTAGGTTCACCAGTGTTGTGGTACAGAAGCAGGTGTCTAAGTAGAGTCTCGCGGATTGGTACAATGATGTCCATATCCTATCTGCGAAAGGCTACAGGGCATTGTTAGGAAGAGTTCTATATTCTTGGCTCCTTATCGTGCGTTCCTGGCTTTATTGACTTCTAAACTTTGGTTGTTTCATTCCTTCTCAGATGACTAAGATGAGTTCGACAATGGTTGGTGTCGAGGCTTCTATGCCTGTTGCTTCAGTGCTTTCATCAGTGCCAGGGCTTCAGAGTAAGAGTTTACCACACCAGATAGGGGGTGTGGGGGTCAGCCCAGCCTCTAATTGGATTCATAGCTACTTCAGTTCTTCAGGACACCGTGTCTACAACTATGAGTCCTCCGGTGGGTGTTTCAGTACCCGGTTCTTCGAGCGGTGCTTCAGCTAAGGTTGTCCTTCCAGTTCTTCAGCAGGGTTGTTTGTTAGTGTTGGACTATGAGCTGAGATTTGATGAGATGGTTAGGCGTACTGCTAGGACTGTGCCTTCAGAGTTTGATAGAGTTCAGAGCTTTGCTGGGGGTTTGATTTCACCGCTCCATTTGACGACCGAGCATTTGGTTATGGTTGGGACTACCTTTCTTCGGGTAGTGGATCATGCTTTGGCTATTGAGGGTTTATGCCTTGAGGATTATGGATGTAGTGCTAAGAAACGTCGTCACCAGGATAGTTTTTGAGGTTCTTAGACTCGAGGTAGGGGACTCTCCACCAGAGATAGGTTTCATTGCTTCTTATCTACCAGGCCAATTTCAGTTGCTCCGCAGGTTTTAAAGGGTGGTGGAACAGGACATGTTGAGCTTAGTGGCTATAGTACGGGTCAGATTCTCCAAGGTTCGCTGTCAGTCTATGTAGGCCATGGTGGACGGTCAGGTTTAGCGAGATCTTCCCATCAGACTTCAATTGGTAAAGCTTGTTATCGATGCAGAGAGAGTGGGCATTTTGTTAGGGATTACCCCACGGTCCCACTTTCTAGCCAGCAAAGCTATAGTGGTTTAAGTATTTGTACAGAGTCAACAGGCACCATGCGTCAGAGTAGGGCTTCTTTGGGTTGCGATAGTTGTATGGTGATTGGTCATTATTCTAGAGACTATCCCCGTCGAGGGATAACAGAGCCTTCAGCTTTGACTATTCGAGCCAGTGTCAGACACCGTCAGTCTGATACCCCTCTTGGTGGGTCCGAGGTAGAAGTTTCTGATATCGTTGCTCCAGGTAAGGCTCTTGATACCTTCAACTTGTGATAGTAATGCTCGCATTGCGCTTCCTTCCCTCATATCATTTGTTTGCTTATACGCTTACCTGTTACTTGTTCAGTTATTTGGTACCTGAGTTATAGTGTTTATGCGTTATTTTCTTGGTAGTTTATTCCTTAGTAGTGGATGGGGAGTGAGTTATCCTTGTGGGGTGTTTTACCCGGAGTTGTAGCTTGTGGGTAATTCTTGTTAGTTTGTTTCTGGTTAGGTTTGTTTCCTATTTTGCTGTGGCTCTAGACTTGTGTTGAGTCTTTTCTTCTTGAGCGGTCCTAGATAGTTGTTGTCTAGGCTATTTCCTAGCATTTGCTAGAAGTTCTTATGTTGGTTTGGTGTTACCGGTGGTTGTGCCAGAGTTTGAGCTCTGTCTTAAGTTTAGTGGTGTCGGTTATGCTAGTGTGCATAGATTGGTTTGGTTTTCTTGGGTGTTTAGAGTCGACCCTCTTTATTTGGTTAATTTAGGAAGGTGGCAGGTATATGGGTTGTTCCCGTAGTATCCTTCAATTTCTTGTCTGGTTGGGTTGTCTTATCGTTTTCCCCTATTCCAGTCGAAATGAATTTTAATCGTAGTTCTCTGGATGAGCCTTTGATTTTGGCATTGTGATTAGGTTTTGACTTTAGCATTTTCAACTAAGTGTTGACAGTAGCCTCATGGCTGAGTTGTACTCATAGCATATTGGGTGAGTCGGGCATATGACCCATTTTCTCCTGCCTTGTTGAGTTTTGACAATGTATGTATAAGAGCTAATGAAATGGATCCGATTTTTATTTGAGAAAGAGTTTGGGGGTTCGCTATATTCTAAGGAAAGGTTCATTTAGTTGGGAAAAGGAGGGAGATAACTCCTTGTTCATGCGTATGTGTTTAAATAGTTGACTAAGGTGACGACAGAGGTTTGCATTGGGTTGTATGTTGGTGATTTGGTTTGGCCGTTTACAGATTGCAGTGGCTTTTCCTTCGAGTAGTTTGGTGTTTAGTAGCATCTACGGATTAGACGACTTGTTATTCAAAGGTATTGAGTTCAGACGACTTAGTTTCCCTATTTTAGTTATGGAATGACAGTTGGCCTTGGACACCTAGTCCTTGGCTAACCTGTGAGCTAGGCTGGACATTCTAGATTTCAGCGGTGTTCTAGCTAGTACGAGGTTCCTTCTACTATGGTTGGATATACCCAGTGGCATAAGTTCAAGATTCAGCGATAGTGTATTACGTGTGATTAGATTGTGCGGACTAAGACTAGTGAGCCTATTATAGGGTTCAAGTGTTGGTTAGACTCGACCAGTGTGGACTAGAAGTTCAGTATATTGCATGTTTCACAGTTGGTGGTATGGTGTGCTGATACAGTAGAGGGGTTGATTTGAGCCAAAGGGATGAGTTGAAGGTCTATGCAAGGATTTCTATGGCTAGATGGGAACTTTGAAACCCCAGGCACCTTTTCCTTTGCCTTCGGGGTGTTCTGACTTGATATTCATGGCATGGTGGACTTCTTCCTGAGGTGAGAGTTGTAAGGCAAATCAAATTTGAGTGGTGTTTGAGTATTCTTAGAGTTTGGATCTTAACTGGTGCTTTCGAACTTCGTGGTAGGCTTACCACACTCCTTGCAAGATCTTGGTTCTAGTTTGGGTCTGTAGGGCAGATTTGCCTGGTGCCTTCATACTTAATTGATTCAGATTGGGTCTGATTCAGCGAGGTTGGTTTTGTTCTACAGTTTGGAAGTTTCTCCATCAACACAGGGTATTCATACATGTCTTTCCTAACTTGGGTGTGCGAACTTCAGTTGGGTTCAGATGGGTTGTTCTGTCGGGTTCAGTTAGCAAAATTGATGTTAGAAAAAGTGTTCGTTCGTTGGTTGATGATCAATCAGGACAGGTAACTCCAGTTTTCAAGGGTACGCTTCAAGTTGTTATCTTAGATGGCAAATGCTAGTAGACTATAGCTTGACTTGAAAGGAGTTTGAGCAAAAGAGGTGACTTCGTTCATGGTAGAGTATAAGCGAAGACTGTGGATCTTCAGTGTGTCAGTTGATGCTTCGAGGGTGGTTGAGTGTTCAACTTGTATGCAACTTCATGTTATGGTGCGAAAAGATTCTGTTCAGAATAAAAGAGATTTGCGGACCAGCGGGTTCATGAGTTGGAGTTTTGGGTTGATGGCTCTTCTGGTAAATTTGGTTGTGGTTTTGAAGATTTGGGTTCTGTGTGTTGATTGCCCTGCTTCTCTGGTTTTTGGTGTTGTGACGGTGCCTTTCGGTTGAGATTATCGGGGTTTAGTTTGGGTTGGCAGACCCTTGGTGTTTAGGAGTTTGAGTTTGAAATCTAGCTTGGCTAGTAAGAAGTTTAGGCTTGGTTGCTTTCTTTGGTTCTTTTCTGTTGGGTTCCTTCCGGTTGAGGAGGCTACCCAGGTTGTTCGAGAGAGTAGTGCGGGATTCATATCCGTTGCTCTTTTCATCTCTAGTCTTTCCTTATTTCCTGACTTTCGGGGATGAAAGTCGTGTTAGTAGTGGATGATGTAATGACCCTTCCAGTCATTTATGTGTGTTCGCCTTTCTTGTACCGTTAGAGCTTGTCTATAGTGGCTCCAAGTCATTTATGGCTTGCTGGGACTGATAGTTTGATGCTCGAGCCATTTGTTTGGTCTTTTTGGCCATTCCTTGTTTTGGAGCCTTAAGCTTTTGAAATCATTGACTTCAGTCAACATTCTTGGTGAACGTGCTTGAAATCTAATTTCGACAGTTCTGTTAGCTCTGAAGTATGGACTTTGGTCTAGTAGGACCTTTCATCAGGAACCAGGAGCTTTTCTCGCTTGGAATTCTCTCTCGTTCTGTGTTTTAGGCCATTTAGGCTTGCTTGGTTAACTTTGGTCAACATTTGGGGAAGACAACTTCAGATGAAAATTCCGTCAGCACTATTAGCTCTGGAATGCCGAGTTGATGTTAGTAGTTGGTTAGTTCAGGACCCGGTTGAGCGGGCTCATTTCAGATGTTTGGTTGGCATTAGTTAGTGTTGACTTGGGTCAACATTCCTCCGAGATGACCTCGTATGGAAGTTTCATGATTTTTGTTTAGTCCAGAACATTGTTTCCACTCTGTTAGCATTATTGGTTTCTGAATGTTGGATTCCAATTGTGTCTAGAATGCTTTGTAGAGTTGTGGAAAAGTTGCAGATTTTTGGGTGTTGCAAGTGTAGGCTTCAGACCTTAATCGCGATCGTGAGCCACATCCTTCGCGACTGTGATGAAGTACCTAGTGCCCTATTCTTCACGATCGCGTGATTGCCTGTTGCGATCGTGATGAAGCCCGTCCTCTTTGTTCTTCGTGACCGCATGGCTAGCCTTCGCGATCGCAATGGTCTAGCCAGCGTGGCCCTCTCGGATGTGAGGGGTCTCTTATCAATCGCGATGAAGGACCCCTGGCAATATAAATAATTGTGGACTTCGTCTTCTTTATTCAAAATATGAAATCCTCCATTATAGTTGCTCTAAACTCATCCCAGCTCAGTATTTGGTCAATTCTCGGTGTGGGGTTCATAGTTCTTGCTTGTGATCGCTCCTCCATCGTAATTGGTAAGTTTTATCCGCTTAAAACCCATTAATCCTCCACTTTGTTTCTTAATTTGTTCGTATGATTGGCTGGTTGGTTGGAGCCTTTTCCATGGCCAAATTCTCTATAATTCTGGGTATGCACACCTTAGGGTGTGGTAATTGTCAAGCGCTTCTTCATTTCCAGCTTCAGGTTGCGGGGCCCACAGGCCCGTCGATGACCTAAATTTTAGCCCAGCTATTGTTATAGCATTATGAGTATCGTTGGTTTTGTGTTAACGTATAGATTATCATATTGATGGTGGTTTCACGATTTTGAATTCCCCGGAGTAGTTCGAGCCTGGATGATTCCATCCCCACAGTTATTCGTCAGACGACAGGTAGGTTATGGCTTTCTTAATTACTATCCTTGGGTAGGTTGTTTTAGGTTGGTACCCCAGACCTTGCCCATCTTTTCTGTCTGTTTATTTCATACGCTAAATGTAGTATTCGTGTAGTATTGTATATTACCCTTGTAGTCCTGTGTGGCCTTTTATTGACTCTGGATCATATATGGTGGGTTATTTGGGAATGTCCGTGAGTCCCAAATATAGAGATATTATTCTAGGCTGGTTATGTCTGCTGTAGAGATGTTGGGCCTGTACAGGGCTGGTAGGAATGTTTGTGAGCCGTTGGGATAAATTATGTTTGTGTGCGAGCATATCATCCACGAAAAAGGTTTTTCCCTGAATGTTTTATCACTATTTTGGCTTTGGGCCTATTATGGACGATTTTCTAAACCTTGCATGGCCCCGATGGCCCATTTTCAGTATAAATAATGATAAAACAGGATTTCAACAATTTCACACCTGATTTCCTATTGATACTAGGCTCGGCAGGGTAGAGCACTAGACTTGATTTCCTACTGATACTAGGCTCGGCTGGGTAGAACACTAGACTTGATTTCCTACTGATACTAGGCTCGGCTGGGTAGAACACTAGACTTGATTTCCTACTGATACTAGGCTCGACTGGGCAGAGCACTAGACTTGATTTTTATTACTGATTTAGATCTGGATATGCTCTGGGCACCCTTTGAGAGGGTTATTGAGACCTTTATCACTGATTTAGACCCGAGTATACTTCAGACACCTTTTGAGAGAGTCTTTTGAGATTACTACTACTATTTTACACCTGATTCAATTCTAGGCACGTACTTCGAGGTTTTGATTCTCTGAGATTTTGCATTCGTTACTGTTTGTGGTCAGGGACCTCCATGGTCCCTGCCGTTCCAATACCTGGACAAAGGGCCGAGCGTGTCGGAGGAGGGGTATATGGTGTCCAATGGTGTATAGAGAGTACATCCCACCATGGGTCCTCCTGCCGGAGTATCGAGGGAGGTACATACAGAGTTACTATTATCGTTTCCATCATTATCATCATCATGCATATCACTCGAATTCCAACCTTGTTTGCTGTGTGTTTAGTGTACGCTCTGGTTGTATAGACGGCCAGAGGGTTTTGATTTAACTTGATTGCATTCCTCGGTTGTATGGGCGGTCCTTGGGACTGTAGGTAGATTATATTACTCCTAGAGTTTGATAGAGCTAGTTATGGTCCTTGGTGCTTCAGAGTTGGTAAGTTTTAGCTTCTTGAGGCTCCGAGTTTTAGGCTTGAGTATTGAGGGGCTAGTGAATCCTCTATCTTTGAGGCTCCGTCGTGTTTCCTCCTGAGCAGTTGTGATTTATTGGACGTTGTTCCTTATCTTGATTCTGAGTAGAACTCTTGGTTCTGGTGGTTTAGTTATTCCATTCTAGGTTGTAAATTGTGAGATGGATCCCGGTTCATGCTTATCTTGAGAGTTGGTGTTTTAGTATGTTTTCGTTACTCCTATGGCTTCTAGTTGATTTTCTTGGGTTGTTTTCCTTCTTTCCCCTTCTTACTTGAGGTTACTGGTATACCGCCACATTCCTGATTCTTTCTTTCTTTGTTGATATTATTGTTGCAAGGATCCCAGGTGCGTCCCTCTTTCTTACACCTGTGTTCTGTGTATATTTGTTTTCTGTGCTAGCATTATTTGTTTATAACTCTTGGTTGTCTGTTCTCTGTTCTAGTTCTTTGTGCTTCTTCTATTGTTCTCTATGAACACTTTCTTGGTATCTGCTATATTACTATTTTTATATCTTATATGTACTCAGTCGGCCGATGATGCCTACTGGGTACCCGTTGCTTAGCAATTGTGCTCATACTACACTTCTGCATATTTTTGGTGCAGATATTAGTTGAGCTTTCGCCGTTGATCACGTTGGAGACTCGTGTAGATTTTGGGATCTTCGAGACTAGGGTGAGCACCTCACGGTTGGGGCTTGACCACATCTCATATTTTGTACTGATACTCTTTGTTTATTTGGAGACAATTGTACTTATCTTTTATTACTTCTAGCACTTGTATTCTATTAGAAGGTTCTGTACTATCGATACCAAGTCTTGGGGTTGGTGTAGTTTCATTATGTATGTATTCAGGTTATTGCTTCTGCTTTGTCTTATCTTATATTCTACTTCTGCTTAGTTCTGCTTATTGTGCATATTGGTTAGGTAGTAGCCCATTATTAACCATTCCGGGCTACGAGAATTGGTTCGCCTACTGGGGGGGTTGTAAGTGTCATCATGACCTGAGAAATCGGGTGGTGACATTTTTGGGGCAAATTTAAGTCATGAAGTCATGTTTCTTTTATGAATCACTTTATTATTTACATCTTGACATTTGGTGAAAAGAAAAGGATTTCTACATCCCTCGGGTTTGAAACCATTGTTTGCTAATTGTGAAATCATCAACCTTTGAGGGATACGGTAGATGTGTTTAAACCTTTAAAATGATGGACTAATGGTGAGACCTCTATTCCTCTAGAAGGCATATATATTTCTCTCATTAGACTTTGGGTATTATATTCCTTTTTACGGTATCATCGGGGCTATGCTCCAGCTTAGTATTTTCATTCATAATGTTAGAGAATTCGTAGACTGGTGTAGATGGATGTTCTCATGTCGTATATTAGAGTTTGAATTTAATATTTCAATTTAAGTTGAACTTTTATCATTGGGTCTACTTCTGCAAATTTATGAATTGAATATGCTTATGATATTATGCTAAGGGATCTTCTCGGGCCTTCATTGGTCTGGGTTGCCCGTTACATCCAGGGCCTAGTTCTGGGTCATGACAAACTTGGTATCAGAGCACGATTCAAGGTCCTAGAGTGCCTATGAAGCCGGTCGAGTAGAGTCTTTTTTATGGGTGTAGCGTGCCACACTTATAAAGGGGAGGCTACAAGGCATTTAGGAATGCTTCCCTTTCTTCATCTTCTAGTTCGTGCTAGAAAATCTAGTTCTAAGAAAATTCTCCTAATCTTCCCACATTTTAATTAATGCCTCTAAAAAGGACTAACGACCCACATACTTCAGTTGGAACCTCCGTCCCTATAGGGGAAAATGCTGAAGAGGTCTGCCCTACTCACTGTATGTACACCCAAAATAGAGTCCGCACTTTTGGTCAGGTTGCTGCTACTGAGGCCCCACCTACCACATTTAATCCATCGAAGGGTCCTAGAACAGCCACTACCCAGGTTGAGCCCCCTCAAGGTGAAGTTACTAATGCTGAGTTCAGGAAGACATGCAAATGCTTGCTCAGATTATGTCATCTCAGTATCACTGGTCAGGTGATACTGGTTCTACCACTGGTTCCTCAGATATTACTCGAGTTGGTTTGATACTTGTGAGGGAAGTTTTGAGAAACTGAAGGATCATTTGACTTTTGCCCCTGTTCTGACTCTACCCGAGGGTATTGAGGGATTCTCAATATACTGTGATGCATCTCAGGTGGGAGTTGGGTGTGTGCTTATACAGCATGGAAAGGTAGTGGCATACACTTCCAGACAACTTAAAGTGCATGAGAAGAATCATCCCACCCATGACCTTGAATTGGCGATACTGGTTTTTGCACCCATGATTTGGCATCATTATTTATATGGGGTGCATGTGGACATTTTCACTAATCACAAGAGTCTGCACTATATTTTCACCCAGAAAGAGATGAATCTCAGGCAAAGGAGGTGGGTGGTATTGTTAAAGGACTACGACATGAGCTTTCACTATCACCTAGGTAAGGCTAATGTAGTTAGTGATGCTCTTAACAGGTTGTCCATGGGGAGTCTTTCTCATGTGGAGGAGGAAAAGAGAGAGTTGGTGAAGGATATTCACCGACTTGCTAATTTGGGGGTCCGACTGTTAGACTCCAAAGATGGGAGAGTAATTGTTCATGAGATGGCTAAGTCATCACTGGATGCCAAAGTTAAGGAAAAGCAAGCTAATGATCCCATACTATTGCAAATTAAGGAGGATGTTGGCCTACAGAAGGTAATGATTTTCAAAATAGGAGGGTATGACATCTTGAGGTATCAAGGGAGGTTGTGTGTTCTTGATATTGACAACTTGCGTGAGAGGATTATGAATGAGGCCCATGTTTCTATGTATACTTTCCACCCTAGCTCTACTAAAATGTACCATGATTTGAGAGAATTATACTGGTGGAATAACATGAAGAGAGATGTTGCTGATTTTGTTGCTCCAACTGTCAGCAAGTTAAGGTTCAACACTTAAGGCTTGGTGGTACATCCCAGGAAATAGCTATTCCATTATGGAAGTGGGAAATGATAAATATCAATTTAATCACCGGCCTCCCGCGCTCACACAACCAATATGATTCTATTTAGGTCATTATTGTCAGAATGACCAAGTACGCTTACTTTCTACCTATGAGGATGACTTATTTGGGATAATATTATGCCAAGTACATTCAGGAGATTATTAGTTTTCATGGTGAACCTGTATCGATAATATCTGACATAGGTACGCAATTCACTTCTCTGTTTTGGAGAGCTTTTCAAAAAAGTTAGGGTACGTAGGTGAACTTTAGCACCGCTTTTCATCCTCAGACGGATGGGCAAGCAGAGTGCACTATTGAGACCTTGGAGGATATGTTGAGAGCTTACGTTATTGACTTCAAAGGTATTTGGGTGGATCACTTGCCTCTTGTAGAATTCACCTACAACAATAGCTACCACTTGATCATCCGAATGGCACTATTCGAGGCTCTTTATGGTAGGAGGTGTAGGTCCCTTATTGGGTGGTATGAGGTGGGTAAAGCTAGGTTTTTGGGACCAAATCTTGTTCACCAAGCGATGGAGAAAGTTAAAATCATTCGAGAGAGGCTAAAGTCTGCCCAAAGTCATCAAAAGTCCTATGCTAATATGAGATGAAGAGAGGTGGAGTTCAATATTGGTGATTGGGTGTTCTTAAAAGTCTCCCCCATGAAAGGAGTTATGAGGTTTGGGAGGAAAGGTAAGCTCAGTCCTCAATATATTGGCTCTTATCAGATTTTGAGGAAGGTTGGAAATGTTGCTTATGAGTTAGAGTTACCCGTGAGTTTGGCATCGGTTCATCCCATATTCCATGTATCTATGCTCAAGAAGTGTGTGGGTGATCATTATCTTGTGGTTCCTATAGAAAACATCGGTGTGAAGGATTCCTTGACTTATGAAGAATTCCCTTTAGAGATCATAGATCGTCAAGTTTGAAAGTTGAGAATCAAAGAGATAGCTTTGGTGAAGGTGTTGTGGAAGAATCAGAAAATGGAAGAAGCTACTTGGGAATCGGAGGAGGACATGAAGGCTAGGTACCCCTCTTTGTTCGCTTCTTCTAATGTGGTTAATTAAGGTACAAATCCAAAACTTTTATCTTATCCCTTTTTATGCATTTCCTTAATGTTTCATGCGCGTCCCTATGTCATGCTAGAAGTGTCCCTAATCATCATTCGGGGATGAATGATTCCAAGGGGGGAATAATGTAATGCCCCATATGTTTGGACGTCTTTTTAGATCTTAAAATAAACCTATGTGACCCTTAGAACGAATAGAAATCGATTAGGGATGAGCTTAGAAGCATGAGAAGGTTTAGGATGAGAAATGGGATCACACGTGTGTTCTAGGAGGCCATGCCTTAGCCCTCGCGTCGCACGACATAGTGTGAGGGTCCACTATTTCAAACCTATGAGGGGCCGTGTGCTGCACAGGGCTGAGCCTTGCATTGAGGCATGCACCGGATAGTGAGGGGTTACGCATTAGGGTGTGCACAACCCTCTATTTTGCCTGACGGTGCTTCATTTTTAATGCATTATTTTAAGGGTCTTTTGGTCTTTTCCTTATCCAAAACCATCCCCCACCTATTCAAAACATTCCTAAGTCCCTAAGGAACAATTTTTACAATAAGAATACAATACTCTTCCCCTCATAGTTCTAAGAAATAAGAACACCTAGAGTTCAAGGTTCAAAACGTCAATCTCAAGCTTTTCTTAAATTTTTCTCCTTCAAAAGGTATGTTGAATAATACTCTTTCAACTAAATCAATTATTGGTGAGTTTTCTAACTATGAAAGTGATTTTTATACAAGTATTGAATGTGGATTGTTGAATTATTTTTGAAAGGAAGATTTACTTAAAGTTGCGAACCCATGTCCATGAAATTACTCTTTAATTATTAATTACTTTGAGAATTAAGATTATTGTTTGAAATAAGAAACCTTACTTATATGAAAAGCTTATTGGGCCAGATTTAAGTCATGAAGTCATGTTTTTTTATGAATCACTTTATTATTTACATCTTGACCTTTGGTGAAAATAAAAGGATTTCTACAACCCTTGTTTTGAAAGCGTTCTTTGCTAATTGTGAAATCATCAACCTTTGAGGGATATGGTAGATGTGTTTAAACCTTTAAAATGATGGGACTAAAGATGTACGATTGTATAAAATGGTTATGACATGATATGTATGACTTGCAAGTCTTTGTATGACGATACCAATTTAATGGATTCCTTAAGAATAATAAATGTCCCTTATGAATAATTTACTAATTGTTTTGAAAAGGTTAAAAGATAGGCTTAAAGAGCACTAGATGGTTAATCGAGAAGGTATGAGTCTGAAAGGCTCATTACCCAAAACTGTATTTTACCGATGCGGGTATTGTTTTGTCCTAAAATATGGATAACCGTTGTATGCTTGATTCGCTCAGAAGTATGCAGTACATGATATGATATGATATGGCTCAGTCCTTGCGGAAAACATGGATGGGGGGCTCCAATGATTGAGCTATGGTAAGACCCACATAGCCCATGGTGATAAGGATGTCGGTGATACCATCTAGTTCAGAATTAATATTAATAAATGGCTTCATGAAATGTTTTGAGTACTTGTCCCATGTTTTCCCTTATTATGATTTATGTTATAATTCTTATGACTTGCTTTAAAAACTGTTATGTCCTTTACCCTGAGTTGCATACCAATACTCATCGTACTGACTGTCCCTGGATGCTACATCTTTTTATGATGTAGGTTTGGAGGCACTTCCCCTTGATTTTGTGCAGTACTAGGATTTCTGGGACACCCTCTATTCAAATGGTGAGTCCTCTATTCCTCCTGAAGGCATATGCTTTTCTCTCATTAGACTTTGGGTATTATATTCCTTTTTATGGTATCACCGGGGCCATGCTCCAGTTTAGGATTTTCATTCATAATGATAGAGGCTTTGTAGACTGGTGGAAACGAATGTTCTCATGTTGTATAATAGAGTTTGATTTTAACATTTCCATTTAAGTTGAGCTTTTATGTCACGACCCAATTTCTCAAGTCATGATAGCACCTACAATTCTCTTGTAGGCGAATCAATCCCCGTAGCTCAGAATGGTTAGTAATGGGCTACTAAAGAATCAAAGCATGCATAAGATAGAGTAATAACTGGAAGATTGCAAAGAAGATCAAAGAAAAGGGAAGACGACCTGCAATATATATATATATATATATATATATATATATATATATATATATATATAAATCTGGAAGCTAAAGTATCCCATGACCTAGTATCATATCATAGAAGCCACTACTACATATATAGAGTACAAGAGGATACAAAATAAGAATATACAATTGTCTCTGAATAACAAAAGAGTACATAGTATAAAAGAAGAAATAAAAGCCAAGACCCGGTCGCTAGGAGCTCACCCTAAGTATTGGATGTCTAGAAGCTGCACGAGTCTGTGCGATCAGTGGCGATAGCTCACACTAGGATCTGCATCAGAAGATGCTGAAGTGTAGAATGAGCACCAATTGCAAGCAACGGGTACCCAGTAGGCATCATAGGCCGATTGAGAATATATAAGATATAAAAGCAGTAAATAGCAGATAAGAAAGAAGTAGTCACAGAGGCAAACATAGGAAACATACGAAAACTAACAACATATAGAAGACAAGGAAAAACAAGTATACTATGCTAGCCACAGAAGATATATATCACGGAACACAGGTGAGAGAGCAGAGAACACACCTGGATCCTTGCAACAACAATATATAGAGAGAGTTTAAGAACATGGCAGTATACCGGTAACCTCAAATAAAAGAGAACGAAGGAAAAGCAACATACATAATCATTCTAATGGTATAATCCATAAGGTAAGGATGATCGAACAAAAACCCACAAGTATCTATAATATGAACAAGTATTATAATAGGAGCGAGTAAACTAATCTACCTACAGTCCCAAACGGCGCCCATACAACCGAGGAACACATACAAGTGAAAATAAACCCTTTGGCATCCCATACTACGAGAGCGTACACTCAACAAATAGCAAACAAGGGTGGGACCGCACATATAATAAATGATATGCTATGAAATACCAGTGGTACCATATGCACCTCCTTCGGTGCCTGTATGACCAGCAGGTAGGACCCATGGAAGGCTTCTCCCATTTACCTTTTCTTTCCCGTATACCTCTCCTTCAGCACTCTCGGCCCATAGCCCCTGGTCCGGATCGACAAGGTCCATAGTGGTCTTCGAGACCACATACAAACTCTTAGTATCAATATGCATGCCCAAACTCTACCCAGGTCTAAAATCAGTAAAAGTCATGGCTAGTGCTCTGGCCCAGTCGCACCTAGTATCATGTCAAATCAGTAGAAAACAGGTCTAGCACTCTGGCCCAGCGGAGTCTAGAATCAGTGTGAAAAAACCATTACAAAATCTTTTACTCCAAGAAGATCCATAAAAACTAGTTTAAAACCATTTTAACTGAAAACGGGCCCTCGAGGCCATGCAAGGTTTAGAATACAGGTGATAGTTAGGCTCACAACCATAATAGTAGTAAATCAATGCAGAAAACCCTTTTTCATGATAATAATGATATGCTCGAGTACAATCAATAGTCCAACGTCTCACAATCAACATACTGGACCTACACATGCTCAATCCACTCTACAACATAGATAACCAGCTCATAATTATAAAACAATATCTGGGACTCAAGGAAATTTCCCACTTATCCCACTATCTATGGTCCAAAAGCAAATATAAAGGCCACACGGGGCCACAAGGGGTGATACTACAAAATGAGTTCAAATACTAACGCCAATGTGGGAAAATAAGATGGATGGGAAGAAAGCGGACAAGGTCTGGGGTACCAATAAACCCAACCTAAAGATGCTAAATAGTACCATGATATCCTATATAAGAAAAGTCTAAGATGGGTAAGCCATAACCTACCTAGCGTCCGACGATAAGCAGCTGAGAAGCCAAAGCCCAAGCCCGAACTGCTCCGAGAAGCCCCGAATAGCAATCATACTATCAAGAACATAATCTATGCATTAAAACAAAGCTAATGAAACCCATATTTCTAATAGTTTATGCGGACCAAAAGCAGGCCCGTGGGCCCCGTGAGCCAAAACCAGAAATAAAAATTACTACGATGTTCCCAACATTGTTTGGGACACATGCTCAAAATTTGAGCAAGATTCGAGGAGGAAAAAAGGCCAAAATAGCACCTACAATGCCAAGAACAAACAGGGAATCAAAATGAAGAATCAACGGAATTAAAGGGGAAAACTTACCAATTAAAGTCGAGAAAATGATCACGGACCGGAAAATAGACACCCCAACACATTGGAATCAGCCCACACAGAAGATGGAGCTTTGGAGCTCAAGAATTAATGGAGAAAACATTTTGGGGAAGTTTAAAATGAAATTGGAGAAGAAGTCAAGCAATATATGCTGCCAGCCGAAGCCTAGGCGCACGCGGCCATGCAAATGCGCACGCCAGGGGCAGGCGGAGGCCAGGCTAGGTGCCATGTTAGCGTGCACGTGGGCTGACCACCATGGACACTACCTGCCTGCTGCGTAGGCGATGGGAAAGGAAGGAGTGGCCGGCTATCCTGCTATGAGCATGCAGCCCACCCACACGTGGGCGATGGCTTGGCTGGTGCTGCAACAACCACAAACAACCAGCAACATGGCCAACTCAAAATATTTCTTGAATGGACCCTCGGGATACAACTGGGGTCCCGTGAATGCAAACAAATTATGCTGCCCAACTAAAAATGGCATTCCAAACTCAATTGAATAGATGAAAATTCTAATGGAGGTCGATTTAACGAAAAGTGAGCCCCACGCCCAGATGGCCAACTTTCCAAAAATGAAATACAAAGGCCAAAAATGAGTCTGAAAGTCTCAGGACCCGAACCAAAGGTCTCTCTAGCCAAAGTTGACATTCTAGAGCTAACAGCACTGCCGACATTTCCATCCGAGGCCGTCTTCTCCGATTGTTAACCAAAGTCAAACTTCCAAGCCCAACTGGCCTGAAATCACAGAAAAGGAGATAAAACTAACTAAAGGTCCTACTAGACCAAAATCCATGATCCAAAGCAAATGAAACTGTCAGAATTTGATTCCGAGCACGCTTGCTAAAAATGTTGACTAAAGTCAATGATTTCCTAAGTTAAAGCTCTAAAACTGGGAAATAGCCATAACGACCTAACAAATAACCCGAGCACCAAACCACTAGTCTGAGCAAGTCATAAATAACTTGGGGCCGCTATAGGAAAGCTCTAATAGTATGAAAAAAAGTGAAATACAGGAATAACCAAAAGGGTCATTACATCATCCACCACTAAAAAGGACTTTCGTCCGTGAAAGTCAAGAAGAGGGAGTACCTGAAGGCTCAAACAATTGCGCATACTGAGCTCGCATCTTTCTCTCAGTCTCCCATGTAGCCTCCTCGACCGAATGATGCCTCCACTAATCCTTAACCATAGGAATGTCTCTAAACCTCAACCTTATGACATCTCTGGCTAGAATGTCTACCGACTGCTCAACAAAGGTCAAACTCTGATCCAACTACACTAAATCCCACTGCAACACATGTGAATCATCCAGAACATAATGTCTCAACATTGATACATCAAAGACTGGATGCATAGCTGAAAACATCGGAGGCAAAGCAAATAAATAGGCAACACTACCAAACCTCTGAAGAATCTCAAATGGCCCAATGTACCTGGGGCTAAGCTTTCCCCTCCTACTGAATCTCATCATGCCCTTCATAGGAGATACTCGGAGAAACACCAAGTCACCAACATTGAACTCTAAGGCACAAAGTCTATGATCTGCTTAGCTCTTCTGCCTACTCTGGGTTGCCCAAAGTTTGTCCTGAATCACTCGAACTTGGTCTAAGAAATCACAAAGTAAGTCTATACTCTACGGCCTGGACTCCAAACCATCGAACCAAACCACTGGCGATCTGCAATGCCTACCATACAATGCCTCAAAAGGTGCCATGCTAATACTCTTGAGTGATAACTATTATTATATGCAAACTCTGCCAAAGGCACATACTAATCCCATGAAACTCCAAAGTCAAGAATACAGGCCCGTAACATGTCCTCCAAGACCTGGATAGTCCTCCTGGATTGGCCATCTATCTAAGGATAGAATTCAGTGTTAAGCTAATCTTCTGTACCTATCACTCGTTGAATAGTCCTCTAGAAATGTGAAGTGAATTGAGTGCCACAGTCTAAAATAATAGAAGTTAGAACCCCATGTGGAAGAACAACCTCTCGGAGATAAATTTTAGCTAACCTCTCTGCACTATGGAAGAATGAACCTACAAAAACTGTGTAGACTTAGTCAGCCTATCAATAACAACCTAAATAGACTCAAACCCTTGAGAAGTGTGTGGCAACCATGCTATGAAGTCCATAGTGATCTATTCCCAATTCCAGTTAGGAATGGGAAATCTCTACATTAATCCACCAGGTCTTATGTGCTCAAACTTAACCTGCTTACAGTTCAAGCACCGAGATACAAACTCTGCTATGTCCCTCTTCATACCACTCCACTAGTAAAGGTGTCTCAAATCTCTGTACATCTTAGCTGCGTTTGGATGGATGGAATATCTAGAACAATGAGTCTCACGGAGAATCAACTGAATCAAGTCCCCACCTCTTGAAACATAAAGGCAACTATCAAATCTCTGAACACCCTCAAAATCTAAAGTAACCCTGTTGGCCTTACCCCGTACAACCTGATCGCGAATACAACACAACAGTTGATCCTCAAAGTAACGCTGCTAAATCTGGTCAACCAGAGTAGAACAGACCTCAACACTGGCAAGAACTCTGGTAGGATCTGACAAATCAAGTCTAACCAAATGGTAAGCTAAGGACTGGATGTCCAAGGCTAAAAGTCACTCCGAAACTGAAAGAGAAGCCAAACTACCCATACTCACTGCCTTCCGACTCAAGGAATCAGCTACTATGTTTGCCTTTCCCGGATGGTACAGATAGTAAAGTCATAGTCCTTCAGTAACTCAATCCATTTCTGCTGCCTAGAGTTCAGCTCTCACTGACTCGTGATGTACTAAAGACTACAGTGGTCGATGTAAATCTCACAGTGAACTCCATAAAGTAGTGCCTCCAGATCTTGAGTGCGAAGACTATCACTGCCAACTCCAAGTCATGAGTTGGGTAGTTTTACTCGTGAACCTTTAGCTGCCTTAATGCATACGTTATCACACGACCCTGCTGCATCAACACACAAAAAATACCAAAAAATGAAGCATCACAATACACTGAGAAGCCCTGACCCTCAACTGGCAATGTCAACACCGGAGCTAAAGTCAATAAGGTCATAAGCCTCTGAAACTATCCTCACACTGATCCGACAACTGAAATGGGACATCCTTCCTAGTCAGCCTAGTCGGAGGTGCTGCAATGAAAGAAAATCCCTCTACAAATTTCCTACAATACCCTACCAACCCAATAAAACTGCAAACCTCAATAGGAGTAGTAGGCCTCGTCCAATTATAAACGGCTGCAATCTTCCGTAGGTCCACTCTAATCCCAACCTTAGACACCACGTACCCTAGGAATGCCACTGACTCAATCTAAAACTCGCACTTTGAGAACTTGGCATAAAGCCGATGATCTCTCAAAGTCTGGAGTACGGTCCTCAAATATTGCTCATGCTCCTTTGCACTCCGTGAGTATATCAATATATCATTGATGAAGACTATCACAAACAAATCCAAGTATGTCTTGAGCACCCTGTGCATCAAGTCTATGAAAGTTAGGGGGCATTAGTCAACCCCAAAGACATCACCAGGAACTCATAGTGGCCATAACATGTCCTGAATGATGTCTTAGGGATGTCTTCTGCCCTAATCCTCAATTGGTGGTAGCCTGACCTTATATCTATCTTAGAAAACATGACCGAACCCTGGAGATGATCAAACAAGTCATCTATACATGGCATCGGATACCTATTCTTCACAATCACCTTATTCAGCTGCCGATAATCAATACACATCCGCATCGACCCTTCTTCTTCTTCACAAATAGAACTGGAGCACCCTAAGGTGACACACTCGGCCTAATAAAACCCATGGCTAACAAGTCCTAAAGCTGAACCTTAAGCTCCCTCAACTCAACTGGATCTATATGATACTGAGTATTGGAAATGGGCCTGGTGCCCAGCTCTAACTCAATGGCAAAGTCTATATCTCATTCAGGTAGGAGGCCTGGCAGGTTGGTCAGAAACACATCTAAGAACTCCCTAACCATTGGGACTGACTTAGGAGAAGAAGTGTCGGTGCTAACATCCTGGACATATGCTAGATAAGCCAAACACTCGTGCAGAATTAACTTCTTAGCCTGAAGACAAGAAATGATCCTAGACAGTGTGCGACTAACAGAACCTTGCCATACAACCGGGGATACGCCAGGCATGACAGTGGTAAAAGTCTTGGCATAACAATCCAAAACCACTCGGTGAGGGGATAACTAGTCCATGCCTACTATCACATCAAAATCTAACATATCTAATATCAGCAAGTCAACTCAAGTCTCAAGATCACCAACAGCTATCAAGCAGGATCTAACAACCCGATCCACTACTAAATAATCACCTACCGGGGTAGCAATAGATACTAAAATAGATAGCGGCCACTAGCCAACTCCAAAAAAGGAAAAAAGTATGAAGATGCATATAAACATGAAGATCCAGGATCAAACAATGCTAAAGCTGACTGGCGGCAAAAAGAAATTGTACCTTTGATCACCGCATCTAAGGCTTCTACCTCCAATCAACCAGGGACCGCATAGGACTGATACATACCAACACATGACCGACCGCTATCTCAACCACTTATCCTGCTATGCTAGGCACCACCTCTACCTTGGGCACCACCTCCTCTGATTGGTGGTTGCACTTCTCTCAGAGGCTAAGCTGGCTGAGCGGCTAGATGAACTGTAACCCGTTGGAGGAACTCTTTGTCATAGTGACCAATGATACCAAACTCATAACACGGCCCTGACAGCCCACTATGTCGAGACAAATTGGATGAATCGGTATGGTCACCATGGCCTGATGCCCCTGATTTTGTGCCCCTCGGTGACTAACCATTATAACCATGCTGACCACTATGACTCGAATCAATAAAATGACCAACTGAAGTCTGAAGCAACATCTAAACTGGCTGGCTAGACTGACCTTGATGTTACTGTGGCTGATACCCTCGACCCCACTGACCGGAACCTCTACAGTTGAAATGAGAACCATTGTAACCCCTGATGGCATGGCCTCTTATCTCTAGCCCTGGGATCATGACGATGAAAATCCTCCTTAGTGCAGACATGGTCTGCTATAGCCTGAAACGATCGACCACTAGCAACTAGTATCTCAGCAGTCTATTGAAGTTCAGTCCTCAACTCCCAAGCAAACTGACAAACCCTATCTGGCTCTGTAGAAATGATCATAGCCCCAAATGGAGCCAATTGATGAAAACGGGTCTCATACTTAACCACGAACATAGATCCCCACATCAATCTGGTAAACTGCTATCTACAACACTCACGATCACTCTGAAGCAAGAACTTGGCCATAAAGACCTCATAGAACTCTCTTCAAGTTAACTGAGGAGACTGAGATGATTTGCAAACTACTTGGTCCCTCCACTAGAGTTTAGCTAGGCCCTCCAGGTGATAAGTAGCATAACCAACTCCATGAGTATCCAATAATCCAAGATGATGAAGCATCTCCTTACAAGTAGAAATGAAAAAATAAGCATCCTGTTCGGGTGCATCGGAGAACCTCAGCAGAGACAATCTCAGAAACTGGCCCAAAGCCTTCTACTCTGACTCTGTCTTAACTGGGCGAGGAGAGAAAGGCTGAGCAATTGTAGGCACTGACTGAACCTCTGCACTGGGAGCTGCAGTATCAGGCTGCGCTCTCGAACTCTAAATACCTAGGTCTACCCCCTGAGCGGAAGTCTGTGCTATATCTGAAGGTTGACCCCAAACAATACCCAGTAACTGATGAAGAAAACCTTGGATATATGACGAAGAAGTTGGGGTTGGTGCAGACACAGATGCTGGTACTGGCCCTGGTGGCACATAGGCTGCCCCTTGGTCCATGGGTTGTTGATCTAGGACTAACTCAGGCTCAACCTCAGCCTCAGGAGCTCTAACTGGTGTCGCTTCTCGGGCACGTCCTTGACCTCTACCTCTATGACCACCCCAGCCCCTAGCTAGAGTCGAATGTACTAGTGTTAAAGGCTCGCCCTCATTCACCGTTGTAGATCATATACGAGCCATCTGTGAAAGAGTGAAATAGAACAAATGAGATTTTAAGGAAACAATCTAGGATAATACACTTGATATAGAAGCAAGAAAAGGTTCATGTTTCCTAAAAGAGCACTGTAGCCTCTCAAAGATAGGGTACGGATATCTCTGCCCCGATATACAGGACTTTACTAGGCATTGGCTCCTATACCGATGACACTGGTGAACCTAGGCTCTGATACCAAGCTATCATAATCTAATTTTTCAGGTCATGATGGCACCTACAACTCCCATATAGGAGAACCAATCCCCGTAGCCTGAAAGGTTAGTAATAGGCTACTAAAGAAGCAAAGCGTGCACAAGATAGAGTAATAAGCAGAAGAATGCAAAGAAGACAAAAGAAAAGGGAAGACAACCTGAAATATATATAAATACGGAAGCTAAACCATCCCATGACCTTGTATCATACCATAGAAGGCACTACTATATATATAGTACAAGAGGATACCAAATAAGAATATACAACTGTCTCTTAATAGAAAAGGAGTACATAGCACAAAAAAAGAGATAAATGCCAAGCCCTGATCTCTAGGATTTCACCCTAAGTCTCAGATGTCTAGAAGTTGCACGAGTCTACGTGATCAGTGGTGATATTTCACACTAGGATCTGCACCAGAAGATGCAGAAGTGTAGTATGAGCACCAATTACAAGCAACAGGTACCTAGTAGGCATCATAGGCCGATTGAGCATATATAAGATATAAAAGCAATAAATAGCAGATAAGAAAGAAGTAGTCACACAAGCAAATAGAGCAAATGCACGGAAACTAGCAACAAATAGAAGACAAGGAGAAACAAGTATATTATGCTAGCCACAAAAGATATATATCACAAAACGCAGGTGAAAGAGCAGAGAACACATCTGGATCCTTGCAATAATAATATATACATAGAGTTTAAGAACATGGCGGTATACCGGTAATCTCAAATAAAAGGGAAAGAAGGAAAAGCGAATACATAATCATGCTAACAATATAATCCATAAGGTAAGGATGATCAAACAAAAACTCATAGGTAGCTATAATCTGAACAAGTATTATAATAGGTGCGAGTAAACTAATCTAGCTACAGTCCCAATGGGCGCCCATAAACCTGAGGAACACATACAAGTTAAAACAAATCCTCTGGCATCCTATACTACTATAGCGTGCATTTAACAAATATCAACCAAGGGTGGGAACGTACACATAATAAATGGTATGCTATGAAATACCAGTGGTACCATATGCACCTCCTCTGGCGCTCGTAGACCCAGCAGGTAGGACCCATGAAAGGCTTCCCCCATATACCTCACTCCCCTGTATATCTTTTCTATGGAATTCTCGGCTCGTATCCCCTAGTTTGGATTGGCAAGTTCCATAGAGGTCTATGAGACCACATACAAAATCTCAATATCAATATGTGTGCCCAAACTCTATCTAGGTATAAAATCAGTAAAAGCCATGTCTAGCGCTCCAGCCTAGCCGAGCCTAGTATCATATAAAATTAGTAGAAAATAGGTCAAGAACTCTGGCCCATTCGAGTCTATAATCAATGTGAAAAACCATTACAAATCTCTTTTACTCCAAGAAGATTCGTAAAAACTAGTTTAAAACCATTTTAACTGAAAACGGGCCCTCGAGGCCATGCAAGGTTTAAAAAACCAAGGACGTTGTCTGCCTGCCGCGTAGACGATGGGCAAGGAGGGAGTGGCCATCTGGCCTGCTGTGTGCATGCATCCCACCTACGCATTGGAAATGGCTTGGCTGGTGCTGCAATAGCTACCAGCAACCATCAACATGACCAACTCAAACATGTTCTCGGATGGACCCTCGGTATACAATCGGGGTCCCGCAAATGCAAACGAACTATGCTACTCAACTAAAAATGACATTCTGAACTCAATGAAATCAACAAAAATCCCAATGGAGGTCGATTTAACAAAAAGTGTGCCCCACGCCTAAATGGCCAACTTTCCAAAAATAAAACTCAAAGGCCAAAAATGAGTCCAGAAGCCTCGAGACCAGAACTAAAGGTCCCTTCTAGCCCAAAGTCAACATTCCGGAGATAACAGCACTATAAAATTTCCATCCAAGATCGTCTTCTCTGAATATTGACCAAAGTCAAACTTTAAGCCCAACTGGCTTAAAATCACAGAAAAGAAGATTAAACTAAACCGAAAACTCCCAGGTCTCGACTAAGGGTCCTACTAGACCAAAAGTCATGCTCTAAAGCTAACAAAATTGTTAGAATTTGATTCTGAGCATACTTTCTAAGAATGTTGACTAAAGTCAACTATTTCCTAAGTTAAGGCTCTAAAATAGAAAAATGACCATAACGACCTAACGAACGGCCCGGGCATCTAACCACTGGTCGCAGTAAGTTATAAATAACTTGGGTCTGCTACAGGAAAGATCTAACAATATAAATAAAGCAAAAGCACGGGAAAGACCGAAAGGATCATTACATTTTATCATCGGGTCTACTTTCATAAATTTATGAATTGAATATACTTATGATATTATGCTAAGGGGTCTTCTCGGGCCTTCATTAATCTAAATTACCCGTTACATCCAGGGATTGGTCTCGGGTCCTGACAGTGTGTCGACATCTCGTGTCAGTCAGAATAAACTCTTAAAAATAACATAAATAAAAATGAAAAAATGCAAGCTAAAAATGATAAATTTTGTGTAAGTGATGTGATGTTCAATTCAATATAGTTGGATAGAAGATGTGTTTTTTCAAAAATAATTATTTTGATGTAATGAGACAAAAATATGTCACATGATTATAGCTTACCTAATATTTTTTATAGATGATGTTATGGGATTATGTTTCATTACGACATTTCAATTGCTTATCGTGATCAAAATTTTTATTATTGTCATTGATATTTCGCGTGAAACTACGTTATGTAATTATCAATTTGAGAAAATTTATCGCGAAAAATACAAACCAATATTGTAAATCATTTGGCCTTGTATTTTATTTATTATCATTATAATGCATAGATAAGATAATAGAATATGCTAAAATTGAGAGCAAAAGAGTTTAAGGATGAAAACATATTAAACTATGGGTAAAAGATAAAGCTCAATCCATATATAAAAATTAGTATTTTACAGAATATATTAGCCAATCTTAACTGAATAATGTTACCAAAAGTTAAAAAAGTGAAGTTTATCTATGTATGACTGCGTGCTAATAATAATAACATTCTTTGCTTGATTTGCATCTATTAAATACTTTAATAGAAATAAAGAAGGCAAGAAAATAAATTCCACAAGAAATATCCAAAATGCCCAAAACAAAATTATCACTATAACATATATTTAAATTTTTAGACTATTATAATATATATATATATATATATATATATATATATATATATATGAACTCAACAACTATTAATAAAGGATACTCTTTATTGTAAAAATTGTCAAGCTTAGTGTAAAAGTGATCATCATCCACGAGTAGGCACATAGTGTATAGATAGGCAATAAATTAATCGCATTATAATTCTTCATAAAAAAAGAAATTTTAAGCATAATTCTAAAATTTCATCTCTAAGCTTATGTATTATAATTGTTCTGAAGGAAGGTAAGAATCAAATTTATTTGTTTATTAAGTAAATAAAAGTATTAGATATATAAGAGTAAAAACAAAACAATTGATTCGCCAACACAACTATGCAAAATATGGTATTTTAAAAAATATTGATCGCGTACCTAGTTGGCCGATCATACCTTTACCCACACAATAACAAAAAAACTTAATGTAGTGATCGAGTAAAATCAATGAACTTTTTTCAATTTTATCGTGCATATGCTTTACATCTAGCTAGTACATAAATAAATTAATTAATAGTGAAATATATTATCATAAAGTAAACAAATTGTCCTAAAGTAATTGTTGCAAATCGACTCCTCCATTGCAAGAACTTTTCTCTTCTGAACTTTGGCACTGGCGTCATCTCTTTTCTCCTCTTCTGACTTCTTGTTAACAAACTTCTCTGCCTGTGTAACAATGGATGGTCTAAAAAGAGAAAATTAGAAGAAAAAAAAGTTAGTATAGTTGTTAAGAATGTGTTGATAGAAGGAAAAATAATTTATGCTTATAATTTGATGATATTTAGAGTCATATGCTATAGAATCAATATAGAAATAAAGCACCTTCACTTTTTTTTCAAGCAAAAGAGGCCAGTCGAGCATTTTTATTAAAATGTAAAATCAGAGGTCCAAACAAGAGCCTGATCCGATCCAGACACACTCGCAAACAAAAACAAAAAAAAGTTAAATATTTACAAATCAGACACAAAAGTGTCTAGAAACTCTAATTGGAAAGTTGACCCTTCAACTTCATCTTCATCATCTCACACAATTGCATCTTCCTCAAAACCTCCATGCCTTCTAATGATGAAAATATTCTTAAGAAGGCAATAATCTCTCTCGCCTCATCTCATTTTCCCGAAATCAGACCTTTACCTCATTGAGTTACTGTAGCTTTCACCTAGGTATTCTAATTCTCACGAATACCATGAATCTGTCACTTTGAGGACTTTTTTGACTCGATTCGGGAGGATCTATTGATGAATAAGCTATGGCAATCAAGATCTTTACCTCCTTTAAAAGTTCTAGTAGATCTCTGTCGACACTTCGTTCAATCTCTAATCCAGCTCCTTATCAACTAGACCATGATGGTAAGCCCCGCTTGTAGATGTATTTACATTTTTCTACTTCTTACAGACTGTGCGCTACAAGACCTGATAAACCCCTATCCTCCTCACATTCCTACAGGTTGAGCTCGAAATGAGCTAATACGGTATGGGTAGCTTGGTTCTAGCTATATTTAGTAGTCTTTAGACCTTTCAAATATATGTACCATGGCCTTTGCTCAAGCATTATAGTTTTACCATACAACCAACCAATTAAATACTTGGGTACATCACACTATTTCTATCTTAGATTCTGAGATGAGAATTTTCTTCGATCAAGCTCCTTAATCTATGTTGAAAATCCCAAATCTCCACTATTAAATTATTACCCAATATATGAACTCTTTTATCAAGCATAAACAAAATTAGTAAACTCAATCAATGTTTACAACCATCATTTTTTTAATTAAAAGTGGCACCAGGCCTAATATTAAAAAAACAATGTCTTTACAAGGAAAGGCCCACTCCAAAGTGGAGCAGGCCCAAAGTAAAAGCAGAAAGCGGATAAACAACAAAGAGGAAATAGAATAAGTAAAATAGGAACCTTCTAAAAGGGTCTTAGGACAGAACCCTAAGACCCCGATGTTCCAGTTGACACCTCTTCATCTCTATGGGAGCTAAATGTTCTTCGTCTGCTATGAAGGTAAGCCTTCGTCTTCCTTGATCTTTTGTGGAGAGTTCTTAGAGCTAAAGCTGAAGTTTGCAACCATCAGTTTTATAACTAAACCTTGAAGAATTCAATAGATCCATATTAAATAATCAATTATAAGCACAATTAATCAATACCCATACTCAAACTCAAACACCCATCCCATCATGCACATAACCCTAGAATAGGATTTAACTGCTCATATTAAGGGAACAAGAGAATATACCAAATAGGTTTCCCAAAATTCTATTCATATTAAGCTAATTTCCAATTCCAAGCTCAAATTTTTTATAAATGGTATTTTTCAATGAGGAAGAAGAAAAGAGAAAGTGTCACTATAATATTTTAGGCCTAAGGCCACACTAAATATGGACAACGCTTGTAAAGTGTTGCCTTAAATATTTTTGGGTACGTTTTTAATGTGTAGCCTTAGTTCTTAGTTTTTGACCACGGTATTATTGGCAACGCTTATAAAGCATGCTCTTTAATGGTATAGGCTACACATTATAAGCATTGTCACATCATGGTATAATTGGCAACTCCTATTTACACCTATGACTACACTTTTAAAGTGTACTATTTTTATAATTGTAAATACAACACTTCATAAGTGTGGCCTTATAATTTTCCTAAAATTTTCTCTAAAGTATTTTATTCCCTCCAATATATTTAGCTCTCCCTCCAATTTTTAATTGGTCAAAAAAAGTACACTAAAATTTATCTGTCTCTCAGAAATTAGGAGAAACAAATCAGAAACCCAAATCTCTCTCTCTTTCCCCAAATCAGAAAGCTTCGATGCCCAAATCTCTTTGAACAAATCGCACAATCGTCTGGGTTTTCTGAAAAAATGAAATTTCTGAAAGTTTTGTAGAAATCAGAAGCTTCATCTGGGTTCTTGTCTCGTCTCTATTCTCTGAAGCAGAAGTTCTCATATCGTCTCTTCTCTATTCAAAAGCTTCATCTGGGTTTTTAGAAATTAGAAGGGTTCTCATCTCGTCTCTATTCTCTGAAGTAGAAGTTCTCATCTTGTCTCATCTCCATTCAGAAGCTTCATCTGGGTTTGTAGAAATCAAAAGGTTTTTTAGAAATCAGAAGGGTTTGTAGAAATCAGAAGGGTTCTCTCTCGTCTCTATTCACTGAAGAAGAAGTTCGCATCTCATCTCGTCTCTATTTAGAAGCTTCATCTGGGTTTAGTATAAATCACAAGCGTTTTGTTGGAATGGAGTTTATCAGTTCAGGTAGATATTTTTACCTTTTAAAATCTGGGTTTATTGCTTGTTGGAATATAGTGTATTTTTGTCTATTTTTTGCTTGTGTTGTTGAAACGATTTGTGTTGGTTTGGTGTATAAGTTGATTCATCACTGGAAGTGTATTTTTGTATATTTTTTGCTTGGGTTTAGCTGAAGTTGTCTTAGCTAATCTTCTCAGAGCTACTCTTGAATTGAGTGGTAACCTGGAGAATCTCTTGGCTTTGATGCATTCTCAATATCTAAAGATTTATTCGAAAACTTTCTTTCTTTGTTGCATTCTCAATAGCTATAGTCGAATTATGAGAAGAAAGTGTGAAACTCAACATAAATCTTACTAAAAAAATGTCAGTTGACTCCTAAAAAGCATAAAAGTGAATGACGATATTATAGAAGGGAGGGAATATGAAGCATTAAGCCATGAATCCTCATCTCATTTTTTAGGCATGACAAATTGGTTTCAAATTTTAAATTCCTTACTCATATAAGTTCTCATGCCTGTTTTCCAAACGTTAGTGTTAGTAGTAGATGATAATACCATTTTCTTGGAATCGCGTCTCCTCTAAAGTAGTAACTCAAAAGCTGCTGAAATTAGTAATGATGCCATTGCTTCAAATTATTATGAATGTTTCATTTCAGACCTCTTTCGCGTTCTTATATGAATGCTATATTTGCAGACACAAGATGAATCTTAAATGTTCTAGTATAGGCTATTACATGAATTTGAACACTTTTTATCAGTTGAAGAAAATTTACCCTACCTCACTTCACATATATAGTCCTAAAATAATCTGTTACTCTTCTTTCACAATATTGATTTGACTGTGAACTTAAGACGATTCAGATGTAGTGGAAAAGTAATCTCTTCATGTAATATTGGGTATTTGTGACTTTTGAGAAATTAGTGTGCGCCTTTAACCTGCAATTGAGCTTGTCATGTTTGCCCGTCTATTCACTACTCTGAATCTCTATGACCTATTATCTTTCTGGAAAAGAATTTCTTCGTTAATGAATTTCATTGGCAGAACAAACCAATATGTTACCTGTATGCATTACATGCTGAAGCACTTTCCCAGATAATCATGGTCTAACACTCAATAACTTGTGATAAATTTGATTATGACTCAGCAGATTATATAGTTTGATCCTTTTAGCTATTATCAATATTGAGTGAGAAAGGTGGTGCTTTTGAATATCTCTTTCATATAGTTTCAGCCAAATATTACTCATTCATGTTTGCTTTTCTTCAACGAGGGTCTAAATTTGGCCAAGCATCAGCTCTTTAATTCTGTTTTCCTGTTTGTAAAAGTAAAATTGAAGCCCAACATCCAATTTTTCTCCTCTGCCAGCACCACCTAGACCCTTTTCTTCTCTCCACTTTGGAGTTGAGAGGAAGAGAGTGATGAGATCTGCAAATATTTTTCAAAGAAAAAACATCCTAAAATACCATATATTGTTCCCCACACAGTCCCCTGTGCTTTAACATTTACAACTTTGAAAGTTGCTTCTCTTGATCATGTTAGGATAATGGCAACTGGAAGCTTTTCCCATAATCCATTTTCCTTGCTATAGATTGATCCAAAAATATAGCAAGGCTCAATGAGAATGAACATTTGAAAGTTGGTTGACAAGTTAATTTGTCATAGAATGGGAGTTGTTTCTGAGACGCCAAGAAGAGTAAAAGGAAGATTTTACCTTGAAATTGACCATTTCTTAATACAGAAATGGATAAGCAGGGACCTTTATTTTTGATGTGTAAGGTGGGGTTTGGTACATTTGGTTGAGGTGTTCTTTGTTTATGAAATACTTTTCAATATTCCAATCTGAAAAGGGTTGAAGTTTATTATCTCAAATTACAAAGTTCTGATCTAACATGATATATGTTATCTTTATGTTATTTGAAAACATACTAGGTAACAATTCCAGTATAAAGAAATTGTATTCCCCTTTCTACTCCTATAGCAGCTGCTATACATTGTGTCTACGCTAGTCTTCATTTAGCATGTGTATTTGTAAATTGGATGGAACGAAAAAGAGAACATCAAATTCCTTGTGTTGATCGGCTAAACACATTATTTTTGTATAAATACTTGTTGAATAATTACTAGAGATCCAACTTCTTTGACTACTGTTGTTTCATTTCATTTTCAGGTATCTGATAGCAATGTATGAACCATATTTGAGGTGATCTATGTACATCTGAATCCAAAAAAAAGTAAATTTTTGGGTATGTGTCCTTCATACTTCACTAATTTAGTCATATATGTAGTTTACTCTTCTAGCTTTGTTGAGCTTGTGAGTATCACATATGTATGTGTATCCAATAAAATGACATTTGTTTATAGTAGACTAATGTTAGAATTTTGCCTATGATGTTGTATATTTATAATAGAGAGATTAGAAGAAGGCGAGAAGAATGAATCAAACAGTGGCTTTAAAGAAAAAAGTCCCGAATCCGAATAAAGCTCAAAGTCCTATGAAGAATATGAATTCTGGCATTCAATACCGATCAAGTACTGAATTGGCCAGGGAATATAAGATTAAGAGAGAACAGCTTGCAAAAGAACACAATGATAAACCTAAGAAAGATCAGCCACCAATGGCGCAAAAAAGAAAGAATCCCGAGGGGTTCACTCCACAACAAGGAAAGAGTATATTGTATGGGCACAAGTCAATTATCCAATCGTCCTCAAGGCAAGAGATTAATACTTCACATATGATTACAGGAAAAGGACAAAGCACACAGAGGTTATTTCAATCTCAATTTGGAGAGTCCAGTCAAAAGAAAGGAATGGAATCACCTATGCACAACTTCATGTTCCAAGCTTCTTCAAAGGTGGATGTTAATACTTCACATATCATTAGAAGACCACAAGGTGAAGAAGAGAAAACAACATGCTATTCAAGAGCTACAAAACTGCAAAAAGGTGAAGAGGAAGTCAGTCCTACCAGCAACTTCTCTTGATCAGTCTCTAGAAAAACAAGGGATACATGCAGGTGGTGAAAAACAACATGATATTCACACAACTGATAATTTGCCCACTTCTTTTGTTGATGAACATAATAAAGGATTGGATAATCTTGCGGAACAAGAAGAAATTGGTGAGGATGGGTGTGCTAGAGATGAGGATATGGACATTGATTCTAGTACAAATGGTATGTCTTAAACCTTCTAAGTTTATTACTCATTGTAATTTTTTCCTTATTTATTGGCTCTTACGTCAATCCAGGGATATCGGAGAAAAAAAAAGTTCGAGGACAAACAATGTAAGAAAATTCACGCAAGAAATTTAGATGAAAGAGAGGAGGTAATATTTTACAAAGGACAAGCAGTGGGACCAACTAGCAAGACAATTTCTGATTTAAGCAGCTTTATAGGAACAATTGCAAGGAATCCTAGATTTATCACCTTGATGTACACTAGTTGGCATGCTGTGCCAAAGGAAAATAAAACATGCATGTGGGATTATGTCAATGTAAGAAATATCAATATTTGAGATTGTATATTTATTGTATGTTTATTACTAACTCAAGTTAAATATATTTTGTTTTGCATAGTCGAAATTCCTAATTCCAGAAGAAGGAGAGAACTGGGTGATGGATGGTCTTCGTGATGCTTGGAGGCGATGCAAGAGAAGTATTAAACGGAGATGTTTTATTAAGGAATTTACTGATGAAGAAATGCTAGCAAAACGTCCCAACGACTTACCAGAAGTTCATTTGTGCCAGTTGATAGAGTATTGGAAACATCCAACTGTTCAAGTGAGATTAAAATAATGCATTTCTATTCTTTATTTTCGATTTATTAATTAATATATCTCTTCGTACCGAACTTTTAGGCCCTGAGTGAGGTAAATTCTCAAAACAGAAAAAATAAAAGTGGAGGCATCGGATGGGACCTATTAATTTTGCAAGAGTACGCATAGCATTGGTCATATTTAGTACACATACTGTAAAAAATCTGACTTTTATTCTTTTTACGTACTTTATCTGAACGTATTGATGTTTGTTTTTACTTTATTTTGATATAATTTGTAGCGTGCAACCAAAGAAAACAACGAGGAACCATCACAGTCTGAAATGTTTATTACAACTCGTACAAAGACGGGGAAAGAAGTTCAAGTCGGTAGCTAAATTGTAATAGTAAGTCATTTTTCTTGCTACATTCTTTCTTCTTCTTCTTCTTCTTCTTCTTCTTCTTTTTCTTCTTCTTCTTCTTCTTCTTTCTTCTTCTTCTTTGCTGGACTATTTGCTGGGAAGGGATATGATCATAGTTAGGAAAAAGCAGTAATTTGTCATATGATAGTTAGCATTCAGTAATTTGTCATATGAATACTGAAGAGGCCGGGGGAGTGTACACACACACTACTGTAATGTTGTGTAATGTGTTAGGCAGTTCTAGCACTTAGTGACTTTTTTGTTAGTGACTACTGCTGGTTACTATAGATATTGTTTGTGGATATAATAGTTGCATGAGAATAGTTCCATGAATTGGGGTAGTTTGAGGAAATTGGGTAAGAAGCAGCTTCGGTTGGTCTCCTTGTTTTTTACAACTGTAATGTTATTTGTACCAGCAGTTATAAGTATGTGTTTAAAGCAGAGGGAGATAGTATCTCTATTACCAATCTTGGTTGGCCTTTAGTGAACACTGTAGTGTTTGGTGTGCTTTTGAGTGAGAATTTTACTAGTGAGAAGCCAGTTTCTTCTAAGGATTTACAAAAGGAGTATCTTGTGATATATGTATGTACAGTTATATTGGAATTGTTTTATTTTCCTGAGCTTTCACTTTGGGGATTGTTGATATGTGTATTGTTGCTCTGGATTTCTGTAAGCAATTTGGATCTAGTTTCTTCAGATGTATGTACAGTCTATTAAACTGATAAGTTTGCTGGGAATAAGATTGTATGTTTTAACAAAAGTTTGAATATATGTGGAAAGTGATATAGTAACTTGTGTTGAGTAAATTATGTGAATTACTATGACCATTTTTAGGCAACAATGGAGCACCTCTTCCTTTCACCAACACAACGTTCTTTTCCTTCATTCATTTGCTCATTTCTTGTGGTGTTGTATTATTACCGGTCAATATGGCTAGATATTCTTACGATTGAGAGAGTGGTAAACTCTTCTGATCATAATTTACAGTTACAACAGTTGAGCTATTTTCTTGGACTTGTATTCCTCTGGTGGTGAGGGCAAATGAAATGATATTATTTCCTCTTTCACCCCTCGACAGAAAAATGAGATAAGCACATTCTACTCCATGAATTAAGAGAGTTGTTAGTTATCACATTAGATCCCAACCATATAAATCTCCTGCAGTAAGCAAGCCTCTATGGATTTCCTCACCTAGGATATTTAGATAGCTACCATTTAAACTTTTTTTCTATATATAAAGTTTTTGTATTTGTACATACTATTTACATAACTTCTTTTTGATAGGCTGAACTTCAGAATTCTCAAAATTTCAGGGAAACAACAGATGATGCATTCAGGGCAGTGTTTGGAAAGGAGCGGCCTGGTCGACTTAGATGCTATGGTAGATCAGTGACAACAAATTCTCTAAAGAGAGATGAGGAAACCAACAATCTTAAGCAAAAGCATGCCAATGAATTCACTTCTCTCAAGGAAGAAATGCGTGAAATGAGAGAAGAAATACAATATTTTTTTAGTCAATTGGTGCAAAACAACCCTGGATTGAATGTTCAAGATTTACCAGGGTGTGGTGGATCTAACCTTTCTTCACCTCTTGATGCAAGTAGCGCACGAGCTGTAAGAGGGCAAACTCTTCCAAATTCTTCCGGCTCAACTCATGGATTGGTTCTTGAAAAGGTATTTTATATTTTATTCTTTTGCATTCTCAATCTCATCACCAGATTGATGAGAACTCTGCCTCAAATACTCATTGTGTACAATTCTGATCTACAGTTGGTTGTGGAGTTAAAGAGGAAATGCCACAAGAATAAGATATAGTTGAACTAGAAATTATGTTAGTCTTCTCGTTCTATCTATTGGTTGATGGTTGGGGGTTTGGTGGGGGATGGTGGAATGCCACAAGATTAAGATATAGCTGAACTAGAAATTATGTGACTGATTACTCTGTTAGTCTTCTTTTTTATTGTTAGTTTACTCCCCTACTGATACTCTCTGTGTTACTATCTCTTTCAAAATGGTTGTTGTCTCCTTCTTAACCTACCTTAATTATCATTGGAGCAATGTGAACGACAATAAAGAGGGAAAGTATGGAACGCGAAGTATTTAGACTATCAAAATCATGATTTAGGTGATGAATTGTCATCAGACACCTGTCATTTTTCAAGACTGAGTCTTTCTCCCATTCAGCCCCAGGGTTAGGTGTATTATGGCCCAAAGCAATATTATGAACTAGTGAATGAGGCTTTAGCAAGCAAGCAATGTAAGTTGAATGTTATTTTTTTATCGTCAGGACTTGATTTCTCCAATAAAGAATATACTCATCTAGGACACACCAAAGTTGTTTGTCATGTAATGCAGATTGTTGTTTCCTTGATCTTCAAATGTATATTATTATGTAGATTAGGATTATCATTAGTTCTTAACTAGCAACTCTTTACTATCTATCCCCTGTTTCCTCTACCATTTCTAAGGAAACTTTTAACATATTTGATTGAGAAGAGGATTGCAGGTAATTTGTTTAAGGGCTAGAATTTGTTCCAAATTGCTGAACTCCCAGCCAACGGCACCCTTGGAGTATAATTTTCTAGGTCCAAAATTCATTATTTCTTAGTATAATTATTGTTTTATGTTCTAGTGTTGTAATTTGAGATTCTTGAAAAAGTTTCTCATGTTGATAGTTTGTCATCTTAATGAATCAGTAAAACAATGTCATACTGCCTCCTCAGTAGACCATTTTCAGAGTAGAATATGAACTCTTGATAGTCCCCACAGCAATATTTCTGACTACAATTTATATATATAAGAAGGGAAATTGTTCTTGGTACTGTTCAAGAAATGAGTCTAAACTGCCTCTGTTTGTCCTGAATTTGCCTATGTTTCTTTTCTTAGATGTTATACAATTTGAAATTATAGTGAACCTCTAGTTTAAAGGAAAAGTAGAAACCAAGAATGTTATCCATGTATTATCCCTTACCTCCTTCACTGTTGCATTCTTATGAACCATGACTAGTGTTGAGCATGATTTTTCTTCTAACTTTTAATTTTATTTTGAATGTGTAGGAAAATGCGGGTGATCGAAGTTGAATGGTGGCCACAAGTCAGCTCGATATATTCGATTAAGTGTTTTTGAACTATTGTGTTATATGTTTTGAGTACTTTGGTTTTGTGTGGAATTCATCGCTAGAACAGATCTTTTAAATATTGCTTATCTCGAACAGATCTTTAAAATTAAGCATGTGTAGTACAAGACATGTTGTTTTTCAAAGTTTATTGCAAATCTACACATTTGAATTATTTATTAGGTAATTTGGTGTTTGAGATCATTTATATATATGATAATGTAATGCGTGAATAATGCAAATCAAATTTATAATTTTTCAATTAAAAATTATGGCTCTAAAAAATTCTAGACAATGTTGCCACACTTCAAAAGTGTGGCTATAGGGATGTCAATTGTGTGGCTTATTAATTAAATATTGTGGCATGTAAATAAGAAAAGGTTACACTTTATAAGTGTTGTTGTAGAGGAGGTATAAAAGGCTACGTTTTTAAAGTGTGGCGAATAACAAAGCAAAGGCAATGTTTTAAAGTGTAGTTTAATAAAAAAATAATTGTTGTTGATGGGATGCTACAAAGCATTGCCTTTGTACCTCATTGGCCATGCTTTTTAAGCGTAGCTACTACAGCAACACTTAAAAAACGTGGCCTAAAGTCAAGGGTTACACCTCTTTAGGCCACCCCCAAAAAAGCGTTGCCTAAAGTTCAAAACCGTAGCCTTTGATAAAAGGCCACACTTTTTGCTACTTTAGGCCACACTTTACAGGGGGTGGCTAAAAGCCTAAAATGTTGTAGTGTGTACTCTCAATTTATCTTCCTTGGGGAAAGTAAAAACTAAATTCTCTCAGGTACACACCAAAAAAAGGGTTTTAGAACCTTCTCAAATACATCACAAGACTTTGGAAAAAAATACCTTTCGAGGCTGGTGCGATAAACGTGCAAAGGCACATGCGATCACACCCTGCATTGTATGACTCACATGTTTCTTCTTCTCAAATCAGTGAACTTTGCCGCCTGTGCGATTAGGGTGCGTAGGAGGGTACGATCGCATCCTGCAATATGCGGCTCACACCTCATAGCAGTCTTTGAATTTCCTTGTGCGATGGTACCTGCGTTTCTCAGGTGCCATTGTGGGACTCGCATGTCTGTCGCATCCCTTGACAGCTTCTTTTCCTCTTTTTTGATCATCTCTACACTTTAACTTGTTTTTGAGATTTTTGGGTTCAATTCCTTTGCTTTCTTCTCTTGGCCAAGAAAACCTGCACTTGTGTCAATAAAGGCAATAAGTACCTCTAATTCTCATCAAAACATGGCAATAATTCATGAATAAAGGCTCAATAAGTTGGTAGATTATCAGCTTATCAAACCCCCAAACTTGAACTATTGCTTGTCCTCAAGCAAGATATTCACAAGATAAGGAATGAAATAGGTTCTCAAAACAAAAGAGTGGTACACAATATTAACTCTATTCTAAAACCTAAGAAAATAAGAAAGAAAGACTCAAAACAAAAAGACTCAACTACAATGCTCATCTCAATTGGTATCATTTCTCATTCAAAATCAAGGGCTTTGTTTTTCTAAACAAGAGTATCAAGCTTCTCAAGTCATTGGCATAGACCTTCAAGGTTTGCCTCGAGATTCACCACACAATTTGTCTCATTCATTCCTCTCAATTGAAATAGAGACTTCATTTTTTATTCAAGTGTGTAATGCCACTCACCACAAAAGAGAATTCCACTCATAATCATGCAATTCAAATTAGAGGGATTATAAGATAACACGAAGACTCTCACTCTCTCAAAGAAGTTTGAGTGCACACGTATCGAACCATAGGATTGCCCTTCATGTAATTTTCCACTAATGTAGAGTTACCAAGCTCAAAAGTAGTAAGGACTTGTAGGTTACGATGTTGGATAGGGTTAAAGTGAGGATTACATTTGGCTGAAGTGACTAAACCTCCATAACGCTTCTTTTGATCATTCAAAACACCGCTCACATTTTCGAACATTAAATTCACCTTATTTCTCCCTCTCAACACCCAAGTTTCCCCTCAACTTGATCATTCAACATCCTTTTATTATCTTCACTTGGTAGCACCAATTTCTTCCTTTCTATTAATTTTTCTCATTTCATTGGACATTTAGGAGCAATTTCATTTTGAGCATAAGGTGCTACCTTGCATTGAAGTGCGTCCTTTTTCTTCTCCACACTTTGTATATACACCCCCAAACTTAGGCCTTTACTTATGTTATCATTTCAATCCCCCCCTCCTCCAAACTTGGGCTTTTAGCCTACATTTCACTTTTGAGCCATTAGGGAGGATTGGGTGCAAAAATCAAGGATCCAAAAAGGGTCAAAGTGTCTAACCAGGTTCCAAAGAGAGGTCACAAGCTCAAAGGGGCTTACTAGGATAAATGTCAAGGGAAGTCAATTTGGTTAAATTGGCTACTCAGAAAGGGCTAAAGGTCATCTTCCAAGCTTGATGACATCTAGGATTTCACCTTGAATCACATTCGGGGCAAGTTCAAGACAAAAATGTACACAAGAACGAAGTATAACCTTACCACACAAGGCATCACAACACAAGAATTTCACAATTAGTCTCAAAATAAATTGGGACAAATGACTTTTGACAAGCTATTCTGAGTTCTTTTAAACACTCGTTTATGAATTGATCAAGCCAAATGGGGAATGTGCAAGTCATGACAAGAGAATCCTTTTAGAAAAAATCATTTTCCTCTATTTCCTTCAATTTATAAAATTTATTGCCAAGAAAATTTTTGGTGGTTCCATTTTGAGACAAGAAAACATGGAGTTCAATTTTACTCTAAAACTTGAAATTTTCCCTTAAGAAAGTCACTCTCAATCTATCATAGGGAAACACCAACTCGGTTCGACATAAAAATAAATAAACAAAAGAAAATAATTTCCTCCTTGGGAAAGAACCGTGGTATGAAGAAAACCCTTGGAGTTTATTCGACTATATACTATTAACAAGGCACCAAGATTAATGCGCTCGTGGATTAATGAAAAATAAGCCTCGGCGTAGGCATTAAGCGCGTTTGTAAGGCATGGGTAGTGAAACAATTGAGCGTGTAGGACTTACCTGTCAACATCGCAACTGAAACAATCTATAAAATAAGCCTAACAAGGGCATAATTTAAGCAATAAAGAAAAATTTAAAAGGCCCAGCAAGGGAAATACCACAATCATCCGAACTATGCCTGACAAGGGCCAAATTGTCTAATAGGAACGAAAAATATCAAGGCCCAATAAGGGAAATAAAAATAATATCTCAAGGCCCAACATGGGCAACCAAACAACAATAATCAAAGCACCACCTACCCCACAAGAATAAAGCATTGCCTCAATGCCTAAGCTCAAACAAGTAAAGGAAAGGTGCAAAAACTCCCTGTATGGGCTAATACTTCTCATCCTTCTCCTACTCTGCCGGCTCTGAGCTGGTGCCTACTCCTTCTTGGCGCGAGTGTGCGGTGTACTGTGACTCAAAGAGCACCTGCTAGAGTCCTGGATCTTGAGCATCAACAAGCTTCTCATCATTGCCACCCAAGGTAGAAAACAACACATCTATGGGGCCAAAAGTAGGATAGGGTACAACCTAGGAAGCCTCGAGAGCATTCAAATCAATCTCACCCATTGGTGCCTTCCTCTAAGCTTTGTTGATATCTTTTAGGAGATCTGTCATAGCACGCTCAAAAATATCCACCCTTTTGCACAAGTTGGTCACCCTGCTCACGCTATCCTTCATGGCCTTCTTTATAGCCCTCTAAATTATGTCGGGCAACCTATCAACCAGGGTGGTCAATTTCCGATCATGAGACTAGGTCATGTCAACCAACTTTTGAAAGCCCGTTGGGGTTAAGGTCAATGATGATGGTGAAGGTCCAGGAGAAGCAGCAACTATAGGATTTCCCGACTTTACGGGAGTAGGTGCACCTGAGGCTGATCTAGAAGGAGAGGAAGCAGTGGGCTCAACTTCAGTGTCCTCAATCTACACACCGACAAACTTTACATCTTGAACTTTATCATCTTAGGGGCCTCAACATCAATCTTATTCTCAAGGTCAAGCACACCAGTGGCAGGGGTGAAGATATCAAAGGGAAAATATAGGATCCCAGCCTTAGCACATAACTTGCTGATAAACACAGGGTAGGGGAATGAGTCACCAGCTCGACGTGCCTTTCTCTTGATTACCACCACTGCGATCTCATAAAAATTCATATGTGCCCCTGACATGATGGAGGCTACTAGAATGGCACCCTTCTGTGTAACCTTCTGATCATTTTTATAAGGTAGAAGCGAGAGTGGATGAAGTCATACCATAGGCGCACCTCAAAATAAAGACTCTGGCGTGGAATGGTGCCCCCCTTAGTTACCCAAATAGGATTCCCAAGAGCAATGATAGTAGTATCCCAGCCAAGTGGTTTTTCCTTTTGGAGCACCTTAGCCCAATATTTTGGTGCAGACTCAATTGGATTAGCCCAATAAATAGCGTTGATAACAGCTGGTGTGATGTGAATTTCTTTTCCCCAGACCATCACTGAGTCCAAGCAAGGGTAATCCTCAATATTCCCCGTATAGCCCATTGAGTCCAATTTGGCCTAGTATGAGGCATAAAATTCCTGGACCATCTCAGTGTGATACCCTCCGGGCACCTCTATAAATGGGAATAATTGGAGAGTAGTGAATTGGTCATGGATGTTAGGTGATAACGCTCAAACTACACCTCAAATTAATGAAGCGTAAGCGATCGTTGTCAAGTAAAGAACCCAACAAGGTTGGGGTCGAATCCCACAGAGAATATGGTGAAGATTAAGTCTTTAGTGAAGTACGTGACTAGTCGTCAATTGTTTCCGGTAATTAAAGGGGGGGGGGTTTGTAATCAACGTGAACAAAAGCAACAATTATGTAAGAGAAATAATCAATAGGAGAGAATGAACTAGGGACGTGTTCACCATGGCTTTTGTAACAATGTCGATCCTAGGCTTAACCGGGTTCTTTCTATATGCGTGTCGATGTGATTGCGTCAATTGTATCGTCTAAACGTCTCTCGACCAAATAAACAAATTTCCTTTTCTATTCTCTCGACCTCGAAAAGATGTGCTTTATAGATTTCAATCCTAACATCAAGTAGAGTAATCCAGTTACGGCATTAATCTTTAAGACGAGAGTTGGTAGTCTCGAATCCTTGTCGTTAATCAAGTTTCCCGGTTTTAACTTCTTTACTCAAGCAAATTAAACCTAGGCATGTTCTAATGTTTGCAACCACTAGAAAACGTGACATAATGTATGATTAACAACGTGACAATACATATATCGAACCCAACGCTACCCGGAATCTATATTGCTACGTTTGCCATGGCTCCCACAACCCTAGTTGCGGGAGTTTTAGTTACTCATGCTCGAAGAAGAAGAGAAGAAAGTCATGTTCATAAAATAATAAAGAAACGAGATCCTTACAATATATTGAGGACAATCTTCAAGTATCCAAGAACAAAAGAAACCAAGAACTCAAGAACGAATCAAGAACACGAATTCAAGAAGAGCAAACGTGTTTCTTGATCTCAAAAACAACTAAAAAACGTGTTTAAACTAATGGGTGAACTCCGCGTAAAATAAACCTATCCTAGGGTATTTATAGGAGTCAAAGAAACCAAATCCAAAACGGGCTAGGAATCCCCAAAACGCGGGCAGCCGTTGACGCGCCACTGCCTAAGCTTGACGGCCAGGCTTGACGGACCGTCAAGGCAGTGACGGACCGTCGCCTGGACCGTCACTGCTAGGCAGCACCACTGCCTTAAGTTGACGGTCACTGTGACGGACCGTCACATGTGTGACGGGCCGTCACTCAGGCCGTCACTCTTAGGCAGAATCCTCTTTTTCTCGTATTTCCTTCCGTTTCTGTGTTTGTTTCCATTTCCTACAAATACAACATAAAAACATCAAAAACAACAACGGTTGCTTGAAAACGTACGATTGTTCTTAGTAAAAAGGAGTCAAAAGTGACGTAAATTGGCGTCACATCAACACCCTCAACTTAAAACGTTCGCTTGTCCTCAAGCAACATAACATAAAACAATAATACGACTCAACTAAGAACACAAACTCGTGTCTATAGCAGCTCATGGTCATTCAAAACTTATTCAATTAAATCAAGCTCCCTCGTAGCACACGAATGTATGAAACACTAACTTGCAAGGATCAAAACATGTCATTCCGATATGATAGAACATTCTACGTACACACGCGCAGCTATCCTAACAATCAATAGACAATACAGACATCTTGGTGCCCTCACCACAAAGAAATCCCACACACAAGATTTGGGACTAGGTAAGCGCTCACACTCACAAACGATTTCAAACAATGCACATGCGATACCATAGGCTTGCCCTTACTATTCTATTTCAGTTCTTCAGAAAGCCGCTCAAGATCACTACAGGACTTGTTTTGGCTTGTAATGAGGCTTCAGGTGCAGGTAGGATACATTTAGGGGTTAGTGACTAAGCCCTCCTTGGAACCATTGACATCATATTACCACACAACTTTACTTTGTCCATCCTTATTCACCTTTTTTATTTCCTCGTTTCTAGCTACAGATGCGGCCTCTTTGTTTTGAGAATTCTTTTTATTACTTTTTCGATCTTTTTCATCTCTTTTTATTTTCTTTTCTTAGGCACACACCCGGATTTTCACTCTATTCACAACCAATCTTCACTATCCTCTTTTTCTTATCATTCACCTCTGTAGTAGCCACCCTCAACTTAGGCTGATTGCCTGGGTTGAGGTGCACAATGTCCATGGAAGGACCAGGGCCAAAACAGGTTTACCTCTATAGTAGCCACCCTCAACTTAGGCTGATTGCCTGAGTCGAGGTGCACGATGTCCAAGGAAGGACCAGGGCCAAAATAGGGATTCAAAGTTAAACAGGAACGGTGACAGGTTATTGAAAGAATAAGGTTAATTATGGCTCACACAGGGATCAAGAGATTATTTATATTTGGACGGTCTTTTAGGTTAAGTGGACTGCACACAAAAAGGGCCTGTGATCCTTTCCTAAGCAATCAAACTTCGAACTTAACAAAATAGACCGGGCAAGTTCTAGATGCATGCACAGAGTAAGAATTTATAACAATCATCTCACACGCACTTGGCACCAAGAAACTATATCGCTACCAACTATCAAACAACCGCTCGGCTTAAGCATACTCATTCTACTCATAATCGCACAATGACATACAAGGATCCAGACAGTCAATTGTTTCACCATAAGTACAAACCAGAAATTTTTTAAAGGGGCCTCGTTTTTAGACAAGAAAAACGTCATGCTTGCATAGACACTAGTAAAACGACTAAAAAAAAAATTTTAAAATAACAACCTAAACATGCCGGTTCTACTAGATAGCACACCGGAGGGAAAAGAAACACGGCAACAAAAACCCTCGGTGGTGACTCACAGGTTTCCCCACTAATTAATTAGACTATAATACAACAACAATTTATGGGTTGCCTCCCATACAGCGCCTGATTTAACGTCGCGGCACGACGCGGGTGTCTTGATTACTCAGACTTCATCAAGACACCCCAGACTTAATAAACAACCGTATGCACAACTATATACCCTATAATAAACAAAAACAACAAATAAAAGTAAAAGCAGGAAAGTATGACTAAGAGTCAAATAAACACACCAGACTTAATAAAAAACCGTATTCCCCGGCAACGGCGCCACTTTTTGATAACGCTCAAACTACACCTCAAATTAATGAAGCGTAAGCGATCGTTGTCAAGTAAAGAACCCAACAAGGTTGGGGTCGAATCCCACAGAGAATATGGTGAAGATTAAGTCTTTAGTGAAGTACGTGACTAGTCGTCAATTGTTTCCGGTAATTAAAGGGGGGGTTTTGTAATCAACGTGAACAAAAGCAACAATTATGTAAGAGAAATAATCAATAGGAGAGAATGAACTAGGGACGTGTTCACCATGGCTTTTGTAACAATGTCGATCCTAGGCTTAACCGGGTTCTTTCTATATGCGTGTCACGATGTGATTGCGTCAATTGTATCGTCTAAACGTCTCTCGACCAAATAAATAAATTTCCTTTTCTATTCTCTCGACCTCAAAAAGATGTGCTTTTTAGATTTCAATCCTAATATCAAGTAGAGTAATCCAGTTACGGCATTAATCTTTAAGACGAGAGTTGGTAGTCTCGAATCCTTGTCGTTAATCAAGTTTCCCGGTTATAACTTCTTTACTCAAGCAAATTAAACCTAGGCATGTTCTAATGTTTGCAACCACTAGAAAACGTGACATAATGTATGATTAACAACGTGACAATACATATATCGAACCCAACGCTACCCAGAATCTATATTGCTACGTTTGCCATGGCTCCCACAACCCTAGTTGCGGGAGTTTTAGTTACTCATGCTTGAAGAAGAAGAGAAGAAAGTCATGTTCATAAAATAATAAAGAAACGAGATCCTTACAATATATTGAGGACAATCTTCAAGTATCCAAGAACAAAAGAAACCAAGAACTCAAGAACGAATCAAGAACACGAATTCAAGAAGAGCAAACGTGTTTCTTGATCTCAAAAACAACTAAAAAACGTGTTTAAACTAATGGGTGAACTCCCCGTAAAATAAACCTATCCTAGGGTATTTATAGGAGTCAAAGAAACCAAATCCAAAACGGGCTAGGAATCCCCAAAACGCGGGCAGCCGGTGACGCGCTACTGCCTAAGCTTGATGGACAGGCTTGACGGACTGTCAAGGCAGTGACGGACCGTCGCCTGGACCGTCACTGCTAGGCAGCACCACTGCCTTAAGTTGACGGTCACTGTGACGGACCGTCACATGTGTGACGGGCCGTCACTCAGGCCGTCACTCTTAGGCAGAATCCTCTTTTTCTCGTATTTCCTTCCGTTTCCGTGTTTGTTTCCATTTCCTACAAATACAACATAAAAACATCAAAAACAGCAACGGTTGCTTGAAAACGTACGATTGTTCTTAGTAAAAAGGAGTCGAAAGTGACGTAAATTGGCGTCACATCATATACTAATAATAAGAATACATATTATTTCAACTATTTACTTTCCTGGTGACTCTGAGGTAGAGATCATTGATGAGGATATGATGCTTCTCAGGAATTTCAAGTTGCACTTGGCCCTATTTTCACTTTAGCGGGAAAGTTAGTTGGAATTAGTTCGCATTTGAATTTCTGTAATTAATACGATTTTATTTTCTGTAATTCTTTTTCCATTTTAATTCCATTAGTACAAGTACTACACATTGTAGTGAGGAAATCACACACATAATGGAAGAATTGTTGTAACATATACTACCACCTTATGAAATAGAGTAACTATAACTTTTTTCCAAAATACCTAATCATATAATTAATATTTTTTACACCGTCAATATATATAAAATCCTAACCAGAAGCGCTTAGAAGGTGCTTTCTTCAACAATTTGAACTTACAAGCGAGTTACTGTCATCTTGAATACTAAGGAGATATTATACAAACTTCTTTTTTTTTTTTACTGTTGTAATAATGCCGTAATTATATGAGTGGATTACAATCCTATTTATTTTAATTCAATTCATATTCAATCTAATCCATTTATTTGTCACCACTAATTACACTAAAGCTCATATTCCAAGATGTGTGGCATGGTGCAATATTAATCAGTTGCAGTGCGTCAGGCATTACTTGTTTGGTGTGAGGACAATGTTTCACTCGTCACAAAATCATGTGATCTTTTTCACCATTTGGAGGAAAATGACGTGAGAAAAAAAAAGTTTAAAGTTCCAAGAATATATCAACTTGTACAAATTACTATTTGGCATCTTATGCGTAACAAAATCATACTGTTTGAGTACATGCATCATTTAAATTTATTTTGGGTTCGACTCCTAAGTCCTATATATGGAAATGAGTTCAATGTTCATTACTCCTTTCTTTGTTTTATTTTATGTGATTGTAATTTTTTTATTACTTTATTTTAAAATTTTAATGTTAAATTTTTTATTTTATTCTTAATAACATATGTTTAATCATAAAAATATCATGATCACATATTTAGATGTAATACTTCAAGAGTTTTTTTTTTTTTTTCTAAAAAAAGATCTCATGTCAAGTCAAGTTAAATGCCGCCACATCAATTATAACGGACGAAATTATGTTTTGGATAGATATAAACCTTGTTATCAATGTATGAATCTCTAGAACCTATTTTCATACCATACCTCAGAAGTAGATGTACAAAGATAATTCGTTTATGAATCGGTGACTACTGTTTCTTTATATTTACATTTATTTTAATATTTCCTTTACATTTATTTTATTTATTAACATTTTATTTTTTAAAACTTTAAAAATTGGTGTCGGTTGCCGGTTGCCATTTGGAACGACCTGCAGTCTTAAAAATTTTCCATAAGTGCAACGACATCGTGGAATTAGGGTTGGCCGAATTCAATAATTTTTATTTAAATAATATATTTATATTAAAAAATTTATTAAATATATATAAATATTAAATTTAAAATTTTATTATTAACACTTAAAATCATCGTTATAAAAAACAAAATTCGTAAAGTTAAAATTCTAGTTTTACCTCTACAATGACATTGTAGATAAAAAATGTGACGCATGCAAATAGTGTTAAAAACTAGATTTTTTTTTTTTGACATTTACAAAATGAATAGAACTTATAATTACTATTAGTTTCCTTTTTTTGTCATAGTGAAATACGAAATCATTATTTCTCTTTTACATAGTTAAAATTGAAAGAGTAACAACTTAATTGAAAAATAATTTCATTTTCTTAAAGATCTTTCAACATAACAAAGGAAATACTTATGTCTAGGCAATTACAAATACACTTGATTTGTTGAGGATTACTCCTTCCAATTAGAAAAAAAAAATGAGCATAAAGTTTGGCTACATTTTTTTGATTGAATAGTACTCCAATTAATATCATCATGCTTTTGCATCACCATTTTGGTGGTTAGGTATTTCCTTCTCTTGTGGCTTCTTCTCTAATTCCATTTCTACTCTTCCATCTTCCTCACCTTTCTTGCTTTGGCCTTTGTTTCCCCTATAAATGGCATACAATATCAATTGTGTTGTTCCTAGCAAACTTCCTACTCCATTTGGTACCTGTAAAAATTCGTAGAATATTAAAATTTAAGATTGCATTTCGATAGTTTGAACACCATTAGGTTTCAAATAATTACAATCTCTAGTATACAAAAAATATACACCAATTATATATATATAATAAAGAAATGTAAGATTTATTAAAAAAAAAAGAAGTTAAAGGGCTAAAAACACACCTAAAATATTTCGATTTTTTGAGTTTCATATTTGAACTATCAAGTGTTTGAGTTTCCTACCTGAACTATCACAAAATGTCCAGTGAAACGACACCCGAACTATCAGTTGTTTGAGTTTCCTACTTGAAATTTTAGGTATGAAACTCAAACAACTGATAGTTCAGGTGTGTTTCTCTAAATATTTTGTGATAGTTCAGGTAGAAAACTCGCACACTTAATCGTTCAGATATGAAACTCAAAAAATTGAAATAATTTCGGTGTGTCTTTGACTCTTCGTTCAAAAAGAAATGTAAGAGTTATAGTGCTTACTGCAATGAAAGGGTCTTTTCCAAGCAATCCATAGACAAACCATGAGGTACCACATAGAAAGACAAACAACGACAAGAAGAAAGGCATGTACTCCACGCTTTTAGTCTTGATCACTAGCCTCTGCCAAATATGGAAATACATCAATATTACATGAAAGATAATTGACAACTTATTTAACCAAACCTAAAAGATAAGTATTGCCAACAAAAGTATGATTTTGGACAATGACTAGTCTATTCAATTGGAAAGCATACCTATTCAAGATAAGTATTATCTTCGATTTATTTTATTTTTATTAATGATTTAGGCATTTGATACCCGAAATTTACTAGGCCGACTAAAGGGATAAAGCGGTCCATATCAAGAGGTTTTTGTGAACTCAAAGATCTTGGTTAAAAGTAAAAAAGCAAAAAAAAAATCCGAAATTTAGGGTAAAAAGTTAGGGTAACTATTGATTTCATGACAATAGTTATTTTTCCAAAAACTGGATCAAAAAGTATTCAACTGGTGCTATTTCTATTGAAATTTATTAGAACAACTACACCTCTTACACTTAGTTTATAAGGGTAAAGAAATCCGAACAATCTGACTACACCTCTTAACCTGTTCTGTTTACACACAATATCACTACACATTAGTCATTTGCTTTTCTTTCTTTCTGTTTTTCCATAGGCAATTGATATCCGAAACCTACTGATCTGACTAATTAGATACACACTGTATAAATCCATTAAAGGAATAAAGCGCTCCGTATAAAAGGAGTAAGATGAAAATACATACCATAATTGATAAAGGAGAACCATACATAATGATGGAGAAAATAGCAGCAGCAAAGCCACTAAAGACCTTCCTTTTATTGCCATGGAGGGCTAACATGGAGACCAATGCCACAGTTAAGAATATGGAAAGGACCACAAATAGAATTCCAGAGATTTTTGCCTTCTCCTTCTTGGGTGCAAATATTAGGAAAACCAACACATAAAATGCCTCAAGTCCTGCACCTGTGCCATTAATAATTGATACCAACATGTTGTTTGGTGACACAAATGGCAGACCATACCTGTTGTAATAACCCATCAATTTGAATTAGTCACAAATTCTTTATCTTTTTAAACAGGGGCAGGTCTGGCCAAACCCGATAACCTTGGTCCAAATAGTCTTAAGAAATTCATTTAGTATATATATATATATATTATTAACTTAAAACACAGTAGCTAAAAGGGCTAGAATCATGAACTCATACGTTTCAAATTCTGGCTCTATATCGGGTTTTAATCAATTTTGTGAAGGTCACTAAAAAGTAATGAACTTTTTGAACCTTAGCCATTGACAACATGAAGTGTATCCTAGCTACTTTACAAATTTAATATCCACATCTTATCTAGAATTCTGCTTTTTGACTATTCAACAGGGGAAATTTGTTTCAATAAAAGGGACTTACAAGTACAAGGTCAAAGTACGTCAATTTTTAAAAAAAAATAAAAGCACATATATATACTGTATGTGTTAGATTAATTGAAGAAACTTACCAAGTAGATAGCAAGCAGTTGAGCAGAGTCATTACATATGGTATGCCTGAGAATTGCTCTGTTGACCTATTCATAATAACCCTCTTGAATGTAATCCTATACAACCAACAACAAGAAGAAAAGTTGATAAAACTTTTTTTCAATAGCGGACCTGGATGCACCTTGAGTCCTTGACTATTTCAAGGAACTCGTCAGCACAAAGCACAAATATCAGGTAACTCTGTTCAAAAATATTTCGACTAAAAAATTGAAAGAAAATTTGGAGAATGCTTACATGGGGGCCAAGAAGAGAAACAAGCCAGTAATGTTGCCTGTTCCAAGAAACAATAAGAAGAAGTCATGAAATTAAAACAAGAATCCATAATGAAAATTCAAGAGAAGTAAAGGGAAAAATGGAAATGAGAAGTCATACCAAAAATCCCAAACAAAGTGTGGAGAATTTTGATGATTCCCATAGCAGAGATTTTTAGTTTTCTTCAAGAAAGTTGGAAAAAGGAGGAGGAGATATTGTGTTGAGAAGGAAAACGGTGGTGTATATGGGGAAGAGATGTATTATGTTTATTATGTGTATAAATAGAGCCAAAAAACAAACAGGTTGGCAAAAAGAAGCAATCTTTTTAGCCTTCTTGTATTTCCAGCATGTTAGCATACGTGTTGTATTGGTAGTAGTACTACTAGCTACTATGTCATGAGGTCCTTATCCTTCAATTCTCTTTTTTGGTGCTCTCTCTTCTTCTCTCCATCCCTTCCATTTTTACTAAAATCCTTTATTCTTTTTCTTTTTCTTTTTCTATATAGTTGGATTATAGTATTACTTTGTTGTAGTATAATTTTGTGACGATTTGTTATTTTTATTTTTTGGCTATATATCATGTACTCTCATTATGTCTTTTTCTGGTCGTCTTTTATCTTGAGCCGAAGGTTTATCGGAAACAACCTCTTTATTTCACCTCTGAGGTAAAGGTACGGTCTGCGTATATTCTACCCTCCTCAGACCCCACTTTGTGGGAATACCACGTATGTTGTTGTTGTTGTTGTATATTTTATGCACATTCAAATGGGATATATACCAAGAATGAATGAAGATAAGTATATTCAGAAATGCTGGAATAATGTCACACCTAAAATTCCAATTCATGACTTAACATTTAACCATCAATATAGAAAAATAAAGGAAAATGATTTCACCTTTTAATTTCTTGTGCTAATGGAATTTAACCATCAATATAGAAACATAAAGGAAATGATTTCACCTATGTGCATCAGTATTTTAAAAGGCGGGGCGTAAGGCGAGGCGTTTTACTTAGCACGAGGCGAGGCGTAAGTCCCGGGGCATTGGGGCGTATGCCCCATAGATCTTTAATTTTTAATTTATAATGTAGTAAAATAGTATAATAACTCGAAAATTATAAAAAAATACATTAACAATTTTTAAGACATGATTAAAGAAACTCATAGAAAATAAAACTCGTAACATCATTTTACAAGTTGAAATAATGCAATAGTATAAAATCTATTATGAGATTCAAATAACTCTAACATTTTAACTCTAAATAATAAAAGAATCGCAAATTCTTAGAATATATGACTATACTATGCAATTTACCTACAAAAAAAATTTATAAACTATTAGTATTATGATTAAAACATCACTCCTTCATGAATTAAAAAAATGCTTTCAAATAACAAAATAATAAAATATAATAATTTTGAGACATAGAAACCAAAAACATGAAGACCAATGACAAGTGAAAATGTAAAATCTGGCTATGTGTTTTAAAAAGAAAAATTAAGTGATATTCACCCCAACGACATTCTCAAATAGTAAATAAGCAATTATTTTTCTCAACTTTTTTATTTCTATAGATGAAAAAAACTACTAAGCATCATTATTTATTGAAGAATTATGAGGATCAACAAAGTTGACTAAGAAATTTGACATATATAATTGGATAGAACTGTTAGGCGAGCCCCGAGCGTTGGGCGTTAGGCATGTTTGGACAAAATATGCTCGGGCGCTTAGGGCGTAAGCCTCGCAGGACTTAAGCCCCACACGTAAGCCCTAAAAAGTTTTGCCAATGCCTCGCCTCGAGGCGAGCCTCAAGACTGCCTTTTAAAACACTGATGTGCATTGTAATTTTCTGACAAAAAGAATTCAATTGATTACGTATGAGCCAATAATATAGCTCTGCTAGTATAGAGGTGTCTGGTTCGAACCCTATTAGATCAAAAAATATTTTTGTTAGGGAGTACTTTATCCGTCCTTAATATATGAAACTTCTCGGTGCGATCTGAATTTAATCATGCCCCAATACATTTATAAAATGAGGTTCTGATATGCTGAAACTTAGGGTGTGTTTGGTATGAAGTTCCAAGAAAATATTTTCCTCCGTACCAAACACCCTTAATCTCATTCTACTAAAGACGACGGTGTGTGCCAAATAAGGTAAGGTTAACCTAGCTGATCATATTACTACAGAGTCAAATTAAGCAAGTATAACAAAGGAAATACTTAAACAAGTATTTGCACTTGACTCCATGTTTAGTATGAAACATTCTCTCTAGGAAAACAAGCTCTTTAAAGATTAGGAAATGACTTATCTAGTGAAAGTAGAGAAAACAAGTTTCATAAGTGACATTTCGAGTTCATTCTTCTCCTCCCCATTCCACCCCACCCCCTAAGTCCCTAACCACCCCATCCCATCCCATCTACATAATATTTTGCTAAATTTATATATAAATATTTTTGAAATATTATTTTTTTACTTATTTATCAAACACTAAAAAAATAAAAAAGAAACTCACTTAATTTCTAACAAAAAAATTTTTAGAAAAATATTTTCCATGGAAACATTCCTTCATACCAAACACACCCTTAATAGACAGATATTGGCAATATATACAGTTTAATTACGTATGCAAATGAACTATCCAAGAATAATTAGTTAAGATGTCATATCACAATCATTTCACTTTTGAATTTATGCAATCTCAATCAATTGCTTTTACAATTGTTGGGAACAAGATTTTCCCCGCTTTGCATATATATTACTTGGCGAACACTTTTTAAGAAATTTTAATTAAAAGTGTAATTATTAAATTAATTTTATTAATAATATTTTGAATTTTAAATTTGATTACTATTACTATTTTTTATAATTATTTAATACTAAGAATAAAAAAAAAATCTTGATTTAATTTACTAAAATAGATTAATAAAATAAAATATTTATTTTTAATGTGAGAGCCAAGTAAAATGAAACAAAGGAATTAATAATTTTTCTCAGATAACTTTAAAAGTAAGGTTCCAGCCTAACTGAAAATGGGGACCCTAGTGCAGGTGGTCCTATTTTACTGGATAAAGTATAACAATATATCCATGAAAAGTACGTCCTCCTACTCTTTTTTGTATTTTCTTCTCCATATTTCATTTTAATTACCAATTTTAGTTAAATTTCTCCAATTCAATTCATGTAATTAGATTCAAACATATTGCCAAATATCTCTTTTTCCCAAACAACGACACCTAAAATGTTTAATATTTTTCAATTGTACTCTAAGCTTAAGCAAATATTTAGACAAACATTTCAATGAGTAGAAAATTATTGAAATTTTTCAACAGTACACTCTAAGCTTGCAACAGTTTCTCTTAAAGTTTTGCGCATTTGTCCTAATTCCATGTGTGATTTTTAAGTTTTACATGTTGTATCAGTAAAACTAGAAAATTAAATTTTATATCATTAAAATCATTAAATTTTACATATTCATGTATCGTTAAAGTGCTAAAAGTATCTATGGTATCCAGACTAATAGTGTGGTTATTTATCTTGTATTGCTGAGTCAGCACATTAGTTAGTTAGACTTAGACATTGACCAATTAATTAGTTAGAGTTAGTGGTAATGAGTTATTTGTCGACGATAGACATTAGATATTTTTCCTTCCTTTTTCGTCTTTCCTGATTGTATATTAGGATTTGTTATTGTTGAATACAATTTGAGCTTTCAATCTTCCAATTTGAAAATTACAATTTTCTTGTCTTTCAATTTTAACATGATATCAGAGCTCCTGCAATCGAATGGAGCTGATTTGTGGATCATAGACTAGGAGCCTCACACTAAATGACCTTTAATAGAAATCATCTCACAAACATTATACACTTGCCCGACCCCTTGCTAGTCAGGTTACTAAGTAAAAAGGTTACAGAGATAAGCAGTGTGACACTTACAACCAAGATCATTTTGTATAAAGTTAGTGTCTTCTTTCAAATTTAATCTCATTTCTGTCAACTCTCTAATGGCACATTTTAAATGTGTTGCTTCCTTTTCTGATACCTCTTACCTTCTGCAAGGCCCTTCTCAGAAGAGGCCTCTGGCCTCTGGATATTGATAAAGTTTTATAATGTTCTCTACTTTACTTGCTCAAATTGCTTAAAAAATGGAAATCATGATGCCGAATAAAAATAATTGTTTTCTTGCTTTTCATTTGTGTCTAGTTAATTCTTCTCATTCTTGTTGCCCTTCTCCTATTATAAACATTATACTTCATGGAAATAACGATAGTGTACTCGTTTTGTCTAATGGACCAATGTTAATCTATTGTGACATTATAGACTTGGTCATTTACCTTTTGTCAAAATGAAAAGAATACTAACCATCCTTGTAAAGTTTTCACCCAAACAAGCCTTCACTTGCACCTTTTGTTCTAGGGCCAAATACACCATACTTTCTTTTCCTGACAAAACCACCAACTCTAAAGAAATATTTGAGATTGTCCACATTGATTTATGGAGACCCTATCATATGACAATCCATGATAATCACAAATATTTCATTATTATAGTAGGTCAATTTGAACTCATCTCCTCAGTTGCAAAAGTAATGCACTCCAAATGATTAACGTCTTTGTGAAAATGACTGAAAACCAATTTAAGACCACTGTGAAGGTCATAAGGACAGACAACTGCTTAGAGTTCAATAATAATGATTCTACCTTATTTTTTAATCCAAAATCATTCTCCATCAGAAAATTTGTTCATTAACATTATAATAAAATCGTGTGGTAAAAAGAAAACACAAATACCTTCTAGAGACAAGAGGTCTACTGTTTTAATTCAAACTACCTTTAAGATATTAAAAAGAATGTGTGCTGACAACAACTTGCCTTATAAACAGGTTATCATCATCTCCTCTCAACAACAAATGTCTTTTTAAATAACTCGACAAATGCAATTCCACCTATTCACACCTAAAAGGTTTTGGATGCCTTCATTATCCCATGTTGACTGACAAAATTTGAGCCTAGAACTACACCACACCTCATATCTTCACATGGTACCCTTTTGGCACAAAGGGCTACAAGGTGTTACGTCTGGCCACAAGAAAAAGACTGATTTTTTAGAAGATCCTAGTCAATTCATGCAAAATCCTATGGAACCCCACTAACAAGTTGCTTTCCATATGTTGAGGTACTTAAGGAAAAATACCGCTTTGGAAATTTTCATGTCAAACAACAATGACTATACAGATACATCATATTGTGACTCAAATTTGATTGCTTGCCCCAATTCAAGGAAATCAGTTTTTGGTTGTATTGTACCCCCATGGAATAGCCCGGTCAATTGGAAATCATCTCCTTATCTTCAGCAGAAGCTGAATATAGAGCTCTCAGGAAGGTGGTCGGAGAGATACTGTGGCTGAGCAGATTGTTAACTGACTTTATTGTTTCATTTATGTAACGACCCCCCAAGTCGTTTGGTGAACTTTTTATTTTATTTTTCCTATTTTAACCCTCTTCGTAGTCTTTGTATGTGATTTATAACTTTGGGGATGGATAGTACGAACCTCGGGGTGTTCGAGAGTGATTTAAGTCATTGATTGGATTCTTGAGTTTTAAGAAAGTTAAGTTTGATCACGGCTAATTTTCAGTTGAGACGACCTCTGATTGGTGTTTTAGTGTTTCCAATAGGTCTCAAACGTGCTTTTTAGTCAATTTATATATTTGATTTATTTTCATAGGTTCCGAACAAATTTCAAGGATTCAATTGAAATTTAGGTATTTTAGATAATTAATTTAATTGATGATTAATGGGTCAGGTCCACAACCCCATTAATATTTTATTGTCACATGGCCCGTGTACAATAATAAACTTAAAAGAAAAGGATTTAAATAATAATAATTCTAATAACATCATAAGCAAAAGGGAGCACGAAAGAGGCAGTTCTCTTTGATACACATATTTTAGATTAGTTAGTTACAGTTAGTTAGTCCAATTGGTTAGTATGTTAGAGTTAGTTAGAATCAGTAACAGAACTTGGATCCCATTGTATTCTAATCGAGTCTATAAATCATTGTATTCAGATCATTACATTCATGAATGAAAAGTATTACAAGTCCTATTCTAATTCTTCTTCTTCAACTCTTCTTTCCCCTCCATTTATTTGAGCTGTTAACCTCGAACTCCTCCGTAGAGTTCCTGTACAGCCTCTGAATTCTCAGATTTCACTCGATCCCTGCAATTCTGTTAACACTCTTTTCCATATCGTAGTCTTGAAGAAGGATTCTTGACAGTCTCAGGTAGGTTATTTATGTGAATTAATTCATACTGCTACGTCTACCTACTGATATATCTATAATAATGATGTGAGATGCCGAGTTGTTGAATTTATAGGGTAGTTTTACGGGTGAATTGGTAGGATTATGATGATGAGGGGGTAGAATAATACTAATGGTGTTATATCTGGAGCATTAGGATTTGTAGATTGATTAATGGGTTAACTATGTCCTAACTACAACAAGAATGATTTGGAAAATTGGTGGACTGTGACGTGAGGTAAGGTTAGGCAGTGGCTAATTGTGTGAGTTGATTTTTAATGGTATTAGAATTAAGGGAAATTGGTGGTTAATCACGGCATACCAATGATAAGGTAATGATGGTTAATCATTGGGTAATAATGATTGAATGAGTGGAGCCTTTGTAATTTAAAATGTTGCAGTTCCTCTTCCAACCTTCACTTCTCAATCTTTTCACGCCTGATTTTGGTACCAGCAATTATATGTGTGATACTAGATTGGAAAGCATGGATGGTACTATCTTGGATGGCACTTATCCTTCAAGGCCTTTCACACGTAGTCAAGCTAAAGAGCTCCAAGACCTTCAAGCAATGTTCATGAAAAGGAAAGCATTGGAGAAGCTTGAAGAATCTCAAAGAAAAGCATACAATGTGTGGGTGGTCCATTAAAGTGAGGTGGAAGGAGGAATTCAAGAATTCCCAAAAGAAGGCAACCAAACAAGGCTCTTACTTCATTAAGGGCAAAACTGTAATAGCTAGTGTCTTCTTATTCCCTAGTATAAGTAGTAACTTTTCTTCATTTTGGAAGACTAGTTTTTGCATATTGAAAATTGATACTCTAAAACTTGTAGTTGCTAGTGTAAGGCTTAGTGTAATTCCCTTAAGGAATTAGTGAGTGATTAGGGTGACTCTCTTGATTGTTAGTTTAACTTCTTTGCTTAATTAATTGAAGGTCTCTCACTTGTGAATTTCATTTAGTTTTCCTTGATTAGTTGAGTTGAATTAGTTTCTAGTTGTTAGAATCAATTGGGAGGTGAGAGTTTTAGCCCCTTGTTGCCCATAATTTCAATTCCTAGTTATTAATTCACATATATTTTCCTCCTTCTTTCTTGTTTGCTTAATTTCCGTTATCATTTGGTATCAAGAGCTCGGTTTAGGTTTGTTTCCACAAATCTAAGTCTTGGTAATTTGATATCTTCAAAATCCAAAAAAAAAAAACTCGAAAAATCCCCAAAAAAAATTCAAAAAAAAACGATTTTTTTTGTTTGATTTCTTATTTTTGACACTAGATTCTTGTTCCCCAGTGTTTTTTGAGTCTAGATTTCAAATTTCGTGCGATTTGGAGTTGTAGGAGTGGAGTTGCCATTAAAGTGTTTTGAGCTTTTGAAGCTTTACAAACTTTGAAAGTGGTCTATTGATTGAGGAGGAATTGGAGCATAAAAACCATTGGGGTTTAATCCCTACGTTAAAGGGAAGCTAATCCTAAAATTTGAGCCAATTCCGAGCTCATTTGAAGGTGTTGGTGTCTAGTATGTGTTCTTGGTGTTCTAGGTGTTTTTGATATTCATCAAGAACACCTTGAAAAAGAAGAAGTCAAAAGGTACATTTGATCCAACTTTTCCAAGTCAAAGTGGTCAAAGATGTTTGTTGGGTCCACAAGTGGAATTTAAAAAAAATAAATCCATGCCCAGTCTCACCCAGGCGCGTGAGACCAACTTCAGAGGGCTGTTTCTGCAGGTTTCCATACTTAGTTTTTTTTAGGGGTCTCAAATTTTGGGTCCCCAAATTTTTTCTAAGTGTTGGAAATTTTAAGACCCCAAAATTTTTCTAAGTGTTGGAACTTCAAAATTCTTCTTCTACACTCATTTTTCTTTGATTTCTCAACTATTTAACAACTAATTAACATCTTTAATTACTTGTTAACTAGTTTTTAAACATCAAATCATCTCTTTGATTCTCCAAATTAAGCAACAACAAGTAGTTTCTCCTACTTTTGTTACTTAATTCTTGAGTCCGAATTCTTTCGTGCTTCTTCCTTCTTCTTTTCTTGTCTTGTTTCGTTGATTAATTCCTTGATTCAAGTCCGTTTAGAGTCTTTCAAGTCGTCCTTCTTTCAAGAGTCACAAGAATTCACTTCTCCACAAAGGATAGGTGACCTTGAGTTGATTGAGCGGAGCTAGTCCACTACCAATTTTGAGACGACGCCATAGGAGGTGAGTTGAGAGTTACATACGAGGGACGTGAGCCTTTTACTACTAACCTTGCTTGTTGAGTTTTGTAGGTACCATGTCCCACCACGGTACAAGTCCAATTGGGGAGAGCTCGGAGAATCTCATGGAGGTTCTTACACACCTCTCCAAACAAATGGCGGAAATGAATGGGAAGTTAGGAGGTATGGAAGAAAGGTTGGTACGGGTCTAAAATGAGAATAGAGGGAAGACACTCCAAGTCGAAAAATGAGGAGGCAAGGCGAGCATCGGTGCAATCCACCACCATTACTCTGGGGCAAGCTCACCAACTATGTTACCCTCCACAAAATCGAACCCGAAACTTCCAACAACCCACCTTCCAAACAAACAACCCTCCAAACTATCCAAGGCAACCAACACCACATCCACATCCACATCCACAACCCTATCGCCCTCCACAAGAGAACCGTCCTTTTGTGGCAAACCAAGTTCTATACCAAACTCCACTCCGAAATCCATCAAATGCATCCTTACATGATTCCTACATATCACCTCCACGAAACACCACACAAACACCCTACCCAAACCACCAATTTCAAAATCCTCTCTATGACGACATGAATGAAGATCACAACAATGATGAGTTTTGGGAGCATGGGGGTAGAGATGGCTATGAAGGGCCAAGGGAAGGGGTCCAGCCTCGGGACTTGGGGTGAGACCAAGGAATAGGAGGTCAACGCTATGGGAATAGAGGAGATAGGATGGGGAATATAGGAGCTAGGTATGGAGAACGGAATGATCAAGATAGGGGATTGAACACGATCAAGGTTACACTTTCAAAGTTCAAGGGAAGTAGTGACCCGGATGAATTTCTTGAATGAAAACTACAAAGTGAAAGGATTTTCCTTACTAATAATATCTCAGAATCATTGAAGGTGAAGTATGCCCTCACTCAATTCGAGGGATATGCTTCCACATGGTGGGAATCCAAGAGGAGGGAACGAGAGAGTCGTCATATCTATGAGTTGCCCACTTGGCAAGAGTTGGTTGGTCTAATGGAGTATAGGTATTTGACTCCGGATTACTACCAAGAAGCTCTCAAGAAGGTGTACATGCTTAGGCAAGGTACCAAGAGTGTTGAAGAATACTATGATGAATTTGAGAACTTGAGAATGAAGTCCAAGCTTGAGGAGCATATGAAATACACGGTGATACGATTCATGGCAAACTTGAGGCCCGATATCTTGAAGCCTTTGAGACTTAAACACTATGAGAATCTTGAAGCGGCTTTCCATGATGCCTCTAAGGTCGAAATGGATTTGAAAGATGAGAAGACATACAAGGCCAAGAGTTCTCCAACTTCCTCATGGAGTAAAAACAATGATAAGTGGAAGACCCCAACTCCTCGAGAATCATCTAAAGGTAGTGGTCAAGACACTCAAGTCAAGGTTGACTACAAAACCAAAGGGAATGACAAGCCGAAAGGAGGTAACTTTGAAAAATCCAACTTTCCTCGACCCTCTACCATCCAATGCTTTCAATGTCAAAGGAGGGGACATATTGCTAGTGAGTGTCCTAATAGAAGGACAATTGTTGCTTTTCGTGATGGGTATAAAACTGATGAGGAAGATGAGCATGATGAAAGAAGTGAGGGAGAGGGGGATAAAGGTGAAGGGGAGAGAGTAGCTTCGGGGGATGAGGAAGAAAGGTTGGATGAGAGGGTAAATTTTGCTTGCTTCATGGAAAGGAGGCAACCCCTACTTGATGATAATGAAGAGTTGAAGGTAAATACCAACCTTTCATGTGTTGTGAGGAGAATTATGGGAGCCCTTGCCAAAGAAGAACTTGACCAAAGGGAGAATTTGTTTCATGCTAGGTGCAAGATCCAAGATAAGGTGTGTTCTTTGATTATTGATAGTGGGAGTTGCACTAATGTGGTGAGTAGTTCTTTGGTGGAGCGTATGCAAATTCCAACAAGAAGGCATTCCAACCCGCACAAGCTACAATGGCTCAATGAGAGTGGAGAGATGAAGGTCCTCAAACAAGCAAGTATTCAATTTAGTGTGGGCAAGTACAATGAGGAGTTGATTTGTGATGTGGTACCCATGTTAGCTTGTCATGTATTGTTGGGGAGGCCTTGGCAATTTGATAGAGATGTTGTGCACTATGGAAGGACCAACAAGTATGCTTTTGTGATTGACGGTAAGAAATATGTACTTGCACCTCTCACCCCATACCAAGTGAGTGAGGACTATCGGGCTATGAAGGAGCTTCGGGAGAGAATAAGGGTGGAAGAAGCGAAGAGTGAAGGTGAAAGTTCCACCATTGTTCCAAAAGAGGGAAGTGACTTAGCTAAAAATAAGAAGAACATGTGTATGATAGCCAAGCCAAACAATTGTCTAAAGGGTGTGGATGAGGAACGCTTTTTAGTGTGCCTTGTCAACACCAATCTTTTATTGCATGCTAACTAAGATACTAGCATTTTACCTAGTATTGTTTCTTCTCTTTTGCAGGACTATGATGAACTATTTCCGGATAAGATGCCCGAGGGACTACCACCCTTGAGGAGAATTGAGCACCAAATTGACTTCGTGCCGGGGTCATAAATTCCCAACCGACTAGCCTATAGGTGTAATCTGGAAGAGACCAAGGAGCTACAAAGGCAAGTGGAAGAACTTCTTAAAAAGGGATTGATCAAAGAAAGCCTAAGCCCGTGTGCCGTACCGGTTATCCTTGTTCTCAAAAAGGATGGTACTTGGAGAATGTGCATTGATTGTAGAGCCGTGAACAAGATTACAATCAAGATAGACATCCAATTCCTAGACTTGATGAAATGTTGGATGAGCTTTGTGGAGCAAGTGTGTTCTCAAAGGTTGATCTTAGGAGTGGGTACCATCAAATATGAATGAAACCGGGTGATGAATGGAAGACGGCTTTCAAAATAAAATTTGGGTTGTATGAATGGCTTGTGATGCCGTTTGGTTTGACTAATGCTCGAAGCACTTTCAGAAGGTTGATGAATCATGTTCTAAAACCCTTCATCAACAAGTTTGTGGTTGTGTACTTTGATGACATACTTGTGTATATCAAGACAATTGAAGAGCATGTAGGCCATTTGAAACAAGTGTTTGATGTTTTGCTACGAGAAAGGTTATTCGCGAATCTCAAGAGGTGTTCTTTTTGTGTTGAAAAGGTAGTGTTCTTGGGCTTTATGGTTGGTGCAAGTGGTATAGAGGTTGATGAAGAAAAGGTGGAGTCAATCAAGACTTGGCCGACCCCATCCAATGCAACCGAGGTAAGAAGTTTTCATGGGTTGGCGAGCTTTTACTGGCATTTTGTGAAGGGTTTTAGTTCAATTGCTTCCCCATTAACCGAATTGATTAAGAAAGATGTACCTTTTGTGTGGGGGGAAGAACAAGAGAAGTCCTTTCAAGTATTGAAGTCCATGTTGAGTTCCTCCCCATTACTCCAACTACCTAATTTTGATAAATCTTTTGAGATAGAGTGTGATGCTTCGGGTGTTGGGATAGGTGGTGTCTTAATGAAAGAGGGAAAACCATTGGCTTACTTTAGTAAAAAACTAAAGGGAGCTACTCTTCGGTACTCAACTTATGACAAGGAATTATATGCACTTATGAGGGTATTGGCTCATTGGCAACACTATTTGTGGCACAAAGAGTTCGTGATAAGGACCGATCATGAGTCCTTGAAACATCTTAAGGGGCAATCCAAGTTGAACAAGTGACATGCCAAATGGGTTGAATTCATTGAGACCTTTCCATATGTGATCAACTACAAGCAAGGCAAAGAGAATGTAGTAGCGGATGCTCTATCAAGGAGGTTTGTATTGGTCAACACCTTTGCTTCTAAAATGATGGGATTTGAAAGCTTGAAGGGATTCTATTCTATGGATCCCGATTTCAAAGAAACTTTTGATTGTCTTAGTCAAGGGAAGCGGGTTGATAGGTTCCAATTGGTTGATGGATTCTTGTTCAAGAATGGGCGAGTTTGTGTGCCCATGAGTTCATGGAGAGAGTTGTTTGTCAAGGAAGCTCATAGTGGTGGTTTGATGGGGCACTTTGGAGTACCCAAGACACTTGACATCCTTATGAAACAATTTTATTGGCCAAAGATGAAGCATGATGTGGAGAGGATTTGTGGACAATGTCTCGAATGCAAGCAAGCCAAATCCACGACTCGGCCTCAAGGTAAGTATACCCCTCTTCCTACTCCTAGTGGTCCATGGATGGACATTTCTATGGATTTTGTGTTAGGACTTCCTAGGACTAAAAGAGGACATGATAGCATATTTGTGGTAGTGGATAGGTTCTCTAAAATGACTCATTTCATTTCATGCCATAAATATGATGATGCATCCCATATAGCATCCTTGTTTGTCATTAATGTGCTTAAATTGCATGGAGTCCCTCAAACCATTGTTAGTGATAGGGATTCCAAATTTCTTAGTCATTTTTGGAAGAATCTATGGGGTACACTTGGTACCAAACTCATGTTTTCTACTTTTTGTCATCCTCAAACGGATGGACAAACCGAAGTAGTCAACCGGACTCTTGGAAGCATGCTTAGGTGTATGATTAAAGGCACCCCAACCACTTGGGAAGACCATTTACCCTTGATAGAATTTGCATATAACCGGTCTTTTCACTCTTCTATTGGAATGTCCCCATTTGAAGCATGTTATGGCTTTAAGCCTTTGTTTCCATTAACTATGACTCATTTGTCTAGCCATGTTGTTGTGAGCCTAGATGCTGAATAAAGAGCAAAGGAGATGATGAACATTCATTCCAAGGTAAAATAGGCCATTGAAAAGAACAATTCAAAGGTGGCCAACCGAAAGAATCGTGGAAGAAAGAAAGTGATTTTCAACCCGGAAGATTGGGTGTGGGTTCATTTTCGAAAGGAGAGGTTCCCACAAGTTCGAAAAGGAAAGCTAATCCCAAGGGGAGACAGATCCTTCAAAGTGCTCAAGCGGATAAATGACAATGCATACATGATTGACTTACCAGTGAGTATAATGTTCATAATGTTTTCAATGTTAGTGATCTTTCTCCTTGTGTTGTAGGTGATCCATTAGATTCGAGGACGAATCATTTTCAAGAAAGGGAGGATGATACTAGATTGGAAAGCATGGATGGTACTATCTTGGATGGCACTTATCCTTCAAGGCCTTTCACACGTAGTCAAGCTAAAGAGCTCCAAGACCTTCAAGCAATATTCATGAAAAGGGAAGCATTGGAGAAGCTTGAAGAATCCCAAAGGAAAGCATACAATGTGTGGGTGGTCCATTAAAGTGAGGTGGAAGGAGGAATTCAAGAATTCCCAAAAGAAGGCAACCAAACAAGGCCCTTACTTCATTAAGGGCAAAATTGTAATAGCTAGTGTCTTCTTATTCCCTAGTATAAGTAGTAGCTTTTCTTCATTTGGAAGACTAGTTTTTGCATATTGAAGATTGATACTCTAAAACTTGTAGTTGCTAGTGTAAGGCTTAGTGTAATTCCCTTAAGGAATTAGTGAGTGATTAGGGTGACTCTCTTGATTGTTAGTTTAACTTCTTTGCTTAATTAATCGAAGGTCTCACACTTGTGGATTTCATTTAGTTTTCCTTGATTAGTTGAGTTGAATTAGTTTCTAGTTGTTGTAATCAATTGGGAGGTGAGGGTTTTAGCCCCTTGTTGCCCATAATTTCAATTCCTAGTTATTAATTCTCATATTTTTTCCTCCTTCTTTCTTGTTTGCTTAATTTCCTTTATCAATGTGTCTCAGGGATATCGTTAGTAGTATACGAGCAAGTCGAGCATCAAACTCTGCTCATGCATATATCATAATCAGCTCATGTGTGCAATTGTTTTTGTATTTAACTTTAGGCTTCGAGGATTCTTAGGTGATTATCAATCACTATTTTGATACAATTTAGGTTTTAGGTCTAGGATTCTTAGAACTAGAATTCTTAATTTGAGGGTCGAATAACGATTCATTTTAGCTGAAATTTGACGTGCTAATTATTATGTGTGTGAACAGATTTTGACCGTTCAGAAGCATTACGTAAGGGCAAGATCGTTACTTGACACTTGGGCTTCGTTTTGAGGCAAGTAGAGATTTCTAATTTCCTTTTTGAAGTGTTAGTTATATTGTATCGAATGAACTTAAGGGTAATAAGTAATAAGGGGGTCCCGTATAAATGAGATAACGAGCATTTATACGGGCACCGATGCGATGCTATGGGAAGTTCTTACGAAAATTATTTGATGGAATCTCATAAGTGGTGATACAATTGAAATGTTGAGACTCATGAATTATGTGAACTTGATTGTGATTGATAAACTCATTTATTGTACTTGATCATACACATTTATTCATACCACTCTTATTGTTGCATGATAATTCTTGGTTGATATTGCCCACTGAGTTGTTTATAAAATTCATATTCTTAATAAGCCGATGAAAAATAATTTCGGCAAGTGACATCATGCAAAGCCGATGGGAATAGTTGCGAGTAGTACTATGATTATCTATGAAATTCAGGTTCTTATTATACCGATGGGAAATGGTTTTGGTGGGTCTTATTATGCCGATGGGAAATGATTCCGGCGAGTCTTATTATTCTGATGGAAAATGATTTCGGCGGGTCTTATTATGCCGATGGGAAATGATTCCGGCGGGTCTTATTATGCCGATGAAAAATAATTCCGGCGGATTTTATTGTGCCGATGGGAAATGATTCCGACAGATATATACCGATTTACTTTTGGTCAGTGCATTGCATTGCATTACATTTCATCTGCATTGCACTTTCTCTTGAATTGTTTCAGATAGTGCCTTATTTATTATGTTATGGTGACTTACATTTTGGTAAGATTTTACTTGTGAAAAAGGAAACTTTTAAGATACATCTCGTTATCGCTTCTAGAAGGAGTTAGTAATCAAAGCTTGTTGAGTACACATATTTTTCGTACTCACTCTACACTTGATGCACTTTTTTGCGTGCAGGAATTGAGCCAGGTACTAGGAATACTTGACTTGTTATTTGTGTTCGAGGCTGCTGCGGTTAGGATTCAGGGTGAGCTATTTTTTTTCTTCGGCAGTACTGAATTCTAAAGATTTTTTTTATACTCTTTGTCATACTTTCTTCTAGACAGTTGTTTTAGTTTTGACAGGCTTATTTCATATTCGTAGATGCTCTTGTACTAGTGTCACCAAGTCTTGGGGTAGTTTGGATTTGAATTCGTTATTTCCGTATTTATAAGAGTTGGCCGTTACTTTTATATTACTTCTGTATTATTTATATTGTTAAATGGTTAGTAAAGGAAAGAGGTTTGCCTACGGGGATGGTGGGTTCCCTCACGGCCTAATAGAATTTTGGATCGTGACAAGTAATCCCAAATATATGTATGTATTATGACAACTAATCTAGACTGCACATTACTAGAATTTTTGTGTTTCATGAGAGAACCAAACACATAGAAGTCGACTGTCAGTTTGTGAGAAAAGAGTTACTAGATGGTCTGACTCTGATCTCCCTTCATCACATTAGCACAGGAAAACAACTTGCAGATATCCTTACCAAAGCCCTCATTGGAGCCAAACACTCAGCAGTGTATTAAGCAAGTTAGCTGTAATTCCTTCACCTCCAACTTGATGGGAGGGCCGAGGGAGGTTCTTGAGATTAATAGTGTAGATATTTATTTTGCATTATTGAGTCAACATATTAGTTAGTTAGGCTTAGATATTAACCAACTAGTTAGTCGAATCTGGTAATGAGTTGTCTGTCAACGTTAGACATTAGATATTTTTCTTCTCTTTTTTTGATTGTATATTAGGATTTGCTACTGCTGAATGCAATTTGAGCTTTCAATCTCCCAATTTGATAATTATAATTTTCTCGTCTCTCAATCTCAATAAATCATATCAGTAAAGTCACTAAACCAAACATGAAAAGTTCTTAGAGAATCTGTTAAATTATTTGAAAAATTCTTACCTTTAAAAATTATTATTTCTGATTGAATGTGTACATGGCACGAAGAGTAACTAAACATGACATGTCTGAGGTCCCCCACCCCCACCCATGCATTGTCCGATGGTATTGATTAGTTACATATCAAAGTTTGATATAGCAAGCCAACCAAAAATATCTATCCGAATTCTGTTGGAATTTGTAGGCAATTTTTGAGAAAGGAGTAAATGCATTTTGGAATTTAGCCATTTTAGTCCCCCATAGACGAATCCAAGAGATAAAAGGACTATTATCATTTGTAGCTAAGAAAGATGTGCAAGAAAATTATAAAAAACACTTAACGAAAATAACCAATTTAATCTTATCAGTTACAAGTTAAAATACTACACTTCAATATATATAATACATATCACTTAGGTAATAAATATATGTACCAAAAATATATCTTTTCGTGTTGTGTAAACATCCGCCTGAATGGTGTTTTTCTTTTGATTAGTTAATCAATGATTTTATGAAACTTCCACTATGATAACCCAAGTGAGATACAAAGTCAAAGCTTATATTCTTGAGTCGGACTACACATATTTAAAAATTAGTCCGATTACAATGTGGGTATCGGCCATCGGATGAGAAATAAAAAAAAGAAAATTACTGGACTAGATAAACATAAACTCTTATATTATGTAGTTGAACAATACTTTAAAAAAATTACGTAACATAGAGCTACTTTTAATTATATAGCATTTAATTAGTATCAGAAAAGATTTTCTCTCTCTCATCCACTTTCATCTTTTTTCTCTCCCACAATTCAATTCTCCCTCAATTTACTCAACCACTTCTTCGGCTGCCGCTTGGATTCCCGACGGCGTCCACCATCTTCTCCGGTTGATTCACGTTATCGTCGCTACTCTAGCGAACCCTTTTTCTTCAAAACTAGCAATCGTCGGCGTCGGCGAAACTCACTGAACATCGTCGGCGGACCACTACTACTCGCCGCTACTCCAACAAGCATCATTATCGTCGCTACTCTGGCAAGATCTAGAAGGCCTCTGTCCGGCAAGGTCCAGATTTGAAGGCTTCTCCGGCACTCGCCGTCCTCACCCGTCGTCACTCTCCTCTCGACCTCTCCCCCCTCCTCCCCCCACCCACACACACGCCCACCAAGAATGGCTCCAACAACCACCATCGCCGGCGGCAGCAAGGGGTGGCTCAGCCCTCCCCCAATTCATGCCTTCAAGCCGCAAAATTAAACTCATCAAACTCCAAAACTTTACAAAAATCCACCTTCATCTCTTCCTTTCCCACCGTCACAAACCCATCAAACTCCAAAATCAATCCAAGAATCAAACACTTCTCAGTCATTCAATCTCCACCTTCAACGACAACAAAAACTGCTCTAAAGTATTCCTCCCTATATCTATTGTGGGGGTTGCATTAAAAGAGATAATTGTGATACAGGTATCAAAAATCCATGCACATGAAAGAAAAGGCTAAACACATCAGTTACATCAAATTAGTGATATTAGTATTAATCTTGGTAGCTTTTCAATTATGGATATAGGTATCACAAACATGAAACATGAACTTTTAACGAACATGAAAAATAGATATAGGTATCACAAACATGGACACGTGTATCAGTTATCACCTTATGATTTAATGCCTAATTATAGATATAGATATCAAAAATTATGTTGTACGATAGAAAAAAGTCTTAACCAACTCTTTAAAGTAGAATTGTCTTAGTTAAGTGCTCTAAAATGTAACTGTGATAACTATATCACATTTTGGATAGGTACAAGATTAGTGATATAGTGATATAAACATGCACATATCATTTACAGGTATCAAAGAACGTGACAACTGAATCAACGTTGTTGACACCTAATTTTGTCCCATCTTTCTTCCCGATTAATTCTTTATGCTTCAAATAATGCATACAAGTTATTTTATATTTTTTAGAAATCTATGTAATGCTATCGTCCTTATTTTTGTGAAATTATCAATATAATTCTACTTTTATTATTATTATTACTTTATTATTGTTATTATTCTATAAATCTAGCAGCGTGCTCGTTATTTTTAATTTAGCAAAGGACGGAGGCCGTCACCACCTTGACGGTCAATGTGACGGGCCGTCACACATGTGACGGACCGTCACTCAGACCGTCACCTTAAGGCAGTGGCACTGCCTTCTTTGCTAACTTGACGGCCAGGCTGACGGACCGTCAAGCCAGTGACGGACCGTCGCCTGGACCGTCACCTTAAGGCAGTGGCACTGCCTCTTTGCTGCCATGGTGCGACGGTGGGGGGTGACGGACCGTCATCACCTTGACGGACCGTCACGGCGGCCGTCACCCCTAGGCAGTGTTGCCCCTCTCCTTGACGGTCTATGTGACGGACCGTCACTCGGGCCGTCACTCTTAGGCAGAATCCTCTTTCCCCGTATTTCCTTCCGTTTCCGTATTTGCTCCCTTTTCCTACAAATACTTCTTTTGATTTTCTAACTTTTCTAAACGTTATCGTAATTCCTACGATATTGATTTTGCCTAATATTTTTTATAATCATAAATAATTTATTTAATGGAATACGTTTTAATCCACGTGGATGCCACGTAAGCGCCACGTAAGCGCCCCAACAGTCATAAACATACGCTTCCCACACTCTTCCACACACCTAGCCTCTTCTCCGCCACGTGTCGCTCTTTTATTGGTTGGTCAAACTCATCCCAAAATCCAACTCACCCCATTTTTGCTTGAACTACCTATTTTACCCTCACTTAAGCTACCTAAAATACCTAACATACCCTTTGAAACCCTAAAAACATGATAAGGTTTGCATCAGCCGCTCCCTTCCCTTTCCCTTTTCCCATCGTCTCTCACCTTCTCTCTGCTATGGCAGGAGAAACCTTTGGATTTTTCCTCCATTTTGACAAAAAATTCGAACTCCATTTAGTGTAGTCAGATTAAAGCTTGACCAATTTCGCGCAAGTTCATCTCTCTACGTTATTTTATTTATTGAAGACCTTCCATTCTCATCTTAAAAAATACACAAAATCCTAATGTTGCAGTCGAAGATCTACCATTTTTGAGCAAGTTTTTTGCAGAATCACGTGGAGGCTGAACAGAGATAAGCCTCCAACGTTTGAGTTTCAAACGTTAAAACTCGCCCCTCGAAATCCCGCCCAAAAAGCCCCCATAAACCCTACCTTCACCCCCTATAAATACCAAGGTTTGAAGAGACGTTTGGGGGCCATCAGGGAACAACGAAAAATACATAGCAAGAAACTTCTCTTTTCGCAAATATCTAATCCCTTGATCCCTCTTGTTTTTTTTCTGGATTTTTCTTTGTGCGTTGGTGGAGTGTGTTTTCGTCAAGTTTCGAGCGTAGATCCTTGGTCTAAAACGCCCTAAGTTCGCTGCTCCGAAACAGGTGAAAATACGACCTTATTCTCCAATCTTTAGTATTTCTTTTCCTTTCTTTGTTGTCAAAACTCGTGTAGGAAGCATGTTGTAATCTTACACTCCTTTGATCATATGAATATGCCTGTTTTTGGTGCCTTTGATTCATGTTCAACGACTTTTTCTTAAAGTTTTGGTTTCGTTGGAATTTTTTTTGTGTGTGAAGGAAACAATGATGTTCTATTAAAAAATGATCAATCTGTTAACCTTTTTTGTATAATAGTACTCCCTTTAATCTCTTCAGTAGTATACTATTCGGAAACAAAAAAAATGGATGTACCAATATATGTTATTTAAAGTTATGAGATTCGAGATGTTATTCCCCTGTTTTAACTATTTAAGTAAAAAATAGAACACTAAAAGTGAACAGATCTCCTTGGCCAATATATCGTTTCTTTAGCTAGTATCTTGGTTTAAGCTTCGCGTCCATAGAATTTGTGGAGACAGATTGGTAATTGTTTGTGAATTCCAATGACTCGTTGCTACATGACGATAAGTTGTAGGTCTAAGAATCATATGTTTAGCTATGATTTGGAAGTTATTTGAGAATTCATGTTAAAAGAATATGTTTTCCCTCTTTAGTAACGTATTCTGTTTTTATGCTAAAAAATGCTGTTTATAAGTTTGTTCTTTTCAATATTAGTATATGTTTAGGCTCTAATCTAGTTTTCATGCGTATCATTCTTTTAAGACAAAGACTTTATGCTCTAAATGACATTACTTCTTCCCGAAAGTATGAATGTGAGTTTTTAATAATTTCCATATGTGTTCATGATAGGAATGAAGATATAAAGATAGTGATTTAGTATATTTTATATGTTTCAGTAGTAGCCTGCTCTTCCCTTTTTCTCTATTCAAATCAGATGCCCCTTTTCTAATATCAGTTCTTTTCTTATTTTCACATGACTTGATGGAGTTGCGGAGAGTCTCAAATGAGACTCAATATCATTGTAAAATGAGTACACTCACATTTCGCCCTTCGAGCATATCTCTTGTCTTCCCGCTTGTGTCCGAACAATGAATAGGAGGGAGAGGAAAAGGATCTGAAATGTTGCTTCCTTCATCGTTCTCTCTTTCTCCGTTCTCTCATCCGAACAAGAGGAAAAAATGAGAGCGGGGAGATACTTCTTTCGTTTCCTCTTCATTATACTTGTTATTGATTATGTTATGAATTTTGTTGTCTTACTTAGTTATTCTACTCTTATTTTGATTTCATCGATAATGATTTAGGCCTAGAGTACTTGAACCTTAGAAAGGGTAGATAGCTATATATGATAATGGGAGCATGTAGTTAGTTCTTTATTTCGTATATATACATTATGCGCATCTATGATATTTTTGAAGTATTAGAAATCAAGCTTGTTATAACCTTTATTTCCCTCACTCTTTACTCCGCAAAAAAATAAATAAGAGAGAATCCCGTTGTTATGTCAAACGACTTTGCTTACTAAAAGTATCTTCTTTAAACAGATTTTAGTTAAGTGAAAGGAAAACGCAGCTCTTTTAAGGACTTAAAACGAAGGTTATTTTAGTATAAAATGCAGTTTTTCTTAAGGTAAAAATGCAAGTTTTAAACAAGTTCGAACGTGCAGATTTTTGGCTAAAAACACAGTCTTACGAAGGTTAAAAATGCAGATTTTTCAAAGGTAATTTTTAGTTGTTTTAAAAAGGCAAAACAAGGATTTCTTGGGTGTTAAAAAGTGCAGATTTTTTAGAGCAAAAACGTAGTTTTATATTAGTTAAATTGCATATCCTTTAAATATTTTCGGTTAACTTAATTGATACTTAATCTTTTGGGTTATTTTGATTCAACGCACTTTTCTAAGTATAAATAAAATTATTTTCTACATACTTTTGCCTTCACTATTATTAATATCATTTATTTAATTTTCCTACATTTCATTCTTTAAAGAATTTTCACAAGTTATCTCTTCTTATCACATTTAAGGTGTTATATGTATATTTTCTCAAATAGAAGTAGGAGGCACTTTAGATAATTTACTTGTTATTTATTTTAAAATTATATCAAGTTAGTTAATTAATTGTGGCAAAAATTTGGTTAAAAGGACTAGACTTTTTCCTTATAAGAATTAAGTAGATATTTAATTTTGAAATGCTTTCATCTTTCAAAGATGTCTTTGAGTCTAAAATTTGATTATTTTTAATTTGTTGATTTTAATTAGATTAACCTAAGTTTAGCCGGTTAACCGTAATTTCGCGGATTTTAAAGAATGCTTAATACCTTCTCTTTAGAATAGTTAGAATCCTTACTTAGAATCTTAAGTTTAGTAGACCTTAAAATGAAGTCTTTTATTTGCTTTAATCGCATAGTTAATTATAGGTGTCCTAATTCACCGTAAGACTAATTAGGTGGCGACTTCCTTTTATTTAATTTAGAAGTTTTCAATACGTTGTACACCGTTTCGACCTCGGTTAAAATGGGGTATAACAGCTTGGCGACTTCACTGGGGATTTTAGGTTCTAAACCATAATAAACTTAGGTTAATAATTAAAGCACTTTGTATTTGTTTGTTTTACTTTAATTGCTTGAAGTTTTATTTATTTTTATGTGATATAAATTGTTTATTTGCTACTATTTTATATGAATTGCCTTACGTGTTACCGCTTTATTTAAACTGTCATTCCGTTCATATTTCCTCCACTTTTGGAAACTTGACACTTTCACACACATTGTACACGCGAGTTGTGTCCTTTCACTTCTCCAAAATTCTTTCAAACATCTTATATTTAGAGAGTTGGTGCATGCGTGGGGTGAGCGGATAGTTTTACTACCGTGTGACCACGTACCTTCTCACATAGGAAAATCTCAAGTCCGAGTCTACCCAAATCTTAGAAAACTTAAGATAGAGCTCTACCACCCTTGATTTAGGTCATGCATGCATAAGCCTTAGGTGGTTTGACTCTCGGGGTCATTCCATAAATTTAGAGAAAGCCTTTATGTCAAACGGGTTTACGACCCAATGACGACCACTCATATTATATGCTATGTGATAATGATAAAGTGATCCAAGTGAAAATTTAACTAAATTTGAGTTTGGAAATGCATTTGCTTATGTTGTGTTTTATTATAGGTTGCTAGAATGGAAAACGTGCCAGTTTTTGCTAACACTCAAATGGTCGTCGTTGTGCCTCACAAGCTAAGGAAATGGTGGGAGAACATCAAGATGGAACATGGGTATGAAATTAGGAAATGCTTGGGTTTCTTGACTTCGTTGATTTACATCCCTCCAGACAGACACGTGATCAAGGCGTTGATCAAGTTTTGGGATCCCGAAAGAGTTGTGTTTAGGTTCAATGATTTTGAGTTGACTCCTACAATTGAAGAAATTGGCGGCTTTACTGATTTGAAGTACCAGAGGAGGGGTATGATTCTACCCCACAAGCAGTCCGGAAAGAAATTTCTTAAATATCTCGGGCTTAGAAACAACCTTAAGCTTGCATGTTTGGATCGGGAATGGATTTCTCTGGATTATTTATTTGAAAGATTTGGTCGCAAGGATGGTCATGAAGTTTTCCATAAGGAATTTTCTTGCTCCGCCGAAAAATGGAGAAAGAAACGCCCTATTGCTTTTGCCATTGCTTTGCTAGGTACTCTAGTTTTCCCCTTGGAAAATGGAAAAATTGGCACTTGCATTAGTTCTATAGTCCGAGCCCTCTTTCAGGGGATCGATAATTCTGAAGTCACACTGGTTCCGATGATTGTTGCGGAGATACTAAGGGCGCTATCCAAGTGTTATAGAGGAAGGAGGTTCTTCGAGGGTTGTAATATCCTTCTCCAAATTTGGGCGGTTGAACATTTTTATAGACGTCCTGATAGGATTGACGCAGTCTTGAGCAGACCTAACAAGATAGACTCTCATCAACAAAGGATGATACTATTCATATCTCCTGTTGGTACTGAGGATTGGTACGCGTATATGAGCACGCTCACTGGCGGTCAAATCCAATGGAGGTATTCATGGTTATTACCCCGAGTTGCTGTCATTAGGGGGCGTGAGCAATACTACATTGAGCTCATCGGTTTGAAAGGTCTTCAACCATATGCTCCTATTCGAGTTCTTCGACAATTTGGACAGTGTCAAGTCATTCCACTTCGTTCAGACATGGGTAGATCCGAGGTTGATTTCGAGCCGCTCTATGAGATTCCTAGAGCAAGAGAGTTGCTTCAACAATGGGGAAATTTGATGACGATTGAGGTGCCTAATGGACAAGCACACTGCACTCCGGAGTATTACGCTTGGTTAGTGGCAAACTATGACGTGAACTCTAGCCCTCAAGGACAAGCATTTGGGTTCGAGGATTCGACGGAAGCTGAGTGGGCACGTAATCTGTTGTATGAAAATCTCGTTGTCACACCTGAAATGCTGGCACAAGTCATCCCTGGATCTTTGGAGCAGTACCTCGGAGGAGCATGAAGACTTGATTTAGTAACTAGGATTCCCCCTTGTTATCTTGTATCCCCTTTATGTTGTTTTCATTTCATTTAGACTTGATGTAATGGTTAATTTGCACTATTTCTATGAAGATGTTTGTTATTTTATTATCTAACTCCAAACTCAAGTATTGTTATTAATTAAAGCTTGGATCAATTTATCATAATCTCAAATATTTGGCGCTTAGGCCCACCTCTGGCATAAAAGAGGCCCCATGCATATTAGAACGCGTTTTAATTTACTATGTGATTTGCTGCTATGTGATATGTATGTATTATTTGCGTAATTGCTATTATTATCTTGAAGTAATAATTACTGCTTTATACTGATATTTTTCTTTTCTCTTGAAGGTTTTTATTTTTGCTTTAATTATTTCCCCCCAAAAAAGGTTGATTTACGTTGACTGCGAACTGGCGGATCACCCATACTTTACGAGATCCAAAGCACGAGCATCCACCAACATGACTGATTCAAGTGCATCTGACCAGGCTGGCTTAGGGCTTATCACCGTTCTTAGAGACGATCCTGAGACTTCGGAGGGGAGAAACGCAACCCTTCAGGATGAACACATCGCCCATATGATGCAACAAATGGCTGATATGCAAAGCGAAATTGATCGACTTCGAAACCTTACCAAACTCTCTATTAGCCTGAACACACCACTTCCCGAATATGGAACAAACGCCGCTATTCCACCTACTTTTCCACCTGTTAACAAAACCAACCCAGCTGCTACCAATCCGCCTCCTAACCCACAACAAGCTAACTCGCAACAAACCAATCCATTACCCTTCACTAATCCGTATGTTCCCCAAGCTCCACTTACCCAAACTAACCCACCTACCCAAGCTCCACTTACCCAAACTACCCTACCTATCCAAGCTCCATTTACCCAAACCTCCCCACTTGTCCAAAACTATCAAGCGACCCAACACATACCGGCGGCACACACTGCAATTCCTAACACGCAATATGTGCCACCGGTATATGTAGCGGGAGCTCAACCTTTCCCTACCCCAATGCCAACCATGATAGAAGTTGATCCATATGAGGAGATGGAGAGGGAAGCAAGGTCTAAAGTAGATGAGAATGTAGCAAAGGAGATCCGCAGTCTGAAGGAAGCATTCAAAAGCATCCAAGTCCACAGGGGATGTGAAGGGCTTGAGTATGAGGATTTATGTGTTCATCCTGACGTGGAGTTGCCCGCAGGGTATAAGGTGCCAAAATTTGATATATTTGATGGAAAAGGAAACCCTAGAGCTCATTTAAGGTCGTACTGTGACAAGCTAGTTGGAGTAGGTAAAGATGAAGCCATTAGGATGAAGCTGTTTATAAGGAGTTTGACAGGAGAAGCCCTTGATTGGTACACAAGCCAAAATCCACAGAAATGGCGAAGTTGGAGTGCTTTGGCGCAGGAATTCATGGACAGGTTCAAGTTTAATACTGAGGTCATCCCAGATAGGTTCTATTTATCAAAGTTAGATAAGAGGTCGACAGAAACTTTCAGAGAGTACGCCATGCGTTGGAGAGCAGAAGCCGCAAAAGTTCAACCTCCGATGGCAGAAAGTGAGATGACTTCTGTCTTTGTACAATCTCAACAAGATGCAACATATTATGACAAGTTGATAAGTGTGGTGGGACAGAAGTTTTCTGAAGTTGTAAGGATAGGAGAATTTGTTGAAGAAGGTATCAAAACTGGAAGGATCACTAATTTGGCAGCATTACAAGCAACGAGTAAGGCAATTCAGTCGGATTTAATCGGGGGAGTGAACAAGAAGAAGAAAGATGGAGTGTCTTCTGTCATGACTATCCAGGAGCGTAGGCCAGACCAGATGCTAACATATCAAAACCCATTACCCCATTCTCTACCTTATAGCCAATACACCCAAATTCCTCATCCTTATTACCAACCTCCACCTGCTTCATATCCAGTTTACACCACCCAACCAGCATATTGTCCACCTCGAGCACCTGCCTATCAAAGTCCACCACAATACCAGCCTACCTATACACCTCAACCCCATTACCAACAACAAATTCGTCCTCCAAATGCACCCAGACCACGCCCAAACTATGAAAGAAGGCCAGTTAAAACTTATACACCTCTAGCCGAACCCTTATCCCAACTATATGAAAGATTGAGAACCGCAGGGGTACTCCAACCGATCCAAGGAAGAATTCCCAACCCCCTCCCTGGATGGTATGACGAGACTAAACATTGTGCCTACCACTCTGGAGTTGCTGGCCATGACACTGAGAATTGCCTTACTCTCAAAGACAAGATTGAAGCGTTGATCAAAGAAGGAGTTATTCAGCTCAAGGGAGCTCCCCCTAATGTGACCAACAATCCTCTGCCAAATCACGGTAATGTCAATGTGAACATGATTACCCTTGATGAAGATTGCAATTTGGAAGGGACTATTGTACCAGTCAAAGATGAAGGGAAAGTCGCAACATCAGCTTTCATTGCTCCCATAATCACAGTTGAGGTGCGAGCACCCGTTGAAGTAGAAGTTCTCACTCCCAAGCCCAAGATCACAGCCTTAGTTGCTCAAGCGCCTTCTTTTGACACCAAAGCAGTTCCTTGGGATTATCCGATTGGTGCAAGGGACAAAGGAAAAGGAAAGATAGTGGTAGAAACTGCCGCTGCTGGCATGACAAGATCTGGACGTTGTTATATTCCTGAAGAAGTTATACGAGGAGCACCAAACAACCAAAAGAGGGTTGTGACAGAAGCTGAAGTAGAAGAGTTTTGGAGAAAAATGCCTACTAAGGAGTATTCTGTGGTAGAGCAGCTGAAGAAAACTCCCGCACAAATCTCTTTATTATCTTTGTTATTGAATTCTGCAACTCATAGGAGTGCTTTGGTGAAAGTACTAAACGAAGCTTATGTATCAGCTGAGACCACTAGCGAGAATTTTTCAGCTATGGTAGGGCAAGTTCTGGAAGCTAACAAAGTCTCCTTCCATGAAGATGAGTTGCCTCCTGAAGGCTTGGGGCATAATAGAGCATTGAACATTACCATCAAGTGCAGAGATAAGTTTGTTTCTAAGGTTTTGATTGACAATGGATCAGCTGTTAACATTTGTCCTTTCACTACCCTTCGGGCCTTGGGAATTGACATTGGAAAAGTTCGTGAAAGTCATGTGAGGGTTAGAGGCTTTGATGGGACCCAAAGAGGAGTCATGGGAGAAATTGATTTGGCGCTACAAATTGGACCTGTGGAGTTCACGGTGGAATTCCAAGTGTTGGACATATCTGCTAGCTATAATTTGTTACTGGGAAGGCCATGGATTCATATGGCTGGTGCAGTTCCTTCTACCCTGCATCAGACTTTGAAATTTGTTTGGGATTATCACGAAGTTGTGATTCATGGAGAGTGCAATAATTCGATCTACCACGAAAACTCAGTTCCTGCTATTGAGCGCATGGAAAAGCTAGATGGATCTGCTTTTCATGTTACAGAAATTATGTGTACTACTCAAGTTAAAAGGGTGGAGTTGCCACGTGTGTTTATTATGGTGGCTTGGGAAATGTTGAAGAATGGTTTTATGCCTGGTCGAGGTCTTGGAGTGAACTTAGATGGAATAGTGGAGCCAATTCAACTGCGTGGTCAGAAGGATACTTTTGGTCTTGGATACGTGCCTGCTCTTAATGAAGTCTCATCGGCTAGTCTTAAAAGAAAAGGTGACATTCCCTTGCCAAAGCCTATCCCACTCTTGGATCAGTCATTTTCCAAGGCGATTGTTGCTCAGGTATCAGAGGAAGCTGTTGAAGACGACCTCGTGGAAGGACTCCAAAACCTGTTCATTACTGAGGAGGAAGCTGAATGCAATGTGATTCTGGAGGATTGCACCGAGACCCCAACCATCTGGGATGCTGAACCTGGAGCTGCTTTGAACAATTGGACTTGTACCCCATCCCCGGTTCTCCGGGAATCTTGGTAGATGATTGTATTAATATTATTGAACGACGCGATTCAAAATTGAGGCCTGAATCGTGTTTATAGACTTAATATGTTTTGCCTCCATTTTTGAAAGCTTAAATGCCAAATCCAAACTATGGTTTTTCTATTTCTTAAAATATTTCAACCTTGTCTTCATTAATTAATTTGTCTTTTCTCTTTTTCAGCAAGCAAACTAACAAATCTGTCAATACTCTAAATGTGACATGTAATGAAACAAGCGAACAAATTCCAAATAGCGAACAAGACTTTGAAGAATGTGAAGAGGATATGCAGCCTGAAGAGTTGACTGAAGAATTGGAACACTTTGAGAATAAGGCAAAGCCAAATCTGGATGAAACTGAGACGATAAACTTGGGGGATTCAGAATTGGTGAGGGAAACAAGAATCAGCGTCCATTTGACTCCATCCCAAAGGAAAGAATTGATTGATCTTTTGAGACAATACATAGACGTGTTCGCATGGTCATATGATGATATGCCGGGTCTGAGCACAGACATTGTTTCACATAGGCTGCCAATTGATCCATCTTGTCCTCCGGTAAAGCAAAAGCCAAGAAAGATCAAGCCTGATTTGAGTTTGAAAGTTAAGGAAGAAGTCTCCAAGCAATTTGAAGCCAATGTCATTCGAGTCACAAAATATCCCACTTGGTTAGCCAACATAGTACCTGTGCCAAAGAAAGACGGGAAAATCAGAGTATGTGTGGATTATCGGGATCTCAACAAGGCTAGCCCGAAGGATGATTTCCCTCTCCCAAACATTCACATTCTTATCGATAATTGTGCAAAGCACGAGTTGCAGTCATTTGTTGATTGCTTCGCAGGCTACCACCAGATCTTGATGGACGAGGAAGATGCTGAGAAAACAGCATTCATCACGCCCTGGGGAATATATTGTTATCGGGTAATGCCTTTTGGACTCAAGAATGCGGGAGCTACATACATGAGAGCTATGACTACCATTTTCCATGACATGATCCATAAAGAGATTGAAGTCTATGTGGATGATGTCATTATCAAGTCACGGAAGAGCTCGGATCACTTGACAGATTTGAAGAAGTTCTTTGACAGATTGAGAAGATACAATCTGAAACTAAATCCTGCTAAATGTGCATTCGGTGTCCCTGCCGGGAAGTTGCTAGGTTTCATTGTGAGTAGGAAAGGCATAGAATTGGATCCTTCAAAAATAAAGGCTATTCAAGACTTGCCTCCTCCTAAAAGTCGGAAGGATGTGATGAGTTTCCTTGGTAGGCTCAATTACATTAGCCGGTTTATTGCACAATCCACTGTGATTTGTGAACCGATATTCAAACTGTTGAGGAAAGATGCTGCTACCAAATGGACGGAAGATTGCCAACAAGCTTTTGATAGAATCAAAGAGTATCTGTCCAGTCCGCCTGTCTTGGTGCCCCCAGAACCTGGAAGACCATTGCTGCTATATTTATCTGTATCTGACAATGCATTTGGATGCGTATTGGGACAACATGATGAAACTGGAAAGAAGGAGCAGGCTATATACTACTTGAGCAAGAAGTTCACGCCCTATGAAGCCCGATATACTTTGTTGGAACGCACTTGTTGTGCCTTAACTTGGGTTGCACAAAAGTTGAGGCATTACTTGTGTGCATATACTACTTTTCTCCTCTCAAGGATGGATCCGCTCAAGTACATCTTTCAGAAGCCCATGCCCACTGGGAAGCTAGCGAAATGGCAAATTTTGCTAAGTGAGTTCGACATTATTTATGTTACTCAAAAGGCAGTCAAGGGACAAGCGTTAGCTGATCATCTTGCTGAAAACCCTGTAGATGAAGAGTATGAGCCTCTTAAAACTTACTTCCCGGATGAAGAGGTTTTGTTTATTGGGGAGGACATTTCAGAAGATTATCCAGGATGGAGAATATTCTTTGATGGGGCTGCGAACTTCAAAGGAGTCGGTGTTGGGGCTGTGCTAATTTCAGAATCCGGCCAACATTATCCAATCTCGGCAAAGCTCAGGTTTCCATGTACCAACAATATGGCAGAATATGAAGCTTGTATTCTGGGACTTAGATTGGCCGTTGATATGAACATACAAGAATTGTTGGTTATGGGGGACTCAGATTTAGTGATTCATCAAGTACAAGGTGAATGGAATGTCAAGAATGCGAAGTTACTTCCGTATCTGGAGTGCGTGAAAGAGTTGCGAAAAAAATTCATCAAGATTGAATTCAAACATGTCCCAAGAGCTCAAAACGAGTTCGCAGATGCATTGGCAACCCTGTCTTCTATGATTCAACATCCCGATAAGAACCACATAGATCCCATCAAGGTGAATGTACAAGCTCAACCTGCCTATTGTTTCCATGTAGATGAAGAATCAGATGGAGAACCTTGGTACTATGACATTAAGAGATATCTCGAGAATAGAGATTATCCGGAAGGCATAACCAGCATTCAGAAGAAGACACTTCGGAGATTGGCAAACCACTTTTTTCTAAATGGAGAAATCCTTTATAGGAGGACTCCAGATTTAGGATTGTTAAGGTGTGTTGACGCTCAAGAGGCAATCAAGTTGGTTGAAGAGATACACGGTGGCACATGTGGGCCACACATGAATGGTTTTGTTCTGGCAAAGAAGATTTTACGAGCTGGCTATTTTTGGATGACCATGGAAACAGACTGCATTGCTTTGTGAGAAAATGTCATCAATGTCAGATTCATGGTGACTTAATTCGGGTTCCACCAAATGAACTCAATGTGACGAGCTCTCCTTGGCCATTTGCAGCTTGGGGCATGGACGTCATTGGTCCTATTGAGCCAGCCGCGTCAAATGGGCATCGATTCATTTTGGTAGCTATTGATTACTTCACAAAATGGGTAGAAGCATCTTCATACAAGTCTGTAACAAAGAAGGTGGTGACGGACTTTGTTCGTAATAACATCATCTGTCGATTTGGAATTCCTGAGTCAATCATAACTGATAATGGAGCTAATCTCAATAGTAATTTGATGCGTGAGATATGCGAGAAGTTTAAGATTACTCATCGCAATTCCACTCCCTATCGACCTCAGATGAATGGAGCAGTTGAGGCAGCCAATAAGAACATCAAAAGGATATTGCGGAAGATGATTGATAACTACAAGCATTGGCACGAGAATTTGCCATTTGCCCTCCTTGGCTATCGCACCACGATCAGGACTTCAACTGGGGCAACGCCTTATCTTTTGGTCTATGGAACGGAAGCAGTGTTACCGGCAGAAGTGGAGATACCGTCTCTAAGAATTATACAAGAAGCTGAGTTGAGTGATGCCAAATGGGTACATAATCGGTATGAACAGCTGATGCTAATTGATGAAAAGAGAATGAATGCAGTTTGTCACGGAAAACTTTATCAGAATAGGATGGCCAAGGCTTTCAACAAAAAAGTAAGACCGAGGCAATTTACACCGGGGCAATTGGTTTTGAAGCGCATATTTCCACACCAACACGAAGCTAAAGGAAATTTGCACCTAATTGGCAAGGGCCTTACATGGTTCACCGAGTACTGACCGGAGGAGCATAGATTCTAGCTGAAATGGATGGTGAAGTTTGGCCGAAAGCCATCAATGCAGATGCCGTTAAGAGATATTATGTCTAGAAGCTTTTTGTTTTTTTTATTTTTGTTTATGTAATGTCTTTCCATGTAATCAAAACTACGAATGACCTAATTCCCTTGGCGGGACACGTAGGAAACCCACATCGGGTTTGGTCTTTTAAGTAGAAATCTCTAAAGATCCCATTTTGCTTGTAATGGAACTACGTTGCGACCTGATTCCCTCGGTGGGATACGTAGGCAGTCCGCATGGGCCTCGGTCACTTTATTAAAAGAAAATCCCAATTCCGTCTTTTTATATGTAACGAACTACGTCTGGCCTGATTCCTTTGGATACGTAGGCAACTCGTGGAGGGTTCGGCCCCTTAGTTAAAAACTTTTCAGAAATATATTTTATGAACTACGCTTGGCCTGATTCCCTTGGTGGGATACGTAGGCAGCCTATATAAGGCTCGGTCTCATCATGATGAAGCTTCAGTACTTCTCCTATGTCAGAAACTGGGACAATTTTAAGGGCATCATTGCGAGCAGGCGTCAAAGGATATCAAAGAGTATTCGAATCAACCCAGTCATCCGACAAAAGAAAGAACATTCGCTTTGGATAAAGGACGTTTGTGTTGTTTCACGACATGTCACAATTTAAAATTTGGCAGAATCCCTTTACAATTATACGCATACCTTATATATCTATTTATTTTACTTATATTTTTATTCTAAAAGGATTTTCAATCAAGTATTTTATATTATTCATTGGCCAAGATTTACGATAAATGGGGGTTGCAAGTCCAAAAGCGGAAGCAAGAAGTATCAAGACCCAGAGTTTCAAAGTCAACGCAAATCAACCTCCCCCAAAACTTATAATTTTTCTTTGAGTGCAGGTTTTTCAGATTAGCAGAAGTAGAAAAGTCGATAGCGATTACATCTTGGCGGGAATTATATCTCGAACGGTTTGCTTATAATATTTGGAAATATTATGTTTCTTATGTGATGTTGATTTTTAAATTCATTACTAAAGCTTTACAAAAGATTTCAAATACGTTAATTGCTCTGCACAAATAATTTCAAATGCACTGCACAAATGCTTTCCAACGCTTTAAAATGCATTACGCATGGCTTTAATTGTCTTTCAAATGCGCTGCACATGCACTGCACAAAATGCTTTCAAACGCTTTAAAATGCATTATGCATGGCTTTAATTATCTTTCAAATGCGCTGCACACGCACTGCACACATGGCTTTAATTACTTTGCATAAATGCTTTCAGAATTATTAAATACATACTGCACAAATGCTTCGCATAAATGCTTTAAATACACTGCACATGGCTTTCAATTATTGTCTAACGCATTGCACAAATGCTTTAAAATGCATCGCACAATCGCTTTAAATACGCCGCACAATTGCTTTGAATACGCCGCACAATTGCTTTAAATACGCCGCACAATTGCTTTAAATATATTGCACAACTATCTTTAATATATCGCACAAATGCTTTTCATAATGTATTGCTTTCATACACATTATTGGCTTCAAATGCCTCATTTTCATAAGTCATTGGCTTGAAAAGCCTCATCTTCATAAAATACTTGGTTTAAGGCCTCATTTCATTAATCATCGCCAAAGGCATCATTCTCATGAATCATTGGCCTAAAACCCATTTTTTCATAAGCTTTGTTTCATTAAATCATTTCAGCCTGCAAGGCCGCATTTTCGCAAATTGACGCCCAAAAGGTGTTGTTTGTTCATGAATTTATTATACATCGCTTTACATTTAATATTTACTTCCTAATTGCTTTGTCTAGTTTAAGTTTCGCAGGAGCATTAGCACAACGTGGAACTATTTCTAAGCAGCGAACTGGGGCAATTTGTGGGGAATGACGCTCAGACTCCCAACAAAGATCAAGGATCTACCTCGAACTTCGCTCGACTTTATTCTACTTACATCGACAGCTCGATGATTAAGTTCGCTCATTTCATTTTCTAAATTCTAAGGTCTAGAATATGTTTCCTAAATCATAATACCCAGTTGTCATCATAACTCAACACTGGGACAACCTTTTTGTATTCGTTATGATTCCTTGTTCATAGGGTATCATAATCGTTCAGGACTACAGACGGCCTGATTCTCATACAACCCAAGATATGTAGGCAACTCGGAGACCAGAGTTCGGCCACAACTCTTTCAAATTTCTTTCAAAATTTCCTTCATACTTAATTCTATCCATTGAGACAAAATTAGGTTACTAAGTCAACTTCTTTGCCCGAAAACTCTTACTTCGTCTCCGGTCAAAGAGGGACAAGCTGTTGACACCCAATTTTGTCCCATCTTTCTCCCCGTTTAATTCTTTAAGCTTCAAATAATTTTGATAATTTACAAGTTATTTTATTATAATTAGAAATCTATGTATTGCTATCGTCCTTATTTTTTGTGAATTTATCAATATAGTTCTACTACTATTATTATTATTACTTTATTATTGTTATTATTTTTATAAATCTAGCAGCGTGCTCGTTATTTTTAATTTAGCAAAGGACGGAGGCCGTCACCACCTTGACGGTCAATGTGACGGGCCGTCACACATGTGACGGACCGTCACTCAGACCGTCACCTTAAGGCAGTGGCACTGCCTTCTTTGCTAACTTGACGGCCAGGCTGACGGACCGTCAAGCCAGTGACGGACCGTCGCCTGGACCGTCACCTTAAGGCAGTGGCACTGCCTCTTTGCTGCCATGGTGCGACGGTGGGGGGTGACGGACCGTCATCACCTTGACGGACCGTCACGGCGGCCGTCACCCCTAGGCAGTGTTGCCCCTCTCCTTGACGGTCTATGTGACGGACCGTCACACATGTGACGGACCGTCACTCGGGCCGTCACTCTTAGGCAGAATCCTCTTTCTCCGTATTTCCTTCTGTTTCCGTATTTGCTCCCTTTTCCTACAAATACTTCTTTTTGATTTTCTAACTTTTCTAAACGTTATCGTAATTCCTACGATATTGATTTTGCCTAATATTTTTTATAATCATAAATAATTTATTTAATGGAATACGTTTTAATCTACGTGGATGCCACGTAAGCGCCACGTAAGCGCCCCAACAGTCATAAACACACGCTTCCCACACTTTTCCACACACCTAGCCTCTTCTCCGCCACGTGTCGCTCTTTTATTGGTTGGTCAAACTCATCCCAAAATCCAACTCACACCCTATTTGCTTGAACTACCAAAAATACCCTCACTTAAGCTACCCGAAATACCCTAAATACCCTCAAACCCTAAAATCAGATTAGTTGTATCCTTTCTCTCCTCTATACGCCGACCTCCCTCTCCATTTTTGGGGCGAAAAATTTCATCTCCCCTTGCCATGACAGACGCTCACCTCTCCATTTTCGTGCAATTCTTGATAACTCCATTTGGACCCTTCTCCTTCCCTCTGTCCCCATGACAGACGGCTTTTGTCATTACTTCATTTTTACGATTTTTTGAGGTTTGCAATAGCAATGGTCAGTTGATGTATAACCTATTCGGGCTAAGTTCATCTCTCCATGAATCTTCAAAGTCAGACGAAATCACGTGAAGCTGACGAGGTTCAAATTCGAATCTCGCTCAGAATCCCGCCCAAAATCCCCCCATGAACCCTAGCTTCGCCCCTATAAATACAAAGCTTTGACAACGTTTGAGGCATCAGTTTTCAGCTATCCAAACAACCATAAAGTTTTCTTTTTTTCATGAACAACTGCTCCTTGGATCTCTTATTTGTTCTGGAGTTCTTGTCGCATTTGTTGGTTTGATTTCGTCGAGTTTCGAGTGTAGATCCGTGGTCAAGAACGCTCCAAGTTTGCTGCTCCGAAACAGGTGAAAATACGACCTTATTCTCCAATCTTTAGTATTTCTTTTCCTTTCTTTGTTGTCAAAACTTGTGTAGGAAGCATGTTGTAATCTTACACTCCTTTGATCATATGAATATGCCTGTTTTTGGTGCCTTTGATTCATGTTCAACGACTTTTTCTTAAAGTTTTGGTTTCGTTGGAATTTTTTTTGTGTGAAGGAAACAATGATGTTCTATTAAAAAATGATCAATCTGTTAACCTTTTTTGTATAATAGTACTCCCTTTAATCTCTTCAGTAGTATACTATTCGGAAACAAAAAAAAAATGGATGTACCAATATATGTTATTTAAAGTTATGAGATTCGAGATGTTATTCCCCTGTTTTAACTATTTAAGTAAAAAAATAGAACACTAAAAGTGAACAGATCTCCTTGGCCAATATATCGTTTCTTTAGCTAGTATCTTGGTTTAAGCTTCACGTCCATAGAATTTGTGGAGACAGATTGGTAATTGTTTGTGAATTCCAATGACTCGTTGCTACATGACGATAAGTTGTAGGTCTAAGAATCATATGTTTAGCTATGATTTGGAAGTTATTTGAGGATTCATGTTAAAAGAATATGTTTTCCCTCTTTAGTAACGTATTCTGTTTTTATGCTAAAAAATGTTGTTTATAAGTTTGTTCTTTTCAATATTAGTATATGTTTAGGCTCTAATCTAGTTTTCATGCGTATCATTCTTTTAAGACAAAGACTTTATGCTCTAAATGACATTACTTCTTCCCGAAAGTATGAATGTGAGTTTTTAATAATTTCCATATGTGTTCATGATAGGAATGAAGATATAAAGATAGTGATTTAGTATATTTTATATGTTTCAGTAGTAGCCTGCTCTTCCCTTTTTCTCTATTCAAATCAGATGCCCCTTTTCTAATATCAGTTCTTTTCTTATTTTCACATGACTTGATGGAGTTGCGGAGAGTCTCAAATGAGACTCAATATCATTGTAAAATGAGTACACTCACATTTCGCCCTTCGAGCATATCTCTTGTCTTCCCGCTTGTGTCCGAACAATGAATAGGAGGGAGAGGAAAAGGATCTGAAATGTTGCTTCCTTCATCGTTCTCTCTTTCTCCGTTCTCTCATCCGAACAAGAGGAAAAAATGAGAGCGGGGAGATACTTCTTTCGTTTCCTCTTCATTATACTTGTTATTGATTATGTTATGAATTTTGTTGTCTTACTTAGTTATTCTACTCTTATTTTGATTTCATCGATAATGATTTAGGCCTAGAGTACTTGAACCTTAGAAAGGGTAGATAGCTATATATGATAATGGGAGCATGTAGTTAGTTCTTTATTTCGTATATATACATTATGCGCATCTATGATATTTTTGAAGTATTAGAAATCAAGCTTGTTATAACCTTTATTTCCCTCACTCTTTACTCCGCAAAAAAATAAATAAGAGAGAATCCCGTTGTTATGTCAAACGACTTTGCTTACTAAAAGTATCTTCTTTAAACAGATTTTAGTTAAGTGAAAGGAAAACGCAGCTCTTTTAAGGACTTAAAACGAAGGTTATTTTAGTATAAAATGCAGTTTTTCTTAAGGTAAAAATGCAAGTTTTAAACAAGTTCGAACGTGCAGATTTTTGGCTAAAAACACAGTCTTACGAAGGTTAAAAATGCAGATTTTTCAAAGGTAATTTTTAGTTGTTTTAAAAAGGCAAAACAAGGATTTCTTGGTGGTTAAAAGTGCAGATTTTTTAGAGCAAAAAACGTAGTTTTATATTAGTTAAATTGCATATCCTTTAAATATTTTCGGTTAACTTAATTGATACTTAATCTTTTGGGTTATTTTGATTCAACGCACTTTTCTAAGTATAAATAAAGTTATTTTCTACATACTTTTGCCTTCACTATTATTAATATCATTTATTTAATTTTCCTACATTTCATTCTTTAAAGAATTTTCACAAGTTATCTCTTCTTATCACATTTAAGGTGTTATATGTATATTTTCTCAAATAGAAGTAGGAGGCATTTTAGATAATTTACTTGTTATTTATTTTAAAATTATATCAAGTTAGTTAATTAATTGTGGCAAAAATTTGGTTAAAAGGACTAGACTTTTTCCTTATAAGAATTAAGTAGATATTTAATTTTGAAATGCTTTCATCTTTCAAAGATGTCTTTGAGTCTAAAATTTGATTATTTTTAATTTGTTGATTTTAATTAGATTAACCTAAGTTTAGCCGGTTAACCGTAATTTCGCGAATTTTAAAGAATGCTTAATACCTTCTCTTTAGAATAGTTAGAATCCTTACTTAGAATCTTAAGTTTAGTAGACCTTAAAATGAAGTCTTTTATTTGCTTTAATCGCATAGTTAATTATAGGTGTCCTAATTCACCGTAAGACTAATTAGGTGGCGACTTCCTTTTATTTAATTTAGAAGTTTTCAATACGTTGTACACCGTTTCGACCTCGGTTAAAATGGGGTATAACAACAAGCACTCCCTTTCTGGCACTTGTTACTGCAACCCCCACAATGCCTTTTGTGAAACATAGTGTTAACACACGTCCCTCTACAACATGTCTCATTGTACCTGCATTTCTTCCCACATAATCCACAATTTTGCCTGTCCACAAACACGTTTACACACTTCTTCTTGCAGCAAAATGGCCCCGGGCTACCTTTGGCGCGACATATTCTAGGGTTCTTGTTACATTTCACTCGTTTATGTATGATTTTCGACTTGTAATAATAAGGTGATTTGTGTGCTAGAAGAAAACGACTAGCCCCTCGATTAATAATGGATGATGATGAACTTTCATCAGTTTCATTCAAAGGGACTTCATATGATTCAACCATATTATAGTCATCTTTTACGGGCATTTCTTCTTCTAATTTATCGACTGATGAGGCTACTGAAAGTATAGCCATTATAATGGCTAACAAAATGAAATGTTTCATGCAATTCATGGCTAACGAGATGAAAATTAAAAGAATGCAAATATTGAGAGAATTGTTAATTTGGATGGGATTGGAGAAGGAATGGAAAAGTATTATATAGAGGAACTACTTGACTCATTGTTATGCTAGTGGAGTGGTGCACTGCTAAGCTAAGAAGACATGTAAAGTCAAATAGTTAACAAAAATTAGGCACATGTTCTTAATTACTTTCTCTTTAATTAATCGCATTTTAATATTATACTACAAGCCTTCTGCATTTTAGTTGACAACATATGATTTTGCTCCTATAGCCCTATTTAATTAACTAGTTTAGTTTAGAATACGTGTTTTGCACAAGATGCAGAAAAATATTTAAAAGTAGTAACTGATATTAAAATAAATGTTACATCTATTTAAATGATATAAATAAATATTGTATCTCAAATGTGTTATTGTTTATTGTATATCACTTGATCTTTTTTTGTAAATGATTTATTGGGTTTATATTTTTTTTTTATCGTTTTAGTTGTAATTTTATCATAATAAAAAAAAATTGTAGACATTAATATTTTTCTTTAAAGTGCAACATATATTTATTCATGTGAAACATTATGTTGCAGAAAATACAGTTCAATTTGACATTGTGATTTATTTATTATCATTATAAATCATAAATATATTTAAATCAATGAATTATCCTTCTAAATTATGATCGGGAAACAGTTTTCACTTTCATATAATGATTTTTATTTTATTTTATATAAGTATGATTCCGACAAAAAAATATTAACTTACTTATATTAGTATGTGTATAAATAAATTAAGAAAGATTTTGTTTTGTTAAATCTATGTGAATGGCAGTCCGAATCGTTTCTGCAGTTTTATAAATTAGGCAATTAAGGTTGAATTTTGTCGTGTTGACTTTTATATATACTCCATAGTCTATCATAACAGGTATAGAAGCACTTATAAAGTACCAAAGTACATCCACCTTTTTCTTTAAAGTGTATACACTTTGACTTGCGAGATACTTCCTCCGGCCCGTTTTACTTGTTCATTATATTAAAAATACTTGTCACTTTTAGCATATTAAGAGAATTTTTTTCATGTTTATCCTCAATTACTTGTTCCCCAAATTATTTTTCAAGATCTTAAATTATATATCAATTAATATAAATACTATGATAAAATACTCATATTAATCATATATCAATTAATATGGATATTGTGTAAAGTTCAAATAGTGAATAATTAAAAGTGAGCAGAGGGAGTAATATACTCTTGAAACTTATTTAAGAGTTGACCCACTCAGGGGCGGATCTAGAGGGTAGCGAACTAGGGGATTCATCCGAACCCCCTCGGTTAAAAATGTACACAGTATATATAAGGTATTTTTTTTAAAGAAAATTATGTATATATATAGATTTTTGAACGTCATGAAGATAAGATTAGGGGTTGGCTTATGGTCGAGGGGGTTCAAAATTTACCTTAAGGTTTCAAGTTCAAATTTCAAGCATTACATTTTTATTTTCCAAATCCCCTGGATAGACCAACTAATTGCCTTCTCCCCAAGTAAAAATAGAGAATCTTTTTCCCCATAATGCCTACTTTTTCTTTATCGTTTTCCATTATATCATCGCAAATTCAGGAAGAAAGATCGAAGGTGTGGTGGTGGTGGGGGGTGGGTAGTGGTGGTGGTGGGGGTGGGGGTAGTCTAATGATTGCAAAAAGATTGTGGGCACTTTCTCCACAATAAAAGTTCCTTAATTAGTTCCATCATTGAAGTACATCAGTATAATATATAGGAAATTAAATAGAACATAATTATAAGCTTACATGCCTAATTATCTCGGCATTTATTTGTTCACACAGTACATTTATTTGTATAGCTAAAGTATTATGCTTTCACCCCTTGCCTTTCTTGGCTTGCATTTGTTATGTCAAACTATTCCACAATGTCCTGCATATTTTTTACCAAACAAAGCGTTAACACAGAATCCTTTGCAACAAATCTCATTGAACTTGCACTTGTTCCCACAAAATCCACAGTTCTCTTTGTCCACTAAGAAGTTCTTACACTTGTTCTTGCAACAAAAAGGCCCTGGACTACCCTTAGCAAGACATATTTTAGGATGTTTCTTGCATTTAATAATTTTTTTGCCAAATATTCTCTCATGAATTTTCCAGAAATGAATTTTTTCCTTAGCAATAGAATTACTTATAGTCTCTTTAACGGTTGTTTCTTGTGTATCTTTTACTGCTTCAGCTATATTATTTTTGTCTTCATCTTGATCTTCTTTCAACATTGTTTGTTCTTGAATTGATGCTGAAAGGTTGCAAGCAAATGCCATGAAAATGGCAAGAAAGAATAAGAAGAGAGTTAAGTTCTTCATGATTAAGGGGAAAATGCAACTTTTTAATGTGTCTTAATTTTTGAGGGAAGTATATGAGCTAGAAGAATATTGGATGGGTTGTGGAGAAGAATGAAGGTGAAGGGTATTTATATTTGAATGGAGATATTGGTTGTATTAAGGTTCTTGATTAAATAATGAAGAAAGCACGACAAACATTCTATGGATGGAAAGATTGTGACTCACCCATAAAAAAACTGGTAGAAACGTAGAATGTAGCATAAGTTGGTGGATAACTATATTTAATTTGGATTTCTGTATAAAGAATTAATGATACATATTTCTCATCCAAGTAAAAATTTGAGGAAATGAAGACAATAGAAAATGAGGTGGAGCCTCATCCTAAAATTATGATTATGGATTTGGAGTTTTTGAAAAAAATCTTAAGGAGATAGTCAATTGTACAAGAGGTTACAATTCGAGTGATCACAATATCATGAGTTAATTTGAATTCTAACTCCTAACAAGTTTTGTCCCTCGTCTTTCCATTATAACTGTGTAAAAACAAAAACATTAATTACTCCCGTTTTAATTTATTTGTCATTTTTCGTTTCTCGATAGTTAATTTGATTAAATTTTGATATGGTCAATGTATAATTTGAATCGAAAAAATGATTTTGTAGTCCTTTGCAAACTTATTTTTAGTTTTATATTCTTTTTACGAGAGATCTTCATTCTCACACAAAAAATCTGAAAAAAATCATTTTGAGTTTTTAATTTGTAAGTGACCATAATATCATTTTTTAAGGCCCTAACAATTTTCTCTGGCATGTTATTAGGAATTTATCTTTACATGGGAAAATGATAGAAAAAGAATGTTGCTTCCATTTTTTAGCTCCTTATACGCTTCAAATTCTCTACGTAAGAGTATGTCTCAATTACTAGAATGGTCATTTATATATCATAATTCAAAATCATTCAAGAAAATTACACTCACTATTCTTAAGGGAAAGAAAAGAATTGGTGGCAATTACGTATACGTATTAATGTAATTATTATATGATTCTTAGTTAACTTTCTTAATTAAGTGGTGTGTCACATCCCAAAAATTCATTTATTTTGAAATGGAGGAAATACCTTACAAATGCATAATATTGTTGTTTCATGCTTCAGATGTCCAATTTTGAGCATGCAAGGGATCGGACATCTCTGTGAGATATATGGAGAAATGTGCTTTTTACATGGTTATGAAAAATTCTCGTATGAACTAGCTTTTGATATTGAGTCAGTATAATTAGCGAAGATCACAAAGCTAGTCAATTGAACCTCCATATGGTAGCTTATTTCTTCTTATTTCATCCATAATTATTTATTCAGCTATTGGTATAAATTGATATTCCCTCCGTTTTAATTTGTTTGGCCTACTTTCCTTTTTAGTACGTTTCAAAAAGAATGTTTCTTTCCTTTTTTAGCAACTCTTCAATTTCAACTTTTCAAATGGCATGTTGAAGACCACAAGATTAAAGAACATTTTGATACATTGTATTTGACTTATCTTTAATTTTTAACCACATGATTCAAAAGTCTTCTTTATTTTCTTAAACTCCGTACCAAATTAAAATAGGTCAAACAAATTGAAAAGGAGGAAATACTAAGAAAGAAACAACTCCCTTTATAACAATAATAATTAAGTGTACAATTTTATATGTGTACAACTCCCGTGTTTCTATCCAGTATTACCATCCTATGAGAGAACAAGAATGAAACAAATTAATTAAACAACTAATTTTGTGGCATAGCCTTTATTTGCTACGCAATAAAAGGAATCACTACCTACAATCAAATACTATAATTTGAACAGTAATTTCTAGAGAACCAAATAAATAATTTAATGATCGTCCTTAATTACTACTACATGTATGAATACTCTAATCAATTTGCATAGCTGCACATTCCATAGACACAAGCACTCCCTTTCTGGCACTTGTTACCACAACCCCCACAATGCCTCTTGTGAAACATAGTGTTAACACATTGCCCTCTACAACATATCTCATTGTACCTGCATTTCTTCCCACAAAATCCACAATTTTGCCTGTCCACAAACACGTTTACACACTTCTTCTTGCAGCAAAATGGCCCCGGGCTACCTTTGGCACGACATATTCTAGGGTTCTTGTTACATGTCACTCGTTTTTGTATGATTTTTGACTTGTAATAATAAGGTGATTTATGTGCTAGAAAACGACTAACCCCTCGAATAGATGATGAACTTTCATTCAAAGGGACTTTAACCATTTCTTCTTCTAATTTATCGACTGACGAGGCTACTGAAAGTATAGTGAATGATGCCATTATAATGGCTAACAAAAAGAAAATTTTCAAGCAATTCATGGCTACTTGTGATATTATGTAAATATTGAGAGAAATGTTTGGATGGGAATTTGAGAAGGAATGAAAGAGTATATATAGAGGAAAAATGAATTGCATAGAGGAACTATTTGACTTGTGTTTTGCTAGTGGAGTGGTCTTTGTTTAACGGCTAACCTAAGACGACATATGTGAAGTCAAATAGTTAACCAAAATTAGGCACTTGGTTGAACAACAATGTGTTCTAAATTAGTTTTTGTATTTAATTAATCGTATTTTATAGTAAAAGCAAGATTTTGTTTTGTCAAAACTATGTGAATGGCAGCCCCATGCCTTTCTGCTGTTTTATTTTGGCAAGGTTTAATTTGACGTGTCGACTTTTACATATATAATAATAATAACAGGTATAGAAGCACTAAAGTACACCTTTTCTTTTTAGCGTATGCACTTCAACTTGCAATATAATATATTGCCTGCTCCCCAAGTTAAAAATACTTGGAAGAATTTAACTTAAATGCATTACCATTGTAAACAAATTTTATTTCTATCATATATTTTAATCTGATGTGGACAAGTAAGGCTTACTCAAGCGGTTGAGCATCTTCACCATTGACGGAGTAAATGGGAACACTATAGATCCTCCTAAGGGGTGGGGTGGGAAAAAAATCTGATGTGATAAATTTCTTTGTTTATTTAATGTTGTTTCGTATACTTCATAATTTAATTTGTACTGCACAATTTTTTTTTACTCCCCTGGCTTTAAGATATTGCGAGAGATTTTCTTAGATCTTGTTAAACAAAATTGTTTCCGAAACTTGGTTTAAATAACCAAAATATCAAATTTTCCAATACTTAAACAAAAAAACGATACAGTTGGATTTTAAATTTAAGCGACTATGGATCAATTGTTTTCCCTTATTAGCCTATGAATTGACAACATTTGTTTAAACATAGACATTAACCATATCGCACAGTTATTTTTGTAAAATTGATGATTAATTCTTCATGAAAACAAAAAATCAATAATCTGTTTAAACGAAGTCGTTCAGTTGGAACTCCTGAAGATAAGTTTTATCATTATCATAATATATTAATGATAATTTTGAAAAATTAATCAAATCCCTATTGCATCACTTGTTTTAATTTGTTGAAAGTACCTATTACTATCTTAATTAGTAATTAATTAAACAAAAGTTTGAGGAATTTATTAAAGATTTGCAAATACCCCCACCCCCAATAATGCTTACATTTCCTTTTTGTTTTCCATTATATCATTGCAAATTCAGGACAAAACCGAAGGTGTGGTGGTGGTTTTGGGGGGGGGGGGTTCTTTATTGCAAAAAGGCTGTGAGCACTTTCTCCAAAATAAAAGTTCATTAATTAGTATCCATAATTCAAGTAAATACACATAAATCATAATTATAAGCTTACATGCCTAATCTCAGCATTTATTTGGTCATACAGTACATTTATTTGTTCATAATTATGCTTTCACCGTTGCCTTTCTTGCATTTGTTATGTCAAATTATTCCACAATGCCCTGCATATTTTTTACCAAATAAAGCGTTAACACAGAATCCTTTGCAACAAATCTCATTGAACTTGCACTTGTTCCCACAAAATCCACAGTTCTCTTTGTCCACTAAGAAATTCTTGCACTTGTTCTTGCAACAAAAAGGCCCTGGACTACCCTTAGCAAGGCATATTTTAGGATTTTTACTGCATGTAATAAATTTTTTTCCAAATATTCTCTCATGAATTTTCCAGAAATAAATTTTTTCCTTAGCAATAGAATTACTTATAGTCCCTTTAACGGTTGTTTCTTGTGTATCTTTTACTGCTTCAGCTATATTATTTTTGTCTTCATCTTGATCTTTTTTCAACATTGTTTGCTCTTGATCAATTGATGCTGAAAGGGTGCAAGCAAATGCCATGAAAATGGCAAGAAAGAAGAAGAAGAGAGTTAAGTTCTTCATGATTAACTATTAAGGGGAAAATGCAACTTTTTAACGTGCCTTATTTTTTAGGGAAGTATGAGCTAGAAGACTGGATGGGTTGTGGAGAAGAATGAAAGTGAAGGGTAATTTATAGATAAATATTTTGAATGGAGCTATTAGTTGTTTTAAGGTTCTTGATTAAATTATGAAGAAAGCACGACAAACATTCTATGGATGCAAAGATTGTGACTCACCCAAAAATGCAAAACTGGTAGATACCTAGAAAGTAATAGAAGTTGATGGATAGTAAGTTATATTTTGGATTTCTGTATAAATAAATGTCACCATTTCACTTTTTAATTAACCCAAGTTATTTACAACTCACCAGAACATCTAAGAAGTAGTTAAAACGAGAACAAAATTTTGGTGTGAGTTTTGTAATTAAATGAAGATCAAACTACTAGAATTCCAAATCGATTTTATTTTTTAAAAGAAGATATGTCTAGCTCTTCGCAATATATAAGGTAATTTTATTCAACAAAATAGACTTTTGAGTTGTTATAAAGATCCATTACAAATTACTTTTTTGTTCTTTTGCTCTTTATGAGATGGAGAAAATAGCTATAAGCTTAAGGAAAGAAAACGCCACAATAATTAATAAGTCTGTTGTATATTATATATGAACTCAAAGCACAAACAATTTCTTAATTTATTCTAGTAACCATTTATTTCAAGGAAGTATATATAAATTTTTCATCTATACGAGAGCTAAATTCTATAATATGTGGTTACACCACGTAATACAACATAGTTGATGTATATTTACCATATACACAAACACATACTTAAGTTCCTAATTAACTTGACACCAATTAATACGTATAATTAGCAGCAAGTGAATAAGCTGCTATTAATTAGCCCTCTAATTATTAATTAATTAAGCATAATTGCACATTCCATAAGAACAGGAGCTTCCTTTCTTGCATGAATTGTTGCACTTTCCACAGTGTCTCTTGTTGAAATATGTATTAACACACCATCCTTCACAGCACATCTCTGAATACCTACACTTTTTACCACATTTACCACAGTTAAATCTATCAGTCATAACATTAACACATTTTTTTCTACAACAATCTGGTCCATGACTTCCCTTGGCAGCACAAACCCTAGGGTATTTGTCACATGTGTACACGTTATAACGACGAAAAGAGACGTTTCCTCTTTGATATGTTGCATCATTTTTTTCATCAAGAACTGATTCTTGGCTAGACAATGAAGGAAAGAGAGTAAACATAGTGGCGATTGATAGAAGAAGAACAAGTAGGAATGTGAATGACTTCATTTTTTGAGTCTAGGGGCTTGTACTTTGTACCTATACTTTTAATTGTGATTAACTAGCTCTATGTGAAGATGGAGGAACAATACAAATAATGTGGTATTTATAGAGAAGATTAAGTAGAAATTTGTAAATGGTGGTCTTTGTCATAGCCGTTAATTACACAAAAATTAAGTCATGAAAGTTTGGTAAAAGAAGGAACGAAATTGTTTGAAAATTGACATATATTTTCAAGAATAAGAAATAATTAGGAGATGAACCATAAAATTGTGGATCAAATCTAGAGCCAGGAATTTTAGTAAAGAGCTAAGATTCAAAAAAATGCAAGAAGGCCATCGCTAAAGCAAATGTTCAACTATTTTTACCACTACTCTATAAATTTTCCTTATGTACAAGGAGATTCAACACTTTATATGTTTACGAAAAAAATTTATTACCCTCATCGATAAATATATATATAAGTAGTAGTAGCCTAATATAATTTTGGGCAATTCACGTCAATCAAACCTAGTTATCAAATTTGAATTGGCTAAGGCACGTTGTCTATTTCCCCAATAATAGCATTCTTTTTCTTTTTTGGTAAATTATTTTTATAAACTATGTTAGATACATGAACTCCATCCAACTTTGACAACTTACTAGTTAATCAAGATTTTCAACCCAAATTTATTTAGATGTAAAAATAGTTGAAAACAAGTTGGTTTCTTTCCTTTTATTCCTTTTTATATATTTATTGCCTTTTTCCTGTATAACAATTTCTATTTTGGTCGTAGTTGATAGTAGTTTGCAAGCCGAGTACTCCCTTTCTTCATATTCGAGTTGGTGCACCCCTTAAGAAATAAATAAAAGGGTGATTTTACTATATAACCCTCTAAATATAATAAATTTAATACTTTGAAAAATACATTGGACAAATGATCATAATTAATAATAAGGGTAAATTATCTATTGATTTTCTAAACTGGACAAATAAACATGAACATCTATTTTTAATATATTGGATAAGTAAAAATTAACGGAGGGAGTAATAAAACACGCTAATAAGAATTTGATAAGATAATCAAGGATAGTGGATACCTAAAATTGTATGTAGGGATAGTAGATGAATGAAGCAAGTAATCAAATTCCGTTAACCTGAAAATTAGAGCTTTTTTTCTTCAATTTATCAGTTACATGTGCACTAATTATGCAGACTTTTAGTACTACACGTTCATCTTTGCCTTCTGGCTAGCTTGTGTTGAAATGCTAGTCAATTTGCTCGCTTATATTTGGATAATATTAAAAGTAGCTGATTTTGATTTTGACATACTAACAACTTGCTTCAACTATTTACACCCTTTCACTTTACTTTTTCTTTCATTTTAAAAGCTAATTTTATCGAAAATACTTGGTCATAAAAAATATAGAAAATTCTCATAGCTTAAGTTATGTCAATAATATTGTCCTTAAAGATATTTCACCGGTAAAAGTGTATTTTCAAGATTCAACAATCTCTTCTAATATATAACTCACGAAAACTACAAAAAATTCATTTAAAAAGAAAACCCAGCACATTGATAAATTGTGGAAAAAAGTAATTTGTCTCTATCACTATCTACCAAAAAGAAAGAATACAAATATATATGAATATCACCATGAAATTTCAAGAATCAAACGAATATCACCATGAAATTTCGAGGCTAGAGGGTTTGCTGCGACGCTAAAAAGGATTAATAGCTATGGATATAAGGAAAACAAATTAAAAATATAAAGGATTTGTTACCATTAACCACGAAGTACCATAAGTAACGAAGGAACAAATGAAGTTTCCATCATAATTATTGTCATAATGACAATTCAAAGAATTAAGAATAATGTCTGTTACAATAGTAATTGCAGATTTTAGAATATGATACAATAGTATATATGTATCAAAATGTTTTTTTTTTAATTTTGTGGTCTTAAATATGTCATGTGAAAAGCAGAAATTAAAGAGTTGTTAAAAAGTGAATAGAGTCATTCTTTTTTAAACGGACTAAATAAAAAAAATTAAAACGAAAAGAATATTTTATTCGTATTATGTATTTCCTTCACTTTGGTAAAGAAAACAAACTAAAACATATCATCATGTGCATACATACACTTATTCTAGGCAAAATAGAAGTTGGGGGTTTGATATCTAATTTAATTTGATTTTTCAGATCTTAATCAATCGAAGCTCATTGTTTCTTAAGTCTCAAACACAATAAAGTACAAAGTCAAGATTCTGAATAATATTACACGTCACTCGTATATATTAATCAAATGCAAAGAACATTTTTAGTATAAAAAGGACCGAATTTATGTTCAAATTAAAGTATATACTACATATAATAAAATGAAAATCCAATTACCATAAGAAGATTGAGACATGAGAGACGATGAGGCCCAATCGATTTGAATCTAAAAGAATTAAATGAAATAAGATATTAAAATCCATCTTTTTTGTTTAGTACTATATGTGTATTTATGCACATAATATATTTTAATTTATTTTCTTATCAGATAATTAGTGAAGAAGATAAATAATGAAAAAATGATAAGTTAAAGGTGCTAATCCCACATATATATATATATATATATATATATATATATATATATATATATATATATAAGAGTTATAGATAAGGTGATGTGGCACCTCTTTATGGCCTCCATCATATTTATCTTTTTTTGAATTTTTTTCTTCATTATTTTCATTAATTAATTTATTTAATAATTAAAAAAATATCATATTTATTATATCTAATTATATCTCATGAGTTACAAAAAACTTCTATCTATTTGTATTCTTTACCTAAATAACATGTCTTTTCAACTTTCTTCTACTCAATTCTTATTATTTAACTAATCTATAAATAGCATGATCTATGGAATTGTTGGATGCACATTTTTTCCTTTTTTTCCTCCTCCTTTTTTATTAGTGTATTTTTTTCTCTTTTCTTTTTAGTTTTTCTCCTTCATTTTTTTTTCATCCACCATGTATTTAATAATCAAAAAATATGATATAGAAAAGATGATGTGATAAATTATAGATATATATTTCTATTTTTTTTTGTGTCATAATAGCCAAATAAAAGTTCATCAAGATGAAAAGGAAGTTTGATGGTGGTGTAACATTCATCAAAGAGAGATGGTCAAATTAGTTTTGTACAAGTTTATCAAGATGAAGAATGAAGTTTAATGGTGGTGAAAGATTCATCGAGAGAGATGATCAAATTAGGTTGGAAAAATAGAAGTTTGAATAATTTACAAATATATACATGGATACACTTATTGTTGCTTATTTTTATATTTTTAATTAATTATTTCTTCAAATACAAAATATGTATTCTCCTAGAACAAGACTCTATTGTAAAGTTCTACATTTTGTGTATCAAGGGCAACATGAAATGATCTTCAATTTATTATTTTATTGCAACATAAAATTTATAATTGGTATCATTATATAAATTTTTACTTTTTAATTATATAATTTATCTCTCTCTCTCTCTCTCTATCTATCTATCTATCTATCTATCTATCTATCTATCTATATATATATATATATATATATATATATATATATATATATATATTAATTGTGGTCTGTCAAAGAAAATGTGACATAGTTTTCAATCATAGATTCCACTCTTTTGCCTTTTTCAACTCTTTTTTCATTCAATCTTCTTCCTCTTTTTTTTTTTTTTTTTTTTTTTACTATTTTTTGTTGAGATAATGCATAAGTACCACCCTAAACTATAGGTGAAATTTCAACGACACACCTTAATTATACAAGGGTCCTATTACCCCCTAAACATTATTTTTCTGTATTTCTTTACACCTTATATGCTGACGTGGAGTCATAACTCAATCCAATTAGTTGGGGTGATATACACACGCTGCCACATGTATAAATGATTTTTTTCAATTTTTAAAATTTTTATTTTATTTTATTTTTTAATAAAAAACTTCTTCTAATTTTCTTTGCCTTGTATTTAAAATAAGTCAATACACGTAAAATAAAATTATTTTTATTTGTCTTGTATTTAAAAAAATTTAAAAGAATAAATTTTTTTATATTTTTCTTTGCCTTGTATTTTAACTTTGCTTAAATACACGTAATTTTTTTATTTTTTTTACTTTCTTTCATTTTTTTCTATTACTTTTATTATTCTTTTTATTTTCTTTATCTTTCGTTTGGATTTAATTCCAAATGCCTTGTAATTAAATATGTTAATTTTGAATGAATACCAAAAAAATAAAAGAAATTAAACTTTAAAAAATATAAAAAATAAAGGTTACTTTTTAAAAGAATCATTATTTTTTTAAAAATATATACGGATTTTTTCAAATTAAGTAAAAGTGAAAAGACAGGAAATTAATGAAAGAAAAAAAGAAAATAAAATTTAGAAGGGAATAAATTTTACAAAGAAAAAAAGAAAAATAATTAAATATGTATAAGTTTTAATGGTAATAATTATGTGTATCAACTAATTGTAAGATGTCCAATTAAAAAAGGACATGTGTCCAATATAATCAGATTTTTTTTATGTTTTTGCCTCTCACTTACTTTTAAGAGAGTGAACACACTCTTTGTGCCACATCAGCATTAAAGGGTGTATTTATTACACTTTAAAATAGTTTAGGAGGGTAATAGGAACCATGCATAGTTAAGATGTGTCGTGGGATTTCACCTATAGTTTAGGGTGGTACTTATGCATTATCTCTTTTTTGTTTAAAGTGTATTTAATGACTATTTTACATTTTAATTGTCATTTCAACTCTTTGTGTTAACAAACTAAAAGGTTATTCCTTTAAATTTCTTAATTATATTAAATGTGTTATAATTAACTCTTTTATTAACATTTAGAAGAGAAATATTTAGATTATGTCAAATTAGTTTATCATTATATTTTATCTTCTTTGTAAGTTATTTTGATTTTTTCTTTAATTCTTTTGATAAAAAATTTAATATGTTTTTGAGGTTATAATAAATTTATTCTAAAAATAGTTGTTATTCTTTTACATTTTCTATTCTTTAAATCTGAAAAGAGTGAATTAACTCGCATTTTCTTCTAATATTTTTTTATGAATAATAATGTTTGGTAGCATATGTAGGTTAAATAATGACTCTTATCATTTTTTTTATCTCACTGATTTAGGTTATTAGGTGAAAAAAATAACTATTTATTCTTCTTTATTATATTACTCATTGCACATTTATTTTGGATATTAAGAATAATCAGTAGTACCTAGAAGAGAATGTATAAAAGAAATATGATATATATATATATATATATATATATATATATATATCTAATAAAACTACCTTTCTATTACCTAGAAAACTATTTATCTTTTGTTTCATTTAAAAAAAAACTTCATACTTTTTATTAATTAATTTGTTTAATAATTAAAAATAATTCTATCATATTTATTGCAACTAATTATATCTTATGATTTACAAAAATCCTTCATTTATTTGCATTCTTTACTTAAATAATATGTCCTTTCAACTCTCTTCTACTTAATTTTTATTATTTAATCAATCTATAAATAATAATTAACTATTAATTTGTTGGATAGTCATTTTTGTTTTCTCTTCTTTTTTTTATTAGTATGTATATATTTTTTTCTTCATTGATGATATGTTTAATAATGAAAAAATAGAAATAGAAATCATGATGTGGAAATATGACTACTACTTTAATGAAGATCGCAGATATATTCTTTAGAATTTTTTCTTGAACAAAAGTTCATCAAGAAGAAGAAGAAAGTTTCATGGCGGTATAAGATTAATCAAAGAGAGATGGTTAAATTAGTTTGGTACAAGTTCATTAAGATGAATAAAAAAAATTAATGATGGTGGAAGATTCATCGAGAAAAAAAATCATATTAATTTGAAAAAGTAGAAGTTTTAAATATATATTAATATTAATATATAAAAGTTTATAATATATAAAATATATACTATAATATATATCATATATAATAGTATATATATACGATATTAATATACCTACTTATATTACCTAGAAACTTATTTATCTTTTGTTTCATTTTAAAAAAAAAAGCTTCATACTTTTTATTAATTAATTTGTTTAATAATTAAAAATATTTCTATCATATTTATTGCAACTAATTATATTTTATGAGTTACAAAAAACCTCCATCTATTTGCATTCTCTACTTAAATAATATGTCTTTTCAATTCTCTTCTACCTAATTCTTATTATTTAATCAATCTATAAATAATAATTAACTATTAATTTGTTGGATAGTCATTTTTGTTTTCTCCTTTTTTTATTAGTATATTTTTTTTTGATTTTTTTCATTGATCATGTGTTTAATAATAAAAAAATAGAAATAAAAATCATGATGTGAAAATATGACTACTACTTTGATGAAGATAGTAGGTATATTCTTCAGAATGTTTTCTTGAACTAAAGTTCATCAAGAAGAAGAAGAACGTTCGATGGCGGTGTAAGATTAATCAAAGGGAGATGATTAAATTAGTTTGGTATAAATTTATTAAGATGAATAAAAAAAAATGGCGGTGGAAGATTCATCAAAAGAAAAAATCATATTAATTTGAAAAAGTAGAAGTTTATATATATATATACACACACACACACAACCTTTCTATTACCTAGAAAACTATTTATCTTTTGTTTCATTTTAAAAAAATAATCTTCATATTTTTTATTAATCAATTTGTTTAATAATAAGAAATAATTCTACCGTATTTATTGCAACTAATTATATCTTATGAGTTACAAAAAATCTCCATCTATTTACATTCTCTACTTAAATAATATGTCTTTTCAATTCTCTTCTACCTAATTCTTATTATTTGATCAATCTATAAATAATAATTAACTATTGATTTGTTGGATAGTCATTTTTGTTTCCTCTTTTTTTTTTATTAGTATATTGTTTCTTCTTTTTTGATTTTTTTTTCATTGATCATGTGTTTAATAATTAAAAAAAATAGAAATAGAAATCGTGATGTGGCAATATGACTACTACTTTGATGAAGATCGTAGATATATTCTTGAGAATTTTTTCTTGAACAAAAGTTCATCAAGAAGAAGAAGAAAGTTCCATGGCGGTGTAAGATTAATCAAAGAGAAATGGTTAAATTAGTTTGGTACAAGTTCATTAAGATGAATAAAAAAAAAATTGCGGTGAAAGATTCATCAAAAGAAAAAATCTTATTAATTTGGAAAAGTAGAAATTTAATATATTTTTTATATTTTTAATTAATTATTTCTCCAAATATAAGATATGTATCCTCAAAGAATAAAGTTTTATTACAAAATTTTACACTTTATGCATCAAGGGCAACATGAGTTGTCTCTAACTGATAATTTTATGGTTGATATAAAATTTATTGATATTTTAATATAATTTTTTACCTTTTAAATATATAATTTATATATTATATAATAATGGTCTATAGTGTTGATGTGACATAGTTTTATGGACAATAATACCTTTATTGTAATTTCTCCCTCTCTTTTTCTTCTTCTCATTCAGTTCAGTCCAGTTTTTCTTTTTCTTTTTCCTTTGTATAGTTTATTATTATTTTTCTTAGTATTATTCCATATATGCTATTTTAAGATGTCAATAAGTGTGTAAATAAATTATTCAATTAACGATTAACATTTAAGGAAATGAAAGACTTTTCATTTTCTAAAACTTTTATCTTAAAAGAAAAGGGAAAACAAGTATAGGCATAAGCTTATGGGACTAAGGCGCGCCTACATTAGGATTACTCGTTAATGGTTGATCAAATTTGATAGATTCGCCCTCGGACATCCAAGTTTGATTTTCGAAATGAAAGATTGAGGAGCTGCTGAAGATGGAGCAAATCTACGTCATCAGATTTTATATTTTATATTTTTTTATTATCTTTTTATTTTCTGTTATTTCTTATTCAAATTCATATGTACTAAGTTAAATTGGTTGTTCTTTATTTAACTTGAAATATTTCTTATAAATTGTTTGTTAAAGAACTTCATATATAGAATACTAAAAAAATCATAATCAGAAAATGTTAGAATCAACAACAACAACAACAACAACAACAACAACAACAACAACAACAACATACCCAGTGTATTCCCACAGCGTGGGGTCTGGGGAGGGTAGAGTGTACGCAGTCCATACCACTACCTCAGAGGTGAGGTAGAGAGGCTGTTTTCGATAGACCCCCGGCTCAAGACAAAACAGTCTAAAAATAGGCTAAAAAGGACGTAACAATGATTCAGTGTAAAAATACAAGATAAAACTACAAGAGACGATAGGAAGTAATACGTAGTAACAAACAACAGACAAAAACAGAGCACTGCCACTAAATACTACCACGAGGAATCCATGAACAATAAACTATAAGCGTAGCACTACGATTACTAGTCGGGACAATAAGGAAAAACACTCCTACCTACTAGCCTACACACACTTCTACCTACTACTCTTCTACCCTAATTCGCGTCCTCCACAACTTCCTATCTAGGGTCATGTCCTCGGTAAGCCACTTCGGATAAAAATGAATATATTAAAAATTCTATGCTTTATCCGCAAAGTATGTAAAAGTACCCTATATTTCGGTGAATTGCGTATTATGCCCCCAATAAATTCGAAATGAACAATCCAGAAAAATCAGTGGAAGAGGAGACAACAAAAGGCGAGAAAGAAGATTCATCAACTACAGTGCAGGCGACGGAGCCGTCAGATTCATTAATGGCTGCTGCTTCCGCCACTGACGGCGTCGCTGCGACGGCACTACGGTCGGTAATTCAGCGGATTGAACACGTGGCCGAACGCTGTGGCCGCAGATCGGACCAAGTAAGGCTGGTGGCTGTAAGCAAAACGAAGCCGGTAACTATGGTCAAACAAGTTTACGACGCCGGTCATCGTTGCTTCGGTGAAAATTACGTCAAAGAGCTCGTCGAGAAAGCTCCTCAGGTAAAGGTTCTATACTCGTGTGTGATTGCCTCTACATAATTTAAGCATATGTTTATATGATTGATTGGTTTTGCTGATCGAATTGTTTTGATTTGACTATAGGAGTCACTTTATTAAGGTTTATTTGAGTCCAACGCTAATACTGTACGCAAATTTTGGGGTTCTCTAATCTAGTTCTACGTGGTAGTTTAATCTCAATTAAACTGGTATCTAGTATAGGAATGTTTTGCTTCCATTGTGTTTTGTTTTTAGCTAAGTATTGATTAATTTTGAGAGATTTTAGATTTGAATCTTTTTGAGTTTTTGTTGTTTGGGATACGCTATATGTATAGGAAATGAAGCTTTAGCTTAATTGATTTTCTTTCTGAATATTGCCAAGAGGAAGTAGGTTTGCTTTTAGAATTTTTGTAATAGCCCAACCTGCTTATTCACAGTATTGTCCTCTTTGTCCAATGGACCTTACTGATTTATCCCCTGAATAAGTCACATGGAGGCCAAAAGTGCACTACCAAGTTACTTTTTTTTTTGATGACAAGGGAACCCGCAGCCGCTACCCTTTGGGTGTGCGGGTGCGCACATGATAAACCTCGCTCCTATACAATAGCTAGCAAACCACACAGGAGAGGTAAATCGTACTAGGCAATCCCCGTGCGACGAGCTCGACCTAGAAGGCCAACCCCATGCTGTCGCATGCAAGGGGTTTCGAACTTGAGACTCCCATTATGAAAGTCCCAAGCCAAACCATCTGAGCTCGCCAGCTAAGTATGAATATAGCTCAGGGATTTCCTATCCCTTCCACAGTGTGAATCACCTAAGGTGTCTCCTACTTCAGAAGTTCGCCAGCTTAGAAGTCTGCCAATACTTGACCTTTCATGGGCATCATAACTACATTCAAATGGAGTCTTGCACTAGTTCTATTCTTCTAGTACTTAGCTGTTTCATGTATCTATTTTTTGATTATTTTCTTTGTTTTTGTGCTAGTTAGTGTGTGTTTGTGTGAGAGAGAGAGAGTGTATTTTCTTCATGTTAAGTTTTATTTTTATGTGGGCCGTTGTAATTTTATGTGGGGAACAATGTGAAGTACTGTGTTTCAGATGAGGTGTTTATACTGTTATCGTTTGGTGAATTGCAGCTTCCAGATGATATAGAGTGGCATTTCATAGGGAATTTGCAGAGCAATAAAGTCAAGCCACTTTTAAGTATGTTTTCCTTCCTTCCTTCACTATTCCTTCGCTTATCCTTTTTCCTTGTGAACCAATAAGGTAAAATGTGCATTTCTATGAAAAGAGTTTCAGGATGAAGCATAATCATAAAAATCATGATTACAGGATAAATATTGTTGGAGAAATTAGGGGAGAAGACCTTTTTTGGCGTCCTGGTGAAGCCCGTGGAGGGAAGGGTTGTTTAAAGAGTTGTAAAACTTTATCTTGGTGAAAGTAACATGCTTGCTTCATCAAATTTTGATTATATTAAGTACTGGAAATATTTAAAAGAATGCCAGACGTCGTGAAACATTTTGCCTTCTCTTACATCAGTCAGACAAGTGGACAATAAGTTTCTGTCTCCTTTCTGAGTTAGCATGCATGAATAACAGTAATGAGGAGTTTGAGCCACTGTTTGTGCAACTGGTACAGAGCTTATAATAAATTCTCCTCATCTTTGTTTTTCAGCTGGAGTGCCAAATCTTGCTATGGTGGAGACTGTAGATGATGAAAAGGTAACTAAGTCTCCTGTAAATAGTCTACAGGTTATCTAATACCTCAGCTCGAAATTTATGATATACTATTAGATTGAGCGCAACCACTTGCATTATACCAGTTGTTGTACTCCCTCTGTTCCTTCAAGTGAAAAAGGAACGGGGGGAGTAGGAAGGAAATAAAACCGGTTTTAGTAAGAAGAAGAAAATTTGGGTTATAAAGTGAATTTAATAAGAAGCCTTCGTATTTTAATGCATATATTTAATTTATTTGCAGCTATTAGAACCGGATTCACTTTTTGGGGAATATGAGTTGAAGTAATAACAAGAATATAGTAGAATATCTTTCACAATCCCTGGAGAGAGATGGTGGATTGTTATCAAATACATATGAATTCAAAAGTTCTCTGACCATGTCTTTAAAAGCAAAAACCCTGTTCATCTTGCAAAGATTCTTATATTTTGTTTAATGCATTCTGTAGATTGCAAATCAGCTTGACCGTGTGGCTGGGAACATTGGAAGAAAGCCATTGAAAGTTTTTATCCAAGTTAATACAAGTGGGGAAGAAAGTGGGTAACTGGAGTATGTCTCTGATTTATTAAAAGTCATTTGGTCTACTTTTGTGAACGTTGTCATATTCATGAAGGCAAAACTAACCATGATTTGATTCCGTAATTGCAGCTAAATCTGGTGTTGAACCAGATGGATGTGTGGAACTCGTGAAACATGTTAGTTCAAATTGCCCTAATCTTGAATTCTGTGGCCTGATGACTATTGGAATGCCAGATTATACGTCAACTCCTGAGAACTTTAAGGTTGTGGTTTTATCCTTGTTGCTTCTTCTTGGCCTGGTTTCTATTGCTATCTCCTCAACTCAAATATCCTGATATTTGTCGTGCTTGGTTTCAGACTTTAGCAAGATGTAGAAGTGAGGTTTGCAAGGCACTTGGAATATCTGAAGATCAATGTGAGCTGTCAATGGGCATGTCAGGCGACTTTGAACTTGCTGTGAGTGACCTGACTTTTCACTAAGCACATCAAACCATTAGTTAGCTTGAAGGAACTTGAATAACATTTCTCTAGGGAGCATGTGGTAGTCTGAATGCACCACGTATACAATCTGTTTTTATAAAGTAAACTAAGTATGATTGATTAAATGATTAGACATCTGACTCAGTTTTCATTACTGGTCTCTGTTATTAGAATGGTCTGGTGTCTGATTCATAATACCTGATATCTGGACAATGAACTCTCCAGCTCCCGGCCACACCCATGGGCCTACGACACACTTATGCAGACTAGGATAGTAGTTTTGTCCCTTCACAGTTTGCTGCAACTCAAAGGTTAATCTGTTATTATCTTTTGATATTTGCGCAATTCTGGGGAGCCTTGAAGCAACGGTAAAGTTGTCTTCATGTGACAGGGTTTGAACAGTGGAATCAGCTATCGAGGTTTATGTCGGGGTAGTCTGTCTACATCATACCCCCTGGGGTGTGGATCTTCCCCAGACCCTGTGTGAATCCGTGCTGCTTTGTGCACGGCGGCTGCCCTTTATATTTGCACAATTCTTTATCGGTTCCCGTGTGTACTTGTTTTTTGTGGCTGATTTCATGTATATGTAGGTTAGATTGTTGTTAAAGTAGAATTTCATTCGACAGTCTCAAAAAAAGAGTCTTAAAAAAAATAAGTCTCCAAAAGTAGAATTTCATTTGATTAGTTGTTGATTCTTTTGTGTTAAATATGTTTGAAGTTCATCATGATAATTGTTTAGGGAGAACTTATCAAATGATTGACAGTTCCAACTTCCATCCTACCTCCAATCTGACGACCCTTTCTGCAGTCGCCCATCATTCCTATGCTTGTAGCCTATGAGAACCCCCCTTAATTATGTAAGACTTGTTTTCTTTCAAGGAGTAATCTATTATATCAGGCAAGCATATTTTATCCTGGTGTCCTGCTATATTAAATAAACCAAACCAGCTAACACTCATGCTAATTTAGCCAGCATTGGTGTTGAATTCTACATATGCTCCATATGACCTTGTGTTCTGCTATGTTTGAGCACAAGTGCACAGCATACTTATAATGCTTTGTCTATCGCTACAGGTTGAGATGGGCAGTACAAATGTTCGAGTCGGATCTACTATATTTGGTGCAAGGGAATATCCAAAGTAGCAATCGAACTAGGTTGATGGACCCATTTTAGTGAAAGAGCCTGAAGCAAACTTGTACCTTAAAATTTTGCAGCTTGATGGCAGAATCTGGAGCGTTTTGCCCATTCCTGATATGAGCAGCTTCTTGTTTGTACGATGCGACTATGGACCTCATTGGCTATGTGGCCTATAGCATCCGTTTGTATTTTATTTATTGTTACTGCTGAGCATAGTCTTGAGCTGCAATCCAGATGTTCTTAATAATGTCATGGGATATGATATAGTCTCTTCTAGATGTACTAATTGATGATATATCTGTAGAATACTTTTCTCATGCCCTGGTCGTCTGGTCCTTGGATCTTCTTGTTGAAAGAACGACTAAACTATGTAGGGCAGCTAACAGTCATAACTTGTGCCAACTTGACGTGATAGTCCAGAAGAAAACAAGGATTACACTGTGGATACTGGCCAGGAAGAAAGAGAACTGATGCCACCAAAACCAAAGGTGGAAGTCGTTGGACAGTTATGTGAACAAATTGAAGAACAAAGGCCAGAAGAAATGGAAGGAAGATTGAATAAACTTCCAAAAAAAGTTGGAACGAGCAACTTTGGTATGAAGGTCAATGAACATAGAGAAACAAAAAGGTTAAGATTTAAGAATGATCACATAAAATTAATTTTTATCTCATTAAGGTCATTCAATGTATCAGAAAATAAAATGTCAATAATTAAACTTAATTTCTCTTGAGAAATTAAGTTTAGTACCAACATGAAAATTGGCGCCTTGTGGTATACTAACAAAAAGTTCTGTGCAGAAAATCCCCGGAAGAATGTGATGCATAATCTCAAACTCAACATCCTCTTCCACCCTCTAAAACAGCCGCCATTTCGCCACTCCTCCACCGCTGCCTCTGCCTCCACCTCGACCACGACCACCAAGTCCTTCAATGCCACCCTCCACCGCCTTTCCTCGGAAGGTTCCCACCATCATGCTTTACTCACATACAACTCCATGCTCAAGTCCTCTGTACCTCCTGACCCTTTCACTTTCCCCTCTCTCCTCAAAGCCTGCATTTCTCTTAACCTCCTCCCCCACGGCCTTTTGCTACACCAACACATAGTCGTTAATGGGTTTTCTTCTGATCCTTATATTGGGTCTTCCTTAATCAGTTTCTATTCCTCTTTTGGGCTTACAGAGCATGCACACAAAGTGTTTGATACAATGCCTGACAGGAACATTGTCCCGTGGACGACTGTTATTGGGTGTTATGCACGAACTGGTGATTTTGAGCATGCTTTTTACCTGTACAATTCTATGTTACATGAAGGAATAAAGCCGACTTCTGTTACCTTGTTGACTCTGCTTTCTGGAGTATCAAAGAGCATTCATGTGGAGTGTTTGCATGCTTGTATAGTAAAATATGGTTTTCTCGGTCACATTGCTTTGTTGAATTCTATGTTGAATGTGTACGGTAAATGTGGAAGAATTGAGTATGCTAGGAAGTTATTTGAGTGGATGGATGAAAAAGATATTGTTTCTTGGAATTCTTTGGTTTCAGGGTATTCTGTAGTGGGGAACACAGGAGAATTATTGACGCTTATGTATAGAATGAGGTCAGAAAATACATGGCCTGATCATCAAACGTATGGGGCGTTGGTTTCTGCAATTGCAAAAGAGGGTAGTGCTGAATTTGGAAAAGTAGTGCATGGACAGATAGTTGCTGCTGGATTTGAATTAGATGTGCATCTTGAGACATCACTTATGTTTATGTATTTAAAATGTAGAAACATGGATTATACGTTTAAGATTTTCGAGCGAGCAAAAGATAAAGATGTTGTTTTGTGGACGACTATTATCTCAGGACTTGTTCAGAATGAACGTGCAGATAGAGCACTTGAAGTGTTTCAAAGCATGTTGTGTAGTAGAATTGAACCTTCTACAACCACCATAGCAAGTGCACTTGCAGCTTGTGCTCAATTAGGTTCATTGAAAGTAGGAACTTCTATACATGGCTACATGTTGAGGCAAAGAATGGCCATCGACACTCCTGCCCAAAATTCTCTTATCACTATGTATTCAAAATGTGGCAATTTGAAGCAAGCTCTTACTGTTTTTTATATGATAAAAAACAGAGATGTGGTCTCCTGGAATGCAATTGTTGCAGGGAATGCCCAGAATGGGCATTTATCAATGGCCTTGCATCTGCTTAATGAAATGAGGATAGCCCATCAAAGACCTGATTCAATAACAGTGGTTTGCCTTCTTCAAATTTGTGCCTCAATTGGAGCATATCAGCAAGGGAGGTGGATCCACAATCTTGTTGTGAGGAGCTATCTTGAACCTTGTCTCAAGATAGGTACGGCTTTGGTTGATATGTACTGCAAATGTGGTGACTTAGACAGTGCGAGGAAGTGTTTTGACAGGGTCATAGAACGTGATCTCATTTCATGGAGCACAATTATTTCTGGATATGGCAGTCATGGCGAAGGGGATACTGCCCTGGTATTGTATACGGAGCTTGTGCAAAGTGGTCTTACACCAAACAGTGTTATTTTCTTATCTGTTCTTTATGCATGTAGTCATAATGGACTTGTTGACCAAGGTTTGAACTTGTTTGATTCTATGGCAAGGGATTTTAAGATCGAACCTGAACTCGAACATTGTGCATGTATAGTTGACCTACTTTGTCGAGCCGGTAGGGTGAAAGATGCATACAACTTCTATAAGATGAAATTTCCAGAACCAATGGCCAATGCTTTGGGTATAGTTCTTGATGCTTGCAAAACAAAATCCCTGGTAGAACTTAGGGATGTTGTTGCCCAAGAAATCTCAGAGTTAGATCAAGAGGACGCTGGAAGGTATGTGCAATTGGCTCATAGTTATGCTTCAATGGCCCAGTGGGAGGGCGTTGGTAAGACCTGGGTCCAGATGAGAGAACTTGGGCTCAAAAAGCTTCCTGGTTGGAGCTTTATTGACTTACATGGAGTAATAACAACTTTTTTCATGGGCCAAACCTCTCATCCTCAGCAGGAAGATATAATGTTTGTTCTGAAGAATTTGAGTGAGGAGATTAGTGAAAGGGTAATCATGTCAAACACACAGAATATGTCATAAGTGCTTATGTACGACATCTTTTCCCAGCTGTTTTTCCATTGGGGTCACTGATGTCAAAAACTTGGTGAAACCTAGGGAGAAACCGAGAGGAGATTCCCGACAGTAAATGTCAATTTGTTCAGTATGTCATTGTGGTACAAGATATTGAGCAAGGAAATATCAGTTTAATCTGAGAGCAAGCCAGGATTCCGGGAAGTGTTAGAACTACTGACTGCAAATCCACCGGTATGTTGTTCGTTGTCAACTATGGAAATGAATGTATGTCCATGAAGTTCATAATTATTTTTAACATGTGACAGCGGACAGGTGTTAGACCGTAGCACATTATCTATTATCTTTGCTTAACTTAACCAGTTGTTGCAAAGATAGATAATGTCCTTTCATCCTTTGTTTCCTCCTAATAGAACTTCAACTCAACCTTTTTTTGAATAAATATCCTTTATCAAAACTTGGAGGTATTTTGCCTCATTGGAAACAAATGTAAAATAGCTTTCTTCTATAAAGTTTCTTCAAATCTGACTTGAATCCATTGTATTGGCTGTGTTTATGTTTCTGGGTAATGGAAAAAGCATGTGGATGCCTATGAGAGAATGCCAGAAGAATGTTATATACAGAGCATTTTTCACGCAGAGTGGTCAGTGTCTGTTGTAGTCTAGACATTTATTACTACGTAATTTAAATATGGAAACTAGACCAGTTGATCCTTGTCAATCAGTCAATGTAAGAACCTCTGAGCAAGTTGATGGATATCATTGAACCTATTGCGTATGTTAACTTCTTTCAGTTTTTGTCTTACGTACAAAAAAAGGCTTAAAGGAGCTTATTCCTGTACTGACATAGTTTATATTTTGTTTTCTACATTCTGTAGATTGCAAATCAGCTTAACCGTTTGGCTGGGAATATTGGAAGAAAACCATTGAAAGTTTTTATTCAAGTTAATACAAGTGGCTAACTGGAGTATGTCTCTGATTTATTTAAGTCATTTGGTTCCTTCAACTTTTGTGAAGGTTTTGCTCATTCAGGAAGGAAAAAACAACTGTGATTGACTGATTGGCATCCACTGTATCCGGTGTTGAACTAGATTGTGTGGAACTCATCAAACATGTTACTTCAAAATGCCCTAATCTTGAATTCTGTAGCCTGATGACCATTGGAATGCCAGATTATATATCAACTCCTGAGAACTTTAAGGTTATGGTTTTAGATTTGTTGCTTCTTCTTGTCCAGGTTGATATCCTCAACTGAAATATCTTGCTATTCATCCTGTTTTGGTTTCAGTTAGCAAGATGGAGAAGTGAGATTTGCAAGGCACTTAGAATATCTGAAGAACAATGTGAGATGTCAATGGGCATGTCTGGCGACTTTGAACTTGCTGCGAGTGACCTGACTCACTAAGGCACATCATACCATTAATAGGCATAGAACGACCTCGAATGACACGGGTTCTCTTATGGATCATGTGGTAAATTTGGGTACACTTATAAAGTAAATTTAGTATGGTTTATTAGACATCTGATTCAGTTTTCATTATTGCTTTCTGTTATTAGAGGGCTTTTAAGACTAATTCATCATGCCCAATAAATGGACCATCAACTCACTCCGCATGGGATTAAGGCTCTTAGGCAGAATAGAATAGAACCTCCCCCCCCCCCCCCACCATCTATGCACCTCAAGTTTTAATCTGATTTCATCTTTTGATATTTGCTCAATTGTTTATTGTCAGTGAAATTCATCATCAGAATTGCGTAGAAAGATCTTGTCAGTGATATTCGGTTCCAATTTTCCTCCTGCCTCCAATCTGTTCTCTTACTGCAGTTACTCGTCATTCTATGCTTGTCTCCAATGACCCCCTTAAGGAATCTCTGACTTATTTTCTGTTAAGGAGCAGTTGGTCTAACGCTATTGTATTAGGTAAGCACGTTTCATCCGTTGTATCCTGCTATATGCGTACCAATCACACTTGAAGAGAAAAGAAAACCAGCTCTCGTGTCTGCTAATTACCCAGCATTGTTGTTGAACTATACATATGCTCCATTCCGACCTCATGTTCTAAGTTATGTTTCAGCTCTACATATTGATTAATGCATACTTCATTGCTACAGGTTGAGATGGGCAGTACAAATGTTTGAATTGGATCTACCATATTTGGGGCAAGGGAGTTTCCAAAGAAGGAACCGAACTAGATTGCTGCACCTATTTTAGTGAAAGAACCCGAGGAAACTTGTGCCTTAAATTTTTGCAGCTTTGATGGCGAAATATGGAGCATTTACACATTACCTGAATTCCACACGATTAAACATTGTGGCAGTTTGTCAAACATTTTACACTTAGGTTAGGTGTTCTATAGGTACTAATCCTTGGTTAAGTGTCTAAATGAAAAAAAACTTGACAAGTATAGGCGGTTACATATGTATTCAGCCCTTTTTATTTCTACCATGCGACTTCAATAAAGAATGACACAAGAATGAGTGGATTAATCGTATATTTTGGAGTTTATTCTTCTAACTCTTTCAGATGCTAAGTTGCCATGTTTAATAGTAAATAATTAAGTTGTTTTTCAATTGATATTATAGTCAATTCACTTTTTTTTTGAGATTGTTGATGTTAAGTAAGATTTTACTCCATTAGTTTTTAGAAACTACTCCCAAGTCCCAACTATGGCAACTGTTAACATTACTCTATGATCAATACAGACATTTGGAAAATAATGAAGTATTTTTTTAACTAATTGAGTATATTTCCTAGCATTTTTAATTTCAATATGGAGTCGCAATCTATCGAGACTTGAAAGAAGAAACTTTACCAAGCCAAAGTTGGTAATTTTTTTTTTGATTTACCAGTGATGAATAAGAAGAATAAGTGTAGGAAGTGACAGCAATATTAATTGTCTATCACTTTCATTTATAATTACCTCAACAAAATCCCTAGAAAGTAATGGTAAAAACTTATGCACACTCCGTGTTACATCAAGTCAATAGATGTATGGACACATGTTTGCACAGAGAGTTTTATCACTCAACCATGGTTCATATAACATGCATTCTCACCTTATTAAATCACTTAACTATAGTAAAATTATATAATTTGGTGTAAACACCGGGTGTGAATAAATTTTTACGGAAAGGAATACTCCTAAATAAGAATTAGCTGATGATCAATGACCGGTAACAAGGTGACAACAAATTATTATTATAAATATTTATTTATCATTAATAAAAAGTGATAACTATTTGAATTATAAAATTACTATATATAGTACGTACTATCTAAAAGGAATAATTTTAGGAGTCTTGAATTTTTATAGATCCTGAAAAACCTGTAAGACATATTAGACATGGTAAACAGCACAAAGATCCTGAAAAACCTCAAACACATAAGACAGACATAACAGTTGAAGAAAGAGAAGAAAAGATCCAAAGAGGAAAAATGAATAAACATGGAAGAAGCAGGTGGAGTGGGAAGAAGGTGATGTTTGGGATGTTAATAATGGGCTTGTGTATTACTGCTTATGTTGCTGGTCCACCCCTATATTGGAACCTCTCTCAATCTATTTCTTCCTCTACCCATTATTCTTGCCCTTCTTGTCCCTGTGATTGCCCTACTGATCACTCTTTCCCACAAGGTATGTATATATATATGCTACCCCTTTAAGTAATTTCCTCTCTCGTGTATAATATGTGCTAGTATGTATGTTTATAATATAGTGCGTGCATGCACTTTGAATTCACTGTCTCTGAAAATGGGATGATCAGGACAAAGTGATTGGTGAAGTCGTAATTTGTTCTTCTTTTTTTTTTTTTCCCTGTGACACCAAGTGTTTTTCTCGCAATGCCCACTTTTTAATCTCTGTATTGTCTCTCAAATTGTTGTGTTATGTGTTGCTTGAGCCGAGGGTCTTTTGGAAACAGTCTCTCTATCTCCACAAGGTAGAGATAAGGTCAACGTAAACTCTATCATCTCTAGAACCTACTTGTGGGATTACATTGGGTCTGTTGTTGTTTACTCTTGATATTGAGATGTTTTCAATAGTATGTTTGACATGGATCACCTCTTTTTTCTTACCAGGTGTGAATGTGAGCACTTTTACAGGTTAGTTTTCTCTTCTTTTTTTTCTTCCGGTTAAATAGAATAAGCATAAAATATTAAGTAGAATCAATACAAAGCACACTGTTCCTAATAACAAAGGAGTTTCCAAACAAAATATAATATTTGCTAGTTATTATTATCACCACTTTTCTTGAAAGATAGCTTCTTTTTCCTCTATTGTTTAATAGATTGCATGGAGCATGATCTGGGGGTGAGTGAGGAGGAGGAGAGAAACTTCACAGCTCTTTTAATAGAGGAATTAAAGGGAATGGAAGGTGAAACAGTGGAAAACCAGAGAAGAGCAGACATGGCACTGCTTGAGGCGAAAAAGATGGTGTCCCAATATCAAAAAGAGGCAGACAAATGTACATCAGGGATGGGAACTTGTGAAGAAGCTAGAGAAAAGGCTGAAATTGCTTTAGAAGCACAGAGACAAATCACTTCTATGTGGGAGCTCAGAGCACGCCATCAAGGATGGAAACAAGACCTTGTTCAAGTATAATTAGTATCTTGATAAGTTTAGTTCTCAATGAAGCAAGTAAACTGGCATTTCACCAGTTTCTGATACAGGATATTACTTCTTCCAGTATGTATTACTAGTATTCAGCTTTCCTTAACAATGGAAGTCATTTTTTTAGGCCAGTAACAATGTGATATTTTATTATAGATTGAGCAAGAAATTGAAACATCTTGTTCTTATTATAGTTTAACGGCCAAATTCAATTCATATTTGTTTCTACTCAGAAGTATACATTCGCTACGACAGCCGAAACGGATTGAAATGTGATGCAAATTAGATTGAGTAAGACAAACATTTTCTCAAACCAAAGCTTGAGCAAGAGCAGAAAGTCATTTAGTTTTATACCTGAACTGGTAGAAAGTAGAAAACAGCAGGTACCACTGAAATAGTCGAAGTTCACACAAACTAACCCGAACAACATCATTATTAAAAAAAGTCATTTAGTATTTCCTTTTTCCTTGGAGCACTACAATCCAACCAATGAGAACAGTTCTCCCGGTTGAAAATGGACAAAGAATGGACAAACTTTGTTAAGCATCTTTGGGGAAGAGAACATAACGTTGTGGAAGCTGGAAATAGAGGTACGTCTCAATCATACAACACAAACCAGCAACCTTGGCTTTTCCAAATTCGAAATATAATGCACTATGTACTGACAAAAAAGAAGTAAAAAGAATTCCTAGCAATTTAGGCAGATACCATACAATGTAATGCGACTTTTTAATATCTACAGTACTAAGCCTTGCAAGAACCATACTACGATCAGCTTCCACCTGTATATTTCCTAAATCAGTAAGCTAGATGTGTTGTTACGCACTCGGATGTAATTCTATCAAGGACAACTAATGTCTTCATCGAAGTATATGACAAAGAGAATTTGGCTTCTCGAGAGATGCTGCAAAGATCAAAAACTATTAAAATGAGACTGATGAAAATCACGGTGTTGAGTTCATTATAGAGGCGGCATCGAACTGAGAAACTACTCCTTCACTCAAGAGGCGCATTGCAGCCCCTCGTGAGAATTTCCTTGCAAACAGAAAACAGGGGACCAGAGTAGAATTATTCCGACACCACTCTGTTCTGTACTCGGTTTGATAGTAAACATTGTGGATATCCTGTAAAAATGAAAAGGGTTCACTAGGCAAGATATCTTAACGAAATACCAACTAGAAGAGTTGAAGAAACAAAAACAACTTGAGAAGTCAAAGAAACAACCAACTAAAGATTTAAATTAAGAAAACAACTACGTCAAGAAGGAAAACCAGAAAGTCCACCACAAAAAAAAAGTGAAGTCAAAGAAAGAAAACCAACTGGGAAAATCAAAGAAGACCAAAGGCAAAGCCAACAAAAGAAAAAGCAGGAAAGTCAACAAGGAAAACCAAAAAGGAAAGTCTAAGAAAGAGAAGCTGAAAATAAGCCAAATGCCCAAGCTAAGAGATGACAGAATATTATACAGATTCACTACATACCTTTATTCTCTTGATCTGTACAGGCCCAGCATCTGCATAGCTAAATGTTATGGGATGCCAACCCTTTTTCTCCATATTTGTCGCAGATTCGTTCCACTCTGTATAGGTTATCGTTCTACGTTCAAGTTCACCTTCAAAACCATGCATCTGTAAACCAATAAGAAACTATAATCCCGAAGAATAATTCTCACAAGCAGTCCACAAAGAGAATTAATTGTAATATCAATAGAACATGACTTTTTGTGCTTTCTCTAAAAGAATGGAGTTCCGCAAGAAACACGTATTGTGGAGTCCTGAGAACAACACCAGAAGACTAAAGATGGAAAGTAGCCCAAGTAGAATAAAGTTTATTACTAACCGCCAATAATGTCTGAACATAGTGTTCATCTGGAATGCAGTTGTGCTGCTTTTGAAGTTTCTGCAAGGTTTATTGCAAGATTAGAAGAACCAAGTATAAAAATGAATGCTTGAGGAAACAAAAAAGGTACACTAGTATGAATTAATAAAATATAACAAGCAGAGGCAAAGTCATAATCCCATGTCTGTACAAGAATTTTGGTTTGGCCTTTTCTTATTGGGCTGGGTGTAAAACAGCATAATGGCACAGCCGCAACTTCGCGCCATGAGGTGGCCAAGGATGAGGCTAAGCAAAAGGAGGCAACCAAGGAACGTGTTGGCACAGAGGCATAGCCGGCGCGTGGTAGTGAAGGCACAGGAGGATGGTGCTGCAAGGGAGCACGCACAAGGCAACCATGGAAGTGGAAAAAAGAGCACTTGAAATATGTACAGTGGATCCTCCTCTTCTCAAATATTACTAATGCCTAATGCATCTACTTGGCAGAAGTCATGCTAACTTACCATATTCTTTTTCCCCTTACTGGCTTCCAGCGGTGGACGTCTCTGCAAGATTAAGATCCTGAAGCTATTAGTTATCAGATAAATGAAGCATATGGGTCGACATTTAGTGTATAATTGTAAATCCACACTTAACAATTCCACTTAGAGAATGCAACTGACGGTAATAATCAACTTTACAATCCACACTTAACAATTCAACTTAGAGAATGTAACTGACAGTAATAATCAACTAAAGCATTAATTAAAAGCATGTCTAATCATCCGGGCAATGTTGGGACTTGCTCCTAAATATTTGTGGTATTGCTTGGACAATGCCTAATAGCATCAGGGGTTGTTAGAGTGCCGGCAGGGTGAAGAATTTCTAAAGGATCCAAAACAGATATGGTTCACTATTCCTTCATGCATCTTTTGGACTCTATGGTTGGAAAGGAATAGAGCTTGTTTTGAAGGCCAAAAAAGTCATATTTTAAGGATTAAGAACAACTATTTGCACAATCTTTTTTTTCTAGAGTAAGAGTAGGCAAATTGATAGTACGGAGCAGTTTACGATTTTCCTAGAAATGTAGGGAGGAAGTAGTTGCATAATTGATGTAGTTCAGTACATTTTGGTCTTTCTAGAGTCATGTACCTTCTCGGTACCTTTATTAATAATACATATACCATTTTTTTTTAAAATGTCTAATCATCTGCGGGCATTAGTAAAAAGTACTTTTAGGCTGTTGAGGCCAACCACTGATTTTATAAACCTGAAGCACCAATGCTTAATTAAGCATGATATCTTCAACCTTATAGCACTAATCACTACAGCTGCAAATTGCGCATTCCATTGGGTAAATATATATTTGATATATAAAGAGGGAAGAGCACAAGATATGAACCTTGCAGGACATCTTGAACACTGAAAAGACAGCATCATCATCTGCAACCACTTCCGCATGTTTCCTGATTAAAGTGATCCACTGAACTAAAACGTCAAGTCAAAACTCATAGAAGCAGAGAGTAGTGGATCATACTGTCATGCCACAACTCATACAAGCAGACAGTATATACTACTGATTTGATATATTATGATTTTATAAAAACACCTGAGCTTTGAAAAATTAAGACTACCTTGCTTATATAGACAAAAACTACTTTACCTTTAAAAGATGAAAGAATTGCTGAATGAAACTAAAGATGACGTTTTTTTCAGTCAGGAAATAAAGATGACTTTTAAAGAGTAAACATAACTTGGGCACACATAAATATCAGCAACAAAAAGAATATTTCTTATTGAGATTTGACAACCATTTACAATTAGCATACAAGTTTATAGGTGCTTCCTTTTTCATCAAATAAACTTGTATTGATAGACCTTCATGCTAAAATTTTAAGTTTAGAATACCAGCCTCGATCTATGGATTCTAGTCCTCAAAAAATAATAATTATGCATTCTATTTTCAGTATTGACAAACTAGTTCTTTTATCCACAGATACAAGTTAAACAAAGACCATCAAGTTGGTGGGTGTGCCCTTCTGAGAAATATCTTTAATGTTTTGATGCGTAGTTATATAGGTTGACATCTGTCAAGTTTATAGGTGGTAATTTTTCATCAGGTAAAGCTTAAAGGTGCTTTTTAGTTGTTATTTGCAATAAGTTTTTCGCCATCCTCTTAGGTTCCTGAGTTTCTTTTCACTTCTCTAGACTGTACATCCGTTTCCTATTTGATGGAGTTGGTAAGTGCATTTCGAAGCTTCTCTAGAGTCATCCAACTTGACCTCAAGCTTGTGCCTATGAGAACGAAGTTGCCACACCCAGCTTTTCTACACCCTTATACTCTGTTATATGCCTAGAATTGTGCTTTGCAAGAAATAAATGGAAAAGTCTACTCCACTGGAGCAGCTAAATACAGGTTAATGAATATCACAATTAAGGGTGGCAGATGAATGATGTTCTTATACAATAATTTGAGAGAAGTACTATCAATTTATGCAAACCCCATTTAACTCAAGACGGATCGGCAATTACCTGTGACCCTTTCCGCCATTTGCTCATTGGTATATAGGGTGACATCTTTGGGTTGTAGCGGCCTTCCTTTTTATCAAGAAAACTGGAAGACAACAAGAACCTCATTCATTCGCTGTTAATGCTATTAATACGAGAATTTGAAATAATTCATTGGTATCCAACCAGATCCTCAAATACTGAACCCACTTAAGGAGTTGATTCATTGCAGAAGGAAAGAAAAGAAAAGGAGATCTTTTTCTTTTTCTTTCCTTTCCTCCCATTTCCACCAAATCAACCACCTGTCCAGCAATCACACAAGTTATATCCATTATACCTGTCCACAAAGCTCCTTGGAGAAGCCATTAAGTAGTTGTATATGTAGCTAAAGTTGTATAGTGGAACACAGCTGCAATATCAACCATTACACAATTAGAGAAAAATCTTAACACCTAGGCACAAACAACCATGACTCAATAATTGGGTGAAACAAACAGAAGGAAATACATGGATAAAATAATTGAAAGACCCAACATTTTGAAATATGTGTTCTCATGATTAATTAACAAGAAGATATGTTGCACATAGACACTTAAAGTCTCAAATACAACTGCATACTGGACAATTTGCAAGCTATTAAGCATGGACTGCATGGGCACGACAAATGTTTAGAATGTGTATTCATCTTTTTTTCCTTCTTTTTTTTCTTTTTCTTTTTGGAAAAGAAATGTGTATTCATCTTATAAATCTACTACGACCTTTTACCAACAAGAGTATGATTGTGCTGTTCATTTACTAATTCCAGTGTAAATTCACTTTCTAATAACTGTACCTTACACTTTTTTTAATAGCCTTGTCCTATGTGTCCTGCCCTTATTTTTCTATTAAAAGTCAGTGCCTCAGATCCTTATCCTAACATATCCATGCGGACAATATATATTCAACATAGTAATAAGCATCGCTGCTAAGCATGCCTAGAAAAGGTGTATGACTGTTTCTTATCCAATTGGAAACCAAAATCTTAAAGCTCTATCTGAGTCTTAATATCTAACACAAGTATTACCTCCAATGCAATTCGGATGACCCAGTTTGAGCAGTGCGAAAATTAAGAAAAAACAGGGTATGAATAGATTAATGAGTTTGAGATGACCAATAAAAGAATTATCTTAGTTAGATCTATACGCAAGGAATGCATGTATAGAGGTTTATCATCGAAAAAAGTTCAAAATAATATGAAGGATCAGATATGTTTAGTTATCTGTTTCAAAATTTTGAAAAGAGTAAACTTTTCCATTTAAGGGAATGAATCAAGTAATTGTCGTTCACGAGAAAAGGGAAGTATGCAGGTGGTAACCAATAACTGAAGTAACTGCAGATCATGTCATGCATCAACAAGGCACATGCATGCACACTAACACGACTTGTCTGAGAGATGTCATACGTCCAGTGTTCCTGAAGTAAAAAATGTACCTATCTGACAGGAGAACGAATCTCTGATTAGCTGGATCATCAAGTGCTGCCCCAAGTAATAATTTCTCAGCTTGGATCATACTTGATTCTCCCCAAGCTACCTACAGGTCAATCTTAATATCAATCTAGTAAAGATATGAAAGTGATAGAAAAAGCAAAGGGAAGTGAAACATATGTCCTGTATCAATGGCTGTGGAGAAACATATCAAAGTTCAAAATTTTAGATGTTACGTCAAAATAGAAAGAGTGTCACATAAATTGGAGTGGATGAATTATCATATACCAACAACAATTTCTAGGTTGGTGCGAGAATAATATGAAAGAACTTAAGGTTCTGAATCTAAATTTCCAACATTTTGGTGGAATTAGTCAACATGCACTTACAAAATCTCTACATACAAGTTCAATCAGATAAATTTCCTGATAATATCCAAGAGCAATAAACATAAATAGACTGATCAAGAGGAAAAAAGTAAAAAGTGAAAATTCACCGAACTAATTGATCATGTCACTAAGAAATGAAATCACTTCAATTGTAAAACTAAAATAAAGAGAAACAAAGATACAACATTTATTTTTCTATTACAATGTAGCAACATAGTTAGCAAGTAAACATCACTTACCTTGATGCTATTTGTCAACTGGCGATTATAAAAGAAACTCGATCTTGTCGTAGACTCATCAAACACGAAACCAGGCTCCGAATGTATATATATGGAAAAATTACCAGTGTCAGCATTCTGAAAACAGCAAGGAGATAAACAATATCAAATACTTCAGTTTCTGAAACAGGGAATATCCGCGCAACCTAATAACTTTCACATTTCCATTGTGCTCTAGCAAAATTAAAAAAGATCAAAAATTTCACTACTACTCCAAACCAAAAAATAATAAAATGCACCGTTGCACATTTTGAAGGCAAGACAAAGAGTTATACTGATACTAAATTTGATGAATTTTGCTAAGTTTAACGAAAAATTGAAAAATCATCAAACCTCGAAGAAACTTCCCCAAAGGAAATCGAGAGGCAAATCCCGACGCACTAGAAAGAGGAAAGCAACTTTGGGATTGCCACTATAATCATCAGCTCGAGATCTACGAGAAATTGAAGAAGTAGAAAAAGAAGAAGAAGAGGAAAGGTCCGAATCGGAAAGAGAGTAGCTCTGGAGCTTCAGAAAAGCCAAGACACAAAGAGTAAGAGAAACGAGAACCACCAGCTTCCACCACAACCACAAGACGTTTCTCACAGACATTCCGGCGTTCGCCGCCATCGCCATCGCCGACGACGACTTCTTCCTCATAGGTTTGAATTCACTTTCCTCCTCTTCTTCCTTCTCCTCCTGAAATTATTAATAAAAATAAAATAAATCAAATTTGCACTTTATCTTTCTAAGCGCGTATAATTAAATAGACATATATATATATATATTTGTTTACATTGAAGAGGTGGCGGTGAGAGAGAGAAGCATTACTGCTTGCTGCTGCTTTCCCTTATCTTCTGTTCCTTCCTGCACAACTGTAGGGAAGGGGAAGGAAACTAACGACGTCGTTTGCTGCACCTTCTAACTTCCAAACTCTATACGATATTAGGTACTGATCATGTTCGTCCTTGGCCTAGAATTCTCCAATCTGTCTTACGACATGATTAAAAGTTAAAAATTGTTATCTCAACTATATTATACTACTAATTTTTTTTGTTTAATTTATATGACACGGTTGAAATTCGAGATTCAAATTTCTAAATTTTGACCTGTTTATATTTTTTTGAAATAAAATTTATATATTTAAAATTACTATAAATCACAATAATTAACAAGTAATTATACACGAGTGGATTATGTTTCCAAACAACTATAATTTGAAAATTTTATATTCAGATAATATTAATTTTCTTACTTACTTAATTTTTTTAACAGTAACAATGTGTCATAAAATTACACATTAGATTTTTAATAGTTCATGATTTTATGTTACAAGAAAGTGCATAGCAATGACATAAAAGAATACTAAAATGTATTTTATAATGGATTTGTCAACACTACTATAATTGAAATCTTTCTAAATCCATTAACATCATTGTATAGAACATGATAGAATGATTCTCCATATTGTATGTACGCAATGCACATGCAAAAATACCCGTACTAGTTTTATAATGGAGTAATAAGAGTAGGTACTTTTCCCTTCATGGAATTGAGAAATTCCGAAATCTATCAATAATTACTTTCTCCGTCTCAAAATAGATATCACCTTTAGCTTATTTCACGCTCATTAGAAAATAATAAATAGAAGATATATTTAAGTAAATTAACATATTTATTAGATGTTTTTGAGAATTAAGTACTATTAAAAAGAAATAATTCTTTAATATAAGAGTATAATTGAAAAAACATACTAAATTTTGTCTTGAATTTGTAAGATGACACTTATTCTGGGACATTTTTTTCCCATAAAAGTGACTTATTTTGAGACAGATGAAGTACTTGATGAATGCACAAATCCACAGAACGAGTATTGGCACCGACCATTGAAGTAAACGAGACGCCACTAATTTAAATTGCGACGTGAGAACATGGAGGCTTCTTCCGTGTAGCTAAAGTTTGGAACATACTGTACCTAACTTTCCCAAGGTCAGCATAGGACGACACCTCCTCATTCCAACACATAGATCCAAAAAGTTCAATCATGAACCTATTATTCTTATGAGACTAACATATACTCCTATTCTGTTTATATTATTTGTCTTTTTAAGATTTTTATGCACCACACTTACTAGAATTATGGTCCATTTGAGGACGTCGGACAAAATTAAAACGATACAGGACTCACTATGGGCCTTGCACGGCACAATCGAGAAATGGTCCTACTTAACCACAAGAGTGATTGTATAGTTCATTCAAAAGGCAACATTTTTATATGTGCTATGGAATGCTACATCTGCCTTGTCCAGCTAAAAGTGAAAATGGTGGGCTGGGGCCCTGGGGGTACAAAGTCACTTGAAAACATTGGAGAGTAACCAAAATTCCTTGAAATACGAAACAATGTTCATTGAAACATTTCTAATAAATACAACAACATATTCGTGTACAATGGTACAACAATGAAACATAATTTATGCAGAAAACTAATACATTAAGCAATTGTGCTGACTCCTCTCTCTCTCTCTCTCTCTCTCTCTCTCTCTTTTTCTCTTCTACTATACAACAAAGCCTATTCCACTTACACTGCTGGAGAGCTTATTGTGCTCTTAAGAAGATTTTACAGCAAATGATTTATGGTACAGGTGCCAACGCTGCTTGCTACTCCACGGCGTTATTAATCGGTCAACCCTTATGAAACAACACAATGTATAGGGATTCCAGGCATTGTATCGACTATTGTTGAGCCACCTTGGCCTTTTTCTGCATATCTATAACGATGTTCATAATTTTTCCTTGGACGTAAATTCTCTTCCTAATAGATTTCCCATCCAAAAACTTGGATAGTTTTGTATCAAGTGAAGCTAATCTAAAGGCCTCCTCTTCTGTGCATGTTTCTTCGACCTGTATGGTACCTCTAGTCTTCCCATTTATTTGGACTGGAAGGACTACAGTGCTCTCTTTTAAATATGCAGCATCAGCCTGTCATGATAACCGAAAATCAGTAAATGTTTCACCTGATTCAATGATTTTATGATGTTCATGAGCTTCTAGTAATCCCATAAATTTAATTTGTCTCTCGAGACCACTATAGACAATATGTTTATTTTCAAAATTATCTGGGTTATAACCTGTCTATATCGAATATTTGCTGAAAATGGACTCCTGCAGTTTTACAACAAAACTGAACAACTAAATATGTAGATAACGAAAAGCTATGTAGTAGGGTGTTTCTAACTTAGCTCCCTTTTCTTTAGCAACAGTAAAGAGATTAGGGAAAAACAAGTGATCCATATGGTCTTTCAGAAGAGCGGGATGGGGAAGAGGAATAGAGAGAGTAACAATCGAGGATCAAGAAAATACTCGCCTTAGGGAAAGGCTCATACGCCAAGGAATTTGAGTGTCCCAGACGAAACCAGAGCTCCTCTGCCATGTGAGGTGCATATGGTGAGAGCAGCAACACAAATGCTTCAATAATTGATCTCGGAAGCTTGTCCCACTAAAGACATGAGATCCAACGGATTAGTTAAAATGCTATCAGAAACAGGTAATTTGCAATGAAATATAATATAGCTACATCACTCTTTGTTTCCCTTTTTCCGTTACTTTTCAGTGGAAGAATTTCAAGTGTCTAATTTGATCTCATTTCAATGAAGTCTTCCATGGAGATAGCCTCTTGCAGAAATGTGAGGTAAGACTGTAAAATAGACCCAGTGGGGCCCAGCTCTTCCCAGGACTCCGTGCGTAGCTGGACCCAGTGCACGGAATGCCCTTTTCACGGGTGATGTCTACAAGCATTCAGTTGGAAATTTTAATTTAACAGGGAAGGAGAAGAGCTAGAGAAGCCCTATTGGGAGTAGTTCACTAAGTTTGTATTGCATTTGCCTCGAGGAAGAGACTGAAATCTCTTCCCTTGTGCAATTAACTCTTACAAGCACATCATTTTTTTGGACTAAGCTGCTCTACCAACCTGCCCAAGTTTGATAACTTTGTAAAATTGACAAGATTGAAGTGATGACTTTTTCCTTAATTCCTAAAAAAATTGCTCTCACAGACTGACAAAAGTTTAGACGAAAAATTCTAAGTGTGGGTACTCTTTTTTCCTGTTTTACTATTTTTTTAGCACTGGGGGAGAAATGAGGATAGTGTAAAAAGAGAACAAGAAACCTTATATGCTGCATTAATAAACTCCATCATTGCAGAAATTCCAGTGTTGAACCGAGTTCCTTCAATTTCTTCTGTTACCTGTTATGTTAAACTCGCAAATCAACGACTGCTGTGTAATAATAGGAAGTGCATTAACATCCCAACCAAACTCCATCCCAAAGGATACATGCCAGCCATACCCAGTGACAAGTAGTACTACCTTATAAATGCATCTGTGTAAAGAACGAAGTTGTTCAATCGAAGGTTTCTCATCAACTGTGACAGTTCCATCCGGATATGAACCAGTGGGCGAGGCTGAACCAACAACCAATCTCCAAGATCTTGCTAGGAAACGGTGAACACCATCAATACCACTTGTATTCCATGTTTTCGAGTCTCTATCAGACATAATGAAAATTTTGCATTACGCACTAGAATATATGCTGTGCTAATACAACTTTGAAATGGTCTACATATATCACAATAAACAAAATTTGAGAAGCAAAAGTAAAGATAAGGACAGACAGGAGAAGCTACCTTAATGGACCCATAAACATTTCATATAAGCGTAGAGAATCAGCACCATACTCCAAAACAACATCATCAGGGTTGATGACATTTCCCCTACTTTTACTCATCTTGTGAGCTCGGGCAATCAAGCGAATGTTTGGGTTGTCTTTCAATACAAACAAGTCACCAGATTTCATGACCTACTCATCATCAAAATACAATTTCCAACAGATGGATTACATTCTGACAAAGAAAATTAAAATTAACATAAAAAGATGCTAAAAGATTTTTTTTAGGAAGCCAAGTAATTGAACATGATCGGTATACAATGAACCTTTTCCTCAGGTATTCTTTCTTGTTTGTACTCAGCCAGCTCACCAACAGAGTCTGCTGATATCAAGTTTCCTTCGTCATCTTTGCATGCTGTATATTGAACCTGACAACTTGATTGTTAAAGACTGGCAATGAAATAATGGACTTTCAAGACCAAGCAAATCAACTTACTTCACCAAGGATGATGCCCTGATTTATGACACACTTAAATGGTTCCTTTGTTGACACAACATCTATGTCATAGAGAACCTGCAAGAATGAACCTAGTCATGATTTTTAATAGAAATGTTAGAGAAGAAATATAACTTGCTCTCGTAAATTGAATTGCACTTCCAAGGGACAAAAAAAAAAGAGGGCATTCCTCTTGCTTGTGAAGCCCTTTTTTGGTTTCTTTGTCCTCCTACCTCATCTATTTTCTACATATATGCTCTGACTAGCAGAAGATTTGTGTCACTTGGCTTGTCTAACAATGTATTGAAGTCCAATTTAGGTTAGCGAAGGGACAAAACAGGTGGATAAGGGAAGAAGAAGAAGAAGAAGAAGAAGAAAGCCTTGGCTCATTTGTATTAACTGCAATACTGACAACATCTGCAGCAGCTAAAGAAGGGCAGCCAAAGCTTGAAACTGAGAGTATTCCTTTTATTTGTAATAAGTGCATTGGGAGTACTAACCTTGTGCCAGAACCTGGCATAAAGTAAATGAAGAACAGCATGCTCAGCACCACCAACATACACGTCAACAGGGCCCCAGTACCTATAAGAAAAAAGAAGCCAATGGATGGCTAATACTTTGAAACACCAAATCTGACTTTCCAAACTATTCTGTATAAATGAAAGCCAGAAAAAATGGAACCACTGATTGTACAAAGACAAAGCAAACTCACTGTTCTTGTGCCTTGTCAACCAATGCATTGGAATTCTTCGGGTCCATAAATCTTAGATAGTACCTGTATATCAGTGGAGGATGAGTCACATGGTTCAACGAAAAGCAGCAAGATACAGATCAGACATATGGCACATCCATAGGAACCTTAAAAGCAAAGATGGTTTCTTCTTTACATTACAGCTCTCAGAAGGGTGAAAGTTGCATTGGTCTTTTGAATCACACATTATCAGTTTAACTGTTTAAGTACATAACGTTAAAGTATTCATAGATTCTTTGCTTTCCTCATTTTTACTTTCAATCCCATAGTAAGCAACCAGATTTTGAGTCAACATCGGACACTCTACTTTTCTAAATGCAGTAGGTAAATGTAGGCCTTATACTTCCATTACTAACGGTGACAAAATATACACCCAGTGCCACCCACCATGGATAAAGAACAAGAAGATTCAGAGTAAAGTACTTCCTATCTTCTTCCTCTTTTTTTTTTTTTGGTGATAAGTTCAGAGTAAAATTCCTTCCTATCTGCTTTGCCTTATAATATTCTATGCTCTTGTCCATATTATCATTCTCCTGCCCCCCAAACACAACAACAACAACAACAACAATATACCCAGAGTAATCCCACAAGTGCCCCCAAACACAAATATATTAAAAATATATTCCCACGTAGTTTTCTCCCTTTTGACAAATGACAGTATGACAACCATATACAATATTTAAAAACAAAACTAATAGTTAAATACAAAGTCTTTGAGATGGAGATCTCGTGAAAGTAATTAAACTCCCATAAACACCCAATATTGAAGAAAATACATAGCTGATTACCAACAAGAACCAGCCCACTGGGGCATGGTGTTTGTTTCTCGCCTAGCAGGTTTTCCAGATAAAGGATCTTTGGTTATAACCTGACAAATTGTTCAGTCAAAATAGTGAATGTTACTACATGAAGTGTGGTAAGCTAATAGGAAGAACAAATCGGAAAAAAGAGAAGTACCAAATGACAAGGAACCAATGTTTATCAAGTTGAAATCATCACACATTAAAACATACCCAAGAATCTGCTTTGGTAAGAGGTGGCTCCCCTGTCCCTGTGGGAGTGAAATCATCCAACTCAGGAAGGTTAAGGGGCAGCTCGGTTTCTGGAACTGGAATACCTTCTCCTGTGTCATCCAAAAAGATAACGGGAATAGGCTCCCCCCAATAGCGTTGCCGAGCAAAAAGCCAGTCCCTTAACTTGTAATTTACCTGAACCAAGACAAATCTGGCAATAAGTAAGATCTTATGAGCAGTGGATATGAGAATTGCTTCCTTCATACTTGACTTCATAATTCTGTTTAAGATCATCAACTTTCCAAAAATTGATATACAATCTTAAGAGGTATCCTTCATAAATCGGAGGAAGTTACCTTTTTCTTCCCGTTTCCACTTTTCTCAAGCCATTGGATGACTCTTGAAGCAGCTTCTTTGCTAGGCAACCCATTAATGTCAAGCCCCGACTCTGAACATGATGAATTTATCATCGAACCTTCACCTGAATATGGTCTCTCAAAATTGTCACAATCGCTATCATCTGGTCTTACAACCCAAGAAATTGGGATAGTGTACTTCATCGCAAATTCAAAGTCACGTGTGTCGTGGGCAGGCACAGCCATTATTGCTCCTGTCCCGTAGCTGCATCATAATTGTTACACTACTATAAAACCCCAGAAACTTTGCCAGCATGAAGTTCGTAAGACAAATAAATACTTTGGTATTAGGTTCTCATTCATTACGAGAGCATTAATGCAGTCATAGACTCATAGGACATATGTTGCTAGATGAATATAGGACAAGATGAGATAAGGAGGTAGACAACCTTCCCAAGACATAATCAGCAACCCAAATAGGAACAGCTTGTCCATTGGCTGGATTTTTGGCATAACAACCAGTAAAGACACCTGTTTTTTCCTTTTGAAGCTCAGTCCTCTCAAGGTCACTCTTTCTAAAGGCATGCTCTCTGTACTCCTCTACCTGTCTCACATCCGTTATCTCTTAAAAGAACTAGAACGAACAGCATTTTGAGATTAAGAAGATCAAGGGGCAGAAAAGCATACATGTTTACTTTGTGCTTCTGATACAAGTGATGACAAAAACGGATGCTCAGGTGCAAGGACTAAATATCTGCACAGCAAAAAGAAGGAATAGCGACATGTGAAATGTAGTCTAAAAATGGGGAGTTAATGACTAGATGCCCAAAGTAAAATGCATACGTTGCACCAAAAATAGTGTCCGGCCTTGTTGTATAAACTGTTGTTCTTTTCTCTTCTTCCTGGCCATTACCATTTATGACAACAAAATCCAATTCTGCTCCTTCTGACCTCCCAATCCAATTCCTCTGCATTTCCTTTATACTTTCAGGCCAGTCTAGGTCATCTAAATCCTCAAGAAGACGGTCAGCATAAGCAGTAATCCTCAACATCCACTGCCGCATAGGCTGCTTGGCAATAAACAATGTACTGTAAAATCATAAAACCATCCAGGCCATGAAAATAAGGACTAGACATTGAGTTAACAGAAGTGCGGTTCTTTTGAGAGTTTCCTACCACAAAACGTAACAGAGTATATGAAAACCTACCTTTCTGATGACTGGATGCCCCCCTCTTTCACTTACACCATCAATTACTTCTTCATTTGCCAAGACAGTGCCTAGTGCTGGACACCAATTGACAGGCACTTCAGCCTAATATTGGATTCAAAGAACATTGATAAGTCGAAGGAAGTCACTCCAACCTACCACTGACCATAATAAAAATGAAGTCACAAAACTTCAAACCTGATAAGCTAGTCCTCTCTTCAGAAGTTGAAGAAATATCCACTGAGTCCATTTGTAATAATCAGGTTCTGTCGTAGAAATTTCACGATCCCAATCATAAGAGAAGCCTATTGATTTAAGCTAGAAATCAATATAGATATTAGCAAAATGACATTTTTGAAGCACCACTTTATACTACGAAAGATAGCAAGAGATCAAAATCTCATTAAATAACTGAAATATGAAACATTCTTGTTACATAGATTAGCACATAAACTCCAACAATGACAATTAAAATGCCCTGAACTTTGCAGGGAACCCGTCCTTTTCTTATAGGAATTTAGGGCATATGGCCATATAAATATCAGCTGAAATAGAACCAGCTAGTATGAGGAATTGGAGGAAAAGTAACAGAATTAACAGATGGTGGGGCATGACAGCAGGTTCATGCATGGAGAGGTACAAGATAATATAGTAGCTATCGTTTTAAAAGGCAGGGTCAAGTGGCCAAGACCTGAATTCATGAATCATGATTCACCTATATAGTTAATTTTATTTATAGAGGACTTTTTACTGTTTCTGACCTTAAAAGGCACGCACCTACTATACGCTATCATGAAAAGGCTAAATTCCCCCTTGGTGCTCTGCCAAATTAAATACAGATAATCTCTGGATTTGCCAGGGATCATTTAAACTGGAATATCACACATGTACAAGAAAGTAGCTCAAAGTTTATGGCACCTAGATGAGAACTTGATTCTTGAACTAGGAATGTAAATACGAACTTAGGGTTTGATTTCATGGCTAGAAATTCGGAGCTCTTGGATAGAATTAACAGCCTCAAAGTAAACACTGAACATAATCATCAAAACAAAAGAAAGTTACCTGCGAGCGGAAACGACTAATATTCCTCAAAGTTGTGATTTTTGGATGTGTGCCTGTCTGTCAAAGGGAAGGGAAAAAATTAGATACCTGCAAATATTAAATTGAAAATAGTGACTCATGCAAACTTACGTCAATAGCGTATTGCTCAGCAGGTAAACCAAATGCATCCCATCCCATTGGATGTAATACGTTGAAACCTTGCATGCGTTTAAATCTAGCAAGGATATCTGTTGCAGTATATCCAAGTGGATGTCCAACATGCAAACCAGCTCCACTGCAAGGATAAATAAGCCCCAAAGCAAAATTTAGTAGGTCGCGATTACAGATCCTCATGCAAAGGGAACATTTTGTCCAATCTCAATGGGCAAAAATTACAAGTCCTGAACCTCACTGTCTGAAAATTGTAATTCCTAAGAACAGAAGGTCAATTTCCATAGCTCACAATGGATTGGCAACTATCCATCAGAATATTCCTTTAAGTAACTGACTGCAAATTTTGCACATGGGCGGAAAATACACTTTTAGGAAAACATTTTGTTAGGCACTTAAGTCTAGGAAAACAAGGGTACTCAATCAGTATATGGTTGAATTCTATGAGTATGATCAACATTGCCAGGCCTTGTGCTAAACCTAATTTGGATAATCATGAACCATTGATTATTGTGTAGCTTCAGTAATAATTTTGTAAGCAAATGTAAGGAAATGAAATGCTATGAACATTGGTAGCATTAACATAGTGGAAATAACAGTCTGGAATTAAGCAGAGAAGCCATACTACAATGAAAATAAGAGATTAGCTGATAGCATCCACAGTGGCATACCTCTATTCAAATTGGTGGGTTTCAACCGAAAATCACGAATGTTTATAGTGAAAGAAAGATCCGAGAATGAGCCCAAGAATTACGATAACAAGTGGGCTTAGTAGTACACATATTCCATAATCCAAGTTCAAGCTAAAGAAGAGGAAAATTTGGGCCTCATTAAACTCCAAAGGAGAGGCCGAAGAAGCTGAATTTCCATTGCCACACGAAGGCCCAAAGGAGAGTCAAAGGAGCTGCCACATGGAGACTCAAAGGAGCCAAGGAGAGGCTGATTTGCATGCACAAAGGTGCTGAAATCTCAAGCCCAAAAGGGCTGAAATTCCTGCCCAACGTGGGGCTGCTTTGGGGTGACTTTAGTGTCAAGTTTTGATACTTTTTCCCTGTTTTTTTGTTAGCTAATTTTAGGAAGAATTTTAGTATTATTTTACTTGCTTTCCTAGTTTAAAAGTTTCTTAGTTTAAAAATTTCCTAGTTTAAAGTTTCCTAGTTAGGTTTAACTATTTATTTCCATAAAAGTAGAATTCGAATCCCATGCTATTTGGGATAGGTTTCTCCCTATATATAGGGATGATTTTATTATTTTCATTAAGAACATTATGATTAATATTATTTGAGAGTTTTCTCTTCTTTACACCTTTGTGTATGGTGACTGTGGAGGTGCTTGGAGGCTCGAGGTGTACCCGTGGCGTACACCAGATCGATTAAGGACATGTATGAGGGGGCCAAGACTCGCGTTAGAACTGTGGGAGGAGATTCAGAGCACTTTCCCGTGTTAATGGGGTTGCACCAGGGATCGACCCTTAGCCCTTTTCTATTTGCCTTGGTGATGGATGTATTGACGCGGCAAATACAAGGTGAGGTGCCATTCTGCATGTTATTTGCGGATGATGTAGTTTTGGTTGACGAAACTCGCGGAGGAGTTAATGCTAAGTTGGAGGTTTGGAGACAGACCCTCGAGTCTAAGGGGTTTAGGTTGAGCAGGACCAAGACTGAATATATGGAGTGCAAGTTCAGTGAGGCGACTCAGGATGATGACGTAGAAGTGAATCTGGATACACAGGTCATCCAAAAGAAAGGGAGTTTCAAGTATCTTGGGTCTATATCCAGGAAAATGGAGAGATCGATGAGGATGTCACTCACTGTATTGGTGTTGGGTGGATGAAATGGAGGCTCGCATCTGGAGTCTTGTGTGATAAGAAGGTGCCTACTAAACTTAAAGGCAAATTCTACAGAGTGGTGGTTCGACCAGCTTTGTTGTATGGAGTAGAGTGTTGGCCAGTAAAGAACTCCATATTCAAAAGATGAAGGTGGCGGAGATGAGGATGTTGCGATGGATGTGCGGGTTTACTAGGAGAGATAGGATTAGGAATGAGGATATCCGAGATAAGGTGGGTGTGGCATCGGTGGAAGATAAGATGCAGGAAGCGAGGTTGAGATGGTTCGGACATGTGAGGAGGAGAGGCACGGATGCTCCAGTGCGGAGGTGTGAGAGGTTGGCTATGGATGGATACCGGAGAGGACGAGGTAGACCGAAAAAGTATTGGGGAGAGGTGATTCGACAGGACATGGCGCAGTTGCAGCTTACCGAGGACATGACCCTAGATAGGAAGGTGTGGAGGACGCGGATTAGGGTAGAGGAGTAGTAGGTAGAAGTGTGTGTAGGCTAGTAGGTAGGAGTGTTTTTCCTTGTTGCCCCGACTAGTAATCGTAGTGCTCGCTTATAGTTTTTTGTTCTTGGATTCCTCGTAGTAGTATTTTGTGGCAGTGTTCTGCTTCTGTCTGTTGTTTGTTACTACATATTACTTCCTATCATCCCTTGTAGTTTTATCATGTTTCTTATATCCTGTATCTTTGTTACGTCCTTTTTAGCCTATTCTTAGACTGTTTTTGTCTTGAGCCGGGGGTCTATCAGAAACAGCCTCTCTACCTCACCTCTGAGGTAGTGGTACGGACTGCGTACACTCTACCCTCCCCAGACCCCACGTTGTGGGAATACACTGGGTATGTTGTTGTTGTTGTTGTAGTATCATAATTAGTTTTAATCCGCTAATTTATGAATACTAAAATCAATTAGGGTTCTTAGCACTAATCTTGAAATTTGGGGATTTTATTCCCAAATTTCACATATCTTTTAATTTCTTGTCTTCAATCTTAGTATATTCGCTTCCGCATTATTTTCTAGTTTATTCAAGTAACTCGATTCTTATCAAGTGGTATCAGAGCGGTTCTATCAGGGTTCCGTTCTTGATAATCTTGGGAGTTTCAAAAAAATCCAAAAAAAAAATTGTGTTTTATTGTAGTAGTTTAAAAGGTGAATTGCGTAGCAAAAAAAAAAATTAAAAAAAAAAAAAGAAAAGAGGAGGAGAAAATTCAAGTTCTTGAAAATTAATTTGCTTTTAGAAACTTCGGGTTTATTGTGTTTCTTGGTGTCCAACATCAAGAAGGAAAATCAAGAAGAAGGGAAAATTGGAGTTTCTTTTTGGTATACAAATTGGTCTTTTTCTTGTCTCAGCAATCCCAATTCGTCTGGGTATTGGTAAATTGTTTTATTCTTACATCTTGCTTCTAAAAGGTTGTTACTAGTAGGGTTTATATATAAATCCTAAAGGATCCATCCAAAGGTTGTAATTTGAGTGAAAAAAGGCAAGAGAGAGTAAGATCCATAGAGAAAAAAAAGAGCCAAATTGAGAGATATTTGTTTCCTTGATATTTTCTTGAGATGTCTCAAATAGGTAAGGAAACTGAAGCTGGAACTCAAAACGACATCAACTTAGCTAAAGTGCCAATCACACGATTGGAGGATATGAATATCATCGTAGCTGATTTAAGAAGGTAAAATATTTTTCACACAAGGTGTGGGATAAAGGGGAATATTTGCTCCATGATTATTGATAGTGAAAGTGAGTTCATACGTGGTGGAGAAGTTGAAACTTACATGCGTGAATGATTTTGGTGAGCTTAATATGACTAAGCAATGCATGGTTTCTTTCTCCATTGGGAGGTATTCTGATAATGTTCTTTGTGATGTAATTCCAATGCAAGATTGTCATATTATGCTTGGGCATCCATGGCAGTTTAATAGGAATGCAATTCATGATAGGAGAAAGAATAGAGTTTCCCTTGAGCTAAACAAAAGAAAATATATACTTGCACCTTTAACTCCATCCCAAGTTTATGAAGATCAGAAACGTGTGAAAGAAGCATGAAAAATTTTGAGAAAGAGAAGAATGAGAAGAGTAAGGGAGTGCATGTTGACTTCCCAAGAGAGAAGAAAGGGGAGGATGTGTTGTGTGAAGAGAATGGAATGAGACCGAGAGAAAGGAAAAGAGAGATGACCGTGAGCATAAAAAGGAGAGCGATGGTCGTGAGATAGAGAGAGAAAAACAAGAGAGTTTGAATGAGGTTATTTCTTATTCTAACTCTAACATTCCTACTTCTTCTTTTAGTTGTTTTGACTCTCTTTTAAGTGCTCATGAGAAAGTTTGCATTGAAAAATCATCATTGGATGAACTTAATCCTGAGGTGGTTGAAACTATATGTCTCATTGAGAAAGTGCATGTTGGTGAGAAGAATGAAGGTAAAAAAAATTATCTTGGGTCTATAGGTAAGACTGATCATGACAAGGAGTTCAACAAGGCAGATGTGAACCTAACACTCATGCAAAAGGAAAAACAAGGTGATGTTGTTCCTTTGTTACATAAGACCAAGTACGGTATGTATGATTGGTTTATTCACATTCTTGGGATTCCTAGAACACCTAAGATCTTTTTGGAGGTGATGAACTACACTCTTAATTCTTACATTGGTGACTTTATTAATTTTAAGGATGATGACGTTTTCCTCTATAATAAGTCATTAATTGCAACATCTAAGTTCAACTATAAGAGTAATTTGTTCTCTTTTGAAATTGACCATGACCTAGTTGATTATGAATTCCCACTTGTTGAAAAGAAGCATGATGTTTGTGGGAGGAGGATTGTGAATGAGTTGGAGTTTGAGAGATTTTCTATCTCTATTAAAAACTCATGTGCTTATGTGTATAGTTTCTATGTGAAAGAATCTATGGGAGGTTTAATTGAGGATGCTTGACTATATCATAAAAGTGTTCAATTCGATGCATATTCTAAGAATCTTAGGTCGGCTTTGTCAAGCTCATTGGAGTACTTTATTGATAGAGATAAATCGGAGAGGCACATATCATTCCCTACGTCATCTATACGTGATTTTTGTTGCGCTCATATAAGTAAGAGAATTTTCTATTGGGATGATGGTGTCCACATGCTTTATAAGGGTGTATTTATATATTCTAGAATTAATTGGGTTAAGGGGACACATGGTCACTATCTTGTTTCGTTCCTACTATTGTTGCTTTCGAGTAATGGATGTTGTTTACTACTGCATGTCTTCTTGATTTTGCGAGATTCAAATTCGAGAACGAATTGCTTTCAAGAAGAGGGGAATGATAGCATCCACAGTGGCATACCTCTATACAAATTGGTGGGTTTCAACCGAAAATCACGAAGATGTTTATAGTGAAAGAAAGATTCGAGAATGAGCCCAAGAATTACGATAACAAGTGGGTTTAGTAGTACAAATATTCCATAATCCAAGTTCAAGCTAAAAAAGAGGAAAATTTGGGCCTCATTAAACTCCAAAGGAGAGCCTGAAGAAGCTGAATTTCCATTGCCACATGAAGGCCCAAAGGAGAGTCAAAGGAGCTGCCACATGGAGATTCAACGGAGCCAAGGAGAGGCTGATTTGCATGCACAAAGGTGCTGAAATCTCAAGCCCAAAAGGGCTGAAATTCCTGCCCAACGTGGGGCTGCTTTGGGGTGACTTTAGTGTCAAGTTTTGACACTTTTTCCCTTTATTTTTGTTAGCTAATTTTAGGAAGAATTTTGGTATTATTTTACTTGCTTTCCTAGTTTAAAGTTTCCTAGTTTAAAAGTTTCTTAGTTTAAAAGTTTCCTAGTTTAAAGATTCCTAGTTAGGTTTTACTATGTCTTTCCATAAAAGTAGAATTCGAATCCCATGCTATTTGGGATAGGTTTCTCCCTATATATAGGAATGGATTTTATTATTTTCATTAAGAACATTATGATTAATATTATTTGAGAGTTTTCTCTTATTTACACCTTTGTGTATGGTGACTATGGATTTATCTTGCAACCTTATAAGAACGATTCTTTAAGAGGTAAGATTAATTCTTAACTTGATATCTTTGGTTTCTATTAAAGTAAATTAAAGAAGGTGATTAGTCTTATTGTCTCTAATTTCTTCGAAATAGGGGTCTAGATCACTTTTGATCTAAGTTCTTGAATTGACTCTATTAGTATCATAATTAGTTTTAATCCGCTAATTTATGAATACTAAAATCAATTAGGGTTCTTAGCACTAATCTTGAAATTTAGGGATTTTATTCCCAAATTTCACATATCTTTTAATTTCTTGTCTTCAATCTTAGTATATTCGCTTCCGCATTATTTTCTTGTTTATTCAAGTAACCCGATTCTTATCATTAGCTGCACTGTAGCAGCAGCACTTGAATACTTTATTTAAACTTGGTGGAAAGGGTATAACCAAAGTTGTGGGCAAATCATCTAAACCAAGTTAAGCAATTGGTAATGTCTAGACCTAAAGTTGCTTAAACGTAGCTCAGGCCAATATTCAACTTCTATATTTATGACTTTTATAAGTCAACACAACTATCATTCATGAAAAAATCAAGATTTTCATCATGAAGCTAGCTGAGATTTAAAGAGCTCTCGTAACGAGCCTAAGGACCCCTAGTACAAGCTAGTTTTGATTACAATGAAGTGTCCGACACGTTAGAGGTAGCTACCTGTAGGATAAAATAGTCATTCCCAAAAACAATATAAGTGCTAAGACCAACTCCTGTCGTTTATGAGAACAAAGAGGAGCAAAGACTGACTTCTAGTACTAGTATCATTTTAAATCTCTTAGATTATGCCACACACATATTCTAAATAATTTAGCTTATCCTACTATATATTGCTATAGTATCAAACCAACCCGGTCGGAGGATCAACACCGGAAAAGAAATAACTTTACAAGCTTGAAGCTCCAAAAATAGTATAACGAGGATGTATATCTTATCATCATTTGGCTATGTTTTCATCCTGCTCAGCCTAAGGCCTTTAGACTCTCGGGTCTGTCTCCATATCTCCAGTCTATCATTAACTCTACCGCATGTCTCATTGATCAATATTATGTCGTTTGCAAATAGCATAAACAATGGTACTTCCTCTTGAATCTCTTGAATATGCCATGCCAATTCATCCATCATCAAAGCGAATAAAAACGGACTGAGAGTTGATCCCTCGTGCAGCCCCATCTCGACTGGGAAGTGTTATGAGTCTCCTCATGTTGTCTTTAGTGGGATCTTGGCTCCATCGTACATGTCCTTAATCACTCTAATATATGCCACAGGTACACCTTTAGACTCCAAGCATCTCTATAAAACCTCTATCGGGACTCTGTCGTCTGCCTTTTCTAGGTGGATAAACACCATATTTGTTTCTTTTCTTCTCCCTATACTGCTCAACAATCTCTTTAAAAGGTGAATGGTTTCTTTTGTCGATCACCCCAGCATGAATCCGAATTGGTTCTATGAAACAGACACATTCCTACTCATCCTCATCTCGACCTCTCTCTCCCAAACTTTCATAGTGTGACTTAGTAGTTTGATACCCTATAGTTGTTGCAATTTTGAATACCACCCTTGTTCTTGTACATACTCCACCCTCATCCTCCGGGTATCTCAGTCGTCTTCATTGATGGGTTGTTTATGCCATTTTCAAGACTTCAATCACATAACACCTCAGTAGCTCTTCTCCATTTCAAGGTATAGCAAACACATTATTACCATTTTATTTTATTTATTTATTTTGATATGACTGTGGTGTCCGGGTCAGCTTTCGCGCACCTCAACTAAATTCACGGAATACTTGCCATCTCCCACCAGCAACAGGTACCAGGTAACTCTGTCCACCAAGGCTAGAACAAATGGAAAGAATCACCTAGTGTTTTTTTTTTGTCTCCGCTGGGATTTGAACCTGAGACCTTAGGCCTCAAGGCTCTTTAACCCATTTCATTGTCCACTAGGCCACACCCTTAGGTGCTTGCAATGAAGTAAAATATGATCCACAACCTCACCTATCTCCTTACAAAGGAAGCACCGACTTAAGCAGACAACCTTTCGTTTCCTAAGATTCTCCGCCGTCAAAATCTAGTGGCTAACCAAGAGAAGAAGCACATTTTCCGCGACAGCTTAGGAATCCAAAACGATCCACATGGGAAGTTGTCAACCGCCCTAATCAGAAAATAGGACTTAACAGAGAACACATTGTCATTCCCCAACTCCCAACTCAAAGCATCATGTATGTCAACTGCCTCACCTTACTTGTGAAGAAAAACTAGCAACCTCTGAAGCTCGATCACCTCATACTCGTGGAAATCTCTCTTGAACCTCAAATCCCAAGAAAGTCCCGCCCCCTTGTGTTTCCCTAACTTGTTGAACAGACGCTTCCCTCTGGCTGGAAACCCTATACAATATCGGAAAAACATCCTTCAAAACCGCACCTCCACATCACTTTTGGCCCCATAAACTAACTCTGCTCCAAACCCCAACCTTAAAGGCGTCATTAAAGGCTTCCCACCCCTTCATGATATTTCTCCACACACCACACCCGCACGGCATAGTAATCACATTTGTTCTCTATCCCCTTTCCAAAACTCTATATTTGTCTGCTATCACCCCTCTCCAAAGTGCTTCTCCCTCCACCCCAAATCTCCACAACCATTTTCCCAAAAGTTCTTTGTTAAACCCCAAGCCCTCCCAACCGTTTAGGAGATGTCATGGTCTCCCATCTTGAGTGCTAATGTTACAAAAAGTTGAACAAAGATAATCAGTGTCCTAATTCAAGATTACTTTGTATGGTTCGACTTTGTAAAACTAATAGAATGAGTAAGTTGATTTCTTCTCATTAAAAAGGATACTCCATAGACTATAAAGCTTCCTTCTCGTTAAAAAAAGAGATACTCCGTAGTAAGTTGAAAGAGTGGGAGGAAAAAAGTATGTACCTTGGATATGGGAACATATCAAGAACATAGAATTTGGGCTTGGAAGTATCAATCTCATCAGGGGTTCGAAATGTCTTATTTTCTTCCCAATAATGTTGCCATTTTGGTTCAATTTCGTGAAACGGATAAGCCCTTTTGACCTGCTGCTGTTGTTGCTCATTTGTCTTCTGCCCATCAATTGCTTTTACTAGCTCACTCACCGTATTTTTGCTAGAACTTTTTGCACAATTGGAGACGCGGAACCGCTCATGGATACGAGATTGGAAGCGGAGTATAGGGCGATGGTGGGCGGAGAGTATAAGCGTACGGCGGAGGAGAGGAGGACGAAGGTGGAGCTGAGGAGGAAAGTGGTGGTGCGTGGAAGTATGGAGTTGGGTAGGCATTGGTGTGGGGGAGGGGAGTGAAGGAGTTGCAGTGGTTTGACAAATTTTGAAGGTGGCAATTTGCTGAGAAGAAGAAGAAGATTGGATAATGTAATCATGGGCTTGGGCTAGGCAGGAAAAACAAGGCTTACTTCAGGGGACAACTACACAAATGCCCTTTAAAGGGAGTGGCTTTGTATTTTTGCCCCCCATAAAAATGGTCTTACAAAAATAGTCTTCCATATTTTTATGTATAGAGCAATTACCTTCTTGCCCTTCTACACCTCAAATATTTTTAAATAACTCTCAATGTTCATTTGTCTCTCAACTTTTATATATATTTCTTTTTCTCTTTTTCTCTTTTTTCTTTTCTTTTTTTATTTCTATTTTTTCTTTTTTTTTTTTTTTATTTCTATTTTTTTTCTTTTTTTCTCAACCTTTATTTTTCTTTTATTTTTTATTTTATTCTTTCTTCTACGTTTTTTCTTTTTTCTCAATCTTTATTTTTTTTCTTTTCTCCTCTCAATTCTATTTTTTTCTCCTTTTATTTTTTATTTTTTTATTTTTTTATTTTTTTATTTTTTATTTTTCTCAACCTTTATTTTTTGTTGTCTTTTTTTTCTCGTTTTTTTCTCAATATTTATTTTTTTCTCTCAACTTCTATTTTTTTATTTTTTCTTTGGTTTTTAATTTTTCTTTTCTCTTTTTTTTAATCAATTTTTTCGACCTTTATTTTTTTTATGAGATGTTCTATAATTCTTGCTTTAGAGGCAAGACTTAGCCCAAAGACTTCCAAACAACAAATTACGCCCATGAGCAAGACTTGACACTAGTATATTGTGTCTTGATTTATGAGATGTTTTATAACACTTGCCTCAGAGGCAAGACTTAGCCCAAGGACCTCTCAAAAAATACAAGTTACGCTCCATGGGCAAGAGTTCACACTACTTCATTATGTCTAAATTTATGAGATACTCTATAACTCTTGCCTTAGAGGCAAGACTTAGCTCAAGGATTTTCAAACAACAAGTTATGCCCCACGAGCAAGACTTGACACTACCTCATTGTGTCTTGATTTATGAGACATTCTATAACTCTTGCCTTAGAGACAAGACTTAGCCCAAAGACTTTCAAACAACAAGTTACGCCCATGGGCAAGAGTTGACACTATCATATTGTGCTTGATTTATGGGATGCTCTATAACGCTTGCCTAAGAGGCAAGACTTAGCCCAAGGACTTCCAAATAATAAATTACGCCCCATGGGCAAAAGTTGACACTACCACATTGTGTCTTGATTTATGCGATGCTCTATAACTCTTGCCTTAGAGGCAAAACTTAGCTCAAAGACTTTCAAACAACAAGTTACGCCTCATTGACAAGAGTTGACATTAACATTTTATGTCTTGATCATTAGATGCTCTATAACGTTTGCCTTAGAGATAAGACATAGCCCAAGAGCCTCCCAAAAAACAAGTTATGCCCCATGGGCAAGAGTTAACACTACTTCATTGTGTCTTAATTTATGAGATGCTCTATAACTCTTGCCTTAGAGGTAAGACTTAGCTCAAAAAAATTTCAAACAACAAGTTATGCCCCACGAGCAAGGTTTAACACTACCTCATTGTGTCTTGATTTATGAGATGTTCTATAACATTTGTCTTAGAGGCAAGACTTGTTCCAAAAGACTTCCAAACAACAAAGCACGCTCTTAAGTTTACTTCGATTTCAAAGAAAGAAGATTTTCTTTGCGGATTATCCAACTTTTTGTTCATTAGCAAAAAATAATAGAGGTTAAGAAAAAAGAAAAAAAAGAGAAAAGGAAAATATAAAGATAAAAAAAAAGCGAAAAAAAATAAAAGTTGAGAAAAAAAAAAAAAAAAAAAAAAAAAAAAAAAAGTTGAGAAAAAAGAGGAAAAAAAAGAATAAAAAAAAATAAAGGTTGAGAAAAAAAAAGAACAAAAAAAAAGTTAAGAAAAAAAAGAAAATAAAGGTTGAGAAAAAAGAAAACGATAATTAAAAAAAAGTTGAGAAGAAAGAAAAAAAAAGAAAAAAGAAAAATGAAAATTAAAAGTTGAGAGACAAATGAACATGGAGAGTTATGGTGTAGAAGGGCAAAAATAAAGACCACTCACTTTTGAGGACACTCCATGTAATTTCTTGCTTACTTCAGCCTTCATAGAGTTTGGATCAAAGGGATTCATAGGGGGAAAGTGCACTGATACTCTCTTTTAATATAGCTATTTAATTAATATTGATTTTATAATTTTTTTTGAAGTTTATCTTTTTTGGAATAAAGATCAGACACTCGACTTTGAAGCTTGACAACTTTAGACATTTGCATCTGAAAGTGTGGTCTCGTGAAGGCTTAACATCATACATTTTCGTCTAATGTTTAGTATGTCTTGCAAATATAAACGTTCAGATATTTTTTTATTTTTTTACTAGGGTATATGTAAAAGTTGATGAAACTTTCAGTCATGCATGTTTGTCCTCAGTCATATATGACTGAAATACATGTAAAAATAAATTGAAATTTCAGACATGTGACAAAAAAAATATTCTTCAAATTTCAATAATTCAATACACGATTTATACTCTAAATGAGCTCAATTTTGAAACATAAGTTCTATGTATCATAAAGAACAAAATGTAATTATTAATTTATCAAAAACACATAAATCTTATAAATTCATTTAACATTTTTAAATTTTTTTCAAATCTACAATTTACTCATGCACACACAACTGAACAACATGTAAAATGGTCTGAAATTTCAGAATATGAATCTAAATTTTTTTTATCAAAAAAATATAATTCAAATTTAAGCATTCAAATGTACTTCGAAAAAACTCAATTTTGAAACATAAGTTTCATGTATTGTAAAGAACAAACTTCAGCCATCAATTTGTCAATATACTAATAATAAATTTAACAAACTCATTTAACATTCTTTCAATTTTTTCATATATGTTTTTGTTCAGTCATATATAACTAAAACACTGTTAACATTGGTTAAAGTTTCAGTCGTATGTGTTTGAATGCAATAACAAAAAAAAAGTATATTATTTCGCTTAAAAATTATCTGATATTAGTATTTGTATAAAAAAAATATAAAATAGGTATTACTCGAATAAAACGACTAAAATAGAATTCGTGATGAAATTTTTACATTTACATGCAAGTACAAATCTTATATAGAATTGGCAACTTTTATTCCAGATATATTAGCAAATTTTAAGTCTAAAAGCACAAGTAAAATAGCCAAAGAGTAAAAGGAGTGCCAGTTTTTATGGTAATAAAATTTTCGTCCATTTTTTTAATCGACACAATACTTTTAATTGTATTTTAAAAAAAAGTGCTTTATAAAATAATATTTTTGAGAACGAATGTCTTTTTTCATTTCTGAAAATAATTTTTGTTATTCCTTAAAAATATTTATTTTCTCCTAAAAATTTGATCTAACAAGCCATGGGAAAATGGTCCAAAACACACTTAAACTATGACCAAATTTGCTATAACACACTCCAATTTTGCGAAGGTCCTATGACCCCCTGGATATTTTTTTAGTGTATTTTTATGGTCTTTATCTGCTTAGCTGGACAAAAGAATTTGTCAAACGTTAGAGAGTGCTTACACGCGCTAATTAAAAATGAATAAAGAGAATATATTTGGAAAAAAAGAACTTACCTCTTCAAATCAATGTCAATGGCGATTTCCCTTGAACTCCAAGTTCTTCAATGGAAGAAGTATACGGAGGGGTAACGGTACAATATATAAAAAAATTGGTGTAAAAAGTTAATTTTAAAAGAAGACTTGAACTGCTACGTGGCAAATAGAGATAGGTGTGTGTCATTTTTTTTTTACCTCTACGCACTCAATGTGCGTGTATTCACTTTCTTGTTCAGCTAAGCAGATAAAGACCATAAAAATACATTAAAAAAATATTCAGGGGGATCATAGGACCCCCGCAAAATTAAAGTGTGTTATAGCAAATTCGATCATAGTTCATATGTGTTTTGAACCATTTTCCCAACAAGCCATTTATCTGTAATTTCATAAATTTCAACTAAAGTGAAAAATATTTGAAATTTATGATAACCTACTTTATAGGTTACAAAATCTCATATTTAAAGCTCCAAAAAGGCCTTCATCATTCGTTTCTTGTTCCTTAAGAATAAGGGCAAACAAGTCATTTCATATGTTTATCAAACCCTACTATTGCACTACCCCTACCCCTATATAGAAAGAGATCTCTTGGCTTTGCCATTGTGCTTAGTCAATATGGAGGAAAGAGAGAGGACTTGGAAGGAGTGTTTTGAAATAGCTTTTTCTTGGCAAAGAATATACAAAAATGGATCTAGAATTTGAAGTCAATTTGTATTATTTTATTGAATTGATGTGGATCTTTTCTAGATCTCACTTTGTGAGATTATACTGGTTATGTTATTGTTATTGAATTGAATTGATGTGGATCTTTTTTAGATCCCATTTTGTGAGATTATACTGATTATGTTATTGTTATTGAATTGATGTGGATTGTTAGATCTATTTCTTTGCATAAGAAGTATTAATTGGGAGATTTGAATGAAGTTGAGAACAAAGGAGGAAAAGATCAAAGAAACATGGGTTTGGAAGAATTGGAAGGGCTTATTTTCTAATGGTAAGTTCTTTGTGTTAGTACCCTTTGTATATTTTCAAGTTTGACTTGCTCTTTGCAAGGTTTGCAATTGGTTTTGAAATTGTTTGTTAAAGGATTGACTATATAACTTTGGTTTCCCAAAAAAACAATTGTGTTCTATGTGTCTAGTTCTCGTAGAAGTTGCATCTTTACTAGTAATATTTTGTTGTTTGGATTTGGATTAGAAACGTAATTGGATGCTTCTATATTGTTGAGATGTTACTCTCGTCGCTTTCCAACCACTTGCTTGAGTGGTATTGGAGATATTTGCACAACTAGGATAGGTAGCGAAATCTTGATGAATCATTATGATTTTAAATTCATTGTCGAGAGTTCATTGGAAATCTATGTTGCTCGGATTCTCAAAAAAATATCGATGTGTGTGTTCGATACTCTAAAAGTAGTGCATTTTTTTGAGTATCCAACACGAGTGCGTCAACAGTTTTGAAGAGTTCGAGCAACATAATTGGAAACAGTCTAGATTTTTACCTCTCAAGGTAGGAGTAATGTTTGCGTACGTTTTATCCTTTTAAAGTCTCACTATTATTATACTGAATATATTGTTGTTATTATTCTGGTAGACAAGTCATGTTGTGCCATAAATATTGTCAGAATTTTGATCACAAGAATGTGTCTTATCACGAATTCTAACGAATTACCAGGATTTAATACATATAAAGTTTAATATCAACAAAATAGTTTTAAAACATTATATGATCATTGGTGATGGTGATGAATAGCGGTGGTGGTTGTCAGTATCAATTGAGGATAGTGTTGGCTTATGGTGTTATTGTGGATAATAGTTAATAATGATGATGGCTGAAAGTAATAGTTGATGATAGTGGCAACCATGGGCGAATTTATATAGAAAATTTGAGGTACAAGAACTTGTCGTCTCTCTATAAAATTAGATATTTAATGTATATAGTTTCTAAAATTGATATAATATTATCTATTGGTACTCATACTAGAAGACTAAATGATGCACTTGGTTGAAGGTTGAAGTGTTTATTTAGAGAATTAGAGATCAATATATATTTTAATGGTGCACTCATGTTCTATAAATCCTAGATTCGCCACTAGTGGTAACAGATAGTTGAGGTAAATGGTAGTGCTTAGTGATAGCTAAGGGTGGTAGTGAATAATGATGATTGTTAGCGATACATAGTGGTAATTGATGGTGATGATTACTGATTGTTAGTAGTGATTGATGGTTGTTGTGGTAATGGTGGTTGGCGGTTGTTTTTAATAGACTCTCGGCTCAAGTATTCTCTGAGATAATATTTTCTTACTTATTTATGAAACACAAAAGTAAACAAGAAATTTACCGCACTCAACAGTGGTTAATGAAGTGGATTGAAGAACCATGAGGTCTGAAGTTTGAGGTCTGAGATCTTAGGTTCAAATCTCAATAGAGACAAAAAAATACTAGATGATTCTTTCCATCTGTTATAGCCTTGGTGGATAGAGTTACCTATAACTGAATTTAGTCGAGATTTCAGGATATTATAGCTATCCTTGGATTTGGTGTGCGAAAGATGTAACTTGATTTAGTCGAGGTTTCGTGACATTATAGCTATCTTTGGATTGGGTGTGCAAAAGGTGTAACTTAATTTAGTTAAGCCTTGGTGGACAGAGTTACCTGTAACTCGACTTAGTCAAGGTTTCAAGACATTATAGCTATCCTTGAAGTGGGTGTGCAAAAGCTGCAACTTGATTTAGTCGAGGTTTCATGGCATTATAGCTATCTTTGGATTGGGTGTGCAAAAGCTGCAACTTGATTTAGTCGAGGTTTCAGGACATTATATTTTTAGATTGGATGTGCGAAAACTGGCCCAGACATTTCAACAAAAGAACTTTTTTTTCAAAAACATTTTCCTTCGTCCAAACACCCCGAAGTTCTCATTGCTTCAAACTTCTAACCTGCTCAGGCTACGCTATTCTATTAAATGTGATGTTATCTACTTCGATGAATAATATCTTAAGCTGCATATATTGCGTTCTATCTATACTTTCTTCTTTCTTATTCTTCTCTTTCTAGTTATCCTTTTTTTCTTTCCCCCTTTTGTTGTGAGAATAACGCAACTTACATTTTTAAGATACATACAAGAGATTTCCTTGTAGAAGAAGATGAACATGTGTACAAATCTTAGATTCTTTTCTCTTCTAGTTATTTAACATATGTTTAAATCAACTTGCTTTATTCTGGTAAAATCTTATGTATATTCGGTATTTATACAAAGTTTATTTTCTATAAAGGTAGGCATAAGATCTGTGTACACCTTATACTCTCTCCAGATCACAAGTTTCTTTTCTACAAAGGTATGGGTAAAATCTGCGTACATCTTACTCTTTTCAGACTCCACTTGTGGGACTATATTACACCATTATGGGTGTTGAAAGGATGAAGATTTTTCACATTAACATGACGGCCAAGATTTACAAAGGAAAACCTCTCTGCATCATTTGGAGAATATTTGGGTTGTCGTCTATAGTCAAAGAAAATTCATTCGCTCCGTGATGATTCTCGCGAGAAAACTGTATGTATGGTTGGCGTATGCCTGGAAACTAGTTCAGAATGATATCATCAACTTCACGATAGACTATGAGTAAGCACTTTAGACAAGTCGTTTCCCAACACATTTTCCCTATAGTGTAATTGAACGAACTTAAAGTACAACCAACTTAAGCTTATTTTTCGCCAATTTTTTTTAGTGTTCGACCATTTTTAGCTTAGTCTAAAGGACATTTGTTGCTGATTTGGGGTTCTGGAAGATACCGCTGAGGTTATACACTAAGTACATACGTAATTTTGCTCTGGCAGAAGTTCACGCACAATTCAGCTTTGGATCTGCCACTAATTGGGACGTACCTTTTGGAGATGGTCACGATGACTGGTGGTACAAATCGTGGTTACTACATATTCATTTAAACCAAGAAAAAATCTGTAAGTCTCTTCACTAGTATATATAAGCATACATACTACACTTCCCTTGTACAGACTACAGAGGAGTCAGGAATTGGCTCCTATGTAGGCGAAGCTGGTGTAGAGCTAGGGGGTTCAGTCGAACTCAATATTTTTAGTTTAAATTTTGTATTTTGTTAAAAGAAATTCATTAAAAATATTTAGCTTAAAACTCAATAACGGGAAAAAAAATAATTAAATCTTGAACTTATAAACTTCAATTTGTGATTCCGCCTCTGCCTCTCTTATTTACATTGACTTAATACTCATGGTCAAAATTTTCATAACTTTGAGTTTCGTGTCAATTGCTTTTGTAATCTTTCATAAATTTATTTTAAATTTTATAATTTTTTTAAATTTTTATGCGTAAAATGATATGAAAATAACACACTAAATTTTTATAAAATTATTTTTTTCTATTCAAATTATGAATGGTTATGTTCAACTATTTTGTCGGTTTGTCTTTAAGCAGCCGTTTGCTTTGTTATTCTTACCTTTTTTATTTTTTAAGGAAGGTGAAAATTTTGTTACATTGTCACTTGTGTGTCAAAAATCTTCCTTTATTATTATGATGACTTGTTGGAACCTTTAAAATATTTTTCTTATTAGAAGAGTAATTGAAAGTGGAACCTTAAACTCTTACAATAGTTAATTAATTCTTTATAGTAAAGGTAATTTTGGTGCACTATATTCCATTTATGTAAAAGGTCCTTAAATTTTTAAACTTAGAGCTCATCAAACTAGGACGAGAGTAATACAAATTAAAATTTCTTACATGTTAAATATTTTCAAAAAATATATCAAAGATAAATGCTTTTCTAATGCTATTTTGTTAAATTTATTCCATATATGTCTTAGTGGGGTAGCTTGACTATTATTGAAGCTTTAGGAGATGGGGGAGAGATTATTGGCGATAGGGGCTTGGGAAAGTAGTGGTGATGCTAGCAGTATGGGATAGGGATTGCTAATTGCATTAAGAGAGTAATTAGAGGTGTTGAGAGTCTCGAGGGGTAACGTAGGTGGAGTGGAGTGATCCAAACAAAAGTGAAAATCAAGAAGACTACTTATATGGAGTTAGCAGAGAACAGAGATGCGGAGGAAAATAGGGCAAAGTATAAGAGGCTAAGAAAAAAGTGAAGTTAACAGTTACAATATCTAAGATGGTTGCGTTGGAACGCTTGTATGAAAAACTTCAAAATAAAGGTGGGGATAAGTTGTATAGGCTCCTCAAGGTGGGATAGCAAAGGGTCTGAGACCTGGATCACATGAAGTGCATTAAAGACGAGGAGGACAGTTTTGGTGGAAGAGGCATATATTAGATGTGAAGATGACAGACCTACTTCCATAAACTTTTGAATGCAGATGGGGACATGAATATTGTGTTGGGTAGTTTAGAGAACTTAGAGAGTTGTCGAGAATTTGGGTATAATAGGGGTATTAAGTTTGAGAAAGTTATTCTTAAGATTGGGAGGGAATGATCCTGGTGAAATTTTGGAAAAGCGCGTGTATAAAGGTATGGAGTGGATAACTTGGTTATTTAATGTCATTTTTAGGACGTCAAAAATGCTTGAAGAATAGAAGTGGAGTATTATGATCCTGTAGTACAAGAACAAATGTGATATTCAAAATTGCTACGACTATAAGGGTATGAAGCTGCTAAACCATACTATGAAAGTCTGATAGAGGGTGATGGAGATGAAGATGAGGTGGGGTATGTCTATCATCGAGAACCAATTTGAATTCATGCTAGGGCGTTCGACTATAAAAGTCATACATCTCGTAAGAAGATTGATAGAGCAGTATAGGAGAGGAAGATGGACTTACATATAATGTTCATTAACCTAGAAAAAGCTTATGACAAAGTTTCGGGGGGAGGGGGGGGTTCTGTGGAGATATTTGGAGGCTAAAGGTGAAGATGTAGCTTACATTAGGGCAATTAAGGATATATATGATGGATTCAAAACCTGAGTAAAGACAGTGAAAGAAGACTCAGATCATTTTTTAGTCGTGATGGGGTTGCACTAGGGATAACTCTTAGCCCGTTCAGATGTCGAAGTTAGGATTGATACACAAATCATCTCCAAGAAAGAAAGTTTAAAATATTTGGGGTCAATACTCCAAGGAAATAAGAAGATTGATGATGATGTTACACATCATATTGGAGCGGGGTGGATGAAATGAAAGCTCGCATTCGATGTCTTGTGTGATAAGAATGTGTCACCAAGTCTTAAAAGTAAGTTTATAAAGTGGTGATCAGACCAGCTATGTTGTATGAGATAGAGTGTTGACCGATCAAGAATTCGCACGTTCATAAGATTAGAGTAGTGAAAATGAGGATGTTGAGATGTATGTGTGCACTTATTAGGCGAGAACGAATCAGGAATGAAGCTATTCGGGACAATGTGGTAGTGACTTTCATAGTGTACAAGGTGAGGGAGACGAGACTGAGATGGTTCGTGCATGTGAAGAGAAGATGCACATATCCCTTAGTGAGGAGGTGAGAAATTGGCTATAGTGGGTATCAGAAGAGGTAGAGGTAGATCGAAAAAGTCTTGGTTTGAGGTGATTAGACAGGAAATGACACACTTGTAGCTTAATGAGGATATGATCCTAGATAGAAAGATGTGAAGGTCGAGAATTAGAGTAGAAGATTAGTAGGTAATCGTGTTCCCCTATTAGTATTATTGTTATTATTCTGTCGTTTGGTTGGGAACAAGTTATCCCAGGATTAGTCATCCTGGGATTAACTCTGCTGGGATAAGTTATCCCACCATATATATATGGGATAACTTATCTTATCACTATGGTATAAATGGTGGGATAAATTATCCCAAACTTGACAACCAAACAAGATATCAAAAAGTTATCCCTAGACTATATTTTTATTCCATGACTATTTATTTTTATCCCTCACACCAAACGACCCCCTACTGTCTTATTCTCTAATTTTAGTGTTACATGTTGTTTCTTTTGCTTTAGTTATTATAGATTTTATTATTGCTATTTTTTTTAATTGTTTTTAGCATGACTATTTTGCTACTGTATTTATTTTACTTGTTTTTTGGATATATTTATTTGAGCGGGGAGTCTCAACAAAAATTGATTTTCAAGTTTCACTGCAAACTTTGTAGGCACTCAATATTTTAAGATAAAATAACTACAGTTCAGTTTAGTTTCAAAACCCTGAATACATCTAATCTAATAGTTGTCAAATTCATAATTTTTATTATTTGCCTCATCAAATCACTTGATTATAAAAAATATAATTAATTTGGTATAAACATCTAATGCAAATAAATATTAGGCAGTTTATTCTTTGCTTTTAGTTTCACATTTTCCTATCCATTTTTTTTTTACTTTTTTTAGCACTTAAGTCATGATTAATTAATATAACATACATTGCTTTTAGTTTCACATTTTCCTATCCATTTTATTTTTTTACTTTTTAGCACTTAAGTCATGATTAATTAATATAACATACATTTTCGCCTCATCAAATCACTTAATTATAATAAATATATTTGATTTGGTATAAACACCTAATGCAATTCTAATATATAATTTGATTTGCTATAAATACCCAATGCGAAGAAATATTCTTTGCTTTTTAGTTTCACATATTTCTATCCAAAAATTGTTTTCCTACCAATCAAATTGTAAACCCCTGTTAGGAAACCTATTGCTGTTAATCTGCTTAGACACTTGCTTCTATGTTCTACACCCCATCGTTTTATATACCTAAAATCTAACAGGTATTAGTAGTTCATAATTCCTAGAAGAGTATAATATCTTAGGCAGTACTATAGAAAGTATTTTGCATGAAATTTCACATTATATTCCATTGTATTATTAAATACAAGGTGTTACCACTAGTCTCTATATCGGAGAAGCTGCCTTTTATTGCAGGGAAGTATGATATAAAAAAGAATGTCCCTTTTAACATTTACTTTTCTACAGGCAACAATGGTGAAGAGGGCCTAAGCTGCAAGAAATTTGTACCAAAATTGTCCTTGGCCTAACAGCTAAAAGAACACCCAAGGACAATACCAACTGCTACTACTGCTAAAGAAAACTGTTGTGCAAAAGTTTGCACTGCTATTTCTCTAAACTATGTATGTGAGCTGCTCCAAATCTGTGACAACTTGGTTGATTGCATGAATGACCATCTTCTTTATCTGTTCCACCAGAGGACGAACAAGTCAGTAAGAAATGGAGGCTAGGCTTAAGGTAGCCAGATTAAAATAAAGCATTTTGATATGGTACCTCTAGTTTGTCTTCTCTGGCCTTGTGGCCTGTCGGCAAATTCCTGAACTCAGCTGTGAGGCGGAGGCATTCTCGAATGTTTTCAGGAGAAACAAAATCAGCAGCAACTTTGGTACACGACTGGAAAGTTGAAAACAGTTGGTTACTTGATAAACTTGATCATCTGGATTTTCATGGAAAATATAAGTATGATTTTCTTACCTTGAGATTACGCACTTGGTGAGGGCATCCTGCTGGAATGAAAACTGCCTCTCCAAGTCTTTGCTCGAATGTCCAAGGTTCAACCCCTAAAATAGTAAACATCCACATTTTGAGTTTATTAAATAAAATGTTCTTTCCTAGTTCTCAAGGAAAGATGAAGAACAAGGTAAATTACTAACCGAATTCTTCCTTCAGTTTTCTCTTGTGCTCAAAAGTTAAGTAGAAGGTTTGGTCATGGATTGGGTGAAAAACCTGACCAACGGGACAACAGTAAGTGTGTCTAAATTCCTTTGCGTGCTTTAAAAGATACTCATTCAACTTGGGTACGTCTTCCCTTCTGAAGATGTCCCACAAGGCTCCTCCAGTCGTCTCTGAATCATCAGATGTTTTCTCCTCCCTTCCGATATCATGAGACATATATTCATCGCCCTCACGTTTGAGGCGCTCTCTTTCATCTTGAGCTCTATGCTTCTGTTTCAGTATTTCAATTGCAGACTGCTGCTCATCAGTTACAGCCATCTCTGCTGTGTGTGTCAAAATATTTATCTGAGCAATTCAAATTTTGAAAACATTAGCTTGTCATGAAATAAGCATGAAAAAGTAACAGTTGCAATCTTAGCAGGTAATGCATCTAAGGACAGAATACAGGACTGGGAAAAGCGATAAACTGCTACCAAGGTGAGATTAAACATAAAACTAGATTGTAGCATGTGGATTAGTGTACCTGAAATGTGACAATTGTCAAACTTATGGTATACGACTAGCCATGAGGTTTATGAGCCTCACTAGACAACATAAGGCAGAAGAGATTGGATGAATGTGGTTCAATATTTTAGAATAAAATGTCAATTTGGAATTTTCATACAATTGATCTAAGGTAAATATCCTCCAAATTGTGATTTCAAGTATTAACCAGGGCTACTCACATGTCAACACATATATTGACATTAGAATAAAGTGAAGAAGTCAAATGAAGGAACTACAATAGTCCTGTTGAAATCATACCGCATCTGACATATCACAGTGGAGCTTTGTCACCGAATCCCCTCTTCCAAGTTCCTTGGTGACACCATACGCAATGTATGTCTTTGGACCCAAATCAGGTTTTAAGACTCCAGCCGGTAATTTAACAGCAAGATTCAGAATGCCCATCCTTGGATCTGTGTACTCTTGGAATGGTAATGCACTGATGAACTCATCACAGTGCCGAGGCAAGAGATTCTCAAACTTGTCAGATGGTGGCCAGTCTTTAAGTTTGAGCATTTCAGGCCAGTGATTTTCATAGCTTCTGCCTTCTGTATAACCTTTAAAAAACTTTCGAGTATTGATCTGAACCTGCAAAAGTTTATGTTATTTGATACTTAGCACAATGGAAGATAGTCATATTTAATAACACCATGAAGCTATTCAAGAAGCAACTGCTTTAATACGAAGAAAGAGCTTTCTTTAACAAAAGGATACAAGAAGCAAAAGATCTCATTAGGAAACATGCTTATTACCAAATGAAAGGGGAGTGGGAGGATGAGATGAATAAGTGGAATGTGGTAAGTACTGAGTTTGTGGACAAGGTAGAAAACGCAGAGGAGTGAGAAAGAACCTGACAATCAGCCAGACAGTCGATAGCTTTTACTTCTGACATACTTGTAAGGATCTTTGAATCAGTGCTCTCACATAATGCACGCCACATAACCATTGGTTCCCAGCTTAAACCGCTTGTATGCTCAAGAACATTTCGTACAATCACCGGTTCACCCTTGGCCCAGTGTCTACGAAAGTGTAAAAGTGCATCATCCTCCATAGCGTCCTTTGCAGTAGGGGAATACAAGCAGTTATCATCGGAACCAACTCTTGAAGCCGCCTTGTGTAACAGTTCAGGGTCATCTGTTCTACAAATCGGTTGGGAAATCATCTGGGAAAAATTGCATTGAATTAGAATCCTTTCTGCTTTTGCTGCCAAGGTTGATATCCAGTTTTTCGGTAGCAGATGCTTGAGCTCTAAAACACAATTTCCACATCCACCCATTTCGACAGGAGCACACATGATATTACCATCATAATTAGCAACCCAAGTAATTGGTTTGCTCTGGTCCCGTGGAATTTCCATATTATGAAAACTTTCAGGCAGTGGATTTCCACCATGCATGTAATCATAACCTCTGTCTGAATGTTGGAAAACTGCTTTATAACTATTTCCTGGAAACTTGCCTTCCCGAAGCTCTTGGCAGCAACTTAGACATAGCTCATATGAGCAATCTGGGCAGCTTCGATGAAGATCGACTATTGAAGTTGAACAGTTGTTGCTGCTCCAAGGCCAAGAAATCAATAAGCATAAAATTTCCAAAAATAAGGTCTGCAATCGTAACATTTCATGATAGCTGAGAGGAAAAAATGAGTAAAAGAGCAAAGATATATTACCAGTAAACTCGCTCATCATTGTGACAAAGTGATGGTTTAATTTCAACTGAAGATGAAGATACCCCTGTGATAAAAACTGTTATCAATGTAACAATTCATTGGATCCAATTTTTTGTTTTTAAAACTCAGATGCATACCATGAATAGAAGACTCCGTCTCTATCTCCTGAATTTGTTCCTGATGAATTTCTTTCAGAAAGGGAAGGAGCGTGATAATCAAATAGTGCAAATGCTCAATCTTTTCACGATCAGTGAGATCCCTTCTTGATGTCTTCAAGGAAAGAAGTATTTAGCAGTAATTAGAAAACAAAAGCAACAAGCTCATTTTGTTTGATTAAAAAGAGAAGACAAACCTCAAGCATGCCACTTGTGTGTAAGCACAAGTTGCAGTTACATTTTCCACGACAATATGGACAAACCTCTGACACTTCCTCTTCTTCCAATTCAGGATACCTGCTCACCAAAAATAAATAGCAGGAAGCTTAAATGACGTTAAAATTCCATTCAACACTAAACGAGAATCCCTAAGCATTTGGACAGCAAGTTAAGAGATACACATTAGAGGTTTACCATTCCCTGATGCACTTGATACAGTAAAATTTCTCTTTACACTTCGTACAAGGAACAACAGTTCTTCTGTCACTTCTTCTACATTGATGACACTTAACAGCTTGACAATTTATCTGCATAGGATTAAATAAATAAGTGTTATCATCAGAAAGAATTAAGTAAAAAAGAGAAAAAAAAGCCATTTATAGTGAAAGATGAATAAAAAGAGCTCGACCTTCATGTTTTTAGATCTATCTATTCCATTTCTTGAAATTGTCGAACCAGAGGACGATGAGGAGGAAGGCAATGAACTACAAGCAGATGACTTCCCTGAACTGTTTATTATATCTTTGAGACCATCTTTTGGTTTCGACTCATGTGAAACTTCACTTCTCTGGCTTCTTGTGTTACTTGGTGTATGATGTCCATCACTAATTGACAAAACCTCATACTCCTCCGTATCATCTTCCCCCTCACCAACACAGTAATTATGATCATATCTCTTGAGTGATGCAGCAGCACGTCTTACTGATGTCCTTTTATTCTCTGCATCTTTTTCATGGATTCTCCGCTTCTTTTTTCCATCCTTGGACAAACTTGACTTTTCCTTGCACACATTCCACTCGTCTTCACTTTCATCCACTTTATCCATTGTACTATCTTCTCGAGGACTCTTCTTCTTGCTTGATGTTCCTAGGCATCGTTCTCCATTTAATTTAGCACGTCCCCAGGAAGGCAATGAACTACAAGCAGGTAACTTCCCTGAATTTTTTATTATATCTTTTAGACTATTTTTTGGTTTCAACTCAGGTGAAACATCACTTCCCTGGCTTCTTGTGTTACTTGGTATATGATTTCCATCACTTAGCGGGAAAACCTCATACTCATCAGTATCATCTTCCCACTCACCAACATAGTAATCACCGTATCTCTTGAATGATGCAGTATCACGTCGTACAGATGTCCTTCTATTCTCTGCATCTTTTTCATGAATTCCCTGCTTCTTTTTTTCATCCTTGGACAAACTTGGCTTTTCCTTGCACACACTCCACTCATCTTCACTTTCATCCACCTTATCCATTGTACTCTCTCCTTGAGGAATCTTCTTCTTGCTTGACGTTCCTAGACATTGTTCTCCATTTAATACAGCAGGCACACGCCTTTTATTCTCTGACCCTTGAATTTCACGAGTCTCTGGCATCTTCTTTCCAACCTTGGATAAAGTTGGTTTTTTCTTGCACACGCCCCGTTTTTCTTCACTTCCAAATTCCACCTTGTTAATTGTACTATCTCCTTTATGAGTCATCTTCTTGCTTGAAGTTCCTGGACGTTGTCCTAGATTTACTTTATCAGGCATCCTTTTCGTCTGCGAATTTCCACTCAGAAGAATGCTTTTTGTGGAGGTAGATAGTTTGAGCCTGTCCCTGCACAGGGAAGGCTCGTCTTTCTCTTCATCATTCCCTTTATTTCTCATAGGTCCATTCCTGAGAACTTTTCCCTTGGTGGAAGTTCTCAAACTATTCAACGCTTCCTTAAGTGGCATCTGAAATTTTGTTAAGGGTCCTGGAAAATACTCTTCATCCTCTTCCTCTTCCTCTTCCTCTTCACTCTCCTCTTCTTCATCATCACTCACCAATTCCTCCCAAATTTTAGAACTTAATTTCTTCTCTGCTGAACGATGATGCCCCTTGGAGGTGATTCTGCTATGTGAACCTTCAGATTCCTTTACAGTCATTGCTTTCTTAGCTACCGTCTTGGTTCTCAGATGTGATTTAATCATGTTCCTCTTTGGCTTTTCCGCTGCTTTTATTTTCTCTGCCAATCCACCTGATAAAAGTGCATCCTCCTTCCTGATTGCAACATTCGCGTGCTCTGACACATTTCTTTTGCCACGGGGGACGCCACGCTCAGAACAAAGCTTTGGTTTCTTATTGGGTAACTCTGTAACATTGAGCCCCGGTGCTTCATTGTCCTTTTCATGTTTTTCTTCATCACGATTTAGGATAAACTTTCTCTTCCTAAAAACCTTAGACTGATTTCTCATTCTTGGTGCGTGTTGATTCTGAATGCTCAATGGCCCTTGTTTCGCAACTAACGTTGCCATCTTCTACTCCAACACAACTGAAAAATGAAACTCAATAAGCAAAAGTATATAAATTTCATAATTATACTAACTTTAAATCTGAATCATCTTCAGGATAAATGGCAGTGCAAGAATGTTATAAACAAATAACGAATCCACAGTATGAATCTTAAAATACTAACTAACTTATACTAAACATCAGCAAGCAGATTAAAGTCTTAATACAAAAACCTTAAACACAAAAATGGAATTATATCAAACTAAAACATCAGCTATCAGATTAAAGTCTTAAAGCAAATCTACTCATTTAAAACCTACAGAGAAAAAAAACATATATATACAGATTAACGAATAGAATTTCCAACAGGAGTGAGCCAAAGTCCACATAACCGGGTCAATCGCCTCTAACCAATTCACAATAAATAAATAAATAAACAAAACAAAAAAAATAATACCAACAGATGAAATTCTGAATCAATTCCTAATTCATGTATCATTTTATCGGCATTTCAATCTAAAACGAACAATCATTCAAAAATCCTTCAAATTCCCAATACCCATACGAAAATTTACAAGAAAATATCAAAAAAAGCAAAAAAAAACAAAAAAAACAGAAATTGACTGAAACCCAAGATCACATATATATAAAATTAATGGAAAATTCAACTCACCTGATCAATGGATCAGTTGAAACAGCTCCGATTGAATTCCCACAATTCTAATTCATCATCCTCTGAATTTCAAGAATTGAAAAAAAATAAAAAAAATCAATGGGCTCAAGAATGAAATTCGATCTTTTGATTTAAGGGAAAAAGGGGGTAAATTCAGAAGCCGGCTGGTGATTATAGAGGAGAAAAAGAAGAAGAAGACCCAACAAAACCATGTAGAGGGAAAACCAAACAGAACAAAACAGTGGGTGCTACTGTCCTACTTTTTTTTTCTTATTAGGACTTGGATTTTGTAGCAGTAAATCTTTGGGTCTATTTGGGATTTTTGGGAATTTGTTACTACTTTTTAAGAACTATCCTAATTTGATTATAATCCACATTAAATTTTATGAATATATGCCATTTATAGCGTTTCAACCGTACTCGTTCTGTTCACATTTATTTGTCCATTATACTCAAAATAGATTTTTACTTTTAGCATTTATCAAGAGAAAAATAACTTTTCTTTGATAAAGACAGACTTACTATTGTAAGTATTAGTTTTATTTAAGTTACTACTCCTTTCGGAAAACTTTACATGTTGTACTTATTAAAAATAGATGGTTTGAAATAATTATCGTTTTAAAAAATCAAAGTATAACTGATTGTTTGTTTTCACCTTTACTCTTAATCATAAATATAGAGAGATATTAATGCAGCGTAAAATAGAAAAGTATTAAATATTGATAAGTAAAGATAGTTTAGTTAAATTAACACTCTAGTTAATGTGTTTCTTAAGTGCGTGTAATTGAAAAATGTGAGAGTAAATGGTACAAGAGGCATTATTGCCGGCTTTTACGAGCTAAATATTGCTCTTAGTCCTTTTGACATAAAGGTTGTTAGGGTTTTTAAGAAGATAAAAAAAAATCAATATTTGTGATGCTTAGTAATTTATTAGTTTTATGTAAATTATTATAAGAATCTACATTTTACTTTTTTAGGAATGCATTTATAGACAAATATTGTTATACGACACTATTGTGCCAACTTCTAAAAGTTAAATATTGCTCTTTGTCGACATAAAGGTGGTTAGGATTTTTACGAAGAAAAAAAAAAGGATTTTGGTAATAACGAAGCTTAGTATGGTATTGATTTTATTTAAATTAGTGTGAAAATCAATATTTTACTTTTTTATGTATGACATTTATAAATAAATTAGAAAAAAAAAATAGATGAAGAATCTATTAATATATTTATAAATTCAAGATGTAATTGATTTCTTTTCTCTTTTAGGTGATACTTTTAGAATTTTAAAAAATAATGAAGAAATTCATTTGTATTTTTTGTAAAATAAATACAAAGAAGGATGTTACATCTTAAAAGGAAATAATAACGAGACCTCATAAATCGCGTAATATGAATACTATCAATGTAGTAATTAATTAATGGATTTAGATTTTAGACCCATTAATGCGACATCGTTTGTGATTTCTTCGACTTTAATATATATATGTCAATTTAATATCTTATTCTAATTGGGGTACTTTAAATAGTAGTTTAATTAAAAGGATAATTAATAGAGCAATCATCAAGTCAAAGTACAGTTGAATGAATTGATTTTTCTAAAATCAGTAAAATTTGTATTTAAAAAAAAGGGCTGTCGTGTAAGATCATGGTTAGAAGAAAATAAGCCATTATTAGATTAAAAATATTGTTTGTGTTATTTAATAAATTATGGAGATATTGTAATGATTCTTTTTGTTTTAGTAGATCTATTTTGTGGAGATTCTATTTTGATAAATATAGTAGATTCCGTTAATCCTCTCAAATGATTGAGGAATGGGTTTATCTAGGTTTCTGAATTTAAACTGTATATGAAAATTATTTATCGTGATCTTCTAAATGCTTACAATGAAATTGAGAAAGAGTTGGATACTCATATTAAATTTTAGATATGAGCTTTTCTCTGACAGTGCTCTTAGATGATTGAGGAACGGATTTATTTAGGTCTCTTAAACATAAAGCATACTAATTAAACAGAGAAAATAATACTAATATTTAGCAAGATATTATAGTATATTATTATAGGAGGTATAATATGTTGTAATTATTTTTATTTTCTTAAAAAATGTTTTTTATGGTGTGCTTGGTATTCAAGAATTGATATATTGGTGCAATAATATTTAAAAATTAAAGTTGAGTTTAATCACAAATACAAATTAAAGTTATTTATAATTTTTACTAGTGATTTGGAGTGAAATTGAATTTTAAATTTTTACAAAATATTATGACAAAAAATGATTGATTTTTAAAATTTAATGTTCAAACGTCTATTGTTATTATTTTACCTATTCAATATTCAAAGTTTATTTAATCTATAACTTATTTTATTTTAGGAAAAGATATAATACAATAAAATGTTTCTTCTTGAAAATAACTCAATAAACTTAAAATCTTTGGTCATTTATTTTTATTAACAATTAGTATCACTTTAAGCAGCACAATAACAATAACATATATATTCATTATAATTTTATAAGTGAGATCTAAAAAAGTAGAGTGTATGCAAATTTTATTCTTATCTTGATAAATGGAGAGACTATTTTTGATAGATCCTTAACTCAAGAAAAACAAAAACACAATATTTATGAAGATATAAGCACTAATAGAAAATTAAGAATGAGAAATAAAAAAATAATAAATTAATAAAAATACTGAAAATAATACTAATACTACTAGCAGGAGAGACAAGACGCAAAACTATTTATTACTAGTCTTCTACGCGATCATTGACCTTCACACCCTTCTATCAAGGGTCCTGTCCTCAGTAAGCTGAAGGCTTGTCATGTCCTGCTTGATCACCTCTCCTCGATACTCGACTTACCTCTATCTCTCGTTGGGTCCTCTAGCATCAACCTCTCACACCTTTTTGTTGATGCGTCCGTGCGTCTCCTCTAGACATGCACAAATTATTTTAGCCTCACATCCATATTTTGTCCCCCACAGAGGATGCTTTAACCTTGGATAGAGAATATCTTCATTTCTAACTATATCTCTCCAAATAAGCTCTCACATTCATTTCAATGTCCTCGATATTTCTACTTACATGATTAATTTGATTTTGTCAAAAAAATTTACTATAAAGGGTAAAATGCTATTCCCCTCACCCCCACCCCCACCCCACCCCATCCTCCCATTTTAGTTTACTTATATCTATAGTAAAAACAGAGGTTTTATTTTACTTTTTTTTTTTTGGTAAATAAAGGAATTTTATTACCAAAAGAGATATGTACAGACAAAACAAAGCTTCTGATAGTTGGACAAGAAGCCCCCAACTTATCAGTTCATCACCACTTCTATTTCCTACGAAACAAACAACTAGTAGACTGCTAAAGATATCTACTTAGATAATCAAGTCTATTCATAACACCATCATGCCCTGCTCTTCCAAAGAGGTCTTGTACTAGGCCTCTCAATATTTCATCTACGGTCCTCTGTTTGCCTTGGAAATGCCTCAAGTTCCTTTCCTGCCAAATCACGTAAACACACCCAGCCATTGTCATTCTATAAACCTCTGATTTTGCAGCCTTGCTTCGCATATTCTGGGCAGCCCATTTAATTTCTTCTTGCCATGTCAAAAGTTGTCGCTGAATCTGCTACCGTGCTAACACTCTCCCCTAGAGTTCTTTTGAAAATATGCATTCAAAGAATAAATGATTATGCATCTCAGACTGTGATGTACAAAGGTAGCAGTCAGTATTATTTACAATGCCCCACTTTCCCAGTCTATCAAGAGTGCTCAATCTCTCCTGTATCGCCAAGTTCAAGATAAACGTCCACTTTAGTGGGACAAGATTATTACAGGTCAACTTCTTCCATGCCACTTTTGGGAAATCTCCTCTTAACTTCTGGTAGAGTTTCTTGATAGATAAATGAGTCATCTGGCTAAGACTTTGTAGTTGCATCCCTGTGCTTTCGATCAATTGTTTGGACTTTAAAACTTTTCGCAGCATCTATGTGGCCTGCTTTGGTATTTCATCTCAAATAATCCTCCGTTTTTCATAATAAGTGTGAACCCATTGTACCACAACTTCTCTTTTTTCTGACTTAAGTTCCATAGGAGTTTACAGATGGCTACCTTATTCCACAGATGGACATCCAGAACATTAAACCCTCCAGCAGATTTTGGGTAGCACACCCTTTCCCACGAGAGCGTAGCTTTTTTGGAGATAGTCGCTTCTCCTGTCCATAAAAAACTCCTGCATATAGCCTCAATAAGGCTAATAATCTTCTGGGGTAGAATGAAAATTTGTGACCAAAATGTTTGCACTGAGAAAAGCACGGATTTTATCAACTGAAGCCTTCCTGCATAAGACAAATATTTAGTCGTCCAGGATGCCACTCTACTGACTATCTTATCGACTAAGGGGTAGCATTGCATTATAGTCAGCCTCTTTGAACTAAGTGGTACCCTCAAGTACTTGATTGGCAATACACATTTTTCAAACTCAAGCAAAGTCAGAATATTTTGTTGGTCAGTAGTGCCAACACCACCAAAAAACACAGAGCTCTTATCTTTATTAACCAGTAGTCCGGAAGCTTTAGAGAAATCAGTGAAGAGGTCAAACAGCAGTTTCATAGACATCACATCTCCTCAACTAAACAATAGTAGGTCGTTTGCAAATCCCAGCTGAACTATTCCTAATTCAGCGCACTTGGGATGGAAATTAAACTCTGGGTTGTGCCTCAATCCCTTTAGTAACCTGGCAAGATATTTCATGCCTAATATAAAAAGAAACGGGGACATGGGGTCCCCCTGCCGTAAGCCTTTCCTAGCCGGGAATGGCGTAGAAGGTTTACCATTTATGATGACAGAATAAGTCACCGTTTTAACACATGTCATGATACAGCTTACAAACACACTAGGGAAATTTAAACTATATAGGATTTGTTCTAAGAAAGACCACTCAATGGAGTCGTAGGCTTTTTGCATGTCTACTTTAATCATACACCTAGGGGACACTCCTTTCCTCCCATACCCCTGGATAAGCTCATGGCTCATAATTATGTTATCACTGATGACCCTTTCAGGGACAAACCCCGATTGGCTACCATCAATTAAGTTATCCATGACCTCTTGAAGTCTTTTGGTAAGGATTTTGGAGATAAGCTTGTAAATCACATTACAACAAGAGATGGGACGAAACTGTTTGACAGAGGATGGGTGTTGGACTTTGGGGACTAGCGTAACAGAAGTATAATTAATTGGCAAATGTATTCTGCCAGTTTGGAAGAAATGAAGGACAACTTCAGTTACCTCAATCCCAATGATATCCCAAGATTTCTTGAAGAAGACAACATTCAACCCATCAGTTCCATGTGCTTTAGCATTATCTATGTCTGTAAGTGTATCAACTACATCTTGTTTCGTGACTGGAGCAATTAACTTGAGTTGCTGGTCTCTGTTCAACTTCTTTCTATTATTCATGACGGTTGGGTTTATCGCAGGGAGCTGACTAGCAGTTGTACCTAAAAACGTCATGTGGAACCCAGTAATTTCTTTACTAATAGCCGATTCAGTTTGAAGTATGTCTCCTCTATTATTCACTAGGCTCCTTATCTTGTTACAAGCTTGTCTATTCTTCAAAGAGGCGTAGAAATATGCAGCATTGGAGTCTCCTAACCTCAGCCAAAGATTTCTTGATATTTGTTTAGCAATACTCTCCTCAATAAAAGACCACCGTTCTAACTCAAGTTTTAGCTCTTTCTCTTGATCAAACAACCTTTGTGAACAACTTACATCTTTCATTAAGTCTTGTGTCTCCTTCAATTGTTTCCTGAGAGTCTTAACCTTGAGGGTTGCCTCATCCCCTTTAACATGATCTAGCTTCTTGATCTCCTTCTTTATCTCTTTCAGCTTCTCCCATACTTTACCCATAGGTGTACCATATACTGGCACGGACCATGCAGCTTTAATTTCCCTTGGGAAATCAGGAGGCTCAGCAATATAATTGAAGAACTTAAATGGTGTAGGGCCCCTCCTGGCCTCCTCTTCAACTTTTAGTAGTAGAGGGGTGTGGTCCGAGAAATTTGGCGCCAGGATACAGACATCTAGGTGTGAAAATTTCATGACCCATTCTGCATTCACCAACGCCCATTCTATTTTGCTGTAAATGTGGTTGTTGGTCCAGGTAAAGGCCCTGCCCACCCTTTTCTGCTCTGTCAGCCCAGTGTCTTCTAAGAGCTTCCTAAAATCTTTGATCTCAGCCTCTTGCACAGGATTTCCCAGTATTCTGTCATCCTCAATTAGCACTGCATTGAAGTCCCCCATAAGCACCCAAGGGTCTGTCTGCACTGTATTGATATCTCTCAAAGTTCTCCATAGCTCTTGTCTATCTCCCCTTGTATGCTTTCCATAAACAGCAGTAAATTTGAAATTGTTTTGACTGTCTAGCAACAAGACTTCTCCATAGATCAATTGTGCCTGAATAATTATTGGGGTGAAATTTAAGACATCTGGATTCCACAGGACCCATATTCTTCCATTACCACTTACATTATAATTCCAACACCAACTCCATCGAGGTGCTATTCTCTTTAGAGCCTTTCTCGCGTTGGTCTCCTTTATTGTACGTTCCACTATAGCTATAAGTGCTACTTTATTCTCTTTAAGAAAATCTACTAGCTCGTTTTGTTTATAGAGCTTATTCATACCTCAGACGTTCCACGTAACAATACTCATGTGGATACAGGGTCAAGTGGTTCCTTATTCCCGGCCCTATTCGGGCCAAGCTGCTCAATGAGAAGCAGCTTTATTTTAACAAATGAGAAGAGTTTTTTTTTTTTCTTCATATTATCCCTAATATTAAATAACTATACAAAATAGTAGTAATAATCATATTTAATTTAATAAAATATATATTTAATTAAGATTATCTTAAAGAATTTGTCAGATCAATATGAGTCAAGTAATATAAAACGGAGAAAGTATTTATAGAAATTTTTTTAGGAGTAACTGAAGGTGAAAATTGCAATTTACAATGGCAGCACATCAGGTTTATTAAGCTTATTAAGTCTTATCCTCTAGTTTCTCAAGGCCAAAAAAGGTAAAATACTGCCAAAACTAGGACCCACACGTCTACCCTTGTTTCCAGAGCACGTGTTTCACTATGTAGGCAGTAGGCCGTTGTTCACGTGTATTGTACTCCTCACATGATCTTCTTTTTTAAGTACTTATATTCCGATGTACTAGTACCAAACTAACTGAGAGCACATGTATTAAAAATAAAATAAAGAATATACTTATCATATTGTTTTTCCACGCTCTTTGAAAAAAATATTAATTAAAAAATAATTTGACTTATTTATTACTTTTTTTATTTAATATTTTTTCTTTTTTATTATATTAATATATTTTTATATTTATGACTAAAAATAAAAATGAAAATAAAATTTTCTAAAATGATAAATATTATAAAATATTTATTTTTAATAAAGATAACAAGTATTTAAGAAGGAAGGAAGTAGTACTAATGCGAAATATTTTATTATTTATATATAAAAAGGAGTAAGAAATTCAGCCTTTCTCATAAAGTTTGTCCAGTACCAGTTACTCCTCGTGAGCTAGCTCTAATAATAATTGGATTTCATTTCTGATTTCCTTTATACTTGTCCATAAAATAAATGTTTTTTTACTTAATTTATATTTCATTTTTAATTTATTTTAATTATTAACTTTAGTCATTTTTCAATATATTTTTTAAAATATTAAATTTATTATATTTCAAAAGGTGATATAGTAAAATTATCATTTTATTTATTGCTTCTTAAGGTACGCCAAGTCAATATTAAATGAAGGGAATATTGTTTTGGTATAATTTTGAAGACTTTCTTTTGGACTTAGCTTAATCACACCAACTTTCCTTTTGATTTAAATATTATACTCATCTTTCTTATTTTGATTTTTTAATCATAATTATTTATTAAGTATTAATATAAAAAGTTATGATTGAACTAATTAACCCTTATTGAAATCTATTCTTGACCAAAGGAAAAAAACCCTTCGGCGACATACCTCAACTTGACCAGAAAAATAAGGTCACAATTGTCGCGAGCAAAGATATTAATGTCGAGGAAGGCAACAGTCATATAGTGAGGTAAATAATTTAACTTGAATTCTCTGGTGAATAACTTCAATACAAGTGATGGAGATATATTCAACAACGTGAGCTTGATGGCATTCGTAGTGAATGTTCCAAGATAAGGAAGAACAAAAAATATGATGAGTTTTTTTCTTCACCCTATTTCTTTCCATATATTTATGCAAAGGGGATATTTGTTTTCTCTATTTTATGTGCATCACTTCACCTTTGTTTCTCAAAATAGTAACACATCAAAAAAAACTTAGAGAAGATATTTTTTTCAATGATTTCACATATACAAACTAAAAAAAGACCAAACAAGAAATCCAGTTTTCTTCTTAACTGAAATCGATCAAAAAAGAAAACACCCTTTCCCTACAAAGCCTGTATACAAGATATATCCTCGTGTGAACAACCAGCAAATGCTAAAAATATGAACATCTTTTAGTGTACAAAACTTCTAATGCTACTACACCTATAGAATCCGGAGTTCTTTACAATTTTTTGTACTTCCAACTCCTGAATGAACAATGCCAACAGTCCCAACGTAAACTGGCGCAACCAGCTCAAATATGATGTCTTGAAGTGCTCTCTGTAACATTCTATGCTGTTTAATGTTCATGAATAACTGCATCAGGAAGTGATGGAGACGAGCCAGCGCTGATTTTGCTGGGAACTGGTGTATTCATTCTTGACTGGCGTTTGGTGGGGACAAGCACGCTATCAGTCTCCAGTTTCATCATGAAGTCCTCATCTTCGTCCTCATCATCGTCTTTGAAAACAGGATGTACATAAGCATTTTGAAGGTAGCCCTTCAGATTAAGGTTCGGTTCCCTTGCTTGTTCCAGAGTATCTCTCATCCTTGCTTCCTGAAATAGAGAAGAAGATAGCATTAGTCGTAGAGAAATAGAAGGCATTTAAAGAAAAACAAAATGGAAACACCACCAATGTTTTCAGAAAAATGAGCTAAAACTATTACAACAGCGAAAATTCTTATTTGCAAGATGTGCTTCTACACACCTGTATCGGATATTTGGTGAAAGCTGGCTCATAACGACCTTTGCAGTATAAGTAAAATGAGATGGTCAGTACTGGAAGGGCAATCAGGAAAGGTGCCGACTGAGCAGCATGTTTTGTAGTTAGCAAGCCCAGTAGAGATAACTGAGAAAAGCACAGAGCGAAAATTATACGTCCATGAACATCTGGCCAGAATGCTGCTGCACTTTCGTACTCCTGATTGTATACATTTATAATCTGCAATGTCTCAGGAAAAGAATCCATCAGAAAAAGCTAATTGTAACATGCAACCATGTCTAGCTAGATAGTAGCATATGGAAATAGCAGACTAAAATAAATTTACTAGGAGATGTGAAATTGGTCATTGAAAGCTTTTCTCAAGCATCAGCAAAATTCATCTACAATCTGATATATTAATTCTCCTCATCTTCATGAGGAACAATGATCATACATATAAATTAAGTACACAAACATACCATAGAAATAGCAAATGAATAGAAGACACTACCATATTAGTAGACCTGCTGTGTAGACTTGTTAATTACATTATTGACATGAACATCTAAACGGTCATTATATTATATGTTATATCAAGGATAATTGTACAGCTCCATCAACAACATGCATCTCCATCAGTACAAGCTTTCCATATTCCCTTTTTCTGAATAAAATGTAGGAAGAATAACCAGTTAACAAATACCCCAGTTAATGTAGTGATGCATGTGCCCAAGAAACAACATTAAAACGGCTTGCATATGAACACAACATATCCCTGAACCCATGAAATTCCATATCTGATCCCAACATCAAAGCTGATGTGATCCCTAGCATGTCATCTAAGTAGGTGTAGGGCATACAGAACTACTTCAAAGGACATCAACTTCGTCTTGACACCATATATTTGTTACAAGTACAATAAAGTGCCTTATGAGATACTCCATCCGCTTCAACTTATTTGTCTTAGTTTGACTTGGAACGGAGTTTAAGAAAGTAAATAAGACTTTTGAATCATGTGTAAAGATATGTATAATGTACCAAAACGCCTTTTAATCTTGTGGTCTTAAACATGCTATGTGGGATGTCGAAATTAAAGAGTTGCCAAATTAGAAAAGATGCATTCTTTTTTAAACAGATAAAAAGGAAAGTAAGACAAACAAATTGGAACATAGGAAGTACATATTTATGAGTGTATGTGCACAGTGCACGTGAAGTTCTTGCAATATCAGCAAGTTTGTAATATTTGAAAACAATATGATGTAATAAAGCACCATATGTTCTAAAGACTAAACAAAGTGAAAGATGTAGGCATAAAAAGAAAGAGAGAAGACGAACCTGATGACGATATACTACATATGCGAGGCCAAAGAAGACCAATATGAACGGAAGCAGAAATGGTGTGACCACAGCATAGACAAGCCCCAATAAGAAATATAATTGTATCTGTGGTTCCCCTGTGTTGAAACCAACACTTCCAGGATCCATTGCCTCTTCTCTATCTTTTTCCGTCTTAACCAAGAAAAAGTTCTTCAAGTGGTAAAATATTAGCGGCTTCAGCCTTAGGATCTCTCCAGCAATACCAGCCCACCCATCAACCATTATGTAGGTTATGAAGAAGGATGCTTTCATAGGAACTGCTACACCAATTGTTTTAGGGATTCTGCAGAAAATATAGGAAATTTTATTGCAAAATGCTCTTAGGTAAAAGGATATGGACTATCAAGAATTGCCAAAGAATGGAAAGCTTGGAATACACCTAATAGGAATATAGGATAACACTGGCAATACGAATGTAATAGCAGAATCAGCACATAAAGAACCAGTCATATATTGGCTGGAAACAATAGGACAAGTATTGACTTTAGATGTATTTCCTCATACTACTACAATTAAGTATCTCTAAGCTATAGGAGAGCTTAAGGATCCTCTCAAGTGCGAAGAAAACCTTCTAGAAACTGAACGAACTTGCCAAACACATACCTATATTCAACATTCATATTGAAGTCCATGTAACATAATTCTAGAGCTAGAAATTTAACTCGATTACAGGCATGGCATGCTGAACAGGAACAATCTCGTTAATTAGAGTGGGTTTTAGGATATTGTAAAAGAGCATAAATACGTGATGGCATGCACGGTCTACATGAATATTTTCACATATAGGATGAGGCCATCGGTCACGAGGAAGCCTAGCCTATATGAATTGTTTCCTTCTCTTTTTCTTCTAATTGGTAATATCTATTGTTTTCTTGTAACACCAACTTCACCAGGACTAGAAAACTGGTCCCCCAAATAAACATTTCACCAAGTCCCTAGAGGACTGAGCTTCCCAGACACTGATATCTCAGTGGTGTCATGCTTAACTCCACACGTGTGTCCAAAGACGTCGTGCTTTACTATTCTGAATAATTGATTAGAGCAGAACTGAAAGAGTACATCTATGTGGACAATGTCCACGTAGAGAAACACTCTTTACATGGCCATTGTTCTACCTGCATCAGAAGCAGGCTCTAACTGCATTCCCCAAATTTCCCCATTGATTCACAAGTTACAGAAATAAAGGCTGAGGAAAATGTAGTCACATATTTTCGCTGAAACAACATACTGGTTTGCTGACTGATTGAGAAAGGAACTTAGTTGTTCAAATGCAGCTCCTGCAATTATATTCCCGAGGAACACATTCACAACAGTGAAGATGTAGTATTTAGATGCAGATTTCCTCTCTAGAGCTGATATGCTTAGCCAGCCCTCAAATTTGGACATCATCATCAATATAGTTGGCAGAAATATGAGAAAGATCTTCAAAGCAATCCCAGGTAGAAAACCTTGGATGAATGCCTTGATGACAGGTCTGCATGACAGATCAGCAGAATTATTAGCATAAAGAGTAACCAAAAAGCTACATTTGAGGTAAGCTGGTGCACAACTGCTATGATCATGATTGGCACAAATACTAACTCAGACAACATCCCATTCCTTAGCACAAAGATCAAAAAGGAAAGGAGAAAGCAAGAAAAGAACTTGGAAGAACCACTAGCAGAGTCAATATAGCATATATAAATAGTGTTTCATTGCTGAGTATGACTTGTCATGTCCATTCCACATCACAAAGAAATCAGAAATCCATGGATCATCTCACTATATAAATAGCGAATAGCATTTTTAGGTTGCACACATTTGTCAAACATCTCTTTTGTGAGTGATGACATAACGACAAAAGCGATTATCTCAAGAATGAGATGACACAAATCATACAAAGCTAAACTAACTATGCACTATTCACACAATTGTCCTAGCTTCAATGTCAAACAAGTTCCAGTAAGTACTCACAAATATCAAACCACTAGATTTTGTTTTTGAAATTGTTGTCACTAAGAGACTTAAAATAAATGAACACAAGTAAAAAAAGTCAAACCACTATATTTTGTTTTTGATTTTTATTTTTTTGTTTTGTTTTTTTGAGAAGGTAACAGTTGTATGTATTAAGCATAAATCAGTACATGGGTTGTACTGAAACCATATATACAAGTGAGCAAAAGAAAGCAAAACCAGCCTACCATCCTAACAAGAACCTAAAGTGTCTAGGATAGATATAGTATCTTCTGAGTAGACCTGACTGCACCAAAAACAAAGACCTGATTGAACCAAAAACCATATATACTTTTTGTTTTTGAATTGTTGTCACTAAGAGTCTTGAAATAGATGAACCAAGGTATCATATCACCATCAAGGATCATGAGCACGACAAATACTAAAAACGAGAGATGGTGCTGACTTCAGAACAAGTGTATAATGTGGTACTCACTCGTCAATGATAACTTTCAGAAATGGTGCTTTCTTCCTGATCCCCTCAAGGCTGGCAAGGGTTTGGACAAATGCAATTGGAATCATGAAAAAGAATGTCAGAAAAAAGAAGGCAACAGCAATTATGAGCTTCCTAATTGTCAAAGAAACATAGGGGATTGCCAGGTTGTTCCAAAATACATCACGCGGCTCTGGAGCCCATTCTGTCAACCACAAGGTTGGATTTCTGGATTGCTGTGTTTGTGCACAAACAGCAGCACCCCACCGCGATTTGAAGGAGACAAATGATGCAGGCATGATAGACTTTGGGTCTTTTTTTACCCTTTGTTTCTCTTCAGCTATCTACAAGTAAAGTCAGACCAAGGCATTAGTAGAATTAGAGCTGATTTATAGCCAACAGCATTAACCAACAACAACAACAAACAACATACCCCGTGTAGTCTCACAAGTGGGGTCTGGGGAGGGCAGTGTGTATGCAGCCTTACCCCTACCTTGTGTAGGTAGAGAGGTTGTTTCCAATAGACCCTCAGCTCAAGTAAAGCATATCAAAATTAAGTATCGAAAAGAAATACAGAAGTGAAGAAGACATGCTATAAAACAAAAGGAGAAGTGAACAGTAACGACAACAAATAAAACAACCGAAGCAAAGGAAGCCAACAACATTAACCAACAACAACAACAACAAACTCAATGTAATCCCACCGGTGGGGTTTGAGGAGGGGAGAGTGTACGCAGACTTTACCCTTACCTTGCGAAGGTATAGAGAGGCTGTTTCCAATAGACATGAAAAAGAGGCATAAGAAAATAGGACATCGACGCTAAAGAATAACAGGTAGTTATAGAAATCTAAAGATAAGGAAAAACAAGAAGAAGAATACCAATACTCTGAGAATGGGAAAGAAATACGCCCGCCCTCCTACTAACCTTCTACCCTAATATTCTACCTCCACACCCAACTATCCAACAGCATTAACCAAAAACAGAAAAAAGATACGAAAAAGAGAATGAGACTCATTTGTGAATGTAGCAATGTCAGGTAAAATGGTTGATGAAAAGGAAAGTTATGTCCAACAGAATATCTTTTTCTAGTAAATAGGAGATTTCTTTTTCCAGTGGAGATCCTTTATATATAACCTATCAATGTCCAGTGATGCTGAAAGTAAGTCATTCAGTATTCTCCATGACACACTCTACACCTCTGATCTAAGAAAGGATAGTGAAGTCAATAACATGCCGATTGGAAATCTATCAACTTATTTACGGAGATTAAAGTGTGGTATTTACCTCTTTTGACAATCTTTCAATTTCAGCAGCCTGATGGTCAATTGCGTCGACTTTTTCTCCAAAGCAGCCAAGGAAACCAGTCTGCAAATTTTAAAAAAGAACGCACTAAAACAACTTACCCTTCAAAGGTAGACAAAACTTTGTTAAAAAGGTACTAATTGAGCCTCAGAACATATTTTATGATATTAGAAGTTAGAAATAACAATCTGTAGGATCAGGGACACATCCATACCTTCATCATAGGCCGTTTTGATTGATCCCTAGAGTACTTAAGTTGGTAATAGTCGAGCCAGTTTTGCTTACTCTTCTTCTCCTTCACCAATTTTGCTAGTTTATTGGCATCATAAACACCCTATAGTAAAATCCAACTAAGTGAATAAAGATGAAATAGCATATCAACATAAAAAATAATGCATAGATTGAAAATTTGCATATAATAAAGAAATTTTAATCCATCCTACTGAAATATTCAACATGCAAGTGACTTTTCTCAGGGGATACTAAAATTTAAGATCAGCACAAACTGACGAATAATTATTCTACAAGGGAAAATAAATGACTGACCTTGAAAATAAGCATTAGGGACAAGAAGGATAATAAAAGAACAAACTTATAGAAAAAATTGTTATTGAAATTTCAATTACTAAAATAGATAATAGCTTTTAAGATGACTCACAAAACTTTCAGAAGGCTTCACACGAACTGGATGATTCAAAATTCTGTTCCTTACCTTTAAGTTATATTCAGATCTTTACCTTCTACCATGTTATTTGTCCCATCATAACTTATTAAAATACTCCATTTAGGTCCTAATGCCTCTGGCAACCTCTTTGCGTGCAGAACTAGTTGTCTTCCCTATGCTAGACCACAAGTCCTTAATTCCTTCCTACTGCAGTAATAAATAACGTTATATGAAGATTTTGACATTTGGGTGTGCTCAATGTAAGACAGTTCTCCAATTTTATTATTTGCTTTACATGGAAAGTGGAAACCTATTTGGTCGATTGCATCCATGGGTATGGCCTAATCGCTAATGAAGTGGCTTGAGAACCCTAGGTGCACACTAGGTGTGGAAATCTATTTGGTCGATTGCACCCTTGTCGAGGTGTGCACAAGCTAGCCCGGACGTCACTATATATATATATATAATAAACAAAACTATTTGGCGGATTGGCTTTTGAAAAGTCCACAAATTTTTTTCCTTGAAGCTTACTAGTCTACCCATGAAGAACTAAAATGATTGGGTCCAAGAAAGCCTATGCAGAAAGTTTCCAAGTTGGAAAAAAAAAGAAAAGAAAAAGAAGCCCAAATTGGTATCATCCTCAACCAGTTAATCTTTTTGTTCTTTCTGTTTGTGATTATATGTCAAGATGAACACTACTGCTTCCTTCTTTTATATTACGTATATCTCAAGATGAAAAACACATAAAGCAATATGCACAAGAAGCAGTGACAAACTACGTAATATATGGAACTGACATACCAAACATGTTTACAGTCTCGTCTCAAAAGAGTATTAGCCAGTTCTGTTCCCAGCTAAGGGCTTCTGGCCTACAGGAAGTGATTACTTGGCCATGAGAATATATACCAACCTAAACTACATCCATCCATCTACATGATAGGGAGTATTTAGAAGCTAGATAAAAGTGTGACATTCTCTAACCACTTAAGAATTCAAATGAGCTGGTCAAACAATTCAGTATGGCATCGACCCGTGACGTGTGCCTAACCCACTCATCACGCACCGCGCTCTTATCACTAGCCCAAAGCTTTGGGGGCTTCAACAAGGAGCATAGTTTCAACAACAAAAAATATATCACTTCCTCAATTAAACACCTAAACAGTATGAGATACTTGTCTTTTTTATCAGTAAAACAGCATGAAATACTTGTATTCCAGCAAGTTCAAACCTGATGCATGAGATAATGATCTTGATGGTTAACCAGGAAAAAGTGCTCCACACATTCACTAACTGATTCATCAGCATCAGGTGGAACATTCCTAACAAGGACCTGTAATGATCGAATTTTAGCGCAAGAAATAATGTAGATAAAAGTTGCAGTCACATTGTTCAAGTTAGTAGGCAAAGAATCCAGATGGCAATAGGAAATGAGGTATATTCATTCTACGTAAACTGGTCTATTGTTTACTCATAACAAAAATCTAGATACTTGTAGATATGTTCCTCGAATAAAGTTCTCAGAAGGAGCATAAATGTGTCAAAACCTAAGAATGCTACTATGATTAGCTATCTCCAGAAAAGGAAAAAAAAATTACACTAGTAAAATCTATGCAAATACACATTTTCTATATGCAATGTAAGACTTTAATTGAAACCCCCATCCAAATACACTTACTCTATACTCCCTTCCAACAAATTGGACTGACGTCATCAACTCTCTTAATAGAATTGACTAAGATATGAACAAAATGCACCACAAAGCCACATAATTAACACCAGCAAGGGGGGAATTGGGAAATGGAAGTTATGAGACCCTCTGCTATTAAGCTGCCTTTCTACTGCTTAATCATATGATTAACATACATAAACGACTAATTGTTATGAATATCATTGTAAAAAAAGCACCAACATGTTTCACTCCACCTCATAATTCAAAGAGGTAAAAGTAAAATTTTGTCTTCTGTAAACTGCTTTCGAAAAGCTCAGAAGATCTTTGTCAACACATTAGCTAAATTAAACAGATATGCAGCTTGGGTATGTCAAATGGACGAAAGAGGTAAAAAGAAACTAAATTTTCAGTTATCTGTCTATGGCTATCACAATTTCCCCCCCAAATTATTGGGTATATAATAGCAAAGAAGTTCTAAATATATTAACCGCTTCAATGAGGGAAATTGCAGGCTAGTTTATTGCTTCAAACTAATCAAATGCATAAAGGAGTATTACAAAGAATTTTCAAGAAGAACCAAATATTTCAGTCCACCTTGATAGAGGCCAAAAAGTTAGAAGATGTAAAAGATGAAGTTGTCATCTGTTCACTGCCTTCCAGAAATTGATAAGATCTTTGTCCATAGATTAGCCAAATCATGCAAACCATGAGAAGATTAAGATTGTGAATTTCAAACATAAACAAGAAAGCTGAAACTTGGAAACTTTGATTACTCTCTTAAGTTTGAACAGTTAAGGAGAAATTTCACGTCAGCTTCAATCTCTGTACATCAACTTTCTAAAAACATATTGCATTTGTAGAGAACATATGCTTCAGAGATTAAATACTCTTTCCAGAGACTACATTTGTTAACACAGAAGAATTTAGATGTTCAATTTCGAAAAGGTGACATACTGTATATTGGTCGGGGCGACGTTTTTCAGAGGCGACAAACTGCAACCTCATGGCTGCAACTTTTGCATACTCAGTTTTTAAGACATAGCAGGTCCAAAATGTGAAGGCATAGGCCATAACAATATGAGTCCAAAACCTGCAAAAATCCAGGTCAAGACAAATTACACCATGGACTTTAAAAGGCAAGCAAAAGTGTATTGCCATTTTACTAGTAAATAACTTTACTTGAATGTTAAGTATGGACTTTCAAGCTGGACTATAAAATGGGTTAACATATTTCAGAACTGGATCACTAAATACGGAATGCAAACCCACTCAATGACTGATCCTCAAAACATGTCCAAGACAAATCTTGTATGCAAGTTCCTTGGTGGTCTCACCAAGAAATATGAAAAACCTTGACGCATTAACTGCAGAATTTTCATTCATGGCCCAAGAAGAAATCTAGCCAAGGTCAAGCAAAAGCAAGGAAGGCTACAAATAGCATTATGCTAAAGGTAAAAAAAAGTTAATAAACAAGTAAACAAGAGGAAGATGTCAAAATTTTACAATTAAGACCTACAAATCAAAGACGACTTAAATGTTGATAAAACAATTTCGAAATGGCAATTCTACTGCATCAAATTCTTGAAAATTTTGAAAGATAAATCTCCAAACCTGTGTGATCCAAGTGGAACATTTGAAATGGAAAGCTTATCAATGTCACTATAAGTAAAGTCGGATTTTGTCAAAGTGTTATTTGTCCAATTTACAGGTACCAGGATAGCCCATGCAAGCAACGTTATGGGGACAAAGATTTTCAGCCTGCAGAAATCAAGAAGCAGTAATCATCACAGACCGCCCGGTTTCTCAAAATAGACAAAAGGAAACAAAGGCAATATGCTTTAGTAGGAAACAAAGGAGCTATAAAGTATACAGCATCGAAATTTCTATCATGCTGATTCTTTTTCCTGTTTCTGTTGCAACCTCGCTTGGGACCGAGGCATAGATGACTGATTGAATGTTAGACACCTAAATCCCCTTTTGTTATAAGGATCATCCTCATCCTTCTTTTAAGAAGACGAAAAAGATACTATTTGTAAAACGTGACTCGCCTATTTATCTTGATTTTACAGTATAAGAAAACAGCCAACAAAAAAGACGAGATAATCCAGTATGTTCGATTTTTTTCTGCTTTTCACGTGAATCAAGAGATAGAAGCAAAAAGCTAAAGTATTGATGTTTCGAAGTTCTTAACTCCATGTTGAAGGCGACCGCCTGGTCTTGTTATGATAGCATATATTTGGTTTTTCGTTTTATGGTTACTGTTTGAAGTCAACCTATTGCTGATACAATCAAATGAGAAAGCACAGATCCTCAATAGAAATAGAGTAAGTCACCTTTCTTTTTTTGAGTTTACGGTCACATTAACTTAAAAATAAAAAGATAAGCAATGAGAAATCTTTCAAATATCAGTTCGTTTCATAGGGGGTCTCTATATTCTGATATTTTCATATGGATGCACCGTGTATCATTCTTATCTGATATGAATCCAGTTAACATAACAGAGCAAAAAAAAAAGAGGTAATAATACAATATGTTACACATGTTAATCAACATGGTTGACCAAAGAAAAATACCAACATGATTGACAGCATGGTTACTATTAACAATCACACAAATACGCTTTATGACTCCAAAAGTGATATCAATAATTAGAAAGCCATACCCTAGCAAGTATATGCGCAAATAAACAGCAGAGTCCAACCCTGCATGGTCAATAAGCTCAGGTTCCGGCATTTTCAGTGCATCTGGTATCCAGTTCAGAAACCTTATATATGCCCTCCAATCAAAATTAACAAATTTCGCGACGAACGCCCCAGAGCGGGTGGGGCTGTGTCTCAACCCCTTAAGATACCATTTGGGGAAATAAACTCTGTCATTGAACGGTTGGAGCCGCAGAATTGCAAATGCCACAAGAAAGATCAACGCAGATATAATATTTATTGCTGCTGCAAGGCCTATATCTCCAAGTGTCGCCATCTAGTACCTGTAAAGAGAAGGTCAATGTACTGCTTGGATGAGCATGTGAACTACAAGGAAAACATACACTTTCGGGTCTTCCCATCAACTTCCTCCCCTCCCAAGGATAATTAAGCCACGAGAGAGAACAATCAAAGTAAATACAGGCTGCTGCAAGTTTTAACATCTCAAACAGGGAACCTCACACTATGAAACACAATCCGCTGTAGGTTCTACTTGTCAAAACAGTAACACCAAACAAAATTTATAATATCAACATATATGGACAAAGATAATTACTTCCTTTCCACTTTTGTCACAATATGAACTTTTATTCAGATGCTGCCCACCAACAACTTACTGTTTTAAAGGAAGTTTCAGTTGGATTACTTTGACTTCAAAATTACCATATACTCCAAATTGATAAGACAACTAAGGGAAAATACAACTGATCATCTCTATTTCTTTAGCTCAGAGAATCTGGGAAAAATGGAAATTCATAATACACGAATTAGGAAAGTAGAAAACCAATCGAATCAGCTCCCAAAAAGGAAAAAAAAAGGTCCTTTTAAGTTTTAACTGTCAGAGTTCACAAAAGATCAACACAATTCAGAGATTAGGAAACACACGAAATCTCATACACATTCAGAAAGAAACTACTTACTTCTTCACTTGAGTTAAGCAAAAGTAAAACCCCAATTAAGCACTTAAACTCATCAACAAAAACCCTTTTCAAGCACAAAAACAAAACATACAAAAAAAAAGGATACAGAAAGAAGATCATACCAATTACAGAGCTGCTTAGTACGGCATATACCAAAACCAGCAAGAGAGAGAAGCACAGTAACAATAGCTGATCGGAGAAGTAGAATTACTTCAAAGCTCCATAAAAAGCCAAGAGTTGCCCCTTTTCTTTCTCCTACTTTAACTAAACTCCAAGCCAAATAAACCAAAACCCACCAAGCCACAATTATGTAATGTAGATTTTCTTGCACTATTTTGGATAATAATAAGGAAATTTCACCATAATACGAAAATTATCAAGAAAAGAAAGGGGGCAAGTTTGTTTTTTCCAACAGAACTCCACCTATAATGTAGATATTTTCTTGCACTGTTTTGGATAATAAAGAAAAGAAAAATTGAAGCTTTATGCCCAGAAGTCCAAATTAGTGTGTTGGGATAAAACAGAAGATGAAAGCAAAAGTGTTTTTCAGCACAGATACTGTTAAGGGGTGTGATGTTAACGTCTTTTTTGTGGGAACCAAGTCATCTTCTTCATTGTCTGGACTCTGGACTAAATAAAATAAATATTAAATACTGGAATTAGTATTTTTTTAATTATTGAGGAGTTTTTGTGAAATTGAGAAGTTTCTTTACTTTAGCTGTCGGCAAAGGACCACGTGGGTTATAACGGTTACTTCTTTTGCCGTCGTGGACCCCGTTATATCTTATATTAAGTTGAGTCCCTATTGTTTTGAAAATTACATAAAATGACTTTTTCTATTCTATTTAAATAAAAAAAATGTGTCACACAACTCTCATGTAATAATTTTAGATATTACACAAATATATCTTATTATGTATTTTGAGTAACAAGGTACATTCTACATTGTAATTTACATATGATATGAACAAGTTTAACTATGATGTAAAATTAACTTATAATAAAGGAACTTTGAGGCTGATGATCAAATCTTTTAACTTATTTTTCGTTTCAATCCAACATCAATTCTTAGTTATTTAAAGTAAATTTTACATAATTATAAATTTGATCAAAATATATATTTTTAAAAATTGTGATCAAATATAAAAGCAATTTGGCTTTTCAAATAGTAATTAATCGTAAAAAGCAAAAACAAAATGGGAAAAAGAGAGCATATTTTCTCTACATGTGCTTCTTTTTTTTTATCATCAATATATGGATATATTATTATTATTATTATTATTATTGAGTTTGAATTTATATGTATAAAAACATACTACTAGAGCTGTTAACTTTTGATACTAGAAGTATAATATTTGATCTTGTTAGGTCCTTCTTTTTCTTCTCTCTGTCCTTAACCTCCTCCCACTTCCCCTTGCAGCCTGGAAAAAATGTTGTCTTTCATTATTTACCTTTATTCTTTCTTTCTTTTTTTAATTTTATATTCTTCTTCATTCTTGGAAGTGTAAAATTATTAGTTAAGCACGTGAATTTAGTGGCAGTGCTAGATGCATGATCTAAACTGAATAAGGAGTAGAATACCTTTTTCTTTCCTAATCTATTTATATAAAACTTGAAACTAGAGCTTATGCATGTATTGTATAATATGACACAAAAGTAAGAGTAAAATCTGGGTAAATTATATTTTTTGCAGGTATAATTTGTAGAAATATATTGAGTATGTTATTATTATATATGACAAATGTAAAGAAGCATATGTAATATGTTATTACCTCAAAAAAGTACATTTAATCATCCTAAAAAATCACATAATGAGCATTCATTCTTTATACGCAATCAAATTTCAAAAATGTATATTTACCTGTTCTAGATACAATTAGCAAAGTATTTTTTTTTTTGTTCTTTCTTCTTTTCTGGCGTACTTAATATACTTCTCATAAACTACTTTGTTAGTACATAATGTTGATTGGTTTTCTAGTTTTCCTAGTTGGATTGTCAATGATGCTATAGCATCATTTAACTTTTTTACACCTTTTATGAAGTAATCAAGTTGTTGGTTGTCAAAAAAAAAAATACATTAATTAATTCTTCCACATTAACATTTTCCCTAATAGCTTAACCTTTTTAAATGGACTAATTAATTACCAAATAAAAACTTGAGTGGCCATTACCCAGTCAAGTAACCAGCACTAAAACTTTTAATGAATCACTGATATTGAAAATTATTTATTTGGAGTTCCAAGGAGCTTTAGATAAATATGAGAAATTGAAAGAAGTTGGTGGTTTATTTCACATTAATAATTTGTAATTTGTTTTGTAAACAAACTAATGATAACGTTAGAGACGATATTTTGGACTCTTCCAAGGCGTGCCGACATGTCACAACCTATCTATTTCTCAAATAATGCAACCGTTTATGTTGTTAGCAAATATATATATATTCTTTATTAATAATCATCCAACACATGAAAATAATTATTTTCTATGTTTCAATTCATGTATTATTTTTTATTTTTGAGATTTAAATTATGTAAATTTTGATTGATATTTTCAAACCTACTTTTTTTAATCAAATTAATATAAAATAAATTATAACTTATAGTATTTTTTATATAATTTTTAATTATTTAAAAAATTTAAAATATTAAATTAATTTAATCCAGTTTAAGTTCAAAATTTAATCAAAATGGCTCTCGAGAAATAAAAAATACCACATAAATTAAAATGAAAAAAATATTAAGAACTCACTAAAGGAGATTTTTTTTCTTATAGGACCTTTTCTATTTTCCAAACTCAAAAATAGTGATATAGATCTCAGCCATCTCAACCGTCTAATTAGGAAGAATGAGGCTGTTAGGATATCAAATTTTACGATTTTTTTTTTGCAAAAACTTCAAAGCTCTTAATTAAGAGAAAAAACCGATCACGTTAAATTCATTATATTTAATTTTACTTTGTATTTTAATAAAAGAATATTTTTACGATTTGAATGTGACTGAAATGAAACTGGAGTTGATTGATGGGATCAATAAATAAATGAATAAATAAAGTGTATTAAACTATTGGAGTTGAATATAGAATGCTCGTAATTCTAGTTATTGGTGAACGGTGTGGCAGTTGGATTATTGACTATTTATTTATTTTTAAAATAAATAAATAAATCGACAGAACCAATGAACTGTGCTTCTCTCGCTTCAATTATGTGTTGTGGCCGTGGGTTAGTCATAAAGAGGATGCCCAAAAATGAAAAAGTTGAAATTATTCTACCTTTTTCTCTAATATATTTGGACGGGGGAATATTATTATGACGACTTCCTAATTGTTTGTTCACATTATTATTTAAAAAAAAACTTTTTTTTTTTTGACATTGAAATTCTGCATGTTTTAATTGTAAGGTTAAGAATCGTGTTTGTAATCCAAATATGACTTTTTTTTAAAAAAAAATTATTATTAAAGAATTGTGTAACATGAACCACGAGCATGATTAAGTGGTTATTGACTATTGTAATTAATGAACCCAATTGAGATAGCTTGTAATTAGAGATTTTTACACTTGTCGGTAATTGTCTTTGAAAAAATAGCCCAAACACACACAATTTTGAAAGGTCCAGAATTAGTATATGAGTTCTTGAGTAGTTGAGTTGCTGCATGTACGAGGCTACGTAGTAATTAATAATGAGAAATATATTAACATTCAATTTATATCAAATGTAATGAGAAATTAGCCAGGTATAACATATATCATTGACCTCGAGTATTACTCACTCCGTCCCATATTATTTGTCCAAGTTATTAAAAATATTTATTTCAAATTAATTTTTAATTTGTAAAATATTTTTCTTATTTATGATTTCTTAAGAGTCATGTCAAAGAAAAAATGTATGAGTAATATTGAACAGAGAGAGTAGTTCTCATTAGAATATACTATTAACCATGCGTTTTGATATAGCATTATTTATTGAATGATTATTTATTTATTTATTTAATTCAATAAAGTGTTACATTAAATAGATCATTTTGTCATATTTGTGTCCTCAACTTATATAGTAGATGATTTGGTGTATACAGTTTGAGCTTATACACATAAGATTAACTCATCAGTTCTTATAAGTTAAAGTTATAGTTCACAATCGTAGATGAGAATTTGGACGAATCATCAGGATGATTGTAGCACGAGATTAAAAGTAATTTATCTTGATTACGAGAATGGTATAGTTCTAACTTCTCGTGCTAGTGCATTTTGTATGTATTGAACAGGACTGAGTAGAGATAGATGTTTTAGACTGACTGATAAAAACATATTCTCTAAACTATTAAATGTACTTATATTCTCAATTTTGATATAACTATTATGAGCTGTATATATTAATTATCATTTTGATTTATTAAAAGGCGAGATCCTGAGATGGGTCAACATGCCTGATAGATTGGATGATAATAATATATATTGGTGAAATAATAAGTTAGTTGATAGAATCCATGTCTCGGTATAGAGATTGATGATACGCCTTTTATGAGAAGCTTATAAGTTTTCATGTGTAAACCCGGCCGGTGGATTTATGAATCAGACATATGAAATAAGTTAAATATTGCTCTAAAGGAAATTAATCATTAATTAAATTCGTCAGTAATTTAATTTATTGATTAGTATCTGTAATCTTAACATGGAGAATTACATAAGTGTTTAATAGAGAATTATAAAATATAAATAGAGGAGTGCAATTACGAATTTCTAGTGGAATGATTTGTAATTTATTATGATAAGAATAATTTAAATTAATATCTTAAATTATTTCCATAATAGGGAGCCTCAATAATTAATTATGTGATCCCTACAGTGCCTATATTTAACTAGAACTCAGAATTCTATTTTCTAGGGGATTGGGGAAAAGTGACAATTTTCCTTGTTCAAAAGAACAAAGAAAAACGCCATCCTTGTTGAGGTAGGAGAGGGGGTGGCGTGTGGTCTCCTTGATCAAGGGCCACACGTTTTTCCTTCTTACTCTTCTTGTTGGACAGGGAGAGCTCCTCTATAAATAGGGGTTCTTCCAACCAATAAAAAGACACACAATTAGTTTTCTGCACAATATTTGCCCACCCAAGTATTGAGAGAGTTCGGCTGTAAATTTGGGATTACTAGAGAAGACCATAGAACTGGAGTCGGGCTTGCTTCAAGATATTTGTTCATGCTTCAAGAGGGGAATGCTTCCGCTGCGTGTAATATTTTCCATCAGTTCTTTGCTTACGTTTTCCTTTTATTATCTTTTTCCCCTATAATTGTGGTCTTTCCAGAATAATTAATAATAATAAGAGCTGATTAAAATTGCTTTATGTTGAAGACAGACATTCTTAATACTAAAAAATATTCAACGGGAAATTGAGGATTAAGCAACAAGCATGCATGGTCAGCAAAATCATTATGGTCTTCAGCATCATGTTTCCACTGCTTTTCTCAATTTAATTATAGTTTGTTTTTTTTTGAAGAAAAAAAAAAGACATTCAGAGAAAAAGGAAATGGACAACTCCAACTTAATCCTTTTGTATTGCCTTTCCTCTTTCAATAAACAATGGAATTAATTAATGAGTCTTTTCCAATTAGTAGTTTGTTTTTTTTTTAAAAAAAACATTCTTCAAAAAAGTATTATTCAATTCCTCTTTTCTTTTTTCCATCCTTCATTTTCAATCACATATTTGAATACGATAAATTCATCGTCACATGTTTTGAAAGCGACCAATGCATTATTTTAGAACTTTAGGAATCTCAAGTTATTGTCATTTTGTACAAATTAGATTCTTAAAAAAAGACCCATCAATATATTTTTGTTTCAAAAATATGTGTAAATGTTTATTAAATTTTTTTTACCAAATCAGGAGATTGAAAATATAGATAAAGTGAAAAATAATTTGAACTGGAACGACGCATCTTTTAAAAGTTGGATGGGGTGGTTGGATTGGTAAGTAAGAAATGGAAAATTTGCGCTTTTAGTCCTTGAAATTTTTACAAATAATTATTTAATTTTCTAGTTGTGAATCTTAAAAACGTATTAACGGTTAAATTATTTATTTAGATATGTCAAATTTATTAAGTATTATTCTATATTTAAAGGTAATATCATTTCTAAAATAATTTAAATATAACACATTTTTAATTAACTCAAAATTAAATACACTTTTAAAATATCACAAAGATTAAAGTCAGAATTTACCTCATACACCATAATCGAGAAATAAAAAATACAATTATCTCTTAGTTTTTAAAAAAAAAGATAATTTTACATGCTATAAATACAAAATTGAAAGGAGGTCCACAAGGAGTGGAGACATAAAAGTGGAATTGATGGAATTAGTTGGGGTAGGAAGGTAAAAGAAATGGGCATTTCAGAATTCAGAATCACTATATATGGTATTTTTTTTATATTGGCATTACAGATTTCCTTTCAGATATTTGTAAAAAATAATTCAAAATTTTAAGCCAGTGGATCAGAATATGAATACGGAGAATGATCAGATATACCCTTGTACTATTAGAAATAATTTAAATATACCCCTCGTTATATTTTGGGTTTAAATATATTTTTTTCGTTATACTTTGGGTTCAAATATACCTCTGTACTATTAGAAATAGTTAAAATATACCCCTCGTTATACTTTCAGTCCAAATATATCTCTCCCGATATACATTGGGTCCAAATATAACCCTCTCATTAAACTTTTATGCTGATTTACCCTTATTTTTAACACTCACCCATTTAAACCATTTCAATTCCCTCCACTTTAAGTTCTTTTATTTTCTTGTAGTCTTCTATTTTTTTTATTTTTTTTTAATGATCCGCTTCTCATGAATCCAAACTCTTTAAAGTCGTTGCTCCACCTATTTCTGAATATTTTTCGTTGATATTAATAATTCATTTATCAGATATAGGAATTTTTTCCCTTCATTTATATATGGTAATCTTGCTTAGCTGATTAATTATTTCAAGTATTAGTTTTAACATATGATATTAGACCAAAATATGATGGCAGAAAGAAAATAATTTTTCTTATATATCGAAACTTCAAAAATTTCCTGTAAAGAAGTTTATTCGCTGTGAGGCCAAGGAAATGTATAGATGACAGGGGTATAAATTGTGAATATGTGTATTGTTTCTGTATGAATCGAGGAAGTGGACCGTAGATGGATTAAATAGGTGAGTTTGTAAAGTAAATCGCGCAAATATTTACATTTGAAGATGTGTTATTTTTATTTTAAAGCTTATCACGTGTCCGTTTATAAAAAAAAAAAAGAAGAGGGGAAATTGCCTTTATAAAAAAGGGGAGGGTTAAATCAACATAAAAATATAATGAGAGGTATATTTGAATCAAAAATATAATGAGAGGGGTATATTTGGATCCAAAATATATCTGGAGGGGTATATTTGGATTAAAAGTATAATGAGGGGTATATTTAAACTATTTCTAATAGTACAAGGATATATCTGAACCCAAAGTATAACGGAAAGGGTATATTTGGATCCAAAATATAACGAAGGGCATATTTAAACTATTTCTAATAATACAGGGGTATATTTGGCCCTTCTCCGATATGAATATACATCTTACATGTGTTGCCCAATCGTCTCTTTATATATGGGTGTGTTCGAAATGGGAAAAAAATATTTTCTGAAAAATATATTATTATTTTTTGGTGTTTGATCGGTCAAATTTTTTTAAAATATTTTCTTTAGGAAAATAAATTTCCTAAAAATGCGAGAAATATTTTCTCTAATGAAAATAGGGAAAACAGGTTTTACAAGTGGTATTACACATTAATTGTGTCCTCTTCACCCTCCACCATACCTCATCTTCACCCTCAAGCCCCTGTTCCCAAACCCCATCTTTCATGGTATCCGTCTAAAAATTATATACAAATACTTTTCAGATAATATTATTTACGTACCAAATACAAAAAATAAGTAAGAAATTCTCTTATTTTTCTAATAAACATTTTCAAGAAATATTTTTCATTATACCGAACACAGTCACATACCCTAAGGGGTCGTTTCGTACATGGAATGGAAGATAGGGATCTCCCATGAAGTAATTTTATCCCACTTTTCAAATGACATAGTAATTTCATTATTTTAGTACAGTTGATGAGATAAAATAGTCACAGAACTAGCTAATACCTTATAATATTAAACATGAGATAAAGTTAATTTTAAATTTCATCCCAAAATTATTATACTTATTTCACGTACCAAACGACTCCTAAAAGTTAGGAGGATTGAAAATTAGATCAAGTTTCTTTATATATAACAGGAAGATTGATTTTAGTTCACCTACTTCTTTTAGACTTCTTCAATTATCTGATCTCACTCTCTTCTCTTTTTCTCGTTTTTTTTTTTTTTTTTTTTTTTTTGCGGTTGAGGAGGTTTATGGTAGGTACAAGGGAAATAAAAAGACACAGCAATAATCGAATATTAATACTTTAAACGTTGTCATTTTGATTTTCACAGGAATAGTGTAATTTATTCTTTTGGCAGTTTATGACTTTATGTTCAGCATGTCTGTATGTCCCTCTAACCATGTGCTATACTTTGTCAACTATTGGGTAATATAATACATCTTAGTAAAGCTTTTCACTGATTCGCTAGATAATAATGGACTTGGCTTCCCTTCGTTATGCTTTCTATCCCTTTTTTCTTCAAGTACACATTTAGGTGAATGACACTTGTTAAATATAATTTTTAAAGGTCTAAATTAGATTTATTTAACAAGCATTCTAATCATTGTTAAAAAATATAATTTTTTGAAAAATATTCTCTAATTTTGGTATGAAATATCAATCTCCCCCACAATTTTGGTACTTATTAATGTATCATTAATTTTATTCTCCAAATTTATATTTTAAAAATCAGTAAATCCCCCCTCCCCCCAACCCCACTTAACCTCAAAGGTGTTCATATAATTATAATTTAAGAACTGTAAATTAAATATTTCTTTTACTGAATGCATACATTTCATACTCTAACTAATTTCGTATCTTATCCTATAACTAAATTAAGGAGCATCAAAAATATAATTTTTAGAGAATAAAACAAAATCTAATTTATAAGTTCATATAGGATTTTTTACGGATATCTTTTAATGGGGAAAAAACTCAGTAATATGTATATGGACATATTTTTCTTTTCATATATATGATTATTGAATTTGTCCACATAGTGTATCACATAATTGTAAAAAATTAATTTAAATTATATTTAAGAAAGTGAATTACAGAACATATTAGAGGAGCAAACCGGAGGTGAAGTAATAATGAAATGTAATTTTCAAGTGACAAACGAAAAGAAAAAATTGTCCACATATATACAATTTAATTATTTTTAAAATTTAATTTGTTAAGGTTATAGATATATCGTTTGGTTTTTTTTTTCTCGTGGGGAGGGGGTTGTAGGGAAGTTCACTGATATTTGGATATAAAATTTAAAAAATAAAATTAATGTAAAATTTACAAAATGAAATTAATGATAATGAGTATTAAAATTTATAGGGAGATTGATATTTCATACCAAAATTAGAGAGTATTTTCCAAATTTTAATATTTTTAACTATGATTAGGATGCTTGTCAAATGAATCTAATCTAGACCTTTAAAAATTATATTTGACAAGTGTCATTCATCTAAATGTGTACTTGAAGAAATAGATAGAAAGTATAATGGAGGGGAGCCAACTCCGATAATAATAAGTATCCCTTACTGTTTTTTTGGTATGATTTATAAGTCACAAATTTAAATCTTGAAATCGATCATTTAATTGTATCATGATAGACGAACTATATATATCACATACTCATGAGATTGGTCTTTTCTTAAACCATGTGTGAACGTAAAATGTTTCGTGCCCTGTTCTTCACTTTCCAATTGCTAATAAGGATGGTGATAACAATAATAATAGGAAAAGTATTTAGTCTAAAAATCATAATTTACATGGTTTATTTGTCATCTGTCCTTTATAAGGACGTGGAGACTTTTGACAGCTACCACAGAACGCAAATGACATGTAATAGAGCAACCCCCCCGCCCCCCCCCCTCTTATCTTAAGACGAGGTCGCCACCCCGCCTGCTTTAGTCTCAAATAGGGCGCAAATTGAGGTGAACAGACTGGACCGAACCTGGGTGTCTTTGATTGGCTCTACCAGTATCTCCTTTTTTTTATTCCTGCAAAGACCAGATCTAAGTCCTGTCGAGCAATCGCTTGCAAAACCCTTTTATAAGGCAGGCTGCGATGGGTCCCATAGTTCTCTATCTCTGATAGGTGGTCCAAGTAGGTTTTCAATGATAATGGCTTCCCATTAGGATAGAAGAGTTCCCCCCCTCAAAAAAAAAAAAAAAATTCCCAAAGAAAAACAAAACAAATAAATAAATAAAATGGAAAAGAGTAATATAGGGTTCCCTCCAGAAAGGGGAAAAAGTAGTACTCCCTATTTTAAAGCAAAAGTACCTATAGTGTATCATATGTATGGAGTATGGACTATGGTAGATGCAAACAAATGTACAAGTGTTACTTCTGTAAACTTGTGGTTCTAATTTCCTGATGGAGAGTAACACAATATAATTCCAATTGGAATTTGTTACCTTCCTGACATGAGATGGGCAAGGCCCTGGTTCTCATAAAATGCACCAATATCACAATCTGCAGTTGAGGATGATATTGTCATTAAAGCTACTACTATTGACCTCATACTTGGCCTCAATTGTGGATTTTCATGTGTGCAAGCCTTGGCAAGAAGAGCCACCTGCCAATGTAACCAAAAGTATCAATCACTGAGTACATGTAAATCTCAACCTAGTTGAAGTCGGCTATATGAATCTCATAACATTAATGCAGTTGTAAAAATATTCTTTTCTTACATTCCAGACTGAATCCAGGGGATAATCATCACCAAGTTTTGGATCTACCAATTTGCATATCCCTTCTCTAGGATCAACCTCATTGAGCACACCCTCAAACTGCAAAAAAAAAAAATGTTGTCAATTAACAAGTTTTAGACTCCTTTAGTGGTTTAGAGGTGAGAATTAAATTGGTGAGTGAAGAAATGATTCAAAGGTACTACCAATCCAACAAGCCCCTTTGATTCAGTAGCAATTTCACTAGCCTTGATAATAGCTTGTTTAGCAGATATTAATTCATAAAGCACCACCCCAAATGCATACACATCAATTTTGGGTGAAACATCACCAAACTGACCATACCTGCACATAATTATGGCAAGTAGGAAAAATGATGATTTGATCTTGTTCAGAGATATAAAATGATCAAAATGAAAAAAATATATATGATGATACTCTCATGCTGTTATAGATGACTTTTAGCAGATTAAGTACTAATGCAACAGGGAAATAAGTTCTTACTCCGGGGCCATGTAACCAAAAGTACCAACGAGATTAGTGTGCAACGAACCACCTTCAACTTCTATCAGTTTTGTGAGTCCAAAGTCAGCAACCTGCAAGCCAAAAGGTTACCTTCAAATGAATTTGTATACATAATGGTTTTTGATTTCATGGTTCTTGTATTTGAACTCTCGTACCTTTGCACGAAAGTTTTTGTCAATCAAAATGTTGGCTGATTTAATGTCGCGATGGATGTAAACAGGAACCGTGTGTTCGTGGATGTACTCTAGGCCTCTAGCTGCATCCAAAGCAATTTGCACCCTGGTAGACCATGGCAATGGTGCCTTACCTGGAAATGAAAAGTATAAGATGGATATGGAAGTGGAACTGTGAGATAGCATGAAGTTTTCGTGCAATGAGAAGAACTGAACTTACCTAAACCGCGCAAGTGTTGGCTTAGGTTTCCATTTTCAATGTATTCGTACACTAAGAACAAGGATCCTTCAATGCAATATCCTATCAAACGTACCTGCAACGGTTTCAACACGTGAAATATTATCTCATATTCTCTATGACATATGAGGTAAATGAATTCATCATCTAATAAATCTCAAGTATGGCAGAACTAAATCACCAATCCTGACTTTCACAATGAAAAGTATCACATTATCAAGCTAAGTGGCTCAAACCACTGAATGGATTGGAACATTGCATAACGAAAAATCTAGAAAGGAAGTTTATCAATTAAAAAGAGGAAATGTTCACCAAGCTTTTGAAAATTGCATTACAAATAAGTTAAAAGAAGTCTGTTAGTTTAACAAACCATGATGGACATTTTTTTACCATAGACTCAGAGCAGGTGCCAGAGAGGTTATGATCAAGGAAGAAAAGATAGTATATCAGTATGAGTAACGAATTTACCAAGTTCAAGTGATGAACATGTGTCAAAACCTTCAATTCAGCAAGGAACTCTTTTGTTGCTTGCATATCCATCTTCTTGATTGCAGCTTTCTGCATTTTATTGAGATAAAGGAGATTAGCAGCATGAGTAATTTTGACTATGGACAAGAAATGCCTGCTGAGTCAAGACAATTATGTGAATGGTGCAACAGTGACATAATAAAGCAGCTAGAACTAGGTGGATGATCAATCTGAGTATCCGAATAATTGCTAATCATTTCAATCTAACAAGAATAACGTAACGAACCTCGCCTCTTAACTCTCCATAGAAAACAGATGCAAAACCACCTTGGCCAATCTTGTAGGCGGTGCTGAAGTTGTCACTGGCATTAGCAAGTTCATCATATGAAAATTCTACAGATTTATCCACGGCGATCCTCGGGACCTTTGGAGAAGTGCCCTTATTAAGAGATCCCCCTTCTGAAGAATTCTCAAAATTTGCATGACCTGAGTGATTTAAAGATATTACAAGGTTTATAGCTAGTTATAAACATATTCTAAGGATGAACCAAAACATTGCTTCCACAGAACAGTTGACATACTTTTATCATTAACCAGGATCGAGATTGCAGGAAGCTTATATTTTTTTGACAAAGGGAAAAAGGAGTAATATCTTTAACAAGTCATTATGATGATGATGATTCTGATTCCTCATGCCTAAAGCAAGAGAAATGAGAAACAAGAAACAACAGGAACTCTCACCATAGAGTTTGATGGGTAATTAAGCATACATCAGTAGACTCAAAACAGTAAAATTACCAGGAACATGCTTATTACTACTGTGTTTGTAAGGTTCCAAGTGACGAGATGAATCTTCCTCCGCTTTCCTGCCTCTACAAAAGATAAGATACAGGCAAGCCGCTAAAAGGGCTACTACAAAAATTGCTGCAACCGATATGCCAGCTATTGCTCCACCCGAGATTCCTGTCAATGACACAGTTTTTAGTAGATTACAATCACATTCAGAGCTATTTTGATACCTCGGACTTGACAATTAGTTGAAAAAGAGGCCACTGTAGCAGTAAAATAAGGCCAACCTTTTGAGCTGTAAAAAGCAAGAAACCACAATTAGCTACCAACATTATAGCATTCACGAAATAATCAGTAGCTTATTGGGGTTGGAGAATACCTTGTAGAAGTCCTTAATGGTGGATAATTTCCATTTTGATCTGCAATACATTTCCGAAATAGAGATTTAAAAGAAAAAACTATAACATCAGCCATCACTTGGCATATAGTAACAGATATTCAAGTGAACAATCCCAAGCTTTCGACTTATTTCTCATACATGTAAAATCATCTGAAAATTCACTATGGTTGTAGACTTGTATTATGCAAAATAGTTCCTTCCCTTTATAATATACACTGAGCATGGTTCCCTTTTAATGCTTCAGCATAACTTACTGTAAAAACTCATCCGAATTCGACTAATGTACTTAAAATATGCTGAGAATATGAGTATAGAAGCCTTGGTAAAGAGATTAATTACCTTTTCCTGGAATGAAAACCAGACCACTACCCCTGCTGAAATTTGTTTCTGGATTATAGTCTTCCAACAGCTTCTGTGGTAGATTAAAATCATTGGCTACTGTAACCAAACTTTGGTTAGGACGAAGAGGATAAGTTATGAATAGTCCATAATCTTTTGACACATGACTATTCCCACAAGAGCAGTTGACAGTAACATTTACTATAGCATTTGCAGGAACATTGTTAGGATCATAACTGTTAGACTCCTGCAACTTTTCAACTGTTGTAAGGTTGGAACAATAAAGCCGGGCGATTCTCGGATAAGTAGTACTAGTCTTGACCTGCACACCAAACTGATGGCCCATGAATTTCCCATCAACACAGCTACATGAGAAGGGAACATTAACTCTGCTTTGGAATCGAATGATATCTGGATTGGTTATCTGAGGATTATAACTAAGAATATTCTTGATGGTGGTTGAAAAAGTACTAGATATGAAAGTGAGGTTTGCACCATTCCATACATAAAATGAAGCTAATGCATCACAATCATCACTACACAGGGATTTAGCCCCCACCCACAGAATGTTTAACACCAAAATGCCTAAAACTAACTCAAAGCTTCTATTTTCTTGAAAAATCATGACTTTCAACTCTGTACTAGTTGAGAAATGGCTTGGGATTTTTGAACTCTTTCAGAATCTTGAATGAAAGTTACTGGCTGGAAAATGCTGGTGAGGATGGCAAAGATGCCAATGGATGTATTATGGTTGTTTAGTTGACAGCTTCAGTTTTTGAGTTTTTAACATTTTTCAACATGGCCTAGTCCAAGACACAAAAGAGTCAGCATTGAATTTTGCATTACTTTAAGTGGGAGACAAAGAATACTAGGAAAAAAAGGTTGGCATGGGTTTCCTGGAAAAGCAGAAAGAAAGTTTTAGCAATATGTTTTTGGGTTCCATTAGTTGACCCTTTTAGTCAACACATCGCCAGTATTGGCTTATTTGCCTCTTATATGCACTTGGCTTTTAGCCATGGATGTTGAAACATGCCAAATCTTTTGGGCCCTGTGATCCCACTATCAAACTCTTTTTTTGTGTTTAGGTAATTTTGGTAGGATTTTAAGTTTATATTACTGAAAATATGATGATTTTTACACTATCAACACTGTTTGATCGATTATACTAGTATAATATTGTTATAATTTCTAGGATACCATTAAATGCTTCTTATAAAGACATATATGCTTATTCTAGAAGGTCAACTTAACTAGATGGTGCAAAAAAAGTCATGCACTATGAATGCACAAATTTCAAACTTGTTTTAATTACGTTCAATCAATCAACTAAGGTTCAAATCTAAATAAGTTGGGATCGATTATATGAATTTTTTATGTCTCGTCAGTAACCTTTTGTCATTCAACAACACGCACAAGCAATGTCGGAGCTAAAAATCTTTTTCTCATTCATAAATTGTCATGACCCGAGACTAGGCCCCGAACGTAACGGGCAACGCAGACCAAAGAGGCCTGAGTCAACCCCTTAGCATTCATCATTTGCAACGGTATAAAAAGATTTGCGAAAACAAGCCCATAATAAATAAATCCATGTGAATAAAAGATTCAATAACAATCTACGAAGCCTCTAGTACCATGAGTAAACTCCTAAGTCGGGACATGGCCCCGACGATACCATAATACTGAAAGAGTTCTCAAAAACTAATAGAAATGAAAACATAGGCCTTCCGGAAGTATGGAGGGCTCACCACTTGCTATTCGAATCCCGAAAGTCCTAGTGCTGCACAGAACCACGAGGATAGGTCTCGGAACTTGCATCATGAAATGATGCAGCGCCCGAAGACGGTCAGTACGGCAAGTACTGGCATGCAACCCAGAGGAAGGGATATCACAATTTATAAAGCAAGTCATAAAACATAATCAGAAACCACAATCATAACAATGGGAAACTTTCATAATTTCAATTACTTCTGGACTAGATGGTGTTACCGACATTTATTTCACCACTGGCTATGTGGGTCCGACCCAGACTCGGTCGGATGCGCCTCCAATCCAAGTTGCCGCAAGGATGGGAGTATCATATAATAATCACCTCATAACTGCATAACTGAACAAATCAAGCGTACAGTAAAGATCTCCGTTCGACTCAGAGGGAAGAGCCCCGTTCGACTCATACCCGTGCCAGCATAACACGGTTTCGGGTGTGGAGCCCCGTTCGACCCACACCTTCTCGGTTAACTGTCTAATCCTCTTAAGCCCATATTTCTATCTCTTCAAACATTCTTTTCAAACCAATCATTTCGGGGTTCTTTCACATTTTTAAGGCATACATGAGTGGGTACTATTATACCTAGACTTGCAAGTCACACTATCATATTATGCCATTAGCATTTATACATCAATCGCCCAGCATTTAAAGATCTTTCAGCTCTTTTAACAATCAATCCCCTCAAGGTTACAATTCAATCAATTTAAAACCATCATTTCAAAACCAAGGGAAATTTGGAAGATCCTACTATTTGTATCAAACCCAATTTCTTATATAGAGAAACAATTTCCGTGGTAATCGTGTCTCAAGGCTTTAACTCTAACCCAAATTCATAAATCCATAATTTAAAGTCACACTTCAAACCATAACTTCAAAATATAAATTAAACACGGATGCTTTCATAAAATAGATATTCAAAAGTTCAAGCAACCCTTTCCTTTGAAAACCCTTCAACTACTTACATATAATGCCAACATAGATTTCGTAGTAAAAAGGATGTAAACACAATTTTTACGAGTATAGTTGAAAGGGGATCGTTCAACATACCTTTAGACGAAGAACGCTTAGGAGTCGCTTGAGTTTTTTCTTAGGAACTTAGAACCCTAAGCACTTTGCTTCAAGAACTTAGAGAGAGATGTAACGCTCTTTTCCTTTTGAGTTTAGTCATGCTTTAGGAGGGTTAGGACGTTTAGAATAAGTGAGAATGGGTTTGGGTAAGGAAAGGGCCAAAAAGCCCCTTTAAAACACATGCAAAAAGTCAAAACTAAGGCCGCTGGGGCAGCCTCCGTGTCACGGAGCTTACCACGGAGATCAGCCTCCGTGACACTGTCCCATCGCGGACCTTCACTGATTCTGCCAGAAATTCGCTATTTTGCGGCCCCGTGCTCCGTGGCACGGGGCTAACGCGGTACCACACTATTTTCGAAACTCGAAACATATATTTTTCGCGTTCCTTGATTCCAAAAATTCCCCGGATCACTTTAACAACATCCCCAAAGATTTTAGATTCCTATGAACTCATTATTTCAAATTTTATAAGCACGATTAGGAACGTTGAAATTTTTTGGACGTTACATAAATTATACTGTGAAAGTAGGATAAAATAATTTTTTTTGTATAGATATAAACTGTTTAATCCCCTTTAACATATGAAGGCTTCTAGCTATAACACTTTTGCGTTTATTTCAAATCGCCTAATTAGGATTTTTGAATCCCACATAGGTGTTGAAGACGTAACTGAAAGTGCTCATTCCAATGAATTAAATATTGTAGCTTCATGATATTATCTGATTATTTTTAAAGCTAGTCGTCACCTAACGAATTACTTGTCCTTTATCTTGACTAGCTAGGAACTAAACGTACAATGCTCACATAGATGGAGCTAAATTTTGGTAACATTAATATAGTAAAAAATAAAAATAACACTTCATGCCATCAAAGTCAAGATTGCATCAAATATGGCATGCCAAGAGATAAAACAAAGAAGGAAAAAGTTTATTGAAGATTACACCTGGATCAAGTATATAATACTATGAACATTTGAAAGGACTAGTTTTGGACACGTGTGTTTCGTTGTAGTGTCGTTATTCTCTAAAATCCTCTTCTTATGAGTTAATAATAATGTTATTGTGAAAATTAGAAGCTCTATTTGCAGAATGTAATAGTCGTGGTGTTGCCTAAGTTATTATCGTTCAATTAGAACGATAATGATTATATTTAAACACGTGTGTAATGAGTAACATAAAATGTAACTGCCAAAATCGATAACTCGATTTGAAGAGGCATTGGCGAGTCAATGTCATCTAAACTTGAAAATTTAAACCATCTATTTCCATGTAACCTTTATATGGAAAAAAAAAAAGAACTCACATGAAATTAATTTCATAAGTAATTAGGAGAAACTCAAAAAATACCATTACGAAAATATCTACTTTAATCAGAAATAACTGAGGCAATCAATATATCATTTGATGAGCCCCTCTAAATAATTAACATAAATAACATTATTTCTCTGACAGTAAAATTATCGAACTAAATATTATATACTTTCATTTTCATCCTAAAAATGAAGAAGATGAACTCTGACTATACTAAAAAAAGTAATCATTAATGTTAAATCCGGAAAACAGACTTTGGGAGAAATCCAACGTATTTCCACTAAGCCTACCACTAAAAATACTGCAATATTGATAATTGAATAGGCGAAAACTGTGATTGTGGCAATTGTGTTCTCCATCATGCATGTTTGGAGAGTGATAAAAAGGTATATAAAAAAAACAGAAAATAAATAAGTGAAAACATTAATACATAAAAATCTCCTACTTGAGAGCCTATAAAGATGGAGAGGATCACTTAAGAAAAATGAAATTCCTTTCTTGCTTTTATACTATTCTTTCTATAAACATTTCTTTGGATCTCTTTTTATACATTAATTAAAATTAATATACATTTAATTATTCTACCCAACTCTTCAAATTCTCTAGAATTTCCGTATCTACAAAACGATTGGCTATAGACTATAGTTAATGTAGTAATTTATTTGTTTGTTTACTGAAAGGTAATTGAATTTCTATACCTTTAGTTATGCTATCCAACTATTCAAATTCTTTCAATTTATTTCCATTATTTAATGAAAAACGTTTTGGGGGAATAATGGAGGAGGAAATGAAAGACCCCTCACCGGAGAGTGGAGTCATTGAATTGAGCATTAAAGCATTAAAGATTACTACTGCATTTATAATTTTCTATCAAAAAATTACTTTTAAAATAAGAAAACAATCAATTAAAATTACATTTTTTACATTAGCATAAAATAGTTAATTAAGTTGTTTGAAATATAATTACTATTTAATATTTAATTAATTAGATATTTTATAATATTTTAATTTAGTGTAGGGGTAAAATGGTAATCTGACTTTTCACTTTGAAGCTTTCTACTTTTAATACAATATGATATGATGATTAGTAAGAACTGATCAGATTTATTTGTTGCTTACCAGATGGGTATAATGACACAATCATTTGTGTTTACTTGTTGTTTCTTTTATATCATGTTAATAAAAAATACAAATAATTTTGATCCGGCGGGTTCAAAGGGAAGGAGAAACGTGCAATGGTAGATAACCTACTTATCTTACAAGTTACAACTGGAAATCTTGCAATAAATTATACATCCTGAAAAAAATATTGAAATTCAGTCAAAGAATGTAAGATGCTATGAATCAGGAAATAATTGTATTGGAATAGAAACCAGTAGGTGGCAATTGTTTAGAATGAGGTTGTTCAGACTTCAGATGTAGATGAGAGATATTGGCTTAGTTGGTAAGCTATCCGTAAATGATTCATTTTGGACTCAAAAGCGGAGATAACTGCCCTTCGCTAGGACTCCAGAGGATATTCTCTTAATCAAGTAACCACCTATGAGTCGCAGGTAGACTGTAAACTGAAGGTCCACGAGGGACCACGGTTGATCCCTTGGGGGAAATGGTGGGAGGTAATGAAAAAAAAGGTTGTACAAATGTGATCAAGTTCTAATTTCCAAACCTCCTCTGCTTGAAAAAACTTTAACCTTTACAAAACAGAGAAAAAGAATTACAGAAAAGTGAAGATGACAAAAGGTAAAATACTCATGAGTACACTTATAAACAGATAATACTTCCAAGCACATGAGGTTGAGAATGCTTGAATGAACATCAGCTGTTAATTGCTATTGCTACCTTCCTGACATGAGATGGACTAGGCCTTGGTTTTCATACAAGGAGCCAATATCCCAATCTTCACTTGAGGATGATAAAGTCATTAAAGCTACAACAATGGACCTCATGCTAGGTCTCAACTGAGGATTTTCGTTTGTGCAAGCCTTGGCAAGCTGAGCTACCTGCAAATTAAATAACCAACTAATTTTACATAAGCGAAAGATGTTCATTTTTAACATGAGCACAGTGAAACTCTACCTTGGAGACTGAATCTAACTGATAGTCATCTCCGAGTTTGGGATCAACCACTTCGCATAACGCTTCTCTAGCACCACTCTGGTGAAGAACTTCCTCAAACTGCAAAATAAAACAGAATTCTCTTAGTGGTTTAGAGGCTCGAATATTTAGGTAAAACAAGATGGTGACAAGGCGTACCAAGGCAACAAGTCCCTTTGATTCAGTTATAACTTCATTCGTCTTGACAATAGCTTCTTTAGCAGATATTAGCTCGTAAAGCACTACTCCAAAAGCGTAGACATCAACTTTAGGGGAAACATCACCATACTGAGCATACCTGTTTGCAAGGCCCTTTTAAACAGGAACTACAAAATATAATAAAAAGGGAAGTCCAATGCACAAACAAATCAGAAAATTTCCTATCGACAACTATGCTATGTGAACCACAGTGCTTAATATCAGTATTAACCAGGTGACAGAGTATGGGCAACATAAGTTTGCCTCCCTTATTGTTTCATGTTCGAACCTGACATTTGATTGAACCTCACTACTTATTTCAGATTAGCAACCACGTCTTGACTCTGTTAGCAGCAATATCTTGAAAGATACTTCTCAAAGGCAGATTTGAACTGTAAATTAATGGGAACGCATTTATAGATTTCGCAAGAAAGGACTAGAAACTCCTTCAACTTCACTACTCTGTCATTGATCCAGACCTATGACAAGGCACATTTAATAAAACTACTCAACTTCCATGCCTTCTCTCAGCTAATGTATAACTGTATATCATGAATCAATCAGGATATGCTAAAACAACTATGTAGGATGACCTGCCAGACTGGGCAAAAGAGAGGAAAAGGAAAAGAAATACTTCCTCCGTTTCAATTTTCTTATCTGGTTTGACTTGGCATAGGGTTTAAGAAAAGTAAAGAAGATTTATGAATCTTGTGTGCTTAATTAAAGATGTGTAGAATGTACCAAAATAGCCTTTAATCTTGAGGCCTTTAATATGTTATATGGAAAGTTGGAATTAAAAAGTTGCCAAAAAAAGAAAGAGACTTTCTTTTTTAAATGGACTAAAAAGGAAAGTAAGACAACATATTGAAACAGTCGGAGTAATGTTTTTTCTGCATTTGCTTAGTATTGGGGTGGTTCTGAATATCATTGCTGAAACCAATAGATATTTTAGAAGACAGAAGTATTCTTGATATCATCATAGCATATAGAATCTGGAAAACACATGTATAAAATACCACCTAATGGCACCTGAATTTAGACGCTTACTCTGGAGGCATGTAACCAAAAGTACCCACAAGACGTGTATGGAAAGAGGTACTTCCAACTTCAGTTAGCTTTGTAAGTCCAAAGTCGGCTACCTGCAAAAGATAAAGATCTTTTAGTTCAATTATATGCCAAGCATTTGATCTTTGGTTTAATAATCACAATTTTCACAACCTTTGCACGAAAGTCTTTGTCAATCAAAATATTAGCAGATTTAATATCACGGTGGATGTATAGAGGAACAGTGTGCTCATGGATGTATTCAAGTCCTCTAGCTGCATCAAGAGCAATTTGCACCCTGGTAGACCACGACAGTGGATTCCGCCCTTTAAGTCAAAGGTCGAGATGGATTTAGAAGAGTGAGAAAAATGCAGCACAGTGATTACAGTACACGGTTTACACGACATTTCACAAAAGTAGTAGAATTTCACTTACTTGATCCACGCAAGTGTTCACCAAGGTTTCCATTTTCAATGTATTCATAAATTAAGAATAAAGACCCTTCAACACAATATCCAATTAAGCGTACCTGCAATGGGTTTTTAAAATAAAAGGTCATCTCATGGCTCACCATCAGAACAAGTATTTTTTGAATACTTGTCATCAAGCGTACTGCACGAATGCACGTGCACGAGATGCACATCTGATGCACATCTGGTGCACGCAGAATCTAGTTTTATTGAATATATTTGAGAACTCTTATTAAGATTTGACTTTAGGCCACCAATTTCGTTGAGCCGCCCTTAAAGAAGGCACATATGAAATAAATGAACTATATTTTGATCATTGCACTAAAGATATAACATGATGCAGGCTCCCAAAGAGGCAGTCTGGCATGTAAATTCCATTTTTTTTAAAATATTTCTTAAACATGGAGAAAACAGAATAAATCCAAGCATAGCCAATTCTAAATGTGGACAGAAGTCCTAAGTTACTCGGACAGCACCATATTCTAATCGCTTAAATGGCACTGAGACACACTATTTGATGATTTTATACATTGATTAATACACGATGTGGCAAAAGAGCTTTATAGAATGTTGATTAATAATATTAAGAAATTTTTACACCTAGAAGGAAGTAGAAGCATATTTGAACTTCAAACCTCGAACTTGATGTCAGGCTTTATTTACAGGATACACAAGCTCAAAGAAAAGAATTCCAATACAAGAAATGATGATATTCTCAATCATTATAAGACGAATAATCTTACCAAGTTCAAGTGATGAACATGCGTTAAGACTTTCAACTCAGCAAAGAATTCTTTCGATGCTTGCATATCCATTTTCTTGATTGCTGCTCTCTGCATTCAAGTCAGAAGAAGGCCTAAGCTAAAGAAATAGGAAAAGGCGAAAGATACATTATCGTCTAATTTAAATTTGTTTTATTCCGTTAAATCATTCAATGGCTAAATCTAAGATCCTCAGCCTCCATGACCTATTTATATGCTACTCTGGTTATACTTAAACAACCATTAAACCTCGGATGTTTTAGTAACGATAGATTTATCTTATTCATTTAGAACTCAACACCTTTAAGCTACATTGTTCTCCATGCTCACCACTGATTAATAATAGTTACTACACTCTTCTCTATTTAGCCCTATACTGGTATTGTGAATGAGAAGACATTGACAAATCAAAGTAGCTACCAACCAGTAGTAGGATTATTTAAGTGTTTGCTTCAAATACTATGACAAGAATATCCACAAACCTCGCCTTTTAACATTCCATAAAAGACTGCTCCAAAGCCACCTTGACCAATCTTATTTTCCATGCTGAAGTTATTTGTAGCCTTAGCGAGTTCCTCGTATGAAAATTCCACTGATTTATCCACTGTAATCCCTGTCGGCCTTGGAGAAATAACACCAAATAAAGGACCTGTTTCTGTAATTTTCTCCAAATTTGGAGGACCTGATGCATTAAGGATTTCATTAAACCATACCGAATACCGGGCTTTGAAGACAGTGCTTCATCAATTGTTATTATTATGGTTTTGCAGGCACATTCGGCTTAACTATAAATGCTTTCAGAAAAATATGCAGGGGAAACATATTTAAGGCTTACTTACAGTGAATATGAAGATTATTCATGGAAGAAAACAAAAGAAACAAGAAACAACAGAAATTCGCGTTGCATCACTAGTTAAGGCAATTTTGTTTGAATCAATCTACTTCAAGAAAAAATTATTGTCATTTTGTCGGGGAAAGGATACATCACAATAAAATAAATTACTCACGGAAGTTCTCATTGAAGTTTTCGTCAGATGACCCTTGGAGAAATGATTCCTCCTCTATTTTCTTGCTCCTATAAAATACGAAATAAAGGCAAACTGCAAAGAAGGTAGCCCCAACAATTGCTGCCACTGTTATGCCAGCAATTGCTCCACGTGAGAGTCCTGGAACAAAGACATCATTTAGTAAGCCATGGTAATACCATAACAATTGTCCTACTTCACGTTTGAACTTATTAAGTTGAGTATATCTCATTAGAGCAGAAAGCAACTTAGAGAGAACCTCTTGACCTGCAAATAAAGCCAGAGAGGATCATATTAAGTAACTATCATGGACAGGAAAATACTGAGCAGAAATCAAAAGAATGTTAAGTTTGGACAATACCTCGTCTTCAACGGGGGAAAATTTCCCTGTGCATCTGAAATGACATTGAAGGAAAAAGGGGTAAGGTAGGATGTTGGAAATTGAAAAATTTACTAAATATAGAAGAGACACTCTTTTTGGAACAAATTTTAAAAAAAAAGAAAAAAACACTTAACTTGAGACGCAGTAAGTAGAATATATTAAGTAGATGTTAAATTTTACCTGTTTAATTGCCACTTGCAATAACCAAAATACATGATGAATTATAAATCAAAAATTTCTTAAGTGTATACTAATTTTCAACTCAAAAAACAAAAGAAACTGGTCACTGACCTCTTGCCGGCACAAACATTATTCCTGATCCGGAACTAAAATCCAAACCCGGATTGAACTCCTCCAGCAACTCAGCCGGCACACCCGACTCCACGGCCACCGTTGACAAGTTCTCTCCCCGACGAAGAGGGTACGTGGCGAACAACCCATAATCATCGGACACTTGCCCATCGCCACACGAGCAATTCACCGTCACGTTGATCATGGCATAATCCTGTATGTTGGTCGGGTCATAATTGTTGACCCGTTTGAGCCAATACTCCGTTGTAAGATTTGCAAATGCCATAGTGGCAACTCTTTTGTACGTGTCACCAAACACAGTTTTGTACACAAAAGTATGTCCCAAAAAATCACCATTTAAGCAATCACAAGAAAATGGGACGTTAATCCTCGTGTCACTAGTAATACTATCTTGGTTTATAATTTCAGGATTATGTTTAAGAATATCTGGAATTGTTAGGTTGAATATGTGACTAATGTAAGTTAAATTAGCTCCTGGCCAAATATGGTACGAAGCTATAGCCATGTCACAACCATTTCCACATGACTTGCCTTCACCATTGAAAATGAAGAGAAAAAAACTAATAAGGTGCAGAATAAGGCTTATGATATTCATTATTATGAGAGGATTAAAGAGGGGAGAGAAGAAAGGGAGTAGTTATAGGATAATAAAACATATGATATAACAAAATGTTGGAAGGCATATTGTTTATTGTCATGCCGTCTTCAAAAAAATATTACTACTATATATTTCGTTTTGTTGTTTTTGCCATTTTGCTGTGTCTTAATACTTCATGATTATTCTATACTATATTGAGGAAAGTATAAAATATCCAATTGTAATTGCAAACTCTCTGTCCACATCTTCAATTTTGGATTCTTGGAATGTGAATATATGCGTCCTGACAGGATGTACATGTGAATTTTTATTGATGGTGCGGCCAAGCAGAAGAATGAAAATGATTTCTCTTTCTTTAAAACAAAAAAAAATAAAATTTTCGTCTTTTCTGTTTTGTGTATGTTTGTGTGGATATAGATAACATATAAGCATACACGTAGGTGGTAGCTTCAAAATTTAAATGCTTTAGGTTCTGAGTTAATGATATGGATTTTGAAATGTATATCTAATTCTGCTTATGTTTTACGTGTATAGATCGAGTTCATTATTAAATCAGTATGCAGAAAATTAATTAACTCTTCCCCTACATGTTATGCTCCCTGGGCCAACAACCCTAAAAATCGATATAGAGAGAAATCCTCAGTTGACAACGTTGACTGTACTTTGACTTAAAGTCCGTAAGAAGTGTAAGTACTCTTTCATCTTTAACCAGAGTTTTCAGGTTCAAATTCCTCTAGGTACGGAGTTGCCTTTGTTAGAGAGTATTTTACCCCTAAATGTGGAACTTTTCGACACGAATTTGAATTTAGTCGGACTTCAATGCAGGTACCGGACACCGAATGGGAGCAGTAGTAGTTTTTCTTTTTTGCAGAGAGAAGATATTTATGCAATGGACCAGAGATATTTCTTTCTTTCTATTTTTCTAGGATTTGCTTCATCAGGACCACTGGCTATTGAATATCAATTTCATTCAACATTTTAATAATCTGTGCCTTACCGAACAAAAATATTCTAGCAGAGATGGAGTACTCTACAGCAATCATATTTTCGCAGCTCTCCTTATTCCCCTCAAGACTTCAAACAGAAACCAGAGCCTACCCATTCAAGCCATGGAAGCAGAGAACTGGTCAATCTACTCGTTTCCAGTGTCACAAGATGTATGTCCCTGGTGTGTAATCACTATTGCCTTTTCTTCTCCTATAATTTTCAGATTTAAGCAATTCTTTTTCATAATAGCAGTGTAGAGGCGAGTCCAGAATTTAAACTCTAGTATTTTTTTGTTTCGGCTAAGATTTGAATCATAATTTCCTATAGTTTTTATTCATTTTGGTGACCAGTAGAACACACCATTGGAGCTCATATTTAAGCGTTTATCTTTAGTACATAAGATATATGTTTGACTTATGCAGGATTTGGGACATCACCAGAATCAACAGCAGCCCAACATCTACACCACTTTTTCAATTTTATTGCTGTTAAAATTGTTGCTGCACAGCTTCAGGTTCATTGTCTCCTACTTAATTAGCAAATAGTTGCACAACAAAGTATCTCATTAACATGTCTCTGTATCCCTAAGTATAGATAAAAGGATACAGATCAAAGATGAAGTACACTTTTTTTAAGTTAAACTTCCATGGATAGACAATGTAAATATTGAAATTTACTCTATCAGATCACCTAAAGGATAACAACAGATAAGTGTCCATAAAAAGTGAGATTAGTAACCTGAAAAATAAGTCAAATTACGTGCTAAAGAGGTTTAAATGCACTAATAGTTAAAAATTATTTACATTAATCGACAGGTATATAAATATAAGTGTTAAATCTTCTTAAAATTATTTATTAACCTTTTCACATAGCAGAGCTACAATCCTGAGGCGTATGAGGAGCTGAGGGAGTTTCTGGATAAGCATACATTGAGTGATGGGGATAAGTTTTGCGCAGATTTGATGAGGGAATCCCCAAGACATAAAAATTTAGGTACATCAACAATTTTCCAATTTTACTTCCAAGAATTGTACATGTACTTTATCAACTTTAGCACAACTCTGATATCATGTTGAATTGTGTGTCCGTCGGGCGTCGTCTAAAAGAGTAAGTTGTTAGATATGATACACTTCTATTTACTTAAATTATATCTTCAACAAAGTTGTGACTTCTCTGATAATGCTTACTTGAATCTGTGGGAACATTCATCGGCTTCTTCGTCCAGCTTTGCGCATTTTAGAGGTTGGTTTACTCTCTAGCCTTTTCTCTTTTCCCTTATTCATGATATAAATTTATGATAATCAAACTGAATTAGATATATATTCATAAAGGTTCGATCAGCATACTGTAAGGACGACTTTGAGTGGGATAACTTGAAGCGCCTAGCATCAAAGGTAAATTAAAAAATCATGGATTTATCTTATATTGGATCCACACTGACAACGTAAATGAATTTTTTCATAATCAGTACAATTTAATCTATTATACCAGGTTACTTGTCTATCTAAGTAAGTTGATATCGGTTATCTACTTATCTTTAAAAATACACATTCGATGTATAGATGTTAAAGTTAAACCAGAAGAGTATAACTTCTCATCAATAAAACCTCTCTGGCACTTCTTTTTCATTCTTACTAATTAGCTTGTAGCTACTACCTTGGGATTTTGCAGATGGTGGATGATTCTAATAAAAAGCTTATGACGGATTATATTGTGGATACTAGCTGCATTGCAGATGGAAAGCAGATATGCAACTAGACAACTCCTTAAAATTCGTGATCACGGTGTATTTAGAAGACACATTTCTAAGGTTTACATTACCCCAAAATGAAGTGAACCAAAACCACAATATATATCCTTGTTGATTCTGCTTGATGAGGGGTGTGTTATATACTCTAGTATTGTAAATTGTAATCAAACTAAAAATATAATAAATTTGTTATAGCTTACACTACTCTAATACTCCAATTGTCAAGACATCAATGAGTCAAGAGAATATACATGTGTTTTCACTTAACTTCATATGTCTGTATATGTGTTGTTTTTCATTTAGCTGCAAAATTCAGCCAAGTATGAGCAAATATGTGTATTCTTCTCTGTGTGTACAACTATCTATCTGTGGATGTGAAAGAGAAGGTGTATATCAACAGGAACTGGAGAAGGACAAAACTATACAAATACCAACTCAATGTACATATCTTCTGATCAAAGAGAAGGTGTATATCAACAGGTCTCACTTTTTCAACAATGCTAAAAGCACTTGTGAATCGAGACCATATGTAGGTTTATGTAACTTAAATCCTTCAGTTGATAGTGGACTTTTGGGAATGTGTGGATGAAAAAAATGAAGACATTACTGAGATTTGTATTCTTCTAACTGAAATTCATAATATAGTTTTGATTAACAGATTGACAAACTTTAACAGTAACTGGGAGAAAATAAAATTGAACTACAGACCTGCCTCTCAGCTCAGCATAATAGACGGCTCCAAAGCTATCTTTTTCAATCCACATATTTTCCCACATGTATGCCTAAAAGGCCTACTTAAGCACCATTAGCACAATCAGTGCCTTAGGCCTTATTATGAAGAAAGGTTGATAATAAACTTGTAGACCGAGAAAGTTAATAACCTTTGTAAGTTTCAAGGTTTAGTCGATTCATTTATAAACGATAAAAATAATCCTAAGACATGAAATAAATACAAAGCCATTTAGCGTTTTGATGACCAATATAACAATTCCTTTGACAATAAACTCCTAATATGCTTGCAATATGTTAATTTATCTGAAAAATTATTAGACACATATCAGAGGAAGCAAGGCATTAACCAATAAAAATAATTGGCTATTCTAATAGAGCAAAGTTGAAAGAAACTTTAAAAGAATTTTTATTGTGAAAATAGATTCAACTAGGCTTTACTCATAAGATAATTTAAACTTGAAATTTGGAAAAAGCAAAGAAATAACAAAAGAAATTTGGGAAAACCAAAGAAATAACAAAAGAAGACCAAATAAGTATAACTAAAAGAGGTGAGATTTACAATTACCACGACCAGTGGACGGGATAGATAAGAAGATGCCGAGAGATTTACAATTAAAGGAAAAGTATGCTAACGACTCCATGGTATAACAACTTTAAAGTTGGAATAAAAACCAACTATATCAGCTAATTATGAAATGACCAAAATATCCTTGGTCATAAGTCCCACTCTTCGGTCATTAGCCTTACTCTGTATCTGCCAAATCTCTTCTTCATGTATTTTCTTCGCGAATTTCTTTCGTATATGGCATGTCCCATCAAATTCAGTAAATAATTTTCTTACTCATATTTAGATTAACATAGTCTAATTAAATTCAAGGGCGTCTCAATAAAATTAGTGACCTAAAGTCAAATTTTAATAAGAGACCTTATAATAAACAATAAATTAGTTCTTTTTTTTTTCTTCGGTACTACTTGTATTAGTGTAGTCTTCTTGGAAGATATAAAAACTTTAACTTTAAATAATAATATTAATATTTTACAAAAGTAAAAATTAATTTTAGTTAATAAAATATTAGTCATTCATTTGCGATATATTATATTGGATGTTGATATAAAAAAATTATTTATTAATACAAAGATTTGAGTAATATAACTCAAAGTTCTAAAATATTTATGATAAAAAATAGATAGTTTTTTTTTTCTTTTCTTTTTTAATATAAATTTTATACTTTTTTGTACCATCTTCGATATTGAATGTTGTTTTGAGTGAAAATTATTTTTATATAAATTATACTCCCTCCGTTTCAGTGATCATTTTAGGTTAAGCACATCCCTTAAGAAATTATTGAAAATAAAATGTATTTTTACTACCTTACCCCTAATTAAATTTTACTGTGTACATTAGATCTTTTCTAATTAATGGTTTTTGCTTATGTAAACAAGGGCAAATTTGGAAGAATATGACCAATTTATTCTTGAAAGCCTAAATGATCGCTTATTTATGAACAAAATAAAAAAACAAAATGATCACTTATTTTAAGAACGGAGGGAAGGGAGCATATTTTTCTTTTTTACAATTTTTAATATTATTGTAAGTGAAAATAAAATCATAAATTCACTATTAATATCTCAAAATAAGCAATCCCCCTGTTTGTCAAGTCATAAATATAATATTCCACATCAAACAAGTGGAAAAATTATAAATGAAGTGCGGTCGGCTACACGGGCTACGGCTCGAATGAGTGTGAACGACAACTACGTTCGTTACACAATTCAAGTGCCACCACAGTCGATTCTTGACATGTCTGAGAAGAAATATATGTAGTCGGGGAATTAGAAAATAATAATAATTATGAGTTTATGGATCTTGACATGTCTGAGACCATGAAAACAAGAATCTATTAATTATGCTACTGATGATGAAGAGGAGAAACAAGGTGAATGTGCAATATGCTTTCTCGAATATCAGAATGAAGATGCGATAGCCACACTTGAATGTGGACATGAATTTCATGCAAATTGCATCAACCAGAGGCTCATTAGGAGGGAAAAAAATTGTCCCTTGTGTAGGGTTGAACTTTTCCCCAAACAAAAGTAGCTTAATGTTGTGACTTCAATTGTAATAGAGTAGTGATTAGTATTAGGGTTATTTTTGTAATGGTCATGGTTATCACAATTCACTTATTTAGTGATGCCTAATAGGGATGGCAATAGGGCGGGTTAGGGCGGGGCAAGCCTTGACCCGCTGAGGTTTTAACCCGCCCTACCCTGCCCCATTTAGAATTTTCTCAACACTTTGCCCTGCCCCGCCCCGCCCCACCAAACCCTGCCCCGCCCTGCCCCATTTCAGTGTTAGATTATTATTTTTCAGCAATCTATTTAATTTTTTTTAACAAAAAAAATTGTTTATATTTTAACAGAGCATCAGTATTAGTGCGTACTATTGAATTTTTCTATTAATAAAACATGTAAAAAGGAAGAAGAGGATTTTGTTATTGTATATATCCCATCAGTGAAGGTTAGCATTGAACTTAATTACTGTATAACTCTTTCATTGCTTCTTAATGTTCTAAAAACATTGCAAGAGCAGCATATGGTAGAGAAAGTTATTTTCATAAATGATTCGTAAATTAGTTCTAATTGATTTCATTAAGTCATAAAATTAATATGTCGATGTAAATGATTCAACTATGTTTATGTCACTAAGTGTCACGTAAAATAAATTTAAATGATACTAAATCTTGTCCCATAATCACATCACTACTACTACAAACTCACTGTGAGAAAATCACCTCTAAAATCCCATAGAGCAGACTCAAAACTTTATACAGTACGACATCTAATTTATATGTTAACCTTGCATAATTAGTATGTCTCAAAAAACTACCAACGCTCATATGAAAGAATGCAAAACACAACCTGCCCCTGCCCTGCCCTATATAATTTTTAAAAAATTCAAGCTTTGACCCGCCCCGCCCTATTTAAGCATTGCCCTGCCCTGTCCTGTTAGACCCTTGCCCTGCCCCATTGCCATCCCTAATGTCTAAGCAACCATTTTATATGTTGTACTCGGTCTCAATTTGTGATATTTTTTGCTTCTTGAATTCAAATTATGTGAACTTTGACTTGTTCATTGAAGTCTGGATTTAGCAGTTTAAAACATTTTCATTAGAAAATTTTCAATTTTGGCCGGTACTTTATTTGATGAAATTGTTTGATCTTAAAGAAAATTCCAAAATTTCATAAATAGCTATAGTTTGCTAAATTATTCAGGGCCCATAGCTTAACTTTCTTAATTACAAAGTTAGCTAATTTCAAGTTCTAAAATCAGCCCTCGATTTGTATATAAATGTTTATATATGTCTATACCATAAAAATATATTCCTAAAAATCAGTTAGAAAAAACTTTTTAAAAATGGAAATCTCCATAAATCATGCGTCTTTTACTCTCACTAATATTCTCTCTTCATAATTGACTGATACAACTGAAAAATCTCAAATACAAATAACCATTCGTATACTTTGCAATTTCATATACTCATGTATTGTTCACCAACTAATGTATTTATGTATTTGAGATTCAAGTTAACTAAGCATATACATTTCAAATGTATGTACTGATATGTATAAATCTCATATACATTTTAATCTCAAGAGTTTGAATCTCAAATACATTTGAATCTCAAAGTATGAATTTCATATACATTTAAATCTCAAAAGTATGAATCTCATATACAAATGTATGACTAAAAACAAAGCATTTCAATTGCACAAATTTTAATTGTATATATCAAATTGAGATTCATGTTAACTAAGCATATACGTCTCAAATGTATATAGTGATAGGTATAATCTCATATACAAAACTCAACTGAGATTCAATTATACAAAACTCAAACCCAGATTCAATTATACTTTTTTTGTATATACGCTTTAAAAATTTCTTATTTTACTTTGTATTTGTATATACGCGTGTCATATACAGTTATATGTGAATGGTGATTTGAACTATTATTGACAAGTTTGAAGAGAAAATATATGGTAAATAAAGATGCCCATGATTTATGTTGTTTTCCATTTTTAGGTAATATACGTTTCCTTCCCCCAAAATGTATATATTGCCCAAAATAATAGCTACTTGTTCTAAACTATACCTATAAAATGTAATTATGTGAAAGTTAACCCATGTCGTGTAATTAATCCCTTCAATATTCTATGTCTCGTAATTTTTCCATTCTATAATTTCGATAGTTTTTAGGCCCAACTTCCGTAGGATGAAAAGCCCAAAATAAGCTTTTTTTTTTGGTGATTTGCACAAGGTAAGGGATATAGGCTAGTAGGCTAGCAGGCTAGTAGCAGCAACAATTACATTTTTGACGTATTTTCAGTTTGCAGCTGAAGCTTTGCCTCGCCATCTGCCTTGTCCTGTTTATAATTTTTTGAAAATGTATTTTGACCCACTCCATCCTGCTCTGTCTAAGCACTCCCATGCTCCGCTTCTGTTGTTCCCTGTTGTCATTCCTAAGTTGAAGAAATCGAATCCATTTTTATTTATTTATCAAGCACGTCTTAACTTGTCTCATTAAATATGTACAAACGATATCAAATCTTGTATTTATATTAAGAAATTCACTAAATATATACAAACAATAAATTCAGAACCCAGTTACTAACACTTGATATCACTATCCTACCATTTGTGAATTTCGAGATCGATAAAATAGTCCACGATGTATGATAATATCATCATAGTACAGTTTGGCCTTTTTCACTTCATGATTTGGTTGCTTTCATTGTTTTCTATATATGTCATATGTGGTTGCTTTTCCCAAGTGCACTGCATGTATTAATCATTTAGCCGTAATGCTGTGGAACATGCCTAGCTAATTAGTTTCACTTTTATTGTACGTAATTGCTGTTTTGCAGGTGCCATGGAGTGCCTAGCATAATTATGCATGGAATCATTATACTTATCCAAGCATGATAAATTATAGAATCATCCTTATTTTTATACTAAATTTTTGGTAGTGAAAGTCAATCCACTAAAATTGATCAACTAATTAATGGCCCTACATCCACCAACCTAATTGAAACGTTTAACAACTTACAACCAAACAAAGAGGATTGTCTTTTTCAACATCTCTAACCTCTCTTCTTCTTTTTTAGAGAGAATATATATGATGAAGTTGACAAAAGAAGGGATCATCAGTCACTATTCTCATATAGAGATTACAAAAGTGTCAAGTTTAAAAAATTTCCAAAGTATTATGCCTAAAATTTACCTACAATAATCAAGAAAATATAGAATGAGAATATGAAATAGTAAGTTCATTGGAACTTATACATAAATTGTTGGTGAAATTACAATAACAATAACAATTACAATTGAAAAATAAATGAAGAAAATAAATTCTCTTCTTGGCTGAGGCGCGAATATCTCGCTCTCTTTAAGGAGATTCAAGCCACTGCAGCAAAACTTTTCACCGGTCCAGCAGTAGTCTTCTTGACTTGTCCCCTCCAGGATACGACAACCCACACACAAAGTATAACTCAACAAACTCTGGACAAGAGTTGAGTCCAAAGCTCCAACACAAGAACACCTTCCTTCAACTAATAAAACTCTCTTTTTTAACTCTCTTTTGCACTCTATATTTTCTTGTACTTAGAAAAATATGCAAGACTACCTCTATTTATAGGAGATGTGTTCATCCTAGTATTGAATAGAAATGAATATGGGGTAGTAAAGGGGAAGATAAATGGCCTAGGAGTTACATGGGTTACAAGAGTTACAAAGAAATAATGAATGAAAAAAGAGTAGGAGGTTACATGAATCTCAAGGAAAATGGTGGCCAAATTCAGCCACCATTAACCAAGAAACAAATGCTTCTAAATCAATATAGGCAGCAACTAAACCACGTCCCTTTGCTATAATAGAGCCATTAACTCAAAAGAGTAATTGGCCTATAATATCATCATTTAAAAGGGATATGCAACAATAATACTGCAAACGTTTTTGCTTAGAGGCTGCAACAGAAATGTAACATAAGCCACTAACTCCAAATTCATAATGAGGCATGGTAAAAAGATGGAATTTAATATAATAAAATTCATATTAAAATGCTCAAATCACATCAATCCCCCACTCATTTTAATATTAACATAAGAGAGTATATCAGCTGAAGGTAGACTATTATGCATAATAAAGATGTGCTCTGCATCGAACCTTTACTTAGTAAAACAGTAATTTTTATTCCAGAGTCGTAGTGGTCTCAGACTTGAACTATGACTGCTTGAGGGAAATAAAATATCACTGCTTACACATAATAATCAAGGTGTTAACATGAGCTTTATAGCCAGCACATTACGGCCTTGTCCTATCCCGGTTTCATGAGTGTTTTTTGAGAATAAGCTTGATTCTCATAGGAAGCGGCCTACTTCCACACTCACATAAGTGAAATCTGTCAAGGGTGCTCCTGTAAGTTAACACCCCACTCATACGAGCTACAGATTTTCATTAAGAGTTTTTTAAACTCAACCTTCACAAATTATTACAGAAAAATAAAATACACTCACATCATAGGGAAGGAAAAATAATAGTGCATTTTTCACAACAAGTCATCATGTGATTCATTTTTCCCTTTGAACCTGGTTATAGGATCTCTAGTCCCCAGGTTGGGTTTCCTCACATATGACTCATGTATTTGTAGGCTTCAATCCCATCCCCCTCGATGTACTCCAGACCTTTTCTCTTGCTAAGGCCTTAGTCAGTGGATCTGCAAGATTATCACCAGATTTGACATAATCAACATTAATGGTACCATTTGGCAAATATGATCTCACATTACTGTGTTTTCTCCTTATAGGTCTGGATTTACCATTATAATAACGGTTTTGAACTCTACCAATTGCAGCGGTGCTATCACAATGAATTAAAATAGGAGGAATTGGTTTTTCAAAATAAGGAATTTGAAATAATAAATCTCTCAACCAATTCGCTTCTTCACTAGCTGAAGCTAAAGCAATTAGTTCAGCCTCCATGGTAGAATTAGCAATAATAGTTTGCTTTTTTGATTTCCAACAAATAGCACCACCTCCCAAAGTAAATATAAAACCAGTAGTAGATAAAGAATCACCTGATAAGGTATTCCAATCCGCATCACAAATACTTCAAGTACAGCATGATATTTTTTATAGAACAAACCACAAGTTTTTGTTCCAATTAAATATCTCATAACTCTTGTTATAGCATGTCAATGTTCATTACCTGGCTTGCTAGTAAACCTGCTAAGTACTCCTATTGCATATGCAATATCAGGCCTAGTGCAATCAGTCACATATCTCAAACTTCCAATTATACTAGCATATTCTTTTTGATTTATTACATCATTTTCACTTTGAACAGGAAACAAGTGAACACTAGAATCAAAAGGAGTTACAACATGTTTGCAATCAAGGAAATTATATTTTTTCAAAACTTTCTCAACATAATGTGACTGGTCAAGAAAAATTCCATCACTTGTTCTAGTAATTTTTATTCCTAGAATAATATTTGCCTCACCAAGATCTTTCATATCAAAATGGCTTCTAAGAATATTTTTAGTCTCTCCAATAACATTCATGTTAGAGCCAAAGATCAATAAATCATCAACATATAGGCAAATAATAACATGTGAATTATTCCAAGACTTATGATATATGCACTTATCACACTCATTTGTTTTAAAGCCATTTTCAATCATGCAGGAATCAAATTTTTCATGCCATTGCTTTGGTGCCTGTTTCAAGCCATATAGGGATTTAGAAAGTTTGCACACTTTGCTTTCTTGGCCTGCTTCAACAAAACACTCGGGTTGTTCCATGTAAATTTCCTCATTAAGGTCTCCATTTAAAAAAATAGTTTTTACATCCATTTGATGAATTTGTAAATCAAAAATTGCAGCAATAGCAATCAAAAGTCTAATGGATGTAATTCTAGTTACCTGAGAAAAAGTATCAAAAAATTCTAGGCCTTCTAGTTGCTTTAAACCTTTTGCAACTAGTCTAGCCTTATATTTATCAACAGATCCATCCGGTTTTAACTTTTTTCTTAAGACCCATTTACACCCAATAATTTTACAACCCGGTGGTAAATCAACTAACTTCCAAGTTTTATTGGATATTAGTGATTCCATTTCATCATTTACAGCCTCTTTCCAAAATATAGAATCATGTGAAGATAAAGCTTCTTTTAAAGTGAGAGGGTCATTTTCAATATTAAAAATATGAAAATCAGGACCAAAATCTTTTTCTACTCTAGCTCTTTTACTTCTTCTTAATTCAAAATCATCATTTTCTTTGTTTCTCAAAAAAGAAGTAGAAGGACTAGGTAGTGATAAAATATTTTCTTCAAATATCCTTTGACCCCCACTATTTTTAGAATCAAAAGGAATTTTATTTTCATGAAAAATAGCATCACCTGATTCTATTATAATATTATCTTCAAGATTAAAAAATCTATAGGCCGTACTATTTGAAGCATAACCAAGAAAAGCACAAGTAGTAACTTTTTTACCCAACTTAGTAATTTTGGGATCCATTAGCCTTACAAAAGCTAAACAACCCCAAACTCTAAGATATCTCAAATTTGGCTTATGACCTTTCCACAACTCAAAAGGTGTTAATTTAGTCTTTTTATGAAGCACACGATTCAACACATAACAAGCAGTCAAAATAGCTTCACCCCAAAAATTTAAAGGTGCATTTGACTCAATAAGCATGGCATTAGTCAATTCAACCAAAGTTCTATTTTTCCTTTCCGCTACACTGTTAGATGAAGGAGAATAAGGAGGAGTAGTTTCATGAATTATTCCCAATGATTTAACAAAAGAATTAAACTCATTAGACTCATATTCACGGCCTTTATCACTTCTAATTCTTTTTATTTTCCTACCAAACTGATTTTCAACTTCATGGAGAAAAACTTTAAAATTTTCAAAAGCATCACTTTTATTTTTCATTAAGTAAACATATGTATACTTAGAAAAATCATCAATCAAAATAATAAAATATCTATTTCCTCCACGAGTTAAAATTCCTCCAAGTTCACAAATATCAGTATGAACTAACTCTAATAAATCAGTTCTTCTTTCAACTTGAAAATGAGGCCTTTTAGTGATTTTGGCTTTACTACAAGCTTCACACTTTTCAAAATTCTTTTTAATTAATGGGATTAATCCTAAACTACTCATGATTCCCACATAACGATAATTTATATGACACAAACGAGCATGCCAAAAATTAGTAGAAGAAAGCATGTAAACAGAAGTAGAAGTTTTATTCATTTCAACATTCAACTTGAACATCCCATCACATGCATACCCCTTTCCCACAAAAATACCCTTTTCACAATTACATATTGATCAGACTCAATAATTTGTTTGAAGCCTGCTTTATTAAGAAGAAAACTAGACATCAAATTTTTTCTCATGGAAGAAGTATAAAGTACATCTTTTAAAGTAAGTACCCTTCCAGAGGTAAAACACAATTCGACATCTCCCTTTCCAAGAATTTGAGTGGTATGAGATTCACCAAGCATGATGGTTTTGGGCTCTTCAAAAGGAGTATAAGTTTTAAACCAATCTTTGTCATAACAGACATAACGGTTTGCACCAGAATCAGCCCACCATCCATCAACATTCTCCACCATGTTTATGTCTGTTATCACCGCCACAAATGATTCTTCGATAACGTTTGCCTGAGGTGTAGGCCCACGTTTCTGAAATTTGCAAAATCGAGCAATATGCCCACTCTTGTCACAGACAAAGCATGGTCCCTTATCTTGAACATGTTATTTTGTACTTGGTTATTTCCACCATTATTATTCTTGAGAGGTCTACCAATATTTTTCTTGAATTTTTTCTTCCTAGGCTTCAAAGTAGTATTTTTGTTAGCATCCGGGGTAGCATTATTTGAAGTAATTAAATTTACCTTCGTTGTGATGTTGCTCTCTTCTATTTGCAAAAGTGCATCTTGACCCCTTGCTTCTTCTTCCATGCGGATTCGCATTATCAACGTCTCAACAGAGGTTTTCTTTTGTTTGTGGCGCATACTTTTTGAAATTCCTTCCAAGAAGGTGGAAGTTTATCAACTATGCCACAAACAATAAGGTTATCTCCAATTTTGATCTCCTCGGTCCTGAGCTCTCCAACAATCATTATAAAGTCCTAAGTTTGGTCTACCACTGATTTGTTGTCCACCATTTGAAAACGAAAAAATGTATTGGCGACATATTTTTTCGCTCCAGCCTCTTCGGTATCATACTTACTCTGCAATGCTTTCCAAATTTTTCTTGCACTAGAGTAAGTTCTATCATAATAATCATAAAAATTATCAGATAGACAATTTAGTAAAAAATATCGACACTTGTAGGAATCACCATCGTACTTTTCAACTTTCTCTTGAAGAGAAATAAGTTCCTCATCATTCATGGAAGAGTTATCTACTTTATTTGGATTTTTCTCAGTTAACACATAAAAAACATTGAGAAGACTTAAGTAGAAAAGTACTTTACCCTTCCACCTCTTAAAATGGGTATCGTTGAACCGGAATGGCTTGTTAAGATCTCCCATCTTGACATCCGCGGACTTTTCAATTATAGCCATAATGAATCTCCTTAAAATTGTTGGTGAAATTACAATAACAATAACAATTACAATTGAAAAATAAATGAAGAAACTAAATTCTCTTCTTGGCTGAGGCGCGAATATCTCGCTCTCTTTAAGGAGATTCAAGCCACTGCAGCAAAACTTTTCACCGGTCCAGCAGTAGTCTTCTTGACTTGTCCCCTCCAGGATACGACAACCCACACACAAAGTATAACTCAACAAACTCTGGACAAGAGTTGAGTCCAAAGCTCCAACACAAGAACACCTTCCTTCAACTAATAAAACTCTCTTTTTTAACTCTCTTTTGCACTCTATATTTTCTTGTACTTAGAAAAATATGCAAGACTACCTCTATTTATAGGAGATGTGTTCATCCTAGTATTGAATAGAAATGAATATGGGGTAGTAAAGGGGAAGATAAATGGCCTAAGAGTTACATGGGTTACAAGAGTTACAAAGAAATAATGAATGAAAAAAGAGTAGGAGGTTACATGAATCTCAAGGAAAATGGTGGCCAAATTCAGCCACCATTAACCAAGAAACAAATGCTTCTAAATCAATATAGGCAGCAACTAAACCACGTCCCTTTGCTATAATAGAGCCATTAACTCAAAAGAGTAATTGGCCTATAATATCATCATTTAAAAGGGATATGCAACAATAATACTGCAAACGTTTTTGCTTAGAGGCTGCAACAGAAATGTAACATAAGCCACTAACTCCAAATTCATAATGAGGCATGGTAAAAAGATGGAATTTAATATAATAAAATTCATATTAAAATGCTCAAATCACATCATAAATATTAGGGAACACTTTACTCTCCAATGTAAGACTTTCTAGCATAAATTCAAATTTAATTGAATTCTAGTATCGGACAAGTGAAAAAAAAAAAAGTGGAAAGAGGACAGAGTGGTAAATGTTGAAGTGAGAAATTAAAAAGGACCTGCTTTTACTGCTGGCCGCCAGACCAATGTGTCTTAAAAAGCCAGCTCATATAATATATGTTTTCCAGCTGAATAATGGAGCTCATGAGCTCATTTTTGTCTGTAATATAAGGAAAATTTGATTCGAAGGAAAAAGGGGATGTGTTTTGTTTGCGGTTGAAAAAAACGACAAAATTAGTGGATATCTGACCCATAAACTCCAGTTTTCGTACATTTCATCTCTGGCTGTAAAATTGGAGGAACAGGAAAAAAACAGAGCTTTCATTGTGGGTAATTTAATGAGCAAATTATAATTTATAAGTAAGATATTAAAATATTTTAAGAAGCTGTATTAATAAATTATATATTTTTATAATTTTTTTATAAATAAATATTTACGGTTATATGTCATGACAAACTTGTTCTACAAGCATTAATATGATTTTTCTGCGCTAGACACCACGAAAAACTTGTGCACTTTTAGAAGTTTTACGTAAGAATTAGGACTAAATATTACAGTTAACACAATGCTTAATTTCTTTTTTTTTTTTGTTAAATTATTCATCCCTTTATTCAGTTATTGAAGTTCATAATCAGTCAACATCTTAGCAACTCGAAAATGACAAAACAAATATAAAATATAGCTTCAGATAAAGAAATATCCACAACCACTATATAACGTAGCTTGAGTGGCATAAAAGAGATGTTATTTGATGGTAAATTATGTTAGGATATACTATTAACTATGTGGTTTAGCTATAGTATTATATTTTTATCATTATGTAAAGATTAATTATTTTATTTATTTGATTTGATAAAAATTCTATTAAATAGATCATTATGTCTATATGTGTGTCTTTATTTATAATTTAGTGTATGAAGTTATTTGGCTCATACACGAAAGATTAAAATTATCGGTCCTTATAAGTTATAAATATATGTTCACAATCAAAGATGAAGTTGGACAAACATCTTGATGATTGTAGCACAAGATTAGATAATTTGATCTTGATTATGGGAGTGGTTCCATTCCAACTTCTTGTGCTAGTACGCTATTCGTGCGTATTGAACGGACCAAGTAGAGAAGCTTGTTTAATTTCTCTAGAATCATTAAATGAACTTATACTCTTAATCTTGATATAATTATTATGATCAATGTAATTTATTTATCATCTTGATCTGTCAAAAGGTGAGACCCTATCGTGGGTCAATATATTCCTGATAGATTGGACGATAATCACATTTGTGAAATAATAATTAGTTGATAGAATTCATGTTTCGACCTTGAGATTAATGATACTCCTTTATGATTGCTTATAAATTTTCATGTGAAAACCCTGCAGGTGGATTATATATATCTGTCACATGAAATAAATTAAGCATAATAATAAAGGATTAAGTTAATCAATGAATTAGATTATCAGAGATTTAATTTAATTGATTGGTATCGATAATTTTAACATGGGGAGTTAAATAAGATTTAATGCTGGATTTTGAAATTAAACCGAGGAGTGCAATTACGAATTTTTAGTGGAATAATCCGTAATTTATTATGGTAGGATTAATTCAATCAATTTACGAATTAATATCATAATTGGAAGCCTCTATTATTAAATTTGTGGTCCCTACTATACCAGATTAATTAAATAAATTTTATGGAAAAGAAAATTAAAACATTCTAGTAGCAGTAATTAAATAGTTTTTATTGGACTTTTGGAATAATTTAATTTTATTGAATATACACGTTTTGGGAGGAGATAACTCTCCCAAGATACATGCAGATTTGGTGGAGAAAATCTCTCTCACGTTTTCAACTTTCAATTGTGAAAAATGTTGATAAAAGGAAGTTGAGCCTTCACGGTTCATTCATTCACTTTGATACTAAATCTGACTTGCCACACAAGTCAAAAAGAAAGAAATTCAAAGAATTAGTCTGGCTTTAGTAGAAGACTGCAGACATGGAGACTACTGCATTTGACGACCTTTGTGAAAGCTTCAACAGGTTAGTAAATTCTTCCACGAATTTACATTATCTAGATCTCTATATAGGTTATGTAATTCTGTGTGAATGTTTCCGCCGTCATATTTCTAGCAAATTAGTCAACACACTTCAATAAATATATCATCATCAAACTTTTTTGCCCAATAAAATATAATTATTTATAATGTTAGTTATATTACAATATTGAGTATACCAGCCAACTTAGTTGTCCTAACTCTCAATCAATGTATCTTTGGTCCTAATTATAATGTTCCTTTGACAACCTTCAAACATAACCACTCTTCCAGAATATTAAACAATCATTAATTAAAAAAAACGAAGTAGTCTAAGATTCTGTATCATTTCAAAGTATTTAATATAATGCCTAAATGCTCATTAATATGAAGAAATAATTAATAATCAAAACAAAAGTAACATAGTTACGTTGTTTGTCGTCCCTGTCAATCAAATAGCTTTGTTGTAAGATATAATCCACTAATTCTTTAAGAAAAATATATATAATGATACTACCCCATGTGGTTGAGCTTTTTTCCTACCTACTTGCCTAAATGTTTATTAATTTTAAAATTTAATTAATCAAAGGTAATTAAGTAACATAATTCGATGTCCCAATCAATGAAATGCTTTGTTGTGAGAAACAATTTATCCATTATTTTGAAATAAAAATATGGTGGTAAAATCACATGTTGTTGAACTGTTTCCCTATCTACCACTTTTATTTTATATTAAGTTTTCAGCTAAATTTAGATAAGTTGTGATAAATAATTAAGTGAAGGATGACTTAACAGAGATAGGGCAATAATTGGTATTGATTGATAATATGATGGAACGTTACACCTGCTACCATAAAAATTGACCCTACTTGAATTTATCACTTTCATTAATGGCAACTCAGAAGCCTAAGATTATTACCCTAATATTTATTTATCACTTCCCTTAATGCCAAATAAAATTGTCTTGTTATAATCGAGGATCATTGGATCAATGAATGATCTTAGAAAAACCTATTTAATTATCGCAAGTTTTAAAATTTAGAAGTATGTAAATTGTGTGACATGCAAGCGTATAGTTGTTTGCTAGAGAAAATAATACTCCTATAGATAGTTAAGAAAGTGAACATTTGTTGCAACTTCTTTTTGATCGTTGGTAGTGTCTACCCTTTCCAGTTGGTTAAAATTGAAGTTAGACAGAAAAATATTTTGGTACAACATTGCATGTTATTAATTATTATGAACCTAACAACTAATTATTTCAGTTCTCTTTCTATTTAATGTCCTCTTGATAACGGTCATACTTGGGCAGAGGCTTTTATGTGAGTTATTGATCAATTTGTAGGTAGATTCTTATTTACTGACAAACAGTTGGGAAAATGATGACGATAATAATATAAAAAAAAACAAAGAGTAATAATAACAAAAATAATATCTCATATGACTCGTTATAATTTGATCAATAGAAGAAAAAAAATGAGAATATGTTAATTAGGTAGATTCTTTATTGTTGGCTTCTTACTTTTTTTTTAAAAAAAATAGCATAATCTTTTGGTGAATCAGAAACTTCCAAAAAGATTACAGTATCAAAAAGTAAAATTTAAAATTCCCTGCAAAAGTGAGCTGGCCTTCCTTTTTTCTGCTGAGAAGCACGAAAAAATTTAACATGAATAAGGAAGGTCTTTTAATCTGGTGAACAAAAAGGCATACGCAGAGTTTATAAATTATTAAAAGATGGAATCTAAAATAGACTCACGAGATGGACATGCATTATTAATTATTGCTTTATATATGGTCTTAGAATATTGGAATATAATTTGTGATATGCTGCCTCTAATTTCAAGTCAATAAAGAGGTTCCTGTCTCCTTCTACTTATGTAAATGTAAATATAAATATAAAAGGTGGGTTGGCTTTTATCTCTATCTGTTTATCCATGAAGAAAGCTAAGTCCATCAAACAACAGTCAAAGAGAAGCAACAAAGGTTGCGATTGAGTAATAACTACTTTTTCATCCTTAATCAGAGGTCTTGAGTCCGAGTTCTCATAGGTACAGATCCCGCTCTTATTAGGGAGCACTTTACTTTCTCAATGTGGATTTTCCGATGTAAATCCGAATATAGTTGAGCTCAAATACAAATATCGAACACTAAATAAAAAACAAAAGAAACAGTCAAAGAGAAAACGTTTCATAGTCATAAAAAAGGATTCCAATCTTCCTTTTTATATATGCTAATCAATTTAACTGAATGATATAAAAATAGTTATATTTTTAGGTTTTTGGTTTGGGAAAACTCAACTTATTTGTTGATTAAGAGATATTGGGTTCGAATCATAGAAATATATATTTTATTATAGTAAAGTATAATTTCTCGATGTGAATCTAATTAATTGACTGCAAAATCGAAACTTCGACACCAGATGAGAAACAATATGTATAAAGTATAGACGATTCCAAACCTATAGATAGAGAAAAAATATTGCAACAAAGTAGACTAGCTAGTATTATTATTTTTTACTCAGTGTCTGTTTCAAAGGTAATTTTGAAATCTAACCAGGCTTGAACTTGAAATTTCTAGTCATGAATGAAATTTACTACTCTATCATAAGCTTTATTGAGGCATAGTATTCTTGTAAAGTTGAAAACAAAAGTTTTTAAGTTCCATCGACTCCTAGTATTATCAATATCAACAATTATAGTAGTTCTTTTGATTTGATTAGTTCAAACGACATAATTAGGTGACTTTATAATCACACAAGTATCTAGCATGCGGTAGACATATATTATATTGTGATAAAAGTTAGAAAGGCTGATCCAAGATTTAAATTTTATCGATTCAACCTTTAAGGTTCTTAATTATCCTTAAGCTCATTATAGTTTAAAAGATATGAGTTCATGTCAACTATTTATAAATTTTAGTAGATTTTACACATAATTTATACTTCGCATCATAATATTAAATTCGTCCTTGTAAAAATTTACCGTAAAAATTTACCCATGCCTGACCGGTGTTTACACCAAACCAATAAATGTATGACATATATGTGTATATAGTATGTTGATACTTAACTATGATAATTAACATGTATTTTCACCTTAATATAATTATTTAATTATAATAAATTTATATAATTTAGTGTAAACACATAGATAAGTCTTATAAAAATTACATAATAAATGGTTCTTTTTGAAAAGAGTGCGAAAAATGCCAATCGTCGGTTCAAAAGTTACAATCTTGTTTAAACTTGAAGAAACATTTGTAAAATTCCTACTCCAAGAATCTTCAACAACTATACTTCATGGATTTTTTAAAATTTTCCCATCAATTCTCTATTAATCACCAAAGCCATGTGAAGGTCGTAAATAGAAAGAAAATCAATTTCTTTTATTTTTTTCATTGACTTGGATTAACAAATTCTTTTATTTTAGGAAAACTTTGACTACACCCAAGTGCTTCCTCATGTTTTTCTGGATGAATTACACAATGTTTAAGTCAATACTACTAATGTTTACACTATCATGTCATTTTTATCTGATATAGTAGTTAACACATTTTACTTTTAAAATTTTAATGTTCATATTATAAGAATTATATGTTTTGAATAATTTAATAATATAAAAAGTTGATTACTATTATGATGATTTGATGGACCACAATTTGCTTTTCCAACAAATTAAAGGAAGTCAAATCTGAAAAAAACCAACAAAGGAAGTCAAAGATCTGGAAATTAGAAGAAAAAGTTATAATAATGACAAAAAGATACCCCTCCAAATCCACATCCTTACAATTTAGTCCCTTTCAAAGTTTCAATAAAGCCTCCTGAATCAAAAGTCCAGTCCTATTCCACATGCACAGTGCGCATTGCCCATTCATACCCCATTCATTTATTACTCTCTCCCTGTTCAAAATTATTTATCACTTATTTTTGTTTTTTATTTTCATTTATTATCTTTGACATATAAAAAAAACAAAATAAAATTTCTTATTTTACCCTTAATTTAATTATTAAGACTTTTTAAAATTTCAAATAATCAATTTTAACTAGTACTAATTAATAGGGGCGAAATGATAAAGTCATTATGTTAATTATTGTTTTCTTAATGAGTGTGTTAAGTCAAAAAGTGAGGAAATATTCCATTCCAAATCCTAAGTCGGTAATTAAATGGCACATTAGCAATAAGCCTCTACTTTGAGGGGTACTTTCGTCCGCTAAAAACATCATACCAAACTTTTTTACTCCAATTTTTTTTTAATAAGAGATCTTTTCTCCATTATGGGAAAAATAAAATACGTAAAAAAGTACTGACAATAAATTACTCCCTTTCATGCGCAAAGTACAAACAAGAGGAAAAATACTAAAAATAGCAAAGTTCAAGGTGTGGTTGGTATGACGAAAAATATTTTCTTAAAAAATAATTAAATTACTTATTTATTTCTTAATCTTTGATAAATAATTAGTAAAAATTATTCTAAAAATGTTAATAAAAAGTACTTTCCTCCGCACCAAACACGTCCAAGGAGGTATAAGAATGAATGTCCCAAAATTTTAACTGAAATTGAAACATTGATTTCATAATTTTTGAAAATAAATTACAACAAGTTTCTATTATGACACTTCACACTTTTCGCGTAAATGCTAATAAATATTACTATCTAACTTTATAATAAAATTTATATATTAAATACTACAAACGAAATACTATATATAGTGCCTCTAATTATAATTTTTTTTTCGGGGGTCTGTATGAATTCTGCTTACATTTTATATGTTTGCTAACCTATTGCAACTTTTACGTGCATATGGTTGTAGTTTGTTATAAATATTACTTTAGTTATATATTGTTTTTTTATAAAAAATAGTAACAAGTAATATAAAAAATCTGTAGAAATAACATCAAATATCTTTTAAAATATAATTTTCAATATTTAAATTGTAAGGAGGTATAGGGATCATTTGGATTGGAGTTTGAGAACAATCATAATTTAAGAATAACAATATATTCAATATAGTCTTATGAGTAAAGTCTCAAAAGAATGGGTACGCTGTTTTACTTCTATTTTATAAATATAGAAATGGATACCAGCTCAAATAAAACATATTTGAAAAAAGAATAGCAGTAACAGTTTACGGTGTTAGTATAATTTAAGAAACTCAATTAGGCATGGTTCTCTAATGAAGCAGTTTTTTTTAATTAAAGCTACTACAGTGTACAGTCTACAGTAGTAGTTCTTCTAAACTTTTTTCAATTTCGCCGACACCTACAGATACACACTGCCAGTGTAGTCTTATATAAATTTCTCTCTCTCTCTCTCTTCATTAATGGAAAAGCTTGAAATCGGAGAGTCCTCTTAACGATGGTGACACCTACCACTACTGCCGATGTTACCTTGTCATTTCCCTCTCTCTCTATCGCCATGCTTCTTGTTGTTCTCCATCTTCCTTTTAGCTCTCTTTCTGCACAACCCCTTTAATTCTTGTCACATTTAAGGTAGCAAGAACAAGGAAGAAATGAATAGGAATAGCTGTAAACAAGACACCCTTTTCCCCCTTTTGCTAGTGGTGGTGATCGTGGCAGTGTTTTGTAACTCATCGTTTGTTGTGGAAGGAAACACTGATCCGAATGATTGTGAGTTTCTTCTTCACTGATTTAAATTAAAATCTTGGATCCGTCTCTAGAGTTTGATTAGTGATTTTGAGCTTAGTGTTTGTTTTGGTATCTGATTTTCAGGTTTGGATGTTTTTCTGTTTTGTTGAATGTGTTAAAGGAGGAAGCTTTTTTTTGTTTGTTTGTTTTTGTTATTCTGTTGAGTGTTGTGATATAAGAACACCATTCTTCTAATTGTTTGATGTTTGAATGTCTGATTTGGTTAATGTGGTAATGTATTTGCTTGCCCTTCTTCTGGGGTTCTTGTTTTCCCTTTTTGTTGGGTTGGCGAGTCAATGCAAGTCAAAGATTGAGGCTTTAGTACAAAAAACATGGAGTCTTGATTTTTGTACTAAAAATAATATGACTCAATCTATTTGATTTGGAGACTTTCTGAGATTATGATCTGAGAACATATGCGATTGGATTGGAATGCTAAAACTGTTTGATGTGAATGGTGGATTTGATAACTTGGTGTTATGTTTTCTTGCCCTTTCTGAGTGTCTCTCTTCTTTTTAATTAGTTTCAGAGCCAATGCTAGCTAAAGATTGAGGCTTTACTAATAAATATTGATTCTTGTTTTTCTTGTTGGAGAGATGTTCTGGCTGTGTCGTTGCCTGACTCTTGTAATCTGCAGTGCAAGCTCTTCAGGTCTTGTATGCTTCATTGAATAGTCCTTCACAACTCTCTAATTGGAAGTCAAATGGTGGCGATCCCTGTGGCGAGTCTTGGAAAGGAATCACTTGTCAGGCTGCTTCTGTTGTTTCAATGTAAGTTTGCATAACATTAAACTTGTGCACATCATTATACATTTTAGTTATGATTTGATTGCATAATGTTTGGTTCTTGCTGAAACAGTCAAATTCCTGATTTGGGACTCAATGGAACGTTGGGATACATGCTCAATGGTCTTACCTCGTTAAAGAACTTGTAAGAGCTTGTTCTTTTAGTGGTAAAGGGTAATTTAGGGGACCTACTATCACAATAAAATTGAACTTTGCACGTTGTTGTCTTCAGGGATATGAGCGGCAACAACATTCATGATTCTATTCCATATCAGCTTCCACCCAATCTCACCAGCCTGTAATGTTGACTCCTTGTGAAGTGTTTGGTTTTTTTGAAAATTTTTAATGATTGCCTCACTGGAAATATAATCATTGTCAATGCAGGAATCTTGCAAACAATAATATTAGTGGCAACATTCCGTATTCCATTGCTGGCATGGTTACACTTAGCTATCTGTGAGTGGCCAGACTCACTAGGCACTTTCCAAACAAAAATTGCATTTGCTTGATCTTCTCTTTATTCTTTCGTTAATCATTTCAGGAAACTATTTCAATATAGCTAACCCTACGATTCATTTTTTAGGAATCTTAGCCGTAATTCACTCTATCAAACAATTGGAGATGTGTTCACCAACCACTCTGATCTTGGAGCCTTGTAAGTGTTCTACTTATTCTTTACTTAATTGATCCTTTCTGGTAGATTCTTTTTTTCTTTTCTTCTCTCTCTTTTCTTTTTCTGAATACTTTGTAAAAGAGTTAATTCATTGCCACTCTTGAAGTGCTTCTTTTCCTACACCAGTCCAAGTCCAGTTACTACGTTTGAATTCATGACAACATGGTGTCTCCAACCTGCAGTAGCCAGCCCTTCATTTGTTTTGACGTGCCTGCAATGGAAAGACAGGAGTGCTTCTGAATATATTCTCAAAACAAATATAGGATCTAATCGTATACAAATGTCTTTTAGATTCACTATCTGCTTGATTTTAATGAACAACGAGTTCTGGAGGCTTGTAAAGTCCCAACATCTTATTTTCCTTCATAGCCTTTTTATGTGGAAAATCGTTTTGATGGTATTAGGATAGGTGCCCTGCTCCTCTTTGAAGCTTTCAGTTGCTTTTTGTTTTCATTTAATGGTTCTTTCAGAATCCCATTTAAGGAAACTGTAACACTTACATTAGAGCACAGTACCCCTGCTACGAAGAGCTTTCTGGCTATATTGATTCCTCGTGGCTTCAGAACATCTGTTACACTAGTTAATAGTTATAATTTTCACTGATTTGCTGCTACTGCAGGGATCTATCTTCGAATAATTTTTCTGGAGATCTCCCTCCTTCATTCAGTTCGTTGACAAATCTTTCCACACTGTAAGTATGATAACTTTCTACTAATAGGATTTTGTGTACCGTTATTTGACTTACCCACGACATTGGCATCTCTTGCAGTCATCTGCAAAACAATCAGCTAAGTGGCACTCTCAATATCCTGGTTGGTCTACCTTTGACTAATTTGTAAGTTTCAATACTTTTACCTGAATTAATGGGCTTAGCTAGTTTGATTCAATGTCAGTAGAGTTTTTTATGCGCAAAACAAAACCTTTTTGCAGAAATGTTGCAAAGAATCGTTTTAATGGATGGATCCCGAATGAGCTTCTATCTATCCCTAACTTCATGTAAGTAACTTCACATCCTATATATTTTTACATGGTTTAGAATGTTACAGTTTCAAGGGATGTGACATAACATCTAACATGACAGATACGATGGGAATTCTTTTACAAATGGTCCAGCTCCTCCCCCACCACCATACACTGCACCTCCTCCTGGAAGATCTCGCAACAACCGTAGCCACTCTCCTCCTAATTCACGTACAAGACCAGGTTCTGATGGCCAGCCATCTCCAGAAAATGGCGATAAAAAGAAGGGATTGACTACTGGAGCTATCATTGGCATAGCTCTTGGATCTTCTCTTGCAATTCTTTTTGCTTTAGTAGCACTTGTATTTTGCTTCCGGAGGGGCAAGGGCAAGGAAATTGCTGCAAGACCCTCGACAGGAAGTCTTCCAGTTAGCACAGATAAAGGTGTGTTCTCGTAACTTTTTTCCTTCCTGGCTCAGTATTGTCATTGGTGCTAATACCCTCAGATGTCTAACAGTTGTATTGTGATGTGCCATCTTCATTTGGAAATTGGAACAATCTTGGTTCATTTCTCATGTATTCTGCTTAATCTTAGTGAATATGGAGGTACAAGAGCAAAGGGCAAAGCCTGCGGCTACTGTAGCTGAATTGAAGCCCCCACCTACAGAAAAGGTGACGGTTGAAATGATACAAGGGAAGAATGGATCTGTAAGGAGAGTGAAGTCTCCGATAACTGCATCTTCTTATACTGTTGCTGCATTGCAAACAGCAACAAACAGCTTCAGTCAAGAAAATCTCATTGGTGAAGGATCTCTTGGGCGTGTTTATAGGGCAGAGTTTCCTAATGGGAAGGTAATTTCAGATATTTAACGTTGTCACTTCTTACCTTTCCTGCTTGTGCTGTGCATTCAAAACTATTTACATATTGAGTAAATTAAATCTGTCAATCAAGGACACCTTTCATTTTGATTCTTTGGGGAATCACATACTTGTGAGTTGTATATTGTTCATCGAATACGTAAGGACATCAAAAGGGGTATATAAAGATGTTGGCCATCTATCACTCTTAAGGTTTTTCGGGGATGCTAAGATGCTTTAACACGGTATCAAGCCATTACGTGGGGGGGGGGGGAGTGTTGCATTACCTAATGTTTCACCTGAGGTAAATGAGGGATGCGGCATCCAAAGTAGTATATAAAGATCTTGGCCTACTATGTCCATTGTCTTAAGGTTATGGTTGAACCCTTATATTCTTTCACAGTGTTCGTCTTCGGGCAAACATTACTAGGGTAAATACTTGACATATCTATGTATTACTAAAGCCGAGTATTAGTTAGTAGACTTCTTTATACTCTGCTCGCATGGGAGTTAAAGTATTGGATCTTCTTGCTTGTATATAATCTGTTCGAGTGGTTCTCTTAACTGATTACGTCCTTGATACTCTTTGATTCAACTTGCTCTTTTAGACCTTTCACAAAGTTGATTGCCCACAATAGGCTCACATTCTGATGAACACATGCTAATTGTTCACTCCTCTAGGTGGTGTGGTCAAATCTTTCTTTTATCTGTCTTGTGATGTTTGATGGGTGTAATAATGTGGTCACTCTGATGGTCATCTCACTTCTCTCCTCAGCCTGAATTAACTATGATATTATAACCTTGTCCTTCGGTTACATGATGCAGTCCTAAGCAAAAATATTCTTAGCAGTTTCAAAGTTTGACATTATATATCTTCTACCTTGTGGTTTATTATTGGATATGCTGCTGGCAATTTCTCTTTGGATGAACCAATTGTGTTGACTATTTCTTCGAACTTGGTGCCAACTGTTCAAATAAATGATTTAAGAATTTCACGTGTCAACAACATTTTTGATGAGGAAACTTTTAGTTTTTCATGCATGTAGTTTCTATGGTAGGTGCCAACTGAAAATGTCAATTGGTCTTATGAACTAACATCTGTCTATACCAGATAATGGCCATCAAAAAGATCGACAGTGCAGCACTGTCGCTGCAGGAGGAAGATAACTTTCTCGAAGCTGTCTCAAATATGTCAAGGCTGAGACACCCAAACATTGTTCAATTGATAGGATATTGTGCTGAGCATGGGCAGCGTCTTCTGGTTTATGACCATGTCACAAATGGTAGCTTGCATGATATGCTGCACTTTGCTGATGAGAGGAGCGAATTGCTTACTTGGAATGCCCGGGTTAGAGTAGCACTTGGCACTGCTCGAGCTTTAGAGTATGTTATAGCTGTATAGTATTTTACCTGTCTCATCCTTATCTTGTTGGGTTAGCTTAAAACTTGAAACTCTTCTTTTCAGGTACTTGCATGAAGTCTGTCTACCTTCTGTTGTACATAGAAACTTCAAATCCGCAAATATTTTACTAGATGAAGAGCTCAATCCCCATTTATCAGATTGTGGGTTAGCAGCTTTGACTCCAAACACGGAACGGCAGGTGAGTTAGTAAAGCAGATTTAACCGGGGTGTTAATAATATTGGGTGGTACCTGTGCATATAATGTTTATGAGATGATGTCAATCAATTTACCTATTCGAATACTGTAGTAGGAGCAAATATTAATAAGCAACTGTTTCTAGGTACAGCATTACAGACTTAGTCATGAAATTGGAGATTCTGATTGTGGCAGCTTATTTTTTTTTTTGTTCTTCTGGAGAAATCATGTTAGGTGCTTAAACACTTGGATTACCATTGTGCACAAATTTTAAAGGAAGACCCCCTTCTCCCTACCTGAAAATCCGTTTAGTTCTGTGAATTGTTTTGGTAAAAAGAGAACCTCCTTGTACAGAAGTTACGTTGAAGTAAGCAAACGAGGGAAGGCTAACTGATTCCGGTGTGAGCATTGCCTGAAATTGTAATTACCTCTTAATGTTGACAGGTGTCATCCACACAGATGGTTGGTTCATTCGGTTATAGCGCTCCTGAATTTGCTTTATCTGGAATATACACTGTAAAAAGTGATGTATATAGTTTTGGTGTGGTAATGTTGGAGTTGCTGACAGGAAGGAAGCCACTTGATAGGTAAACTTGATCTTGTATACATTGCTAGTCAACTTACACTATTGAATTCTTTTAATGACTTGGTTCTTGTTAATAAATCATATAGTTCAAGGGTGAGATCAGAACAGTCACTTGTGAGATGGGCTACGCCTCAACTCCATGATATAGATGCCTTATCAAAAATGGTTGATCCTGCACTAAATGGCATGTATCCTGCAAAGTCCTTGTCCCGTTTTGCTGATATTATTGCGCTCTGTGTTCAGGTGAGCTTTTACTTGCATGATCTTTCACCTGAAGTGAATTGCTTTACTTGCAATTATTTGAATGCGACTGTTTTCTCCTTGGTAGTAACTTTTTGACATCTGGTTGACTATTTCCTTTTACAGCCTGAACCTGAGTTTCGACCCCCAATGTCTGAAGTTGTGCAAGCACTGGTCCGGTTGATGCAAAGGGCGAGTGTGGTCAAAAGGCGATCCAGTGATGAATCAGCTTTCACATACAAGACTCCGGATCATGAGACGGCTGACATGCCATAAAGAAACATACACGATGAAGCAGCCTTTGCAATTTTGTAAGTAACTTCTGCGAAGGTCGAGGGTAACTATGGCAGATGAAACTCGGAAGTGTCAATACCAGACACATTAAAAATGTAATTATTTTTCACATCTTTCCGGTTAAAAAAAAAGAAAGCTTCTTTGCATCCCAATTTGAGGTACATAATTCACTGACAATGTCCTCCAGAGAAATATTTACAACCATCTTGGGATAATGGATATATGTCATGGTTATTATTGTCAATAAGAACATTGCAGCACATTATCATTCTATGCTTGTTTATATTACTGTTTTTTCAACACAACTTTTGGCTAGCCTGCCGTTGTTTTCTTATTAGAAATTGCTTCATTTGTTTCCAAATTTATGACACAAAGGGCTCATACATATTGCTTTCAATTGGATCTTTCTGTTGGTTTTGCATTCATTAAACTATCCCAGGAGTCTACATCTGCAAGCACGTTTCTCATCTCTTTTGCTAAAAGTAAAGAATGCCAAAGAATTGAACTGGAGGTGCCAGTGACGTTTAGTTTTGTTGTTTAACAAGTGTAGTAGAAAGGCACGCAAGGGTATGGTCGGGCTGTTAATGAAGACGGACGAAAATCATAGAATAATTATGTTGGTGAGAGGTAACAAGTATTACAATAAGTTATTGTGCTGATGGAAAGCAAAATGCTGACCATGTGAGAGTAAGCCACTAGCTAATAACTTAAAGACGAGCTTCATGAAAAAAAAAAAAAGGAAAGAGGAAGCTTGAGGCCAGGTTGTGCCATGTGCACTTTTACACTTTTTCTCAAATGGGGGATGAAGTAGCTGTGGTGTTTGTCTACACCAAGTTTCCTCATTATATTCTCCTAGAATCTCCTAGTCTTTGATTTTGTAAGTCTTTCTGAATAATATTAGAAAACAAATTGACATAAAATTTTTTTAAAATCGAAATTAAACACTTTGAAAGTACAAATATATCCTTAGCACCAAATTGAAAAAAACTTCTCCCAAGAGATTTTCTTCATCAAAGAAATAGAAAATCTAATTAAAATATGAGCTATTTTGTTCAAATATCTAGGAATATATATAAAGTCAACATGATCAGACATGTTTGAGAGCTAACAAATATTTTCACACATCACTTTTATTTCCCATGAAGTAGCCACTCGTTTATGGATCATATCAACAATATTTTTATGTCAGATATTATTAATGCAATTGTGATTGAGGTCGCTCTCAACCTGTTTCGACTATAGTGCGATTCTTGACATATGTACACCACATCACCTAAAGCCATGTCAGAAATTAAGTATGATAGAACACATATTAAGAATAAGTAGGCGTTTGGTCATGAGAATTTTTCACTTTTTTCTAGAAAATTATTTAACTTTTTTCACTTTTTAATTTTTTTTTTGAAAAAATCCTAAATTTTTTATTTTCATAAAATAACCTCATTTAAATTATATTATTTTATATTTTTTTAAAATATATATTTAAGATCTAGATAATTATTATAAAAGTTATGGCCAAACACAACTCCAACTTTAAAAATTTCAAAAAAGTGAAATAATCTTTGGCTCTCGGCCAAACGACACCTAAATAACTTTAAGATGTTCATCCAACTAGCACTAGGTACAGTTTTCTCAAACCACAAAAGGACACCCTATGGTAATTTTCTCTCCCTTGGAAAAAAAAAAAAGAAAAATATTTACTTGGAATTTCAAAATCTCTCTTCTTAACACTTGTGTCATCAGATGTAAGCATCATCTGAAGTTTAAAAATAATTTTATCTGAGAAACGTAATATACCATATTTCGATATCACTTAAAAAATATAAATCTTACCATTAAAAATCTATCAATGTGAAGAAGGAAAATCATCCCTTTTTTTTTTATTTGCAGGGAAACGCTTTTTCCGTTCAGCTGGTAATAAAACCGTTAATGTGAAGAATCTTTCGAACATAAAAGAAAAGAAGAAGAAGCAAAACTTGGATGGCTTCTCGGAGCAATTCTAATTCTAATTTCTCAGAATCATCCTACGACAACGAACAACCCGTCGTTCCGACTCCGGATCGGGCTGACCCCCTGAATCCGGGTCACAGGAACAACTCCCTTAACGGGTTGCTGGGTTTCACGTTCGGGTCAAAGAAGATGAGGAAGAAGAAACCCTTTTGTCAGGAAAGAGCAACTCTTGGGTTGGCTCTCTTTGTCATCGCTTTTCTCTGTATGAATTGGTGGATGCTTTCCCGGATCCAGAATTCGGGTCGGGCTTCTGGGGTTCAGTTCAGGTTCTTGAAAGACAATTCCTCCACTCTATCTATTCGGGTATACGTTTCAATCACTCTTCTATGTCAATTTCATTGTTGAATAGTTCCGAAAAAAAAGTACAAATCCTTGATAAAAATATGTATAGATAGTGTTGGTAATGTGAAGGTGATAAAGATTGTACTTTAGATAATGTAATATAATCTCAAACTTCAGCTGTGAAGTTGAAAAAATGAATCTTGATATGTTAAGCAACTAGATGTATGTTACTTCTCTGGGCAAACTATAAAGTGTCTTTTCTAAATTGTTTAGTATTGGAATGAAATAGGGGCAACTAGAGGGGATGGATGTAGACGGTTCATATTGCTGACCCAACTAATTTGGGAATGAGGCTTAGTTGATTGTTGAAGTATGAATTGATTCACTGATTTTGATACATATGGAGTAAATGTTATTTTTGATATGGTAGGAAGAACTGGTGAGGCTTGGCAAAGGGAGAAAGCCTCAGAAAACAATCTATGCACGATTGCTGGCTAAAGCTGCTCATGCCTTAGCTGAGGTAATTTTTGTTTCTAGAAGGAAGTGAGTGGATCTATTAGTTGGTTTTACTTGATAATGTGAGGTCGCTGCATTGCAGGGACAGAGAAAATCCGAGCCGAAAGATTTGTGGGCTGAACCATTTTTTGTTGCTTCCACTTGGAAACCTTGTGCTGAGCACCGTGACTGGCAACCTAGTGGTCTCTATCTTTTTCTTTCTCTCTCTCTCCATGCATGTTACTTTCGGGTAGTTAACCTGCTTCTTATGTGGGTCATAATAAATTTTCCAGAGGGAAGAAATGGTTACATTATCGTCACTGCAAATGGTGGGATAAATCAACAGAGAGTAGCTGTAAGTTATGTCTTCTGCTTTGACATTATTTGTTCCATCAGCACGACAAGCTATATTTCTTTAGTTTAGCTTGCCAAGCAAAATATAAAGGCTCAATGCTAGTATTACATGAAAGCTGTGGCCTTTTTTTCTCTTAACTAACACAATTTTTCCATGCACAACAGATCTGTAATATTGTTGCTGTTGCAAGATTACTTGATGCAACTTTGGTTCTTCCGAAATTTCTGTACAGTAGTGTTTGGAAAGATGTGAGGTGAAAATTTGCTACTTATTATATTTTTCACTTACGTCTTTCTTTTTTACTATTGTATAATAAGGACTGCAGAATATTATGTAAAACCATCAAAATAATGGGATCTTCATTTACAGATTCCGAACATCTTCCATATACCATTGTGTACCTCCTTCACACTTGTGAATTCTTGTTGTTGACTCGAAATACGTACTAGTTGAATAGTATTTCATTTAATTCTTTTCCATTTTCTTGTTATAACTAGTTAAACAATCTGAAGTGGCTTAATCTTGAAATTCATTAACTCAATAATTGGGAATTTGTGATGTAACACTGATTTCTCTTTGGTCGCTTGTCTACACTACATGAGCTCTCCAAGACTTTGTGATTGTCCCAAAGGTTCGCCTGGCTTTCCTCTTGCTGTATCTACTTTGAGAGATGCAAGTATGACTTGCTTGTTCACCCAGGTGTTATTTTATGGTATCTACTTTAAATTTGTCATACACCTGGAAAGATGGATTCACCATCGTTCTTTTTCTAAACTCTTTTCCAATGTGCTTTGAGCTATATAACAATCTCTGTTTTCATTTTTAACTGCTGCTTAACCACCTTTTCATTTGCAACGAACTATCCCTTCTCCATTTTTTTAAATCTACGGTGGTATCTTGGAAGTGTTGCATTCAGTAACTTTTATTATGATATTTATCAAATAGAAATTAAAACTCGTAATAAGATTTTTATGTGCCTTCTGTCCTTTTTGCTTCCTTCAAACATTTATCCTTTTTCTTGCTAATGTGAAACATTTGATGCCTTATTAGTTCCTTAAGTTGAAGATTGATAGATGAAATCTATAATTTCTTAGTCAGTTTGGCGATATCTACCAGGAGGAGCATTTCATCGACTACCTGAAACCTGATATTCGTATAGTTAGAGAACTTCCTCACGAGTTACAGTCATTAGATCTAGAGGCCATTGGCAGTTTGGTAAGACTCTCGACTAAATCAATCATTTTGAATATGATCATGTGAAGAAACTGGTTTCTGACGATCTGGAAATAAATCCAGGTGACAGATGCAGATGTTGTAAAAGAAGCAAAGCCAAGTTTCTACAAGAAATATATTCTTCCTATTTTACTTAAGAACAGAGTTGTGCATTTTCTTGGATTTGGGAATCGCTTGGCATCTGATCCGTTACCACTTCAGGTGCAGGTAAACCTATCAAACTTCGATATTAGGGTTCCTTGTTGATTTTTCAATTTTTCATTTCATCTTCTCATTTAGTCTGATTCCCATAATTTCTACCTTGGTTCCTGATTTGGGGACTTCATCTAGAGACTTCGATGCAGATGCAATTTTCATGCTCTGAAATTTGTTCCGAAGATAGAAGAAACTGGAGCTTTACTTATACGGAGAATGCGTCAGAATGTTACACGCTTGGGACCCTTGGATCGTCATCTAGTGGGTCCCTTCTCAAAGTCTATGATGAAGGGTGAACGAAATCGTGGAGAAAAAGTCGCCAGGTATTTAGCTTTGCATCTGAGGTTTGAAATTGATATGGTTGCTCATTCCCTCTGTGAATATGGTGGGGGTGAAGAAGAAAGAAATGAACTGGAAGCATATCGTGAAATCCACTTCCCTGCATTGGTGGAGCTTAAGAAGACCAAGAAGTATGTATCCTTGCTCAATTCCTTTACTTGAACAACTCATAAGAAAAAGCCAGGCTAACTTATTTGGTTGTCCTAGACTGTTGCTTGCTTCTTTGGTTATCCAGAAATTGCACCAGACACACACTGAAACATATTGAACTAAGGGAAAAATGTTTTCATGGAAAATAAGTGGTTTTCTTACTTATTTTCTAGTGTTTGGCAAGTAAACAAAAAATATTGCTCCAAAAAGCATTTATATATATATATATATCTAGGCAAACACTATGGGGGGTGGGGGTAGGGAAGACGTTTTCTTCATTTTTAAGGAACTTGATTTCCTAGAGAATGTTTTTCAAAAATTTTGACTAACCAAATATGAGAAAATTGGAAAACACTAAGCTACTTCTTGTCTCTCTAGCATCTGGATCAGGCTCACGTCTTCTTGTTGTGAAAGGGGGACTCGGACAATTGTAATTAAGCATGTGTTAAAAGTGATGAGTAATATTTTCTTCATAGATGTCAAATGACCTTAACTTAATTCTGGAGACATGCTATTAAGGTTATAACATTCAAATTTTTTAAATCTAGTCCAAGTTCACTTATTGATTCTGACAAAACCATGTGTTCAGGTTGCCCTCCCCAGCAGCTTTAAAGGCTGAAGGACTGTGTCCTTTAATGCCTGAAGAGACGGTGCTAATGCTTGCTGCCCTTGGTTTTAATCGGCAGACACGCATATACTTGGCAGGTGCACATATCTATGGAGGGAATTCAAGACTGGCCTCCTTGACCACCTTGTATCCTAATCTGGTCACAAAGGAAAACTTACTTTCCTCTTCCGAGATTGAACCATTCAAGAATTTCTCATCTCAGGTAAGCTCTGCCTTAATTGGTTCAACATGATTTTGCTTTATATTATCCCCAACAAATTTTTATGTAGCACCAATTGGTACAAAGAATACCAAAAATCAATAAAACCTTCATGTGCTTGATATTGACTGATTATGGTAAGTCGTTTCTCGAAGAGAGCTGTTTGCTCTCATGGGAATCTCTGGCGAACAGAGTCAAACAGAATGGTAATAGATGCATTAGGCAGGCCTGAAATTTATCAGCGAGCAAACTTCTGTACTTATATTTGAATGTATAAATTGCTCACACATATGGGGAGGTTGTTCTTTGAATTCTTGCAATAACAAGACAATAAGCTTAAAGCTTAAAGCAGAAAGGAAGCAATGCAGAATAAAAATGCATGTACTTGTATCCTTGTATAAAACCCTTGTTTGCCGTATCAAGTATAGATATTTGTATAGGGCTATCATTTGTTCCCATGAGGAATAACTTAGCTTCTTCATCTTCTGAACATAAAAGGCATTTGAATGCCTGTCATTACATATGTAGCCACTTGTTGCTAACATGCAGTTGTATATTCCAGCTTCTGCAGAGGAAAGCTAGCACCCTGTGAACATAATCATCATATATTTTGATTTGAGAACTCGACTCACGCAACTGCTACTAAAATGAACTCTTTTATGCAGCTAGCAGCGCTGGACTTCATAGTTTGCACTGCTGCAGATGTGTTCGCGATGACAGACTCAGGAAGCCAATTTTCATCATTGGTCTCTGGTTTTCGTGTATACTTTGGTGGGGGGAAAATGGCTACTATACGGCCAAACAAACGTAGACTCGCTGATATCTTTGTCAAGAACAACACAATAGACTGGAGGACATTTGAGCAAAGAGTGAGGAAAGCAGTGAGACAAACCAAACGGGTATTTTCACGACCTGTTGGGAGGAGCGTATACAGATATCCCCGGTGTAAGGAATGCATGTGCAACACATAGTTCCTTAGGTTAACTAGGTCCCTTGTCAACTGAGTTAAGTGAGGAAAAAATCACAAGCAATTGTAAATGTAATGTCTCCATTTTAAACTTGAATTAATCAAGTCTTTTATTCTTTTTTATTGTGCAACATTATATGATACATTTGTTACTCCTAATTTCTAATACAGTGACTATTTACGACATCAATGGGTTGGGCCAATGTGGAATAATATGGACTAGTGGGAGGAGCCTCACCTGTCTATGGGCTGACGCAGGGGGGAAACCCTCAGCCCTATGAAACCCATCAGTATGTAAATTACCAATTTTTATTTTGAAATTGGAATATGATAGTTTGATATTGATCAAGTTGAGCTCCACTACAAATCTATTGATATCTTTGACTTACACTCAAATAAGAAAAGTTAACCTAAATAGCTGTTAATCCAACTTCTTAAATTAAGAATAGTCGACGGATATATAATATATGTATAATACAACACCAACATACCCAGTGTATTCTCACAGTACAATGGGGTATGGGGAGGGTAGAGTATACGCAGTCCGTACTTCTATCTCAAAGGTGAGATAGAGAGGTTGTTTCCGAATATAATATATGTAAAATCTATATTTTAATATAGTGTATAACCATTTATAATATTTATATATCGATTAGGAAAAGTAAACGGTGAATTAACAATGAATCCAGCGGGCTATTTGTGTAAAGCTCCTTCAAACAATGAGTAAAAGCGTTTAAGTAATTATCTACTGGCTGTGTAAAGCTTTTTGCACACTTTCAATTGATTTAAGAGTCAACTAAAGGTAAATGTCTACTCTAAAACGTGTGTGATTAACATGGAAAAAGAACTTGTTACTACTAGAATGGTCAAAATTACACGCATAAAAATTCTTTACGGTTCCTAGCTTAATTTAGTGCAGTCTTAATTTCTCTCTTTTCATTTGATTATATTAGAAAGTGTTATAATCAATTAAGCCACCAATTGACCAATTCCTTTAATAAAGTCACATGCAGGTAAGGAATTCAAACATACCCAATATAATCCCATAAAGTGGGGTCTGGGAATTAGGGTAGAATGTACGCAGATCTTGCCATTACCTCAGAAGCAGTAAGGTTATTTCCGATAGACCCTGGAAAGGAATTCAAACATATGACCAAAGTATAAAATCTGTGGACTAATTATTAATTCAAACATTGTTTTTACTGTTCCAATATTAATCTTGTGTGATTAAACTAAGCCTTGTAGTGGCTACAAGTCACTCTCTTCCAGCCAACCTCTAAGATGCCCACTAATTAATAATTCTGAGTGTAAGTCCAGTCACTACCAAAAATGCCATCTAGGGTTGGCTCCTACATAAGCCAAAAACATTAATATGTTCATACTCCCTCTTTTTCAATTCATGTGGCACAGTTCGAATTTCAAGAGTCAAACAGTTTAAATTTGACCGTGAATTTGGACATGGAATCTTCAAGTTCTTTGAAATAAAATTTATATATTTGGAAACAACGTAAAAAGTACTATAAGTCACAGTAATTGACAATTCAAAATATTTAAAAGATATATATAAGAATATTACGGTAAAAAATAAACTTATTTGAATTTCGAAATCCGAAAGCTACTGCATTATCAAATCACCTTAAAAAAAGAAACTACTTGTAGCTGTATATAAGGCAGATTAGGTAGAAGAAATTATTTACATTGGAGTTATATATAACTTATAAGTTGAATCCTATTTACATAGAACATGGTAGCTTCTACATATAGTAATCACCCTGCTCGATCGAACCAACCTCTTTGCTTGCCCACAAATAATCAATTTAGGTCCATCCACTACCAAACTCGTCCAAAAATGCCGTCTAGGTTTGTTCCAAAACAGTACTAGACATGACATCTTTTTCATCTTGAAGATAAATTTTAAAAAAAAATGGAGATGGAGATTAGAAGGTGGAAATATAGAACCCTCACCAACAAGATGAAAATTGAGATAATCAACCAACTGAACTACTGAGATCCCCAGTTTTGAAGATAAGTTCATTGTCTCTAAGTTGTTCATCTTATGATTTTAGAGGGGGGAAATTCAAAACTAGAAGATATATTCATGAACGTGATAAGCTTAATTCCTATGTCATTTTCACTATTGCTCAAGCATGTTTTATTAGGATTTTAGCCAAGTACAAATGACACACAAGTGGATATGCATGAGCCACTCTTTAGCGCTATGCATATATTTGTGATAATCTTTAAAATATTGTCCTTCGATCTCATTGTCTTTCTTTCTTTACTCACAAGATTTTACTTTAATTTTTTGTCAAAGAAAAGATTAGGAATTTGAATTGAAGGAGGAGAAAGTACACTACTATAGTGAGGCATCTAAACTTATGTTGAACTAGTTAACATCCATTCATAGTGGCATGTTTTGGATTAGACAAGAGAAAAGGGGCAAAACTTTGTCGGCCAAAAAAGATGTGTATTTGGTGTAGGAGCTATATATATGATCCTAAAAGTAAAAGATTTTTTTTCTTATATATATATATCTAGGGTTCGGTCGACATTGGGTCCCTCAACTCTTTGAAGCAAGAATATAGCCAATGCAAGGAGCTCCCTAGTGGAGTACTTAGGAGTCATGTCATGTAAAAGAAGAAAAAATATAAGAGGATTTAAGTTATATGTACCGACGATCTCAATATCTTTAGACTAATCAAGTTAAGTACCGTTAAAAAGTGAAATATTTGTAAGTATTTTAAAAGTGATTCGATTCTATAAATATTTCTTTAACTTGTTAATGATTCGAACATAAACTCAAAACAGAGGCGGACGTACGTAGAAGAGTAATTTATGTGTTCATCTGAACTTAGAGCCTGTTTGGATTGACTTATTTTAAGTGCTTTTTAAGTTAAAATAGTTTTTAAGCTGTTTTATAGTGTTTGGGTAAGGTTAAAAAAGTACTTCTGAATACTTAATTTTAGGTAAAAATAGCAAAAAAAAAAACTAAAAGTTAAAAGCTGAAATTTCGAACTTAAAAAAAGTAGTTTAAAATAAGTCAATCCAAACAGGCTCTTAGAAACTTTGCCTCGAAACATAGACGTTTTAAAGATTTAGTACTGAATAAGTGATCTTAAACCTAATAAATCAAATAGGCTATGATGAAATTTCGAACTATGATTTCAAAAAAGTAGATGTATATAGAAGTTGCATTGCCACTTTGTGTCATGGGATAAAAACGATAAGCAACATAAACATTTTGCCCATTGAAAATTGAAAAGCCACCTTTGATTTATTCTATTACAACTACTATTTGTAAACTTGTGCTTCAATCGACCAATGAGAGAAGAATGAAACATTTTTCACACATTCAATATTCAGACAGTGTCGTGTCATCTGTCAATACGAGAAATATGATAAATGACAGGTGTTGGACACACGTACTTACATTAATTCGAATTATAAAAAATTAAGGATTTTAGTAGTTGCCTATCAAAGAATACCTAGCTAGCCAAAAGCATTGCAGTACTAACAAAGATGCTTCAATATGGAGTAGCCTTTATGGTCAATTTAGACCAAAATATTTTTAGAAAAAAAAAAGTTGGGTTGGGTTTAAGATGGATTGGGTATTGATTTTAATTTAAAAATTTATAACTACTACGTTATTAAATAGCCAAAATTTGTATTTTCGGCTAAAATGATCAATGAAGGTTAACTAGGTAAAATTAAATGAGTTTCACAAGAAAACAAAGATAAAAAACTTTGATGAATAATTACTATAAGTTGAGTGACTATTCTGACATTTAACTCCTTCGATATGATAAATCAGTGTATTGAGAAAGTAAAATAGTAAATCAAGATGATATATGTTTACTATTTTACCCTCTTAATCTAGACTTGAATATCAACTTTTCAATTGTAGTTACTATGATTTGTCAAGTTCTTTTTTTTTTTAATAGAATGAATTAAATTTGTAATAAAAATTTAGGAAGAAAATTGAAGGAATCTATTTTCCTCAAATTAAGTTCTTAAGCCAGCTGAAGTGATGTAAGCACCTAGGCATGCAGATACTGATTTTCAAGTTGCTCCACATAAGTTGGTTTAAAGTTAAAGTTCCTACTTTTTAGAGTTTTAATTTAGTTCTATTTCAACCCTAAAATCTTGGTCAAATACCTAAATGTTCCCTTAAAGTTACACCTATCAATTTTTTTTTATCTTGATACTCAATTTAAACTTTGTACCTATTGAACACTTCAACCTCGATGTGCCTATTAAACACTCCACGAATGAACCAAAAAATAAAATATAATCCATCATCGACCATGCCATAAACCATGATATTTTCATCCAACCAAACTTGTATGAGTAATACCTAAAACTATGATCCAAAAAAAAAGAGCTATACTTATCGTTTTGTGAAGCTCTAGTATGATGTCATCTCACATACGGGTTTGATTCTTTTTATGGGCCAAGTACACGATTATTTTTTTCTTTTGAGGTATTGGGTAAACTTTTAGAAGAAATAATCACACTTCAACATTGTATTGGAGAAAACTAAGTTGTGGTTTGAGTCTTATCTCCATATATTATCAAAAGAAAATCACGTGTTTGGCCTATGAAAAAGAATCAAGACGTGAGGGACATGCTGCAGACATATTTAAGTAAAAATAAGTGTAATCTCTCTAACAGTTCAAACTTGTAAATGAGATGGTTATACACCTCCACATGTTATAGAGTCAAATTCACCATAATTCTTATTAGTGTAGGATGGGATTGTTTGCTTCCTTATATAGTCGTGGACAGTCCACAAGTTTATTTGTTGTCATGTTATCATAGCAGACGAATATCCTGGTTCGAGACTCATCGTCACTCATAATCTAAAAGAATTTTCAGGGTATGTTAAAGATATATTCATATTTACATAAATAAAATTATGTTCTAATCTCTTTATCAGCTTAAGTTTTTGGAGGACATGATCATATAACTTAACAGTTAACTTTCGTGTTTATTTCTTTCATTACTTTTTCTGTTGTTTTGAATTTTTCTCATAATTTCCTATTCTTTTACCCAGGGAGCAAAGTAAGCTTGGGAAGAGCCAAAGGGAAAAAGGGTTATTCTCCATAAATTCTTATGCCAAAGTGAGAGTTTTTTTTGCAGTTTCCCAGTACTTACAAAACCCTACTGGAAATATTCTCTCCTTCAATTTTATATGTACAAACCCATTTTTATACTTCTTCCGTTCCAATTTACATGACATACTTGATTTTCGATATCATGAATTCGGACATACAAACTTTAAGCTTTTCAAAATAAAATTTATATATTTAAAAATTACGTAAAGATACTATAAATCACAATAGTTAACAACTAATTAGTCATATAAAAATTTAATTAACTTTCAGAATTTTAATTATATTACATAAATTGAGACCGAGGGAGTATTATATTCTTCTATAGAGTAGTGTATCTGTTGCACCTTCACATACGAATATTTATCTACTGTCTGGAATAAGAGTACATGTAGAACTGTAAATCAGTCTCATTAAATAATAATAAAAAATTGGTACTATAGTTTGATGTGCTTCTTTGTCATCTTTTAAGTGGCCAACTTCTTTTCACAAACTCAAGGAGCCAACTCCACTTGAAAAAGGTTAATTTGCTTTAATAAAAAAAAGTGGAAAGAAAGAATTAGATAATTGGTTTTTACCCATGTGTATAATGATTAGAGCATATGAAAATAAAATATTCATAATTGAATTCCAAAAGTGGAAAGGAGAAGATGTTAATGATAAGATTAGTGAGTTTACTTAGTGGCTAATTACCTGAAGCTTATGATTGGGGATGCCTGTTATGGCAAAGCTTAAAACTCCTTAGACTAAAAAGTTGATTTTTCTTTCTTAAACATAATCATGGTTTTAACTAGCTTGATTAACTTGAAAAGTTGCGGTAGTTTCTAAATAATGAAATTGATTTTTATTTTTATTTTTATTTATCTTTAATAAAAGAATATATAGACACACAGATATTATGATATATTCCAAATAATTTTTAAAAAAATTATTTTTAATGATTTTTTATGACAAGTGGAGAAATTACCCCCAATGACCTTGAAAACAGGTCGTGTTAATCTTTTGACACTTGTTTGTCATATGAGCAAATCTTTAAGGTTAAAAATTAAAAAGTAATTTATATTTCCCGTAAAAAATATTAGGTTCAAATAAACTCAGTACAGTAACATTACATATGCCCCCGCTCATAAGACAAATTAAATAGGACAAACGTTCAAGATCAGTCACGCCCAAAATCATTCCGATAAATATATGTAGAGATAAGTATTGTCCAAAAGAATAGCATCAAAATGTTGCTACTTTTACCAAATTTCTATCTATGATGATATTCATGGTTATTGGCAATTGGCAATTGGCAACTGGTTATGGACATGACGTAAAGGCAAATACAAAAGCTTTGCTATCAAAAGAGCCAAAGGCCCCCCTATTTACCCTGCCTGCTATAACCCCTATTGCTTAGCCCTCAAACCCCTATAATTTCAACGAATAGTAGTACATATATACCCCTTTCTTTGATTTATACTTATCAAATAATCCATGCAAATCTAATCTCTAAAAATCCTCTTCATCTTCCATCAATAACTGCACTTCAGTTCTGACCTCCTTTTTTCAAACTTAACTAATTACATATACATTGACAAGAAGGGGAGCCAATAGTTTCACTAAAAAAGATTCCAAATATAATAAAATAAACATCAGATTGGTTGTCTTAATTTTTTTCACCAAGTAATTTTGACCTTCTATATACAATATAAATTTTCACCAAATGGGTTCGAATGATTCCCTTGCTAATCTCCAGTATCTATATTGGAGCCCGATTAAATTTGGATTTGTTTTTGAAGTCCCATATTATTGGGGGTAAAACGCTCCCAAGCAGAAGTGACTCTGTACCAATGGAACTCGAACGCGAATCATCTAATTAAGAATATAGGAATATTTATCATTCCACCGCAATCCTTGTTAGAGGACTTGATTACACTATCAATAATATGTATAAATTGAATTATTTTTCTTATTCATTTGTCACATGACATTTTTTTTTCAGGTTGAAATGTTGCTTTTTATTCTTCTTTCTTGTTAGGCTGTTGTGACGGATTCGCGTACAATGTATGTACATTGGCAATTTGGCATGCAGACTAGCTCTTTGAAGCATACTTAGGAGTCGTTTGGTGGGTGGGATAATAATTTTGAGATATTTCATGTCATTATTTTATGCAATGATTGATAAAAGGTACTACTATTTAGAGGCGTTTGACCATGAATTTTCTTTCCGAGTGAAATTTCGGAAAACACGTTTGATCATAAAATTTTAGAAAATTCTGAAATTCAAGAATTTCAAAAATAACAAAACTATTTTCACACTAAATTACTCACAATAATTCAAAAACAACTCCAATTTATACTCATGACCAACCACACAACTCCAATTTTTAAATATCATTGTTTTACTTTGAAACAAAAATTACTTTTTTTCGAATTGAACAATGAAACATGGCCAAAACGCCACTTATTCCCTAGATTATTTTATTTCACTATTATCCCAACCCACAACCAAAGTACCAAAGTACCAAACGACCCCTTAAACCCTGGCTAGCTAGCCCTAATGGCACAGCTACACACTGAAGCTAAGATTGATTGTGTGAAAGAAGTGATAACACTGCCTAAGTTCTTAATGTCTCAACTTTTTATACTTGTACTTTCCCCTATTAACACTGCAGTTTATGGTACCTACTTGTTGCTTATTTCCCCTAATTCCCGCTCCACTTGGTGGTATATAGAGCTTGACAAAGAAGTAGATTTCTTTAAATTTGTGATCCAAAATTAATATTCTTAAATATCTATTTTGTCTTTACATTATCAAAAAAAAAATTGCCTTTTTAAATCATGATATTTTTTATTTTTTTTAAAAGTCTTAACAAATATATCTATGGAAAATAATATGTATTATTTTCGAGATGAAAAAAGATTGAGAAATACTAATATTGTATTTAATTTAAGTTAATAAATGAGCATAAACGAATTTTTTTATACCAAATTAAACACACCCATAATAAATACATAAGTTAATGATGTCCTATATTGTAAATGAATTTTGAAGAAAATATTTTTACACCAAACACAGGCATAATAATAATAAAGTTAATTAAAACCTAGGTACTCCATCAAGGTTTAAGGTTGGACTACACAGTAGACTTGATAGGGGTTTCGTCTCTCTTTTCCTTCGATTTTATTCTCTGCACTTTCATATATATATTCCTATTCGTATTAATTATTAAGGCTTGGACTGATCAAAAATCCAAATCAATCTTATATGCTTAATTAGAAGTTAATTAGTACCATAATTAGTAAGCTTAAGCAGAGAGAGAAATTTTAACTTAGAAAAGAAAATAATTAGACATTAGAAGAGACATTCGTACTGCTGAAACTGCACTTTATTTTTCTAATAGGAAATAATTAGAGACTTTAGATGGGATAGATGAAAGACTGATGATGATATACACAGCTTTTATTGGTTTCTTAGTTGTAAATTTAATTGGAGACAACTCGTGCTTTTGTCTGTTAGGGAGTGCTTCCCTCAAATAGATTCCAGAGACTCCAAATTAATCGAATTTCAATGTTAGTATGGATGAAAGCCAAAAAAAATAGAGTAGTATATTTAAAATATTTTTTTTATAAAAAATAAATTTTAATTATTTCTAATAATATATCAATTGCTCGAATACTTAGCAAAAGAAAGAGGTGTTGTATATGAATCATTCACAATTGTTTTGAATTATATGTATCCACGGATTAATTTGAATTCCGAGGGAACTTCTATAGTTAATGGAATGTATATCGATTTTATTATTTGTGAGATGATTTATAATCAAATAAATATAATAAATGAATTTTTTATGATCAAATCTCTTACACGTAAAAATAAGAGAAGTTTTATAAATATCTATAGTTTAAAGCGTAAATATGAAAAGTAGCTATAAATTGCGTATATAAAAATGTAGCTACAATTATTATATCAGACAGTTATCATTTGTATCAACAAAAGAATTGTATAAGGCGCTGGATATCAGCTTTATCAGTCAGGTACTATATATGCTGAAATGCGTAAAAGATTGTATCAACACGCATGTGTATTTGTTACAAAACATAAAATATAATTACGTTTCGTAATGGTTTGAAATAGTAACTATGTATCATAAATAGGGGTAGGCATTCTGACCTTTCGAATTGGATATGAAAATTTTGATTTAGATTTACGATTCGGATTGAAAAAATTACAATTCAATGAGCGTTCGAGATGTAAACTCATTACAATCTAAGAAGAAATTATTTACATAACAAACGTATGGAAGCACGTGTAAACACTTTTTAAAAATTTTAAATAAAATGTGTCTAATATGAAGACTTTATCACATCCCTGTTATTTATTTTACTCTTTTGGGGGCTATTTGGTATGTTATTTTGTTGGATGTACAGGATGGAGGCTGACTAATTAAATACCTCAAAAATTATAGTATTAGGTTCAAGATTCTTTTGGGGTGGGGTATGTAGCATTTTCCATTAAAGAGAGTAAAAACAATGTGAGGCAAAGTGTCCAAGTTACATTTTTTGCATTAAAATGGAAATTGGTGGGGGTTGTTTGTTATACACAAACCAAGAAGGTGCCATCAGATAATAATAGCACTCAAGGCACCAAAAAATTATAAAATAAACTGAACAGAATATCTGGGAGTGAAGGGTGTTGTTTGTCAAGAATAGGAAACCAAAATTGTATATATGGCCATTGGAGCTTATAAGTGAAAATACTACATCAAATATCATCCTCTTATTTGAATTTTCATGTACAACTAGAACAAGAAAAAGACAATAAAGTTAATAGTTCCCTATCCCAATATAGGGTAACTCTTTCTCCTAACAATTTATTCCAAACACACTTTAGATTATTTTTTTACTTTTTTATTTATTCAAGAATTTAAACCTGACTCTTTAAAAATAAGTTTTTCATCCTATTTATTACAACACTATTTAAGTCAATTTACTTACACTTCAATTATTCTATCAAGTACTCCCTCCGTTTCATGTTATTTCGCCTCCGTTAATCTGATATATCCCTTAAAAAAACTTTAATTACAAGTGCATTTTATTAAATTAGCCTTATTAGTAATACTTTAGAACTTTAAATTTGACTATTATTACTTTATTTAGTTATTAAATATTAAGAGTAGTATAGAAAAAAGTAATAAAACTCTCTTAATTTGTTAAAATGAACAAATAAAACGAACATCTATTTTTTTTGTAAAGAGGCCAAGTGAAATAAAACAGAGAAAATATTTGTTATCGTTCATTAATACAAGAAGTAAGTTAGTCGATTGAAAATAGTTGATAAATATTAAAAAATTATTTGATACATGAGATGAGATAAACAAGAAAATTTCATGGTCCAAAACCTTATATACCATAGTTTCGTTCACGTTTTATTCTTTAAAGTAGTAGTATTTTTATTAATTTTCCCCTCATTTTTTATTAATTCACTATATTACTCTGATTTTAAATTTAAACTAATTAGATAAAGTTGATTTAGTGGTTGAAAGAAGAAGCAAAAAGAATCATAATAAATGAAGGGACAAATAGGCCAGAGTCTCCAACTTATAATATTGGTAAATTCACTCTGCCTGGTTTCCAATAACCCAAAAAGTAACACCATAAAGAAAAACAGAAGAAACACATGAAAACACAGCAGAAACTACATTGCACCTCGATTTGATCATCCCTCCTTGTATCTGAATTTTTTTTTAATTTAATTTTACTTAAGAGTTATTTAACTTTTGTATGTATCTCTCTCTCTAGGAGGTGGAGGGGTATTGCCAGTAATGGCAGTGTCTCAGTGGCAGTGCAAGAAAAAGGGGGTATGAGTTTTCATTGGGAAGGTAAAATTTTTGCACCCAAATACAAGCCAACCCTTTAACACCTTCATGTTTTTCATAGGAACTCTCTCTTCTTTAGCTTCTTTCACTCTTCCTACATACATATAGAGAGAGAAAAAAGGAACCCTATTCTTAATTAGACTTAGAAAGAGGGGGGGGAAAAGAAAAGGAAATTGAGGGGTTGCTTTTTCTGACTAGTAGTATTGCTAACTATGTATTCCATTAAGGATTTGCTGTGAAAAAGCCTGATATCAGTAAGCATAAAACTCGGGAGATCAGACCCAAAAAGAGAGGGAAAAATAATTACAGAGAGAGAGAGTACTAGTGCTTTGTTTTATAGGCAAAAACAAAAAGGAAGAAAATTAAAACACCCAAGAAAGAGAGAATAATGGAAGGGGGTTCTAGTGGAAATAATACATCTTGTTTGATGATGATGGGGTATGGAGATCATGACAACAACAACAGTAGAAATGCAACACTGTGTCCTCCTCCTCAAATGATGATGATGATGCCTCCTCCTCCTCTTCCTCCTTTAACTAACAATAACAATGCAGAAACCAGCAACAACAATATCCTTTTTCTACCCTTCATGGAGAACAACAACAATAATCCTCATGAAGATCATGGAAACAACTCCTCCTCTTCTTCTTCTACTTCCATAAAGTCTAAGATTATGGCTCATCCTCACTACCCTCGTCTCTTGGCTGCTTATCTCAATTGTCAAAAGGTGAAATTCATTGCAAATTATAACTTTTTCTGACCGAAATCCAAAGATTCTCTTTTTACATGGATGGAATTATGGGTTTTTAATATTTGTTGATTTTTTTGTGATTTAAGTGTATGTTTTCCAAAACCCCCTGAAAACAGAATCATATATGAAAAGGACAGTAACTGTATGTCTTTTAAAGTGCTTTAGATGAGAAGAAAACCTAGTCACAACATAATATATGCAGATAGGAGCTCCACCAGAAGTGGTGGCAAGGCTAGAAGAACTATGTGCCACGTCAGCAACAATGGGCCGTAACAGTGGTGGTGGAATCGTCGGAGAGGATCCTGCACTCGATCAGTTCATGGAAGCTTATTGTGAGATGCTGACAAAATACGAACAAGAACTCTCAAAACCCTTTAAGGAAGCCATGGTTTTTCTATCAAGAATTGAGTGCCAGTTCAAAGCTCTCACTCTTACAGCTAATTCCTCTCATGAATCTGGTGGTATATTAAATTACTCTTCTCTTTTTTCTTTCTTAAAATGGGTGACATTTATTCTTTTCAGATCCTAACTGTTTATTTGAGTTTATATTCTCTATAAAATTAATGTCCTTTGCATGTGCATGTTTCCAATGATATTAGCCTTTAATTAAACTATAAATAAGCTCAATTCCATATGCAAATTCTTTTCCATTCTTTAATCACTTTATTTTTGTTATATATAGGTATGTAACAATGACTCTTTAATTTGTTTTGTTTTCTATCTCAATGAATATCCTATATTGTTCTTCTTTTACATGTTCATCTTATGTGTGTAGTACAAATAGGTCATGTAAACAGCAAAGATGCATTTGTCCCTTTTTAATTATTTCAAACTTGATGTTTGTGTATGCTGAAGAAACCAACTTGTCTTGTTTCTTTATTTGGAATGACCCTGGGGATTGGGGAATATCATTTTCTTGTTCCATTTTTTGTTTTCAACTATTCATGTCCAGGTATTGTTTGTTCTATCATGTGCTTATCTAGTTAGTTTCATGATAATCTTATTATTTTGCTTATTAATTGGTAACTAGTTCCAGATTTAATAATATACTAACCCTAGTTTTCTGATTCAAGTGATATATATATATATATATATATATATATATATATATATATATATATATATATATATGATGAAGTTTGGGTTTCAAATTATCTTAAGTTAATTTTATTTCTCACACTCAAAGAAGCAGATTGTCTGCTTTACTTGAGCCGGGGGTATTTCAGAAACAACCTCTCTACCTTCACACTTTATAAGATAGGGGTAAGGGCTGCGTACACTTCACACTTTCCAGACCCATTTAGTGTGATTTCGTTGGGTATGTTGTTGTAAGAAGTTGATTGTTACATTTGTTTCTTTTGACGAAGTCTTTTTCTACTATGAACTTGCATTTGAAGTCAATTTATAATTATATGTGGGTGTTCTGCTGTTCAAAGCTATTCTTGTTTGTTCAGTGAGTTTAAGTTTCACGCAGTGACAATGCACAAAAAAATAGACCATAATAGACCATCAAGTTTTTTATAAAGTAATTGCACGCTTCTCTGGTTAACAGTATTGATTGGTAATTACCTTAAATAAATGTTGTTAAGTAACCTACTATAACATGTTAAATTACAATGGAAGTGTTAAAACATTCTTGCACAGTCGTTACATATAACTCAAATCATTCTCTATAACCATGGTGGTTGATAAGTAGTGTTCTTTTAAGATGTAAATTTAAGGTTCTTGAAAAGATATGCTGAATTAATTGGTTTTCTTGGAAATGCTTCATAACTATGAATGCTTAAATGTTACAATGTATAAGCTCGATGAACATTGAGAAAAGAACATTCATCTAATGGTAATAGTTTGTATTTATTTGAATTTTTAACTTTTGAACTTAAATTTCTTAACTTTGAATGCTCCAAATAGTCTTTTCCGGCTCTAAATTTTCATTTATGGGCTGTGAGGAAGTGCTTGATCAGCTGAATGATTAAGAATATTTTCAATCTTTTGATTTGACTTGAGGCCCTCTGAATGTCTTCTTTAGACACTAGAAAAGAATGTAAAGATACAAGACAAATGATTGAGAAATGCACCTTGTTTTTAGAGGGACCCATAAAGTAATCTTGATTAGATTTGGGAGCTTTGATTGGAGTGTATGATATAATCTCCTTGATGTGTTATATTTTTGGTTAAATCATTGGATTTAACATTATCCTGAAATAAAAAAACGAAACCAAACTTGTCTTCACTTACTCTTATTTTTTGTTATATATATGACAACTAGAATGTAATTTTAGCTTTGATTTCCTTTTTCGGTTCCAGCAAAAGACGAATTGAATTAATGCCCAAAATTTTTAAAAAAAATCATCTTTTTGAATATTGGCTTGCTTAGTTTGATCTCATTGTACTATTGTTTATATTCTATTTGACAAGTGCTTCCTTTATTCAGTCTAAAATTCTAGGAAATTTCTCTCCTTGGACTTTTTATTCACACAGTCGACAAACATAGTAAACCTATGAAGTTAAAGTCTATGGTCTAACAGAGCCTTTAATTGGCTGAAGAAAACAGCAGATGTTGGGTTGCTGATGGGTTCTTGAAGGACCCACTGACAGTGGCAGAGTCACACGTACTTGAGACCGACACCCCTTCATCAAAAAATTACATCGTGTAGCTAGGTGAAAATATATTACATATTGACACCCCTTGGTTTTTTCGTGAATTTAATTCTTTATATTTTGACAACCCATAATGAAAATCTTGGCTCCTCCATCACTGCCTACATAGGTGTTAAATTGAATCTTGAGGAGTGTACAAAAAGCAAGCAGTTTTCAAATGCTTGCAATTACGAGACAATTGAAGAAATTAGCTCTTTTTGAACTTATTTGTAAACGGATAGTTGCTCTCTAGTTTATTGTTTGATGAGTGATAATAGTATTCATTTTCAAGTTTATAGTAACTAAATTAAGTTTCTCATAAAGTTTATAAGTTTCGTATACTTTACCAAGATATGTTGAATTATGAAATAGATCTTTTTTGTTTTTTGATTGTGTTATCGCTAGCATACTTTTGGTACTTCAGCATAAGAAACTACTGAGAAGTTTCCAAATGCAAACCTTGGGCCAGATGATAAAGATAATTTGATTGAATGTAACAAAAGGATTTACGTTAGCCTAATGTAATGTGGCTATTCTATCCTGCCAAACTTCGAGGACTTCCCGTAGAAACAGAAACTTCCCAGAAAACCATAGCCTTACTCATTGTTTGGTTAAAGCTTATCTATCACGTATCCTAATGTCTAGTGATTTTTACTATCATGTGCCTATAAGTACCAATGCATATTCTTTACTATAGTTGCTGTTGATTTTAAGTATTTTTATATGGAGAATGCTTATGCTAACCTCTTACAGTTGCAGCTCTGGGTGAGGCAATGGATAGAAATGGATCATCTGATGAGGAGGTTGACGTGAATAACAGTTTAATCGACCCTCAGGCTGAGGATAGAGAACTCAAAGGTCAATTGTTGCGCAAATACAGCGGTTACTTGGGAAGCCTTAAGCAGGAGTTCATGAAGAAGAGGAAGAAAGGCAAGCTGCCTAAGGAAGCAAGGCAACAATTGCTGGACTGGTGGACCCGACATTACAAATGGCCGTATCCATCGGTATTACTCTCCTCCCTCGTTCCAATTAATCACTTCTCTTCTTGGCCTTAATATTACTCTATCCGTTTAAGCTTATGTGACACACTTTCCTTGTAGTCCTGTTCCAAAAAGAATAACACTTCTAAATGTGGAAACAATTAACTTCACACTTCCTGTTTCACCGTTAATGCTTATATAGCCAAATGTTATGACATGATAATCACACAAATGCTATGACCTATTTTAGTCCATGGTTTTCAATTTTCTTCATTCTTTTTCTTGAAACTCTATGTCGATTCAAACTAATATCACATAAAGTGGAACGACAAAAGTACATAACTTTTTTATTGAAGCATGAAATATGCGCTACTAATGTGCTGTTACATAAATCAGTCATTTACCTCAATATTCTGCTCTATTGGAGTGATCATTTCATTCCAAGACCTTATATTTTGCCTTATAAGACAAGTTAGGTTGTGATGGATATGTCAAGTAGAAGAGAGGTGTTTAACTTATGTACACTGATGACAATGTTAGGTTAGCATGACTTCCAACAATAGGTAAGTAACTGCTTGTATTTTTCCTAATTCAGTAACCTAAAAAATGCAGTAAATAGCCAGCTTTCTTTGTTCCAATTTCAGTTCCTTAAAAAGTTCAATTTCTAATAGAAATGTACATTTTGGAAAAAATCTCAAGTCACTTTATGTTGCGCGATTTATGTGTTATCAGGAATCCCAGAAACTGGCACTTGCTGAGTCTACAGGATTGGACCAGAAGCAAATAAACAACTGGTTTATCAACCAAAGAAAGAGGCATTGGAAGCCATCAGAAGATATGCAGTTTGTGGTAATGGATGCTGCTCATCCACACAATTACTATATGGACAATGTTTTGGCTAACCATTTTCCAATGGATATGACACCATCTCTCCTCTGAATATTCTGGAGATATCTGCATGCCCAATTACAACTTAATTAAGAAAATTAAAGTGAAATTTCAAGATTGTGTAATATTATATTATCAAGGATGTTTAATTTGCATATTACTTGTATGCATGTAGTAGTTATTGTGACATGATCAACTCTTAATTAGACCATAAGTACTACTTATTATAGCTAGAGCTATTTCTATTATTATGGTTAACTCTATGGAATTAATTAGTTTGTTATATCATCTTTTTGATCAATTGTCAATTTGTGTCTTGGTCTCGGTATTTCATTATTGATGTTGTAAAACTAGTAGGGCTGGCTCAAGCAAGGCTAATAAAACATTTGCTTTAGGCCCTTATAATTTTTAGGCCCCCAAAAAATTTAATAGTAAATTTTAGGACTTTAATTTTACTTAAACAATATTGAAGATTATAAAAGGTAAAAGATATATTGTTTAAATAAAAAAAGGAATGAAAAAAAAGCTATTTATTTTTTATTGGACATATTTTAGAATTTTACATTAAACAACTAAAATTTTCATATTAATAGATAAAATTTTTATAACAACATCTAAGGTAATCATTATAAACAAATTGCTTATATTTTATTAACTAGAATTAATTCTTATTTTTATAAATAATAATATTATTAAGTGAAATTGAATGATTATATCTTTTAAGAATACTAGTATACGTATTCACGCGATGCGCGGGCTATTTCAAAGAAAAAGAGTTGACAAAGATAATAAAAACAGATGTATATAAATCATGTGTGATATATTGTTGATTTTATATCCTCATTTTTTTAATCACTTACACTTACTATATACTAACATTTTCTATAGTATATGTAGCTACTAATGCTTCATTACTAATCATGTAAATCTATGTTATTCATCGTCTTACTTTCGAAGGAATTTATTGAAACAAATAATAACTCCATCTTCTTACCGCACCTTATTACAAATTATATAATTTTTTGAATTTAAAAGTATTTAGGAATTATTTGAAAGAATAATAATATTAGTAAGTGAAATTGATTACTTAATGTCTTTTAAGAATATTATGCTTTAAATAAGTATTATGTATGAAAAAAAATAACTCTAAATTATTATTATTATTATTATTATTATTATTGTGTGTATACATATATTTAAGACCTCTTATTAAAAAATAATTTCAAACAATTGATTTTATTGAGTTGATTAAAACTAAAAATGTTTTTAGGGTTGCTACAATTTGTAGGTTATGTCAAAACAATCCCATAAAACTTTTAGAAAAAATTAAGTAGAGTAGAAACGATCAAGTCATAACTACCTGGTGTAACTAATGTTTAAAATGATTACCACTTGCAGTTAAGGTTTAAATTATATAGCTAAAAATATACATTTTTTTTGTATTTGTATATTTCAGGACTCATATACAGATCTCTAAATTCGGAGGGGGGAGGGGAGGAGGGGGTGCTCTCTAATTTCGGGACTCATATGCATTTGTATTTATATACAAAGCGAATTTCGATGCTCATATACAAATCTCTAAAGGTTTGTATTTGTATACATATCGAATTTCGAGGCTAATATACAAATCGCTAAAATGAATTTGTATGTGTATATATAATTTCTAATTTATATATTTAACTACTAAACTGTAGTTATGTCCTCTAATTAGGCAAACTTAACACTGACACCTCATTTATTGCCTAAACATCTATTTCTGGAATTTTGCCAAACTTCTATGATGGTTATTAATAAGGGAAAATTAGACAAAATAGTCATTGTGTTAATTTCTTACACAAAAATAGCTCATTTATAATTTACTATCTAAAATGGTCATTCAGCCAAAGTTTTTACCCGAAATGGTCATCTACATACAATATACATGCGACTATTTCTTTAAAAAAAAATTGGCAGTATAAATGCATATATATTACATATACATGTGGTATATATGCAGTATACATGCAACTAATTTTTTTTGAAAAAAGCTTTTGCTAGTGGTACATTTTCGTAAAAATCCCTATTACTAATAATTGTACCTAAGACCCACTTTTGACGAAGGCTTTCTTTATGGGCCTTCTTCTTTGTGGGTTGGGCCTTTGTTTCATCACACCCGTATCAAAACAAGCTAGCTTGGAGAATATTAGTTTTTAAAAGTGACTTTAATTTTAAAATGTCAAATTAGGAAAAATATTCATTTTGGAAGTTCGGCTAAATAGACTCTGAGATAATTCTAAATGATTGCTTATTGAACTACTTATATTGAGAATTACTTTTTTTCAAATACCTTTCGAGAGAATTTTTCTTGGAGAATAGCTATTGGTGTTTGAGCAATTCATTTGATAAGCGTGTTTTTATAGTATTTGAAAAATAAATCGTGTTGGGCCAACCTTTAAAGTGATTTTAAGTATCAAATTAAGAAAAATGATTGTAAAAAATCCAAGACTCTTAAATTAACATTTACATTGAAATGCTTCAGTTATAAACTTATTTTAAAAGATTAATCATTTTTAAAATAGCTGTTAATGCTAGCAGGATTAGAGTGTCACAACTTACAACTCATTAGATTAATTTGATTTGTTTTAGTGGGTTAGTGAAATGTAGCCTTTTCTGTGGTGGTTGGCTTTAGGCGAATCAAAATTTAGTTTCACAGCTTTGTCTTTATCTTGAAAAGTGTCTGACCATAATATAATATTATAATTAAAGGTGTGATAACTTGCTTAGTTCCTGTTTTTTATTCCACAAATACAAAACAACCAATCACTTGGTCTTTGTTAATTTTTAATTTGTTGCCTTTGTAAAAACAATTACCCCACTTCGATTCGAATTATATTAAACTCCGTTCAAGACTCGAAGGATTAAGATTTATTCACACCTATTAAATGGTTAAATCTACTCTCTTTGTTTTAATTTATTTATTTCCTTTACTTTTCTATTAATCAAATCTAAAAAATAAGTACTTTCTATATTTAGTAATTCATTAATTTTAATATCTCACATGATATATTTAAGGACATTTATTTCAAAGAGTATCTTATTATATTAAACTCATCTTTAGTTTAAGATCATAAGATTTAAAGCTTTCTACTTTCTTAAGTTTCGTGTTCAATCAAACTGTAATATATAAATAAAACGAAGGGAGTAATAAAAACTAACGCACTTAGGGGTTTTTGGTTTAACGTATAAAGCAAAATAATCTCGATATAAGTTTGAACATAAATAATACATTATTTTATTGCATTTTGCCTTTCCTATATAAATAATACATACATAAGTTATATATAAAATGATATGACAAAATTACCCTCACCATTTCAATTTTTTTACTAATCTAATATGTAGAATCATGCTTCATTTATTTGTCAAAAGTCATTCATATGGTAAGGAGATTAGTGGAGCAATACAAAGAGAGGGAGAAAGTCTTACACATGGTGTTCATCGACCTGCAAAATTTTTTATGACAAAGTCCCAAGGGAGGTTCTATGGAGATTTAGAAGCTAGATGTGTACCTGTGGAGTATACTAGAAGTAATCAAGGACATATACGATGAAGCCAAGACCTAGGTAAGGACTGTGGAAGGAGACTCGGAGCACTTCTCAGTTTTGATGGGTTGCACCAAGGATCAACTCTTAGCCCGTTTTAATTTACCTTGGTGATGGATGCATTGCCACATCAAATTCAAGATGAGGTGTCATGGTGTATGGTATGTGTAGATGGTATAGTTCTGATTGATGAGACTCGCAGTGAAGTTAACGCTAAGCTGGAGGTTTGGAGACAGACCCAGGAATCTGAATGATTTAGGTTGATCAAGACCAAGACAGAATATTTGGAGTGCAAGTTCAGTGAAGTAATGCATGAGGAGGATATGAAAGTAAGACTTGATACACATGTCATTCATAAGAGGGAAAGCTTCAAGTATCTTGGGTCTATTATACAAGTTAATGGGGAGATTGACGATGATGTCACTCATCACACTAGTGCAGGGTGGATGAAATGGAGGCTTATATCCGGAGTTTTGTGTGATAAGAAGGTGTCACCAAAACTTGAAAAAAAAATTCTATAACGTGGTAATTAGACAAACTATGTTGTATGGGGCGGAATGTTGGTCAGTTAAGAACTCTCACATTCAGAAGTTGAAAGTTGCATAAATGAGGATGTTGCGATGAATGTGTGGGCATACTAATAGATATAGGATTAGAAATGAGGATATCCGGGACAAGGTGGGAGTGACTTCGGTGGAAGACAAGATGGGGAAGCGATATTGAGATATATAGTTCAGGCATGTGAAGAGGAGATGTTCGGATGCCCTAGTGCGGAAGTGTGATAGACTGACTATAGATGAGTTTCATGAGAGGTAGATCAGGTAGACCGAAGAAGTATTGGGGAGAAGTGATTAGATAGGACATGACCCCAATTTCAACTTACCGAGAACATGACTTAGATATGAGGTTGTGGAGGACGCGCATTAGGGTTGAAGGTTAGTATGGAGCAGTGTGTTGTCTTGTTGTCTGCTTTGTTGTATTACTCTGGTAGTTCTGGTCCTTTGATTTCCGTTATTATTTTTTGTTGCTTGTACTTTGACTATCATAATATATTATTTTGTTGTAGTTAATATCTTGTTACTATATGTTATTTTTGTTATTAGCTATTATTTTATGTGCGTTTGTTACTTTTTTTGGATCCCTTTGGATGATTTTTCTGGTGTCAAGGGTCTATTCGAGACAATCTCTCTACCTTAGAGGTAAAGTCTGCATATCGTTTACCATTTGTATGCTTCAATTTTTGAGATTATATTGGATATGTTATTGATATTGTAGTTGATGCTTCATTTATTTAATTTTAATCAAATATTCGATTGTTATTTCAAAAGATTACGCCATAAATCTAATATCCAACCAGAAATAATTTCGATATAATCAATTCTTACCTTATTAATTTCTACTTAACTTGTCTTCGAATCTAACGACCCTCAGTTTGTCCAACCAAACGAGCTATAGGGTCAGTAACGAATGAATAGATGATAGTTTCGGGCAAAAATATAGTGTCAGCATAACCCCCAAAAAAAATCCAAAAATGAATAAAAAATGTTAGGGTTTATAAAGAAACCCTTCATTTTCTGTTTCAGGAGAAAATCAAATGATCCAGAAACATCCATTAGAATGCACCTAGATTTTCGTCTTTCCTTTTGAATGCACAATCTTAAAGATTATCTGAAAGGTCTCCCTTTTTTGGACCACAACTGCTAAACCAAACTCAGCCACTCTCCTTCCTTGTCATGGCAAAGATCCGACCTGGAAAACGAGACTTAGATGCTTACACCATTAGAGGCACCAACAAAGTTGTCAGAGGTATCTACATTTACTTTCTCACTTACCCTTTTCACTCTTTCCTCTATAGATTCCATCTACATTCACCTTTAAGCTTTTCTTACTTTTTTGGTGTTCGGGTCACTTCATATGTACCTTCACTTATGTGGGCAAAACTTTCTGGCAAGGTGGGGTAGGTGGGCTCTCTCTAAAGCTTGTAGAGGCGATTTTGAACGTGGGGTTTAGTTTTTTTTTCTTCCTACGTTCCATTTCATTGGGGACGGCTCTGTTAGGATTTTCTTGGGCGATTAAGTGTTTGCTGTAGGTCTTTGAAGAAGAAAATAGGGATCTTTTTGAGACATGCATGTGTAGCTATGTGTATACCTGCCTATTTGTGTGTTTAAAATTGTCGGTGCATAGTGGCTTAGAAGAAAGATTGTTTCTTTGTTATGGTTTGCAGCTAAGATTTTTGTGTTGGTGCTGTAAGGATTCAGATATGACCCTAATTTAGGTTCCTACATTGGTACTTCTAATATTTGCTTCCTTTATACAATGTGCATTCAACTGCTATATCTGTTTTTCCTTGTAAATGGTTTAGTTGTGGATATTAGTGATATATTCTCTCACGGATTTGTCTGTTTGCCTACACCCGTGCCTAAATATACACATTCATATGAGCAATTACGCTTGAATTGTCTTTAATTAAATGGATTCTTGGTTCTGATGTCTGTTTTGCACCATTGAAAAGGAAAAAGGCCGTGTAATGGAAAAGAAAAGAGAAGAGAATCTGATGTGTTTTAATAAATGTGCAGACAGGGAGAGAACTGTGTTTATGCATACACATGGGACACATTATATGCCATTTGGAGAGCATTCAGCATCATTTTATGGCCATTAAAGAGGCGAGAGTGTTAGGGGGCTGGGTGGTGGTAAAGATGCTAGTTATGTTTTTCCTATGTATGTTTGCAGAATTATCCAGCTGCTTTATGCATGCTTGCCTCTGCACTCATTTCTAACTCCGGAACCACTTGAATGAGTGTGCCCATTTTGTAGTGCCCTGTAGTATTTAAGATATCCATTAGCTGCTTAATTAGGGTGCCATTCCTGGGGATTTTAAAATGGATATAGATGATTATTATGTAGTTGTGATTTGTGAATTGCATAGCTGAATTTGGTTTCAATTGCATGACTGTGAAGCTGGGGACTGTGTGTTGATGCGTCCATCAGAAAACGATACAGCTCCATATGTAGCACGCGCAGAGAAAATTGAAGCTGATAACCGCAACAATATAAAGGTACATGTTAGATGGTATTACCGGCCAGAGGAGTCGTTGGGAGGGCGGAGACAGTTTCATGGATCAAAGGAGTTATTCTTGTCAGACCACTATGATGTTCAAAGTGCCCACACTATAGAAGGGAAGTGCATTGTTCACTCGTTCAAAAACTATACTAAGCTTGAGAATGTTGGTCCGGATGATTACTATTGTCGGTTTGAGTATAAAGCGGCAACCGGAGCTTTTGTGCCAGATCGTGTTGCAGTGTAAGTGTATGAGATTTCGTTTGGTTGCTGATTGAACCTGAGTAATGTTCTTCCTGCTCATGTTTCTTTATTATTTTTGCTCTGAAGGTATTGCAAATGTGAGATGCCATATAACCCAGATGATTTGATGGTACAATGCGAGGAGTGCAAGGACTGGTATACACACATCATTCATCTTTCTGATTAATTTGCAGAATATCAGTAATGAATTACTTGCATTGATTTCCTCTCCTCTGAAGACCAGAAAACCAAATTAAAAGTAAATAAACAGGAGAGGGAACATAAAAGAGTAGAGATCTTCTTTCTTGTTGCCTGTGTATGACTGCAGAAAGAACCTCTTAACAGTTGGGCTAACCCTGCTCTGCCTTCTTAGAGAGTTCTGTTATTTTACTATTTTTCAATTATTTAGTAAAATGAAAATTTCTTCTTTCTTTAGCTCTATTGCAATTTGCAAGGAATGTTTTGTTTATCTTGCTTATTTTTCTTTAATATGCATTATGTGCAATATATGAAGAGTATATCTGTGTGGTGAAAGTCGTGGCTGGTCTTTTCTCTATGGTGTTTTTTGTGTAAAGCACTAGATATTAAGTAAAGGGATATTCCACCCCTAGCAATTCTTGATCCAAAAGAGTAAAGGGATATTCCACACCTAGCAACTTATTGGAAAAGATGAACAAGAAATTGTCTTAGTTCGATTTCGTGCCATTTCCTTAGTTTCCAGCCTGAAGAATGCAATAGGCGTATCTATAGGTTTTGAATTTGTTGTCATGCTGTGAATACTTAGAAGACTTCCACATCTCAATCATTTGCCACAATCTGCGGTCAAGTTGATTTTATCTGGGTGCTGTCCAAGTTGTTTTATGAGTTCCAGATTCTTTATAATCTGTTAGAACCACTGATCTGAAGATGAGAGTGTACCTGCATGACCGATCTGATTGGTTAAACCCAAAAACCAGCAAGGATCTGGTTCCAGTTTTAAAAGCATTGCATGCTTCCATTTCTTACGATTCGTTCCCTTGATATTTGTAGGTATCATCCAGCCTGTGTGGGCATGACTAGTGAACAAACTAAACAACTAGCTGACTTTGTTTGTTCCGATTGCTCATCCGAAGTGAAGAAGCCTCTTAATACTTATGCTGCATTCCCCCTGTCTAATGGCAAGGTAGTATGTTGTTAGCTTGCTTTAGCTGTTATTGATTGACTTTTAACATTTGAAAAGGTAGAGTTCATACTTCTCCACTTTAGTGATTATGAATGGAAGGTTAGAAAACTAGTCATTGAATTTAAATTTAAACATGAAACTGTATCTGCACATCTCAATCAGAAATTTAAAACGGCTAGTACTCAGATTTGTTTGATGACTGTGACTGTTATATACTAGCATTGTGTGTTTTTCTATACTGACTCGGTACATCATGAATGAGATGGATTTCTTTAATATGTCAAAAAATAAAAGAAAAGGAAATGATATGAACGTGATTAACATGATTTACTATTTATAATCCACTTCAGTTTTCTCAATTCCTTTTATATATTTCTTGTTTGTGTATATAGTTTCTTCTCCTTTGTGATCAGGTAAAGTGAATTTCATTAATCAATCGCCCTTGTTTTTGTACAACGAAATCATAGTACTCCACCTCCACTCCTCAGGCATCTTCGCTGTCCCAAAGATGACATTAAACAACCCAGTTAACCATTCCAAACCTGCTCTGCCCGCATTTTTCCAGAATTTCACTGGGATCTCGTCCGGACCGGTCGCTCTACCCCTGCTCGTCTTACGCATAGCCCCCTCTACTTCCTTAAGCTTAGTACGCCTACAGTACCCAAAATCTCGATGGCTCTTAGATTGTTCCAGATCCCCAACACAATACTCCTTTTCTGTTGATCTTCATTCAAGAGTTTATGGAAGTATGTTTGCCATCTTGTCTAATAGGTTCCTCCGCCACCAATACATTGCCCTCCTCATCCTTGATCAATTGGTCCAGATCGTGGGTCTTCCTCTCACGCTCCTTAGAAGCCTGTCCAACTTCTTGTCCCCGCCTTTGGTCCCTGGCTCTTCGTATAAGCGTTCAAATGCTGCCGCCTTCGCCGCTGTCACTGCCAACTTCGCCTCCTTCCTCGCTGCCTCATACCGCTCCCTATTCGCCCTCTTCTCCTCCTCGTCTGAGCTCTCCACTAGCTCCAAGTACGCCACCTTTTTAGCTTCCACTCTCCCTTGTACCTCTCTATTCCACAACCATTCCCCTTTGCGCCCACCAGATAAACCCTTCGAGACCCCTAACACCTCTTTAGTTGCTTCCCTTATGCAATTTGCTGTCTAGGTCCACCTACTACTCGCGTCCCCACTCCTCCTCCAGGCCCCCGTATTCACCAACTTCTCCACTAGCTCCTGTGATTTGTCCTTAGTCAAGGCACCCCATTTGATCTTAGGTTCTCCATACATGCCTCTCTTCTTCCTTTCCCTCTTGATCTCCCAGTCCATCACCAAGAGCCTATGTTGGGATGTGAGGTTCTCACTCGGGATAACCTTTCAATCCGTGCATAAACCCCTGTCGCACTTCCTAAAGAGCAGGTAGTCAATTCGAGTCTTGGCCACGGCACTCTGGAAGGTGACCAAGTGCTCCTCCCTGTTCTGAAAACTTGCGTTAGCTATCACCAAACCATAAGCTCTCATTGCAGAACAATTCCTATATTGTTAATCGCTGCATAATGACCCTTTCATTATTATTCCCTGCAACTAGTATGTGAACCAAACAACTCTTTAAAGCCTTAGCAAACCTTCGCTCTTTGTTATGCTTTTTGCCTTCAACAATATTCATTAGGATACAAGGATGTGAAGTTATGTTGCCGATTTCTCCTTCAACCTGCCATTCTTGAATAATCAACTAGTGGTGTATGCGAGTGCATTTAACATTTTGACTCCTACTTCAACCATATGTCGCATTACCTTGGATTTAACACCTTTTTTTGAGTAGAACCCTTACCTATGCCGCCATTGGAACTCTGTTGTTGAGCAACAGAGCTTCCCTTGATTATGCTGCAATTTTATTCTCATTTGACCCTCACTTTGCTTGTTGGTTATTACAATTCTACTCAACATCTATGTCAAATTGCCCCTTTAAGGAAGGACCCTCATTTTTCTCTGATGTCCTTTCCTTGTCATATAGTCATGGGTGCTCTGTTTAATCTTTGAAAGTACTTGCGAAATTGCTAAACACTTTGAACATACGTAAGTCCTTGTAACATGATTCAACCTTCCAGTTTATAGTTAGACTCTCTCTCATTGCCAGAAATGCTTAATAATTCTGTGATGATTTTCCAGGTTGAGCCAAAGCGCCAGAAGAGGTAGGCGGAGCTGTGGTAAAGATGGATGAAGCTAGTTTTTCATCATGTTTAGGATGCTCATCAGGATTTTGTACAGTGCAATGAACTGGAACTAACGCCAGTTCTTTGCATAGATTAGCTGCTGTCTGTTATGTCCTCCTTTATCAGTAGTTCTTGTATGTACTAGTATTAGCAGATGATGTCAGTCTTTTGCAATTTGAAACTGAACTAACAAGACAGTCTTTTGGAATTTGAATTGTAAAATCAATGCAAATTCATTGGCATGTCATCTTATACTCTGCTTCGAGTTTATAATTATTCCCAGCATATTGCCCGTTGAACAATCTATAAAGTATACACCACCACTTGCTTTTAAGACCTATACTAACATAATTTTGAAAAGATTAAAATACTCCGGGAATACTTTTAAAGGATATTAAAGTCATTTTGATCAAACAAGTGTTTATTAGTCTTCTTTACCACACACACCAACTGCAAGTCAACAGTAAATCATATTCTGTGATCTCTTAAAAGTCTCGAGTGCTCAAATCATATATAAACCATTCTACTTCATTTCCACACAGCAACTGTTCTTACACGAGATGAAGAAAATACCATATGACACATAATTAGTAGACAAACCGGCATAACATTGCATCTTAAGGAATTCAGATTTTAAACAAAAACCACTGCAATTTTGGTACAACATAAGATTCACAATGATTAAAATAATATCCAGTAATAAATAGATAAAAACGTCCTGCCATCAATAGGGAAATAATAAAATGAAAAGATATCGATTTGGCAGCTCATCAAATTTTTTGTATAACCACTGAATTCGCCAGCCCTGCTTGCTCAACTGTTTGGGTTGGGTCACTGAGTATTTTAGGAGGAAATCCAACTGTTTGTAGTTGATAGGCCCTGATGTCACTTGATCTTGAAGCATCAATGAAGGCACGGATATCACCAACAGTCTGATGGAAATTGAAGTGTGCAACCATGCGAGTTCCATCTGCCAATCTAATTTGAAGCGAGGTTGAAGGCATTGATTCATCCAGAACACTCGTAGAAGCTGTTGCGGCTGTGCTTATGGGAGCAGAAGCAGATGGCTCAGAAGTTGCTGGAGTTGCGTTGCTTCCAAGTGTTCTTCCCACTCCCTGAAACGAAACTTGGCGTTTTGCCGGTTCCTGCAAGTGTGTTGCACACGTTTAGTGACATTAGTGTAATGAAGTCAATACCAGCGAAGATATTCTGTCACGGGGTTCCAACTGCTGTTAAGAGGACGAAAAGTGACGCACATCCGGGGATAAGGGGGAGAAGTAGAAGAATACCCAAATAGACTCGTTCCCATGTTCTTTCCCTAATCATATATAACAGAGTACACATCCATTAATAACCGAAGGTACTATGGCCAATGCCTTAAATGTGCACTCGTTAGCTTGGTCCTCTTTCTTGTTATGTCCCCTTTTTCATATTCGGTGAATCAGAGGAGATGAAAATTGAGAAAAATGGTGGACTGAAAATGCAATACTCACAGGACAGTTCTCATCCCTCCTTATGAGGTTGCAGTGCACCTGGGACCTGCTATCTGCAGGAGCCAACTCTCTTGGACACTCGGACTTTGTGATACTCTGCAAATGAATAACCAGTACCATTAAGAACCCAAAATCATCCAAAATAGATCATTATCATCAACTACACCATGGAAAAGACCCAGCAAAAGATTTAGAAGAACAGAGTGGTAATTTGCATATGAAACAGACAAGCAACAACACATGGGAGCTTAAGAGCACGATCCTTCAACAAAAATCTAGTGATTGGTAACTCCAGGCATTTACTTCAAATGGGGAGTTTAGATTACAAAAGCCATTTGCAGATATCATGCCCCTAATCTCCTGATAATAGGAGGATATTGAAATAGTATGGCATAAAGGGACAACTAAAATCAGCAGGAGGTGAATTTGCAAAGCTGAAATACAGGCTGACTACTGACTATCTAGAAGGATCGAGCAACCCATGATGTTTGTTCTTATCATGAATTTCAATTTCAGTTCTCACTACAGTTACCTCCAGAAAAGATGCATTTTCAGGATCATCCAGCCTTCTCAAAGGGCCATCATTTACAGTGAAACCATTTCTCCAAAAGATAATATTGTGCACGATGGACTCAGGAGGTTGAGGAGCTGATGTTGGTACTGTCTCCCCTGCAAGTGTTCTCCCAGTTCCAGTAAAGCTTGTTGAGCTTGAACTAGGGACGACATTTTCCAAAGGACCTTGTGTGGCACCCACTTGCCTAGCTCGGTCAAAGATGGAGTCCACATCATTATGCTTTGAAGGATCTTGAACAAGCATTCCACTACAAGCATAATCATTGCTACAATTAGTGATATAGTTTTATACATAATAGGCATGCTAGCCTCTATATCTATCTCCCTTTTAAAGCTTTATATATCAAATTCTAAATGTGCAGAAAATAGCTAAGACAGAAGATGATTCATGGATTGGACAACTAAAATGAATTAATTGTTAGAATCATTAGTAGCGACAAATTCAACAATAACACATCTAATTTGCTCAAAAGCTACCTTAGATCGAGATAAGAACAACATTCAAGCTGAATGGTGGAAACCAGCAAATTGACATGCATTTTTGGAAAGGCTTGTTTATAAATGTCTAAATTATACACCCCATCTGTTTCAATTTGTTTGTCTTACTTTCCTTTTTAGTCCACTTGAAAAAGAATGCTTCTTTCCTTTTTGGCAAATTTTTATTCTAACTTTCCACATGGCATGTTTAAGACCACAAGTTTAAAGAGCATATCGGTACATTCTACATATCTTTAGACTTTAGTTTAGTACCACAAGATTCAAAGTCTTCTTTACTTTCTTAAACTCTGCGTCAAGTCAAAACCAGACAAACAAATTGAAACGGAGGGAGTACTTGTCATATACATAACCTGAAAATATGACAAGTTTGAAACAAGTTTGAAGTCTGAAATAATTGAGTTACAATGATGATGTAATAATTTTAGCTTGAAAGGCTGAAAAGGTAAAAATGAAAAGAAAAATAAAGGAGCACCAGGGAAGGTAAGAATAAAAAAGACTACATACTACAAACTTGTGATTCCTAAAATCAGGAGTATTTGCTACATATGATTGCAGAGCTAACATAAACCCCAAGCCCAAGTCAGCCAGCACCAGCTTTTCTCCTTCATCCCGTCCTCTTTTTCCATAATCATTCTTTGCATCCCAACCCATCAAACACTTCTTTTAGCCACTACAACGACAACTACAACAACACCTAAATCTCAAGCTAGTTGACGTCGGCTATAGGAATCATCACTATCTAGTTTGCTCCATTTGAGCCCGAAGATACACCCCCACCCCCAACCACGTCCTACCCTACTTCCACCTCTGTACTTCCTTAGGAAGCACTCTTTTCTCTATAAAAAGATGAACAAGAAAATCATTCTGAAAATATAAGAAAACAATGGACTATATTTCTCTAAATCCACCAGCTCAGAACTAGCAACAAAACACTCAGACTACCTGCAACTAAACATCCCATCCTTTTTTTTCCCTACAGTACCTGCTAACAAAAATAAACTCACAACGTAACAAGAAAAACTGGTACCAGGCACTGCCTTTTGCCGAGTCTAAGATAGCAAATATTCAATCAGCTTTAGCAAACCCTTAACACATCATTCCTAATCAAAACTGGCAAACATGGTAACAGTTTAATATATGTTCAACTCAACACAAACTATGGAAAAGTATATAAACATAATTTGAATATAAAAACAATCTAATTATGGTAAATCCAGTTAATAAAGCGAAATGGATATAGAAGATTCATATAACCGCTCTCAGATAAGTTTTCGATTTTGGTATATGTAAAATCCACAGCTAATTAATCAATTAAGGAAGGGGAACTAATAGAGGATGATGGGGAGAGGATCTAGGGTTTGAGAAATTGGAACCTTTTTTCACCACCGGTGTAGTATTCTTGGGGACCATCGGAATCGCTATCGGAATCGTGACGGGATGGACGATTCAGATCGGAAAGTGTTCGAATGCCACCGGCACGGTTACCGGACGTCTGCCTTGAGGGTTTTTTGCCATCACGTGAGGACATTGATTCTACTCTCTGTTGTTGCTACTTCGAAATATGATTCGATTCAATGATTATACTACTAATCACCTATTCTACGGTTTTTTTTTATTTTTTATTCTACTCTTATTTTGTCTTCTTTTGGGGTACCAATTCGAAACGGTGTAGACCCGTGTGAGTTAATTTTCTAGGAAAGATGAAAGTAGAATCTATTACAGAGAAATGAGTGCAAAAAAAATACTTTCTCAAAATTTAAATAATAATATCTACTTATTTTTTAAATACCCACAAATAAAACCGATTAAGATATTTTAGTAGATATTTTTTACAAGATATTTTCAGTAGATAACATTGTCGAAAGGCTTTTGCTTATAGCACTTGCCGTCGGCAACGAAAAGGCGTCTTTCGTAGATAATTTAATTATCTTAATTGCATCTTATCTTTTTGGTATGACGCAGATTTAGACTTTGGCGGAATTGAAAGGGAAAGGACACCAAACAAAGCAAAATTTTGACCTCATTTCAATTTTCTTTTTATCTGTTTTTTCCTTCTTCATGTACTAGTACGTAAAAATGAAATATATTACTACTAAACTAACATACTGCAGATGACCCTTTTTCTATTGAATCAGTATTTCAAATGATAAAATGTTGGCCCATGAGCTGAAATATCATACACCAGCCCATCTAAAATCAACTCTTTTATAGCCCAGAGTATCTAGTTGGGCTTCGCCCACGCCTAAGTATGCCGCGCTTTCAACTCTCACAATGTTTGTAGTTATAATGTTCGTGGGACTAAATTAACGATAACTTACATAAAACACAAATCTTTAGGAGCTAATTACACTTTTTTCCACCACATTTCCGTCAGGATACATCCCAAATTCCATCGGATACATCCCAAACCACTCGGATACGTCGGCATCTTTGGTTTTACCTATGATACATCGGCATCCCGCATGCAAGGGGTTGGGATGTATCTGAGGTGAGGCGATGTATCACGAGTTGAGGCGATGTATCCGAGTGATTTTTTGCTTAACATGTGGTATATTAAGTAATTAAAATAAAGTTGTGGGAGAGTTAGTAAATATGGTAAGAACGTATGTCTTTTTTGGTAGTTTACCCCTATATAATACAGTGTTGTACTACCATTTCTCATGTATCTATTCATTTATCTCATTTTGCAGGTCTCTAACGGTACAGTTCAATTACTAACATGTCATAACTGCAGTGTATTGAATTCAAAAATCATTAATATTAAATTAGAACTTGCCTATCTATGTGAAAAATAAATCTCGTTCTCCATGAGGACAATGGAAATTTGCTTGATACAGTTGAAGCCAGTGTTGGAGATAAACAAGAAGTATTTGTTTGTTTTGGCCAGAAACAAATGAAATAAACAAAATGGAATTTAGATAGGGCCCAATAGAAAAGAATCGATGCAGATATTTCATCTGCCATGATACAACTAGTTTCAGATGGAAGGCATTATTGCTGATAATTGATTGAATGAAACGGTAGAAAGATGAGTATATAATTTGACAATATTCGAACAAAAGCACCTGTAAAATAAATAATTTTATGGATGTAACGTAACGAAAGAGGGAATGAAAGTAATGTCCAACGCCCCATGGCCCCGCCATTGGCTTCAAGTCCTTTAACTGGTAAGTGAAAAGCATTCTGTAACGCCCACTGACGTCTGCTCTTTTTTCTAGCCATAATTTATGGCTGTTAATAATTCTAACCACTTTGTTCGAAACCTTATCACCTTGTCTGATTTGTGCCTTAAAATCACCCGAATATCCAATACACAGATTTCGCCTCAACGGTAAGTGGCCCTCTGCGGTAAATACTCCTTTATACTTAATCACAAGTTATTTGGACCTCATGACGTGAATTCAAGTTATTTGGACTCCAATATAAATATCGTTCCCCATGAACAGAAAATATGTCTATAACTACAGTAAGAATTTTTACCAGCACGTGTTTATACCAATCCAATTGATACATGAGGCAAATTAACACAATTGAACAGTCAAAAACATGACAATATAGAGTTTTATCGGAACAAGTAATTACTAATTATATAAGTAGGCAAAATTATACAAACACTTCAACGTCAATTCATGTAACACTTCAGTATGCCTACTGAACAATAATAGTAAGTTGACCAAACTGAGGCCCAAATATTACACAAATGCAGAGTTGCAAACGTCAAAAGTTAGGACTTTACATTACCAAAATGTTTCTGAGAAAAAAAGGAAAAAAGTTACATAGGAGAATATAGAAAAGGATAACGATAGATACACTACTAACATATTCAAAAGGTGTGTAATTACTATGGATTTACCAAGTATTAAATTAATAGACTTTCTTCGTAAATAGGCTTTTGATACTAAATAAATTACTGCCACGTACCCCTTCACCGGTCACCGTGCTACCACTCTGATCACCACCGTCTCCGGTGGCGGGGGTACCGATGATATTAATGGCACTATTTTGATCACTTCTGCAACCTAACTGATTCCTGTAACCAATGCACATAGGGACATTCAAGTTCAAGACTCTAGCTTTAGGCCCACCGCCGGCAGCCGCTGACGACACTTTCCGGCGACCTTCAACGCCTTCTTTTTTAACTAGTACCTTTTTGGTGCTGGGGACTTCTTTTCTGAGTGCCTTTTCAGCAGTTTTCACGAGGTTATCGGAGCTCCGGCTACCGGATCCTGGGCCAACATTCCGTCGTACCTGCCAAACTGGGCTGCTCCGGCCCAAATGAACCCCACCACGGCTGGGACTACTGGGCCATTTCCGTGATTTGGACTCACCGGCGGAGTTGCTCCGGGAACACGGAGCACTACTCACCTTTCGGGTCGCCAATCCAGATCCACCCGTAACCCGAGGCCTACTTCCGCCGTTTCCGGCGGATCTACTCCTCGAAAACGGCCAGATATTAATATTCAGCTCAGCCCCACTCACCACATTGCTTCCCCCAACAAGTTTCTTCTCTTTCTTCTTCTCCTTCTCCTTCTTCTTCTCTCTACAATTCTCCTCATTACTCCCCCCTGAATCTTTCTTCTTGAAAATATCCCTCCAACGCTTCGATGACGTAAAAGAACCTCCACCGGCCGACGAGTTGACTATCGCAGCAGAAGGCTCGACCCCAGATTCAGTTTCGGGTCGACCCGACCCGGACGGTTCAGACTCCGTTTTACTCGAAAATGGATGTGAAGAAGCGTTTGGGTCAGATGGGTCATCGGCAGAAGGGCATTGAAGAAGGTCTAAAGGGAGAAGGACGCCATGGGAGAAGAGCTCATCGGCAGAGAGCTGATTGGGCTGAGGAAATGAAGGGTTTCGGACCATCCAAAACTCGAATTCGGGTGAATGGGTAGAATCGGAGCTTCTCCTTCTTCCACTGTTGCATGATGTAAGTCTTTCTGCAGGCTCTTCCATTCTCTACTTTCCCCAGAGAAAACCAAAACCAAAAAAAACTCTTTTCTTTATATGCTTTTGAGCTTTTTTTTCCCTTTCTGTTGTTACGAGGAAAGAAAAAGAAAGAGAGAAAGAGAAGACCCTACAGGCTACAAGCAATAAAGAAATGAGTAATAAAGAAGGAGATATGGATTTTTTAAATAAGGTTGGTTGAGTTTTTGCATGTGGGGGTAGGAGGGTGGTAGGGTGGAAGTTGGATGAACACAAGAAGTTGATAAAGAGGTAGAAATCTTATCACCTTACCTTGAGAAATGACAAAGTTTTTACATAGGTATATGAGAATCTTGACAGAGTTGTTCTTTCTTAGAAGTGCTATATATAATGCTTGTACCTTGCAATCCTTTAGCATAATTAATTTAGGCTAGTCTGATAAAGAGGTATATTTTTATTTCACGTTAAAAGTAGAATAACAATTCTGAAATAATTAATCTCTATATAAATTAATGATCATATAATAGGCCATAAAATTATTCTCCTCTTGATTGAGGGGTTAATTATCATATCACCTAAAAAGACTACAATCATTTTTTTCCTAAAAAGTTCTTAAATTCCTAAAGTTTAGGTTAATCAAATTGACTACAATTCAAATTCAAATACAATGAATCATTCACTAAAAAATCTCCTTGCAATTCAAAAATAAGTGTGAGAGATTACACCTAATTTAGGTAAATATATATATGAATCTGTTCTAGTATATTTACCATGGGAAAGGATCCCCTCCATTACTATTTTGTCCATTTTTCAATGGTGTATTGGATGTAGGCCAAGTGTACAAAATAAATATTAAAGGTTAAGATCATTTTCTTTGTTATTTTTTCAAAAAATAATACTCTTACACTAAATAATATTGAATCTAAAGTATTTATATGTATTAATACTCCTTCAAATTTATTTATATTTTATTATATATTTTTAAATTATTTTAAAAATATATAAATAAATATTGTGAATTATTAGATTCTAAAAATTAGTTTCATTATTCACATATGAACATAAGATTTAAATCCAATTTTATGGAAAAATAAATATATACGGTGTTGAAACAAATAAAAAAATTCTTGAAAAATTATTAACAAACTAACCTAGGCTTTTATTGTTATAAATAATTTACTTTAACTTTAAAAATATTATTTAGTATATGAATAAATAAATAAATAAATCTTTGAACAGTATCAAAGAAAATGATCTTAGCCTCTAATATTCAATTTGTACACATGGCCTACATCCAATGCACCATTGAGAAATAATGGACAAAATAGTAATGGAGGGGATCTTTTCCCACTTACCATATGCTAAATATATAATTTAACGGGATATTAACAAATACTAGTATGATATATTTGTATTTGAGTAAATTAATATATTATATTTATTTGTAATATATCTTATTCTTGATAAGACGGATTATAATGTATACAAAAAAATAAAATAATTAAAAGACAAATATTGATATACCATAATAGAGATGGATAATATAATACAAATATATTAGTAATCATTCTCATTCTAATTACATTATATCAGTGAGTGAATATAGCATGTTTCCTATTAATGTATCATTGATTAATAGGATATTAGCATACTGATCTTTATACAGTGATTGTATATAAATTAAGATCTTAAATTGATTAACTTAGTGGATTTTCAGTTTTCACTACTAAGTTCAAACCCACCATACTGTTTTGGTCAAAGTCTTGGATGTAGGGAGGTTAAAAGAAAATGAAAGTTTGACCTGGTATAAAGTCAATTTTATGTATTAGGGCACGTTGCCCTAGGAGATTGTCACATTAGGATGGTCAACATAATATAATTTTAAGGGATGCTACTAACATTATTTAGATACTAGTACATGATTTAGGATCTATTATTGCATGAACATCGGCAGAGAGGAAGCCAAGGGGAGTAACTTATAAGTTCTATTGTAGAAGTTTATAAATGATCAATTTAAAAATTCTAATAGAGATTATATAGCAATCATTTTATATAATAATATTTTATTTTGATTTATATCTAAGGATAAAAAATAAGAAAAGTATGGCAGGAGAACAACACAGATGTGAAATTTTCTTGAAATTATACAACTATATATGTGTACTTTTCAAATGGCTTTCACATGCTGCCAACATATTAAACGGTTACGTTGAATACCAATAGCTAGTGGAAACATACGTAAGAATTTATCAAAATTGGAATAATGAACTGCTACTCTCTTCTTTGCCAAATACAGTTTTACAAATACAGTGAATATTTTGTACTATCTGCCAGATTCTAGGTAAAAGTTTTAATGCTAGATCATATGAAGGGTAAAAACATAAGTCTATAAATCGTTTTACAAGTATTATTAGTTATTTTTTTTCTCATAATTGATAAAATATGTAATCAAAATATATAATATGATAGACTCGATGCTAATAATTCCGACCCAAACAATTCAGGTAACATATGAAACCCGTAAAAAGTATAAAAGAGGTCAAACCATTTTGATCGAACAGTCAATAACCAACCTGTAGTAAATTTATTTAGACACTTAAATTATGGTTTTTTTAATTAAGTAGCCGATCACATGATAAAGTGTTTTCCCTTATATTTTTGAAAAGTTTATGTGCGGATTCACAAATATTCATTACGTAGATAAGTTAATTAATCATATAAAATATCTCTTCATCTAATTATATGCATTAACATCAATCAGAACATGCTGAGGTTTTATGATTTATAATTAAGATTAATGCATAAAATTAAAGAAAATTGTATATTTTAAGTGATTAATTAACTTATCTACACAAGCGTTAAAAACTCTTTTTAAAAATTTTGAATCAGAAATATCTAATCCTGTATATTCATTCACCAAATTACAATTTGAATGATGAGTGGGGTGAGGATATTCCAAGTTGGAGCTAGGAAATTCAAAGTTGCAATAATGTGTTTTTGATTCTTTATTATTATGTTAAAGAAATTAGCAAAAAGAAGATGAATGAACCGAAATCCATAGGCATATATAAAGTGAAAGTGTTTTGATTTTATTATTAGTGAATAGATTGATGTCATGTCATTGTTTCATAAAAGGGAATCATATCATCATGCTTTTTAACTGTTCAACTTTCATTTTCAAACAACCCTTTTTACGAGGAGAATTCATGTTATTTTACGTATTCATGATGCAAAAAATATTTTAAATATGTTATAAGATAAATTCAGACGTTTATTTTTTGATTTAATGTCCACAGATAAAAAGATTCCTCTTTTACTTTACTTTTAAAATTAAGAAGAAAGAAAATAAAACTGAAAAGGGGAAAAAGTTGTGGTGAAAATTTGTTACTTGGATGGTAAACATGATAGCGTTGACAATCCAGATTCATTATTGTGCTTTTTTAAAAGTATACAATAATTTCCCTCCCATCTCACATGTTCACTGCATTGCGACTTTGGGAATGCCAATATTTTTTTTTTAAGCATTTGGTACTCACACTGAGGCTCAATTAAATTGAATTTGAGTTTACAATGGAAAATCTCACATTCAAGATAAAACACTCTTTAGTAAAGGTGATTTTATATATTGAAATGCTTAAATTCAAAATTTCTAATTAAAAATAAAGAATAGTCTTTTTTTCTCTCGCACACAAACAAAAATAAAATAGAAAGAAGAGGAAGAAGCAGCAGCATATATCTACTGAGAACTAAAATGACTACATTCTTCGGACCCGTTTGGCCATAAAAATAAAAAATATATTAACTTTATTTGGTATTCACTTTAAAGTTGAAAATAGAGTCGGAGTTGTGTTTGGTCATAGTATTTTTAAAAATATTTTAGACTATTGAGTTGGTGTAGTATTTAAAAATAAAGTGAGAGGAAAAATTGAATCAAAAAATAGTGAATACACCTCAAGAGGTGTTTTCCAAAAAATCAAAAATTGTAAAAACATATTCCAAAATATATTTTTGATTTTATGGCCAAACAAGTATTCTGGAATAAAGTGAAAACGTATTTCGAAATATTGTGAATAATATTTATGGCCGTTCGGCTACTTCATTTCTTTGTGTCATATTATTCCTTGTACATTTTATACTCCTATTGAACTTCAATAGTATATGTTTTTTGTTCTTATTTTCTTGTCAAAAAGATGTCCAAGACAAAGTATTCAAAGGTTTAAAAAGTTAACCTCATCTCTACCTTTTAGACTTCTTTCAGTTAATTAAAATATAACAAAATATGACCTCTAAAATAAGTTTGAAGGAATAACATGGAGTAGGATTCTGTTTAAAGCCAATTAATAAAATTATTACTCTCCACCAAATCCCTCCAGAAGATGGGCCTCACGTTCTCCCAAAGAAATTGTTTGTTCATTTCTTTCTATTTACTATCAATTAATCCATGCAATAATCTTTACACAATTAGATTACTTATAAAATAATTATAAATGAATTTTTATGATAAAAATTACTAAAATGATAAATAACCTGCTATAAATTAAATTATATTGATAATATAAAAGGATTTTTATAAGGTCATGATATATAATTTAAATTCTTTTAAGGGTTAATATATTTTTTCATCTTTTCATCTTTTTGTTATTGATAAATTTTGATTTTAGTCCTTGTAATATCTGACTAAGACTGTTTGACCATCAATTAATTAAAACATGCACTTTGATTTATTTGCCGGTGATCAATATTCACAATTTACCATTGATTATCAATTGTTTCACCACTTAATTATTCATGTATTACGTTAAACTTCATTGTTGCTTAATATTTAATAATAATATAATTTAAAATTAGTTTGAGTATAGTATATTTCTTACATAAAGGAACAAAATACATATTTTAATTAATTGTAATTAAATATATTTCATCAAATATTATAAAAATTAATATAAAAAGTTATCAGTAATTGATGGACCAAAAAATTGCTATCATCCTTTTTTTTTTTGTAAGAAATATAAAGGAGAGAATGAGACTAAGTACATAAATGCTAAATAAAAATGTCCAAAATATGACAGCTCTATTGGCCATGGAAAGATGAGTAGTATCTATGTGGAATTAAAATCTTTTCGTTTGTGTAGGGACCCATTAATCTAAACAGCGATATGTTTGGTTAATGCTGTTTGTTTTTGTGGGCTAAAATAATTGGATTCACATGTGCCAAAGGCCAAAATATATGCCATCATTTTTAATCAATTAAAAAAAAAAAAAACTTTATTGCTTTTGGGGCCTAACACACAAACAGTCCCTTATTTGATAGCAACTGCCACGTGCCACCATTATTGTCTCTAACCCATCACACTCATGTTAATTATCTTACCTCAAGTTTCCAATTTTTTTTTGTTCTTTTATGGATATGTTACTGTAAAAAATGTGTCACATTGTTCTTTACAAAAAAAAACATCTACCATCAAAGATTGTAACTGAGTGATCGATAAACATTTTTTTCATTTATAATCAGAGATATTGAGTTGGAGTTTTGAAATCTAATTCCTAAGTAGTGTATTCTACACAATTGTGCAACATATCTTTGAGAGAAGTCAATATTATGGCTGATACTTTGTCTAAATATAATTGTGTTAATAATGTTACTATTGTCCTGCTATGTTTTATTTCATTACCTTCATCAATTAATTAGTATAGGACTATTATGTAATAATGACCCTTCAATTTAAATATTGAGGGGAACGATCACATTTTATAATAACAACTAATTAAAAAAAAAGAAGGAATGAAGGGTGACTTCTTTACAAAATTTTGAGTAACTTTTTACTTTATAAGGAAGTTTTTTTATTATTATTAAGTTAAGTGATCTGAGATCAATTTTCTTTACAGTTACACAACAAGGCTAAAAAAAGAAAAGAATGATCAATGAAAATAGAAAAGTAGGAAATCTCTATTTCCAATTACGTGTTCTAATTAACATCATTATATTAAGAGATATTAATTGATTGATATGGACTCATCCTAATAATTAGAAGAAATTTCACCCTTATGAATTTGTCACCTCGTTGTTGGATATTTGTTGTTAAGTCAAGAAATAACGAAGGTCCATCTGCAATAATTTCCCCTTTTTCTTTTAATAATTGGACCATCACTTTGTTTGGTATTTGATGTGTAATGTAAACGATATTATGTTATTAGATAATTACGCATACTGTACTAAATATCATGATTTAATTTATATGATTCAAGAAAAAATTATGAAAATATGGGAGGGTTGAGATAACATAAAGTATAAATGGGTGTATATATTTTGGAGAGGAAAAAATAGCAAAGAAGAATATGACTCATTGGATCAATTTTATGTTGCAACATTTAATTAGATAAAGTACCTAAGAAAATTAATTCAATTTGATATATTAAATTATATCAAGACTAGAAGAAAGTACTATTAAGTACTTGAAAAGTCGGTTTAGTGGAAAAATATCACAAAAAGTCCGATTCTAATTTTGTTTAATATGGAAACTAAATTATTGCAACTATGTATTTTCATGTATAATATAAATAAATTATCAATTTGTTGATACATATAAAAAAAACTTTAATACATTTCTAAAACTAAAAGTGTCCCAAACAAATTTTATTAAAATATAAACAAGTCACAGATTGGACAAAAAATGATTCAAATTAAATGTGAATGTTACACTTTTGTATTATTGACTTGATACTGTATGGTGGCCTCATCATGCAGGTAGTTGAACTCATAAAAATTCTTTAAAAAATAATACATAGTTGTATGTTTATAATTATTAAAGTTTGGAATAATTGATGAATCTTGAAAAAGTTATATATATAATGTGAATAAATTATAAGCCGCACGAGACATCAGATGGGGATGGGATTTTATGGGAGGCAATTCCTGCCAAATTTTCAGAAAAAGATGCAAATAATGCAATATAGTTCGTACACATACCAAAATTTTCAACTATTTTTTATTTTTTATTTTATGTTATTGTATTTTAAAAAAAGATGAGAAAAGATAATGTAGCACTCGAGTGATCAGATTGATTATATTTTTCATATTCATAAACTTTGTCTGATTCTTGGTGGTACATACTTTCCTTGGCATTAGTACACATGGGTGCGACTTCGATTATTAATTAAAATTAAAATATGAGTTTGTTTGTATTTTCGTTGCTTTTCTTGAATATTGTAGATAACTTTGCAACTGGGGCATAGTTCAAGTGGCAAAGGTTAAGCGATTTGTGATTTATGTTACAGGTTCGAGTCAATATTTATATAGTCATCATTATATAAATTAAGTTTGATATTTAAGTGGAGAAGAAAAGAAGAGGGGATTCATTATTCTCGAATTTTGAAAGATGTAATTCGTCTTAAGAATTGACCTACACGAATATCTCAATCTTAAAGAAGAAAATATATTTTAGACTCAAGATTTTAAGTCATATTACTTTGCACTCGCTACTCCTTATGTGACAATGGATTTTTAGCTTCTAAAAAACACTTATGTTCTCATAAAAGCTCGATCAAACACCTTACCTTTTTAAAATAAATACTTTTTTGGAAAAAATACAAGCATTTTTGATCTTCCAAAAGTTTGACCAAACAAGTTATAAATTAATTCAATCTCAAACAAACTTACGAATATTTCAAGTACCTTTACATAAGGTACAAGGTCATGAAAAACAAAATATTACATGATTTTGGTGTAAAAATAAGAAAACGTTTTTAAAGACGTACTAGAGAAGGTCAATTCAATGTGGCTAATTAGAATTCTAATGAGATGATTAAACAAAGTAAAGAACAATAGAACTTGAACATGTAAACTAAAGTAATTTTACAATTATCTTAGCCATTGAGGTAGAATTTCTATTATATAGAATATAGATGAGATTAAACAACGTATACAGGCCAATTTAATTTACCTATGTACCTATTTTTTTTCAATTGAACCCCTTCCAATTAATCTTGTTGTGCTACCTAAACGCATTGAAAGTAACAAGTTCATAAAGAAACCAATTTAATTTCAGCCATCATTTATGCATGCAAGCCACTCTATTACTAATTGTTTGAGTCATATGTTTATTGTTACTCCCTCCAATCCGTTCGGTCCTTTTTTACTTATTCATGTTTGACTTGTCACATTTTTAAAAAATAATTAATAAAAGAATAATTACATTATATCACCCTATTAATTGTAAGTCATCTAAATACTGGAAAATGTCGAAATCAAAATAGCCTATGCATGACTAAGAGTACTCTTGTTTTTATTCTATTCTACACATGAAGTTGATCCCTTGAGATTTTTGCATAGCAGTAAAGGCATGGACAATTACTGATTGCAACGCTCTACCAGAAACAATATATTAATGGTGAACAAATTAATGGTAAGTGTCACATCCAAAAAAAAAACTGCAAGAAATTGGACCCAAAAATCAGCTGCTATACATCGTATATTTGTAGGTGCAGCTAGCCTCTCCACAGGTCTGATTTATTCAATGTGGCAAAACACTACTCTTCAGCTGCTGTATATATACTATTTCAGTCTCAATTAATGTAGTATTATTTGACTTGCCACAATTTAATTTTTTTATGGTCCAAAATAAAATTTAAACAAAAAAGAAATTTTAAAGTGAATTATTTCTAATTATAAAAAAGATGATATTGCTTTTGGAACATACTAAAATAGATGATGTGTCGTGTTCGAAAGGAGAAAGATTGTTTAAGTCTTATAAAGAGATCACACATTTCATTAACCACAAAGGTAAGACATTTTTCAACATCCCACCTCACGCCCAGCCCAGGGCGTTGGACATCTGGTGCATGGACAATTTATTTGGGAGCCCAATATGAGGTGAGGTGGGTCCTACTCTGATATCATGTAAAAATTAAGTCTTGGGTCTAACTCACACATCAAAAGCTAGCTCAAAAGAAAAAGAATTACTCAACTCTTATAAGAAGATCACTCAACTCATTAACCACCAATATAAAAATAAATTCATTATTCAACAAATTTGTCACATAATTTAAAAAATAAAAGTTTTTTTTCTATGAAAATTTATAATCTTCAACTTGCAGGACATTTATGTAACTATAAAAATATATGACTAAGAATAATGAGAAATATTAAACTATTTATTCCAAAAACAAAAATATATCCTTCTTTCCTATTATATATTAGTGAAAAAATAAAGCCTCATATAATAAAACACTTAGTATTTGATCGCTCGATCCAAATAAAATAATTATAGCCCTTGCAATAGAAAATACATACTTTTATGTATGAAATATGTTAATCTTTCAGTTAATTAAAATACGTGCTTTTGATATTTATGCAGGAAATATGTTCTATTTGGACTATGTCTAAAAGTACATTATCCTAATTCCTAAGGTACAATGGAGTAGCAATACATGTTAACATAATATACGAGTAATTAATTAGTAAAATGGTTAATGCTTCAAGAATTTTGTGATTATTCACAAGTAAAAGTATCAAAAGTGCATATTTCAAATAATTAAAAGTTAAATATACTTAATTAGATATTATAAGAGCTAAAATTAAAATTTATTAATAATTAAAGGATTAAATGTACTATTTAACCCTAATTAAAATGCTTCTAATCCACAATAATTACACAAGTTTTAACCATGGAAGTGCTTGGTGTTCCAGGTTGTCTTAACAACGAAATTGTCTTCTCTTTTTGTTTATTGGAGGAGAACCATATCTTTCTTAAGCTGTTATGATTGTGATTCATACATACCAATTATTAAAAATCGTACGTATAATTCAAATGTTAATTTAAAAGTTTGAAAGTCAAAGTGACTAGAATTATTTATGTGAACGTAGACATCAATTATATAATTTTATTTCTAATAAAGTTATAACATATTCTTCTTCAAAATCGTTCGACATCAAAATATGACTTCTTCAAATAATATTGTCACATAATTAAATTTACTTGGATTAGGAGAAGATGTTTTATTTATATTATGCTTAGCGACTAATGGTTATAAGTTGAAAAGATATCTAATATCACAAGTGTATAAACTTGTACTATATGTTTCATTTAAAGTCTTCGAGTTGGTATCAGAAATTCCTTTTTTCCTGTTTGTTTTTGGTTTCTTATTCGCTATCCGATATTGTGTTGTAGTCCGACTAAGCTCCCAACATGATTTTTTTGATATACAAGGCTCAAATCTGAGATCTTTGATTAAAAGTTGAGGAATCCCAATCATCTCACTACAATTATGTTGGTAATTCATTTTTTTTTGTAGTCATAGATAAATATACATCTAGAAGATCAATCAATATTAATCAGAAAATCTAATTTTATATTTTAAAATATTAATACCAGTAGTGCTCCAATAGTTTGACAAAATCATGATATTTCTTCTAATGTTTCTGCACACTCAAGATGAAAACCTCCTTATTAGTTACAACAAGAAATAATTAACTTCATACCCTCCTCCCCCCCTCCCCCCGAAAAAGAAAAAATTAACTTCTTACCAACTTGAAATATTGAATCAACAATACGTTACAACTTACATTAATCTTTGAATTAACAATTTTACAAGTCACTAGGTTAAATTTTGGTATAAACAATTGCATATTGTTATAAATAATATTTTATAAAAATGGCGTACTCTCATCGTTCTATATTAGTTGACCACTTTTCTTTTTACATGTATATTAAGAAATCATAAATAAGAAAGTAATTTTATTAATTCACTTAAGAATTAAATAAAAAACTTCTTTAAAACTTTACAAGCAAGTGTGAATACTTTCAAAAAGAATTGATTATAAGGATAATATGAAAAAAAATTTATTAATATTTTTTTTATTTAATAAGATAATCAATTAATATGTGATAATTATTTTTAGTACCAACTAATATGAGAGAGAGAATATTGTAAGTGGGAAAGTGTGAGCAAGTAAAGGAGAAATTGAAGGAAAAGTGAGAGACCAGAAATGTGTAGAGCATGTGGACCTTAGGAAATTGTGAACTTTTTTGCATGGATTCTGCTGAAAGGTGAAAAAGGTTACATCCCCTTTTTGGAGTCTTATAAGCACTTATGTCTAATACCTACAACCAACAATTGACCTGTCCCTCTACATGTTCTTGTATAAAGTCTCATTCATGTGATGTTCCTCACCACAACCTCATGCTAAATATATTTGGCCAAAACCATCTGCAGCAACAATCTATAAAGTGTAATTTCACAAATAAAGTTCGGAGAAAATGATATGTATATAGATCTTATTTCTATTTTGTAAAATTAAAAAAATTATTGCTAAAAAGTTCTTGATTCGAGTAAAGTAATTTGAAAAGAAAAAAAAGAAATATAAAAATAAAAGCAATAACAACATATGAATGCCAAATGAAAAGCACTACATAATATTCAGAAAAAGAAACATTACAATAACGAAATGATCGATATACGAAGTAGAAGAAGTACAAGTGATAATAGAAACGAAGATATGAAACTACGAGAATAGTGCGAATATTACTAGTAAGAAAGCAAGCATAGATAAGATCACCCAACCTATCTAGCAGGAAAGCGAGAGATCATTCAACTATCAACTAATCTTCTATCATAATCTGCAACCTTCAAATCCTTATATTTAAGGTTTCCTCTGTAAGCTCAAGATACACAATGTTCTGTCTAATCACCTCCCTTTTCTAATCCTCAATACTTTTTCGGCCTACCTATACTCTTTACCTTTGTCAACCTCTCACACCTCCTTAGTAGGGCATTTACGTTTTTCCTCGTCACATGTCTAAACCATCTCAACCTCGCTTCCCTCATCTTGTCCACCACTAAGGTCACTTCCACCTTGCCTTGAATATCTTCATTCCTAATCTTATTCCTCCTAGTATGCCCACATTCATCTCAACATCCTCATTTTCACAACTTTAATCTTCTGGACAAGAGATATCTAAATTGACCAACACTCAACATAATCAGTCTAACCATCACTTTACGGAACCTACCTTTAAGTTTTGGTGATACATTCTTATTGCACAAGAGACTTCGGAGGCGAACCTCAATTTCGCTCATCTCACACCAATACGATGTGTGACATAATCGTCGATTACCCCATTACCCTGAATTAGGGACCCAAGATACTTGAAACATCCGGAGATGACTTGGGCATCAAGCTTCACTTCCACGCCAACCTCATGTGTTGTATCATTGAACTTGCACTCCAAGCATTTAGTCTTGGTCATGCTCAACCTGAACCCATTAAACTTTAGAGTTGTCTCCAAACCTCTAACCTAACGTTAACTCCTCCACAGATTCTCATCAATTAGTACTATCATCTACAAATAACATATACTATAACACCATCTTGAATGTCACATATTGAACACCAAAAACAATTTAACAAAATGAAACTTACTCTTCATTATTTTAATTTATGTGATATAATTTAACTAGAACAAAATTTGAAAACGCAAAAAAGAATTTTGGAACTTTTGATTTTAAACATATTACTCCCTCCGTCCCATATTAATTGAATTGTTGAGGCTTTTTTCATGGTTCAAAATAAGTGAATTGTTCAAATATCAAGATAATCATTGAATTTTTTTTCCATTTTTTCCCTTCCTTTAAAGAAAGAGTATTTTATATTTTCTATGTACTTACACTCTTTACAAAGTCATAATTATGATTTTACATTGATATCACATTTTCAACAATGACTAACTCTACTTTGGAGAATAGTGTGGAAATAATGAAAAGGGTAGTAATGGAAAGTAATACTCAAAATATGTCCTAGAAGAGTTTTCTTAAGGGGTGTGCATTATCTGAACAATTCAGTTAATATGGGACGGAGGGAGTATAACATTTGGATAAATATAAGACCATATAAAACTTGCAATCTTGAGCAATATCATAACATTTGTATGACTACAAAAATTTATCATCAAAGATAAAATAAAAAGCTTAAGTTAAATTAATTTAAAATTTAAAAAGTTACTACTCTTTTTTAAAACAAACTAAAAAGAAACCTAAACCTAAGATAACCAGACGGAACGAATTTATGTGACTGAGTGCAAGTTAAATAGATGAAAGGAAGAAAAAGAAGTGATATAAGTTGGAAATGCCAAGTGTTAAATGTATATAGTTTGTGTTTTGAGTTCAAACTTTAATTACTGCTACCAGTATTTACTGATACTATTGACATATTTAAACTAACATACCTAAGCTCTAACTTCTTTATTTCTATCATTGGGAAACAGATTTAAAAGAAGAGGTTATATTATTCAAACGCCACACTAAATTGATATCTTCAATCAAGCATATGTTAAAAGCAAGATTCAAATTTTACAAAGATCATTAGCCGGTAAAAACTAATACATAAGCGCTATGAGCTTATGCTCTCCCTCGAAAAAATCATAGTACAAGAAATAGATTTCACAACAATTCGTATCTCCTCTTCTTCTAAGCATCTACTCCCAACTCCAGAAGTAAAGTGTGGTTTACTTTATCAGCCACTGGACCAACAAATTGAATGGGACCTGTAATCACAAAACCATTAAAGATAGTGAGATAGAATGCTCCAATTTTTCCTAAGCGTTTGTCGTATTAGGTGACAGCAAGTTATCGATGATAAGCACTAACTAATGCTTCACAAACTGGAATCAAAAAACCAAAACCAAACTCACAAAAGGTCGTTACAAAGAATATACCTGGGTTAATGTATCGGTTGTTAAGAGCCCATTCTTCCCTCTTTGAAGCAAATTTCTTGAATGGAGCACCTGAATTACATTGCAAATTAGTCTACTACTTGGATGGCACATGAATGGAGTGCGGTCACATTCAGTAAGAAGAAACAATTTTTGATAACTTTAGCATTGCAACTAAACATAAGGTAATCAAGTTTCCTGGGAATGGATGAAACAAATGGAGAACCACAGGGAGATCAACAGAAATTGTATTATATACACAGAGTTCTAACCTTCAAGCTCCACCATAGCCTTCTTGATCACCGGCTTGAACTTGCCTGTAGAATTAAATGCATTTTCAACATTTAGGGTATGAAGAAAATGAAATGCGGCAGCAAGGACCTATATCGGGGTGAAAATTGATGAAAGGAAGAACAAGTGTTGTACCGTGTCTCCTCTCTACATCCATCAATGCAGTGAGTGCTGTTCCACCAACTGTCCATTCTTCAACTGGGGCAGCCAAATTACCGACCTGATACACAAGGAAAATCAAGAGTGACTTCAATACAATAGCTGACATGTGAATGATAGGATATTCCAAAATGAGTCGCATAGGTCCAAACAGTGACTAATCAGGAAAGTATAATAATGCATCTAATAAAACAATTTGGAACTAAACAATTTTATAGCAGAAGAAGCACATACCGATGATATCAACCCTGTCTTCCCACTTTGAAGCAGTGCTCCTGCACCATACCCCAACGCATAACAGTATGTAGAATCAAAATTGGATGGCAAGCCACACCTTCCTTCATAACTGGGAAGTGGGAACAATAGTCAGTTCCTAAGATCTCATTTTGTATAATATAATGTTCATGGTATGACACAAACAGAAAGTAAAGCAATGATAGATCATGCAAAAAGAGTACCCGAAAAAGTGGGACTGTCCTTTAAATTGAGCATTATATGCACCCTCCTGCTTCCTCTGATCCAACTCAGTTTCAACCATTTGAATAAGCATTTTCTCAGTTTCAATTTTGGCAACCTGCAGAAATACCATTTGTTAACAAATTGTGTAGCACAGAGAAGAATTGACTTTAACCTTGATCAATATTTACCTGGACATTTCCGTGTGGATCTCTCTCAAGCAGCAGTTGTTCCTGAATTGCTAGGGGCAACAATTCAAAGAGATCAAGGCACTGGGGAGTAAGTTTCTTTTTCCAAACACCAGCTTCATCCACGACATCATGTGCCAATATTTCATTTAGTTCCGCAATGAGTTTCTGAACCTGAAAACACCACTAGAAAGTCAGAACACAGACGACCTGTTTCCAAAAGGTTACCAGTATAAGGAAAAAGAATAGTTTGACCAGAAAAAGTTTTAGAGCAGAACTTCAATTGACAACATTAGGTTTACTGGTATGCTGTTTTACCTCAGGAATGAAATCTATAAGTCCTTCGGGTATGAGAATAACTCCATAATTGTAGCCTGACTCTGCACGCTTGCAGACCACATCAGCAATGTAGTCCGTAACATTCTTAAGAGTCAGTTGCTTTGCAAATACCTGCCATATTAATATGACAAGTTTGAGATATAGTTGGTTTGGAAGTTTGTTAAACTAATGAAATGTGATATAAGCATCGTATAACTACAGATTAGTGATCAAAGATTTCTCCACCTTCTCAATGACATATGCCAAAGCAATTACACAGTATTAATTGCCTTCATGTACACCTTAAATAATCTTTTTGATGAGGTGCACCTTAAAAAAATTTGGTTCCTTTCCTCCTGTCTTCTTAAATTTTGACCCCTTGGTGAATGCATTAAAGTAACAAGAGTAATCCACAAATCAACCCCCGCCACCTTCACAAACCAACCAACCAACCAACCAAATTTTTTCTTTCATGGAACTTTAATTGCACACTCTTGGATCAAGAACGTATTTGAAAGCAAAAGGTGTAAACCTTTAGAAGTCACATCAAGTTAATTAAATCTACAACATAGAGCAACATTTCCTATAAAATGATGCTGTTTTTATTCAAGAATAAGCAGTCGTGTATTTTTCTTTTATGACTAGAAACAAAGGTTTATGTTTTCTCAAGTGATTTTTGGTGTGGAAGAGGAGTGTTAAATTAAGAAAGATACCTCTTCTCCAATCAAAGTAACGTTTGGATGAGTTTGCAGAGCACACTCCAGAGTAATGTGTGAAGCAGAACGCCCCATGAGCCGCACAACTGTTACGAGTTAACAGACAAAGTTATGATATTTCAGATGTATGCAAAGCAAATAGAGGAGATAAATGAGCAGATAATAATTGCTCTAAAAGGACCACAATGGAGTAGGATGGAGACTTTCTTTGTGACATTTGAGCTGCAATACTTCTATGCCTTAACACAACTATATCTCATGAAGTCCACCAACATATTAGTAGAATTTTCAGATAATAAATATACAACAGCAAGGATGGTTAACACATAGTAAGAATAACGTTAAGTGGGTGTTTGGATTAGCTTTTGCTTTTTGGCTTATAAGTCAAAAGCCAAAAGCTAGGATTTGTAGCTTTTGGCTTTTGGCTTATTTTTGCCTTTTTAGCTTAAAAAGAAGTGCTTAAAAACACTTTTTCATTTTACCCACACACTTCAAAAGTGCTTAAAAGCTATTTTGGCTTAAAAGCACTTAAAATAAGCCAATCCAAACAGGCTTTAAGTCTTTCTTTTGAAATTTATGAGCAGTTGGGAAAATAAGTTCAAATACAAACATCAAATGAACAGAAGATGAATTCAATTATTTAGATCAGGCAATTCCTTTACGTGCAAGCAGACACTCAAGCTGGTAGATATTGCAGTTAAAGAAATATTAGATGCTAGAAAGAAAAAAAAAAGATAACTCTTGGGAGTGGAATACATAAGAAACTAGTAAAATTCAGCCAACACTATAGAGCAAAAGACAACTCAGTTCAGGTAACTGAATTGCTACATAAATATCATGGAGACTCGCCTTTGTTCTTTGCTTTTCAATACATTGATTACACTTGGATATAATACCAGTAATTTTATCAAACTAAGCGGACAGTATTTAAGTTCAAGAAACAATGCTATTTCCTGTATGTGGTAACTGGTAACCAGTTCAAGAAGCTATGAGCCGCAAAAATCGTTCAACCAACCGACAGTTTAATAATGTCATAACTGCTTACTGGAACCAAAAGGATAGATAAAAAGAACAAATGTATAAAGAAAAATCAAGTGAAAATTCATCATCAAGAAGAAAATATTAATCCATTAAATAACATTCAAGAAACAGGTAGTTGTAAAATTATAGTGAGAAAGAATGAGAAAAAGATGGACAAAAGAATGTCCAAGTCTTCATTGTAAGAAAAGCAATTTATCAGAACCCTTTCATACGCTCTACTTTTTTCCAATAAACTGCAACCCTCCTTCACCACCAGGAACAAGATGAACAAGCACTACATTCACGACAAAGAAAAACTTTGCCAGAGAATGATGGCATGAGTAAGCTCACTTATAGATAAGAGGGCAGATCTTTTTATGAAAGAATTGGTCCAACCCATAGCCAATAAATATTTTTAATTGACTGAGAAATCCATCTGGAGCCAACCCTTAGGACCAAGGCAGCCTTGGAAAGGCTGGGTAATGGGCCTGCCCCTCTTCTCATCTCCACTTAAATACCATGCTTGGTTTGGGCTCAAACCTGTGCCCTAAGTCACAAGTCTGTCAACCTTTAACACTTCAACTAAGCCCTGGAGGGCCAATCCATAGCCTGATCCAATTTCTTAGGGAAGCATGTAGCTTGGAAAAGATTGATTTCTAATAGAATTATGATGTTGGTAGGAGAAAGTATAGTATCTTGATGAGTAATTTACGTTACACAAGTATCCTGTCCTGGAATGAGACATGTGATAAGAAGTGCTATGATGGAGTTCATCCTTCCATATGATAAGGCTAGTGAACTTACAATGATAGTATTTTCCTGTTGATCGAGCATCTATCATGACATTCCCAATCATTTCTGCATATATCTGTAGATTAAAATGGAAATTTACATGAACCTTCACAGGATAATATATGACTACAAGATCATTCATTATCAATTTTAAAACTCTGGGCAGAAAATTGAGGAAATCAGACTGTATGAAAATATTATGACTTAATCAATTTCAAAGATGGTAGCATTTGCAAACAAAGTGCTGAAGTTTTTCAACATTTCTAGCATTGAGCATGTTATGCAATGAGAAAATTGTTCTTCAAATATATAACAAATATGAGGAAAATGATCATACCAACCACCAGAAGCAAGTTAAGGTTCAGGTACATGCCCAACAGCACGGTTTCAGTTAGCAAGTATCTTGTGTTTAAGGGTCTAATATTCATAGATTAGTCTATGAGACAGGATAGCTAAGACTAGCTGATGGTAAGCCTGAAATTTTAACATCATTGTCCAGATGACCAGATCACATTCATGCAGCTTCACTTTCTACTTTATTAGACTTTTCTTTTATACAGGAAAGATCTCCAATCTTTATAGAGAAAGAAAAAAGTGCTAATCAGAACGAGTACCTTGCATGCCGTATCAAAGCCAAAACTTGTGGGAACCTCTTTGGATTTCAAGTCGCCATCTATGGTTTTTGGGCATCCAATAACCCGAGTTTTCAAATTTTTACCTCTGAAAAACACAGCAACTTATTTAGCCCCAGCAATAGACTAGCACTGAATAAAACACCAAAAAATGATCATTTCAACAGCAAATTTTATTTTTGGGCACAGTATGTTACCTGAAGTTCTCAGCGAGAAGACAAGCATTTGTATTGGAGTCATCTCCACCAATTACAACAAGCCCATCTAAGTCGAGCTTCTTTGCTGTTTCTTCAGCTTGCTTAAACTGAAATGATGGAATTGGTCATCGACTAAAATACTTTTTCATGTGTAATACGCATAGCTAGATATATCGTAGAAGGTTCTAAAATTATAGAATCTGGCGAGTACCTGCTCTGGAGTCTCAATCTTGTCCCTACCACTGCAGATCATATCAAATCCACCCTAGAAGAAAGAATATGAACTCTTAAATAATGCTACGGACGTTGAATTGGGAGAAAGATTGAAGTTCTAAAATATCTTGTTAACAGAAGAAAGTTGCTAGGTAACATACCTGATTTCTGTATGGGTAAATATACTCCGGAGTCAACACCACATACTTGCCCTTCATGACCCCAGCTGGTCCACCCCTGAATCCATACATTGTGCTTCCCTTGCAATGAGTCTGCAAGTAATCTACCATCCAAATATACAAAACTAGATTAAAAAAAGAAAGAGAAAATCCACAATAATTGAACTGACGTAAATTTCTCGACGATAATCTGACCAAAAATTCCGGAAATAACATTATGCCCTCCGGGAGCTTGGCCTCCAGATAACACCACTCCAATTTTCAAGCTCTTATTCATCATAACATCCCCAGAATCATCGGGCACCAATGATACAGATGGTTGTCCGTATAAGGAAGGAAAAAGCTTTGCAATCTCCTCTGCAATCACCATATCATCATCAAATTTATCATACACATCATAAACAACAGCATGCTCCCAAAGAAGGCTCTACAGAGTTTATTTAGTGAAAGGGTGCAGAAAGGCTTGCAATAGTAAACTTCTAGCATTATAATTTATGGAGTTCTTAAATCCAATTTTTACAAGATTTCCTCCTCCTTAGTTGGCGTTTGTAAAATATTTGGTTGAAGTTGAAAAATGAGTATTTGGAAGTTGAAGTAATGTTTGGACATGCAATTGAAAATTCGTGAATGAAATCATTACACTTCACTTGAAATAGTCCTCAATACAAATATTTCAGCAGTTCTGAGATTCAGTATGAGCAAACACTGTTGGTTAAACTATTATTTGCCTTCTACTGAAGTTCAGAATACAGAACAGTAGAGCATCATGATTTACCGCAGTAGTAAACATTGTTATTCAATAATATAGTAAATGCAAAATTGTATACAACTTGATCTATTGCTTACAAAATCAATGTAGCCCCAGAATACCAAGTTAAATAGATTGCAGAAAAATGACATCGGTAAAGATAAACTAGCCAACTTTCAGCTGAATAACTGATGAGTCCAACATGACGACGAGATCAGGCAAAACATTAACATTGTAACACATGAATATACATACAGTAACTTGATCTATTACAATTAAAGCATTGTTGTTGTACATGAGAAAACAGTCTAAAGAATGCAAACAGTACAGTAACTTGATCTGCTTCAGTGAAAACAAAGATTTTATAGTTAAAAGGAATACAGAACTAACTTGATCTATTAAGGGAAAAAAACTGTAACCTTAGATTATACAGTTTAACAATGCAGAGCGGTACAGTACAGAAATTGATCTATTACCGAAAAACAATGGGGAAAAAACAGTTACGAAGAAAGAAGAAAGAAGACCTGGGTGACCGGCGGCAGATGAAGGAGGGCCATCAACGACTTTGAAAGAGGTTCCGAGAACAGAAGGAAGAGGAAGAGGGTGATCTAAACGACTGTTTTGAACTTCACTGTAAACGGAAGCATATCGGCCGGTGCCCGGAGACTTGACGGAAGAAGCTAAATCACCGTTGTTAAGCAAAGAAATGGTGGCGGCGGCCATTGAAATCGCCGGAAAAAAAGGAAGTGTTGTTTCTGGGTGGGGTTAGTGAGGAGTAGCAGTGAAGAAGTTGAGAGGCAATTATCAGATCTTTCGGAGCTCCCTATTTTATTGCTGCTCTGTCTCTTTTGAACTCTGCAAAAGGGCAAAATTGTCCTTGGAGACTCCGCTCTATGAGTAGGACAGGGGTATTTTAGTATATTCAGTTTTTATAAAAGGGTATTTTAGTACACCCTCCGTTTCAAAATGAGTGATCTATTTTGATTTGACACGAAGTTTAAGAAAATAAAGAAGACTTTTGATTCTTGTGGTCTTAAATTAAAGATATGTCAAATGGATTAAAATGTTCTTTAATTATGTCGTCCTTAACATGTCAGGTGGAAAGTTGAAATTAAAGAGTTGCTAAAAATGGAAAGGGTCATTCTTTTTTAAACGGACTAAAATGGAAAGTAAGTCAAATAAATTGAAACATAGAGAGTATGTTCATACAACTAAGTATGCCATTTTGGTAGGGATTTACCAAACTATTAGGGATCGTCTAGTTGGGAACAAGTTATCCCGGATTAATTATCTCGGGATTAGCTATCATGAGATAAGTTATTCCACCATGTATATACATGAGATAATTTATCTCATCACTATGGTATAAATAGTGAGATAAGTTATCCCAAACTTAATAATCAAATAAGACACCAAAATTTTATTCGAACTATTTTTTATCGCAAGACTTATTTTTATCCCTCACGGCTCACACCAAACTACCCGTCAGTACTATTATTATCAGTTTTTCTTTTACAATCCTTTTTTTAGGTGGGAGGTGGTTGGTGGAAAGGTGAAAAGGCATATTCCACTATTTTGTGATTTTATTCCATTTTTTGCTCTTCCTTCTTAATTTACTTCTATTTTTTTTGTCGATTTGGGGTTGGGGGGGTTTACCAGGGTGGGCATTTGATAAGTGGAAATCGAAATTGAACTGCAATTTATATTTATTTCGATTCAGTTTTGCAATTTATATTTGGTCATTTTGAGTTTTTTTCATTGTGTGATAATTGGATTCGTGTTGTTTGTGACCTCACAATTACTTTGTGCATTGATTTATTCTTGTATAGCAAATCTCCAGTAAGAAATAAGAATGATTGAAGGTTTCAACAAATGATTCAAGTTCATGAGAAGATTGAACCGAGATTTCATCTCGATCTTGAACCTAGTTGTTACCTTATCAGTGTAAGTCTGCATATGAGAGATTCCAAAATTGAATTGACTTAACTTCTTTCAAGCTATATTTTTTTCAATATTTGATACACCATAGGTACAAACCATGAAGCCAAACCATCTATAGAGTTTGATTTATGGATAAATTATTTTTGGTTTACATCATCCTTTTGTTTTTCCTTTCTATTGTTTACTCTACTATACTAGGATCATACACAAGTCCAAATACATGTGTCTTCAAGGCTTCAAGAGGGGACTGCCTTCCTTGATCAACACAAAAACACTGCCAGCATCTCCTCTTGAAATCCTAAGCTCATCATCCAAGTATGTTGTCAGCAGCCATGATTGTGCATTGCTGTTGGAAATAGGAAACTTAATTGGTGGTTGACTTGAAATGGACTTGGCCACTGAGGAAGCTGTGTCTTGGACTGAAGTAACAATGCCTTTGAAGGGGCTTAGATCAATCTTTTGTCCCAAGAATTCGACGTTCTCGGGCAACACAATAGAATCTGTCAACTGGGGTGTTCCAATTATGCCTTCTTCAAATTTAATCTGAAACATGAAACACAGTATAACATGAGACTAAAATAATGATCAAGTGCGAGGAACGATGACAATACTAGAAAAATGTTAAAGAAGATAACAACCTGGACACGTTTAGGACTTCTGACTTCGAATTTGGCATTGGTACTAATGGAAGTTGTAGCTAAAGGTCCAGCAAAGACAACAGAGTTTTGGACAGTGAAAGTCTCAGAATCTATGGTCTGGGAAATCTCCTCAACTCGAACCAGAGGCAGATTGCCCCTTGACAACAAGGGGAACAAACCAGAAAAAGATGTGTACCTGCAGTGTTCCAGAAAAGAATTCCAAGTGTTCATGCAAACAAGCGTGAGTTATCACATAATACACTGAAGCAAGAAAGCTTAACATTCTTCGCGCACTAAACAATGTGGTCCTTGTCTTCATTAGAAGATAATGATTAGCTAAAACGCAACAAGGAAGCAATTATGGTGGTGAAAAGATGCCACCTGAATCCTCATGACTAAGAAAGTGATGTTCAAAGAAGGTTTATCTCCACATCAAACTACAATATATAATCTCCTTCAACTTTTCTGCAACTCAAAAACATTCTAAATTAAGGATGGACGTATATTTGACGTATGCTCATGGCAACAAATGTGGTCACAGTCATTGATTGAAATTTCTTTAATATGTTTATTTAGCCATGGTAGTTAGCACCCATAAATTTAGATTTTTAATCAACCTCTATCAAATGAGGCAGAGAAGGATATCCCTAAGATGTATAAGGGATACTTCCGGTTTTCAAAGTATCAAAGCTTTCCTTTATCTTCCCTTTTCATACTCGACTGTTTAATCCCATAAACAAACGACGATACTTTAAAATTAATAAAAGAATCCAATTGCTTAGAGCACAACCAATCAAGTAATAATTCAGGAATTATGTAGAAACAATCAACATGTGATTACCAAAAAAAAAAAAATGCAAGCTAGTGAAGCAATTGATCATGTGAGTCAATTCATACTACTTAACTCATCCAAAAGAATCATCGGCCTCAAACTATCACTTCAATTAAGAATTTTTCACTAAATCAACAGAAGTTGAGAAACAAAGTTATACTCCGTTTTCCAAAAGATTAACAGAAGTTGGCTTACCAAAGGGAAAAAATGGGAATCGGATATTAAGCTAGCGTTTGGCCATACATTTTGGTAGTAGATTTTTAAAATCTATCTTCATATCTATTTGGTCATGAAATTTGATCAGACCAGTTTTTGAGACTTCCACTCACCTAACTTCAAAATTTTCCAAATACAATGCATGTCGCAACACAACTTCAAAAATTCAAATTTTATCCGTGAACCTACTCACCTAGTGAGGTTATATATTAGCTTGAAATCATTATAAGAACTCATAACCTTCAAATGTTGATCCGTAGTGGCTAGGATTTGAACTTGGAACCTCAGGGTGAATTTGAAACCCCTATACCACTGAGCCAACCTCTAGTATCCAAAATACACACACACACACATATATATATATATATACTAAAAATAAAAAAATAAAAACACATATATATACCGTGTAATTTTTTGTAACACCCTCGCCCCCTCCTAGATCCGCCCCTGCTTATAAAAAAGTTTAATTATTCATAGTGCAGGTGAAAAGAAGAACTTACGCAAGAATCCATTTGCCATTGAGAAGAGACAACGCCTCAGTGGGTGCAGGAGTAGGGTTCTTCGACTCAAGCTGAGTGATGAGTTCAACGATCTCTGCCCTAGTCTCACTACTAGCACTCAAACCCCTATTAGTTCCATAGAAAGAATCCGCCAATTGTTTCTTCAGCAGCTCGATTTCACTTGGCCCCTTTGGTGGTTCTTCCTCCATAACCGCTACCCCTCCCGGCCTTATTTTCTCCACTTCAGGCCCCCACTCGTCTTCCTTGTCGTAATTTGTAGCTTGCGCTGTGAATTTTAGTTTTGGGTTTGTGAATTCTTTGACTGAAATTGGTCTGTGTAGTTCTGTTTTTGATGGGAAATTTGGGGACGTGAGGGGTGAAGTTGAGATTTTAGAGGTGGGTTTTGAATATTGGGATGTAATTTGGAGTGTTTTGCATGGAATTACATTGAGAGAAGAGATGGAAGCCATTTTTTTTTCCTGTTGAGAGAGAGTGAATAAAGAAGGAAGAAAACGTTTGTATTTGTGAAAGTGAGAGAAGAAATGAGTGAAGAAAACAGGGAAGCGAGATTGAATGAGCGTTACAATACTGTATGATGCATTTTATGGGCCTTGGGTTAGCTGTTCTGAAAAGACATATATACCCTCCTTAATTAGTTCTCAATTTATTTTCCACCCATCTGTTTTTCTTTTATTTTTTTAAACTTCTTTAATGTTAAAGTGCTTTTTTATGTGTTTCTCACTCAATGTCCGATATCCATATTAGAGTCCAATTAAATTCTAATTTGTACATTAGAGGGATTATATTTGAGGACTGCACTTTTAATAGATTTTTTTTCATTCCCAAAAATTCAAACTTGAGACTTCTGTTTAAGAGTGAAGAAATCTAAATCACCATACCACAAGTCATACTGGTGAAGTTAAGTCCCAATATAACATGATGTGAGCTCTTGGATAGATTGTTCAATAAAGAAGAGGAAAAAAATATTGACTTAAACGTGCAAATTCATTTAATGATTAATTATTATAAAAATTATAATAATTGAAGATTAAGAAAATACTTAAGTCAAGCTTACAAAGATGAATCATACATATTTTGTGGTAAAAAAAAAAAGACTTTACAAAATATTTACGTGATATTTTGAAAAGCTTCTTATTTCATTTATTTTCGTGTAAATTTGAAGTTTTATGATAAATAATTTTCTTTTTTCATTAATAAAATTGTTTTATGAATGTCAACTTTCTTTAAACCTGTTAAAAATGATTTTAATGAATAATATAAAAAATTAAAAACAATATCTCATTATATGTTAACATCTTGTTTTACATGTTATGTTTGTTTTTCCACTTATCTTTGACGGATAATAAATTCTTAGTATCAATTTTAAAGTACCTTATTCTAATGTTTGATATTTTTAATTTTAATGTTAAAAGCTTTCCTCATAATAATAATAATAATAATAATAATAATAATAATAATAATAATAATAATAATAATAATAATAATAATAATAATAATAATAATAATGTGAAATTATGAGGCAGGGGTAGTTTGGAGTTTTCAAGATATGTCAACAAGGGAATAATAGGTAGACACGTAACTCTCCGCTTCTAGAGCAAAGCTAAGGACAAAAATGTTGGGAAGCATTCATGTCCAACAACATAAAAGCTCTAGAATTTTATTTTATTTTTCATCCTTTTATAGTTCTTTCAATTCGAACGACTTTTCTCTTCTTCTTTTTTCCTTTTTCTGTTCTTATACTAAAAAAGTTGGACATTTTTTTGTGGAGGAGGATATGAATTGCACGGGATATTTAGCTAGAATAATGTCAAAAAATCTAAGTGATAGTATGATCATGAGATTAGGATTTAAGCTAGTTAATATTTATAGTGACGTTTGGTCATATTTCATTCTGAAAAATAGAAAAAAATAGTTTTTGTTTTTAAAGTGAAAAATGATATTTGAAAATTGGAATTGTGTTTGGCCATGAAATAAATTAGAGTTGTCTTTGATTTTTTGTCGGTAATTTTCAGTAAAAAAAAGTGAAAACAACTTTTGTTGTTTTTGAAAATTTTGAAGAAAAAGTAAAAACTGAATTTTGTTTTCAAATTTTATAGCCAAACGGGCTCATAAAGTATAACTGCATTCACGATTATTAAAGAAAATGTTTTCACGGTTTTTAATTTTCATTTTTTCATGTTCAGTAGGTAGGTAAAAAATATTATCCCAAAAATATATAAGCAAGATAAATAGTATTAGTCTGACATATTAATGGATAATTGAAACTCCAAAACTAATTACATGTTCGTGATTAATTAGTGATAGATAATTACTTGTCGTGGATGGTCTTGGATGTTAATCAGTGACCCCACCGGTTACAAAGTCGTCCATCTGCTGTCAACCCAAGGTGCTTATCACTAATCCCTTGAACTTGCAACCATCAAGACAAATAATGAAAAGATTATCAATTAGCTAAGTTGATTTTCTCCATTCCAGCTACAAGAAGAGACTTTCACATGATAAACATGAATCAAATCACATGTAAAACTAAATTGCAAAAAGATACATTGGCTGACATGCATCTTTTTATTGGTTTGGTTTACCACTTCAAAAGAGAGTGAGATTCACGCAAAATGTTGGTTTGGGATTGTTAAATTTGTGTTTAGTAGACACATTCTATGTGGAGTTTGAGTGATCAATAGGAACAAATCTTAGTTGAAGTGTCAGAAATAAAAAAATTGTGTCAATTTTAGACATCTTCATATGTATTCAGTTTGAATATAAACTTAAATTTCAGTCAGGTAAATTTGAAATTATCTAATACTAGGTATTTGTTTAAATTAACATGTAAAGCGAGTACCAGATAAATATTTTTGCCTCCAAGTAGAAAGAACCCTGCAACACAATGTGAATAACAAAGTTTGCCGTGAGAATTGTCATTTATACCTTGTTAGATATACAAAATATATGGGGTTCCAATATCTATAAAATGAAACTTAAAGATAGAGAGGTAATTATTCAGTTGTAAAGTTAAGGGAAAATTACATAACACATCAATATTAGAGGTCTAATTACGCTTTATGCTTATAGTTTAAATCAATTATGCTCTTTGCCATTTAATCAAAACTATTGATATATAGCATCTCCTTTTCCCATTTATCCCTCTCACCACTCCCCTCCCTCTCTTCCAATCTCGCTGGCCACTCTCCTCCCTCTCTCCCCAATCTCGCTCCCCTCTTTCCCCAATCTCGCTTCACTCTCTTCCCTCTCCCTCCCTCTCGTTGCCTCTCTTCCTCCCTCCATCTCTTTCTCTCTTTTTCTCTAAATACAATTCTCAATTAATATATTTGTATTTGTATATAACATATATGTATAACACAAATAGGAGAGAAAGAGAAATTGTATTCGTTGATACGAATTGTATTTTCTATTTATTGATACGAATTGTATTTATATTCATTGATATAATTGAATACAAATTGTATTTGTATTTGTAATTTATATAATACAAAGAAGAGATAAAGAGAAATTGTATTCGCTGATACAAATTGTGTTTTCTATTTGTTGATACAAACTGTATTTGTATTCGTTGATACAATTGAATACAAATTGTATTTCGTTAATACGAATTGTAGTTGTATTCGTTGATATAATCGAATACAAATTATATTTCATTGATATGAATTATATTTGTATTCGTTGATACAATTATATCCGAAAGAAGAAAAAGAGAGAGAGAGGAGGAAGGGTGAAAATACAAAATACAAAAATGAAGAGAAACAGAGAGAGAGATAACAATACAAACTACAATGAGGCAAAAAAAAAGTCAAAGAGAAAGTGAAAGAGACAAAGAACGAGAGAAAGAGAGAAGTGTGAAAATACAAAATACAAAGAGGGAGGTAAAAATATTAAATACAAAGAAAAAAAAAGAGAAAGAGGTAAAAGTATTAAATATAAAGAAAGAAAAAAGAGAAAGAGAGAGGAAACAGAAAGAAAAGAGAAAGAGGTAAAAGTATTAAATACAAAGAAAAAAAAAAGAGAAAGAGAGAGGAAACAGAAAGAAAAAAGAAAGAATAAGAGAGAGAAAACAGAAAGAGAAAAGAGAAAGAATGGCGAGAAACAAAGAAAAGGAGAGAAACAGTACAGAAAATTGAAAAAGAGAGAATGAGGTGAGAGATTAAATTTTTTTTATTTGATTTTTTCTTTTTTTTCTTGGTATTCAAATAGTTGGTATGAATTGTAGTTAACAAAGTGTTAATATAAAAGCTCAATTAATTTTAATTGGGCTGATATTTTTGAAATTTCCTCGTTAGTTAACCTATTAATACACGTACATTCTACTGTGCAATTAGGTTTGATAATTCTCACCTCAACCTAAAAGGATAAAATGATTAAACAAAATTGTGTTGTTTACTGTTTAGTAAGCATTTTTGGACACAAATATTAAGAAAGTTTTTTTGTTTTTTTTTTAAACATTGTGATTTAAAATAAATACTTAAAGACATTTGTGTGGGTGATAGAGTTCACTATGGTGTAACACAAAGAATTGGAATGGGCTGAGAGTGGGGCTCTTAAGAGGGCCATTGATGGGCCGAGTTTTATCCCTATTTTCATGCCTTCGCTGCAGGCTTCTTAATGTTTTCCTCTTCAATAACAAAGTCACAACAACTATCATTTTTTTTATCAAGTGGGGTTGAATTTTATTACTCCATTCGTTTCAGAAAGAGTGACCTATTTTAACTTGACACGGAGTTTAAGAAAATAAAGAAGTCTGTTGAATTTTGTGGTCTTAAATTAAATTTATGTCAAATGTACCAAAATGCCCTTTAATCTTGTGGTCCTAAACATGCCACGTGGAAAGTTAAAATTAAATTGTTGCCAAAAAAGGAAAGAGGTCATTCTTTTTGAAACGGACTAAAAAGGAAAGCAAGTCATTCTTTTTGAAACGGAGGGAGTACGATGAATTTTCATAACAAGCTATAGTTTGAACCACAATTATTAAGGTAAAATTACTTGGTTAAGAAAATATAACAACTATATTTATTACACATAGTTATAGTTTCAGAATATTACCTAACATAGCTATATTTAGAGTTTTTTTTCACAAATCTCTCCTCTTTCTCCCTTTTTCGCTCGCCTCTCTCCTCCATCTCCCCCCTCTCCCTCTCCCTCTCTGGATTTCCTCTCTCTTCTAGCAATGCACGACCATATTGATTGTTTGAGTAAATGAATTTAGAAAAATCGACAGTCCAATCTTTTTGTTCAATCCAAAGTCAACCTAACCGCTTACCTTTGGAAAGGCGCTAAATAGGCCGATTGGATTAGACTCCATTTCTGAAATTATGCGAGACAATTCCGAGTCCCAGGTCAAAGTATCTAATTTTTTAATGTGAATTCATATATATATATATATTGAATCTTCAATTTTTTGAAATAAAATTTATATATTTAAAAATTACATAAAAAAAATAATAAATTACAATAATTAAAAATTTAAACTATTAAAAAGACATATGGAGTAAAAAATTACGAAAAAAAAAACTCTTGGACTCTCTAAATAATAACTGCATTACATTAATTAAATGGGACAAAGCCCGGGAGATAAAGCTCCAAATTGATTAATTACTATTTGACTCTTCAAACAGTAACAACATAAGATAAAGCTCAAAATGATAAAGAACATATATATTTACATGATCATGGTGCAACGGAAAAAAAGTCTTTGTGATGTGTCTAACATAAAATTAGGAAAAATTATCAATTTAATTAATTTATTGTTATTCATTGAATTCTAATTCTGGGTAGGTTTGTAGTGTCCATGAACAAAAACTTCAATTATTCCCACTTATTATTTTAGTCCTCTAAAATTATTACCTAATCCGTATTAGGTTTGTCTAGATTGACCAATAACATGTTGCAGAGCAATTTAAAAGTACTAATACTCGTTAAAAATAAAGCAGAGAGCGATGGCATCAATTAAGTACAAAAATTTATGGATAAATTTACTACACAGAGTATATAATTTAATGCAAAACATTCTAGAATTTTTCCTGTATCCATTTCATTTAGATTAGGCTGATTGAAAAATACTCTTCTCGTTCATTTTTATTTGTTTATTATTTTAAAAATAAAATGAATTTTCATTTTTACTTATCATTTTTAACATATCAAGAAAAACAAAAAAATTTCTATATTTTACCTTTAGCATTAATTACTTATTCTTCACATCATTTTCCAAAACCTATATTAAACATCAATTAATAAAGATAGTATTGTAAAATAATCATGTCAATCATTATTTTTTAGTGTGTCAAATCCAAGATGTGACAAGTTAAAGTGGACGGAGGGAGTATTAAAATCCCACAACTCCTAAAACCCAAGGCAATGCCATGTGGAAAACCCTATTCACTTATAATATATAGTGCTTGACTTAGTTCTGGCCGGCGACCATACCAAAACTATACAACTTTTTATAATGGATAATAAGATAGTCTAATCTAAACCACCAAGAAATGAAATCCATCTACATTAAGCCCCACCACTCCCAAATGATTCCTTTTTTCTTCGTCTTCTTCTCCTTCCTAATTATTGTCCTTTCATTTGTTTGTTTCTTCAAAGCTTCATTTGCAGACGAATAATTAATAACTGTAGTATATTAGTTTATACAATATATTACTATATCTTTCATGTCCCTAACATCCATTTGATGATCCACATTTCACATTGAGTTTATTAATATATACCAACACAAGGGGACTGCTTTCTTCTTTAATAGGAGCCGATCGAATAGCTAGCTAATAGTGAACGTTCTTGATTAATTCTTGTTAAAGTCACTTTCATCACAAATTCATGTGGTACGTGGTGCCCTTGATTGCTTTCACAATTCTTCATGTTTACTCATCACGTGATTTCATTTCCTCTCATTTATTCTACCACCTTTCATCTAATTGCTACCTTCTTCTTTTCAATCGTTTAATTTTTTTCCTCGATAGTACTACTTATACGTGTGTTATCTTATCATGTTTGATATATATTTTTTTACGTATACATAGTTCGAGCAAAATACAATAAAATTAGTTGGACTCATAAAACCCGCCCCAAAATACTCCTCTGCTTATATATATATACATGCATTATATATATGTGTATTCATGCACTCTGTTTTTTCATCATCCCTAGCTAGCTAGTGAAAGCTTTGCACAAGTTTATACGTGTTTTTTTTTTCTTCTTCAAATTTTGGGGTGTTTTTGTTTTCTGGAAAAAAATGAGTGAAATAGTTGAAATATTGGGTTTTGGATTGCAGGAAAGTAGGAGAAAGAGAGGGATAGAAGCAAGAACGATGGCGGAATTGCTTAGAGAGAGAATGGACGGTAATGATCGTGTCGTGAGACGACGAAAGAGTCTAACTGAACGGCTAGGATTCACCGGATCCATTGCATGTTGTGGGGCCACCTTGTGTCTCCGACCAGCTTCGTTAAGTGTGGTGGACGACGACGGTGAAGAACCGCTACAACCACCGCCGCCGGCGGCGGCGGAAGTGGGCGTCGAATCACCGCCGGAAACAGAGTCAGCTAATTTGTTGTGCTTGGGTCATATTCCGGCGGGTTCCGGGATGAACTTGGCGGCGGCGTTACTGGCGGAGCGTAACTTCAGATCGGGACAAGATTCTGATGGTGCAGGCCCAAATAGAAGCCCGTTGAGATCCAATGATGATGGGCCGGGTACGGGTCAAGGAACACCTTATAGGGTATCGTTGATGAGATTGTTAGAGGAAACGAACGGCTGGGATGAGAAGGAAGGAGGAGTGGGGAACGATACGGTGTGCTGCGTGTGCATGGGAAGGAAAAAAGGGGCAGCATTCATACCATGTGGACACACATATTGTAGGGTGTGTTCAAGAGAGCTTTGGCTAAACCGAGGTTATTGTCCCCTCTGCAATAGATCCATTCTTGAAATTCTCGACATTTACTGAGAAAAATTACAAAAGATTGGTCATGGATTCTTGTGTTACTACTCATCAAAGTGAGCAAATGGATTTTTTTTCTATTCAAAGAGAGAAGTAGTTTAAGCAAAACACATGAAACTGTTGTACCTAGGAAGAGTTAAATTTTTGTTGTTTGTTTTGTGAATCTCAATTGTCGAGCCCGTATACGAAGCCTTCTATTCCACCTTGGTTGTCTACACAAATATGACAAACTTGGAAGTTGGATCCACCATTTCAAATAACTACTCCTCCGTCGCATATTAATTGGTCATCGTTGTCTTATATCAGTTGGTCACTTTACTAAATTAAAAAAGAATTAATTAAATTTTTCTTATATTATTCTTGCAATTAATTCTTTTTTAAAGTGTGAACACTTATTTGTAAAGTTCCAAAAAAAAATTTCTTAAGGGGTGAGTTAGTAAAACTACCTTCCCAACTAATATGAGACAGAGGGAGTATCACATTTTCACATAAATCAACTTATTACGTACTCCATATGATCCCAAAATATAGTCGTTTTGACAAATTGAGCGTATTTCAAATTGCAAAATATTTTCTAAAAAAATTATAGTCTTTTCCTTCAAATTTATTCTTATTGTTTGAATTAATGAAGTGTTGATTAGCTGAGATATTTAAGGGAGATCATTGTAATTAAACTAATGCTCGTTTGATTGAGGCCGGAGTGTAGAAAAATATTAATTAAATACCTATAGTCACAATGTACCAATGGGAAAAATTTGTGCCCATTAAATGTAAATTGTAGTTTTGTTTTGTTGCTTCATGCTTGTATACAAGTGATTTAAGTATTACTCCCTCGGTACATGTTTACTAGTCATGTTTGACTTGACAAAATACAAAAGTAGAAGAATTGTTAGGCCGGCTCAAAGCCTCAAACATAAAAGTGTAGCTTTTTCTTTATGTTTGGATCAAAAACATTCAAAGTATTACATGTCAACTTGAAAGCCCTAGACCATGATTAGCTCATAAGAAAAGAGGTTGTCTTTGACATAAATGTTATGGAAAGGAGAAATGTTATCTGAACTCCAAATTTTTTTGGATACATCTTTAGTTGTAAATGTACTGGACTGAAACTTATCTTTTATCTGGCTCAATACACAATCTATTCTAAGCTTTGCCTTATATGATATAGTCACTGATTAGTCCAATTTGATTTGGTGCAGAAAGCCCAGTTGGCTGTTAAGATGGATGCAAAATTGAGCAATAAAGAGAGTAGTTATTAGGGTGAAATTACTTTTATCTCTAATAATGTCGAGTGATTTGAGTTCTCATTTTGAACTTTTAATTTGCATCATCTACATTTAATTGTCTTACTAATGGAGGAAATATAAGGAAAATAAAAGACAAAAGGCTTATGACAAATATCGATATATGAAACTTAATATTTGAAATAATATATTTTAAAGAATTTGACAAGCTCCATCTACATGAGTTTTTTTAAACTCGATATACTAAAGGGAGAGAGAGAGCGCGCGCTCAATATTAAGCTCCTAGCTCTTTAAAGAAAGACACTAAGGTAAAAATAATTTAATTGTGATGAATCTTTTGAATACTGAATACATATAGGTGGAATGAATCAATCATATAATTGATCTAAATTAGTTGGGACTTACGTTGAGTTAATAGTTGATTGATTGATAGATAGATATAAAGCATTTGCTAAAGCTTCCAAATGGACATGTAGTGACTACCAAAAGGTATAGAAAAGTTTGACAAGAGAAAGAAACATCCATCAAGAAATTAGCAACTAGTACTTGATCTCAAGCTATAGCACAATTTTTTTGAGAATAAAGGTCACAATCCCAAGGAATCATCCAAGAAGTAACTCAACACTTTCAGTTCATCAAATCAGATCACTTTAGATTTTAGAAAGATCAAAATGGTCAATGAGTCAACTATCTTTAAAATTAACAAAGAAAATGACTACTCAAATTAAGGGTCCCAATTTGATATAAGGAATCCCATATATGTTTTATATATCAATATCAAGATTTAATTGCTTCATTTCATTTTATCTTCATTTCCGTTTGATATTTCCTAGAAGCTCCCCAAAATAAACAAATAAGTTGATAAACAAGAGAACCAAAAAAAAGGGAGAAATTCCATTTGAGGTTCTTCATATATGCTAATGAGATCGATATCCCTCCACCATTTCTTAACTAAAGGTCTCATATCCGAATCACGAAAAAGAAAAAGTCTTGGTAGAAAGCGCTTCTTCCATTAATATAATATTATACAACACAAATTTGAATTAGTCGAGCAAGTGGATCTCAAATACATAGTCCATACAATTATAGAAAGAAAGAAAAAACACAATATACGAATATCATGATTTTGCAGACCTATCAAGAAAAGACATATGCTCTCTATTTGATTTTGAAGGTATCTCGTTAAAGTTGGAGATCCAAAAATTAATTAATTCCTTGAACACTAAACCTTTAATCTTATTTTCTTAAAATTTGTTTTAACTTAAGTTCGGGATTAAATTCGCATTTTGACATAATATTTTTAATATGATGAAAAATTAAAAAAATAATAAATATATAACATATTTAAAAATGGCATTAAATTTGTGGGGTGGGGGTTAGTTCAAGTTCTTGATAACCAAATATATTTGATTGGATAGGGAAGAAGCTAAATCAGAATCAGCTACAACTTGTTGATTGCACCACACCAAATTTACATAACAAACAAAAGCAAAAAGATGATATTAAATTATGAATTATTTAAAATCTATATATGTCGATGGTGACATTCTTGGCAAATTATTTATATTTCCACCCAACAATGATTCTCCATTTGTGCAACAAAAATTCTTTTTCCACCTCTTTAGATCACGAATGGAGAATTTCTCCATAAAATTATACTCCCCTGTTCCAAAATAGTTGTCCCCTTTTACTTTTCGAAAATCAGTTTGATTAATTTTTAAAGCTAAATTAGATTAGATTAATTTGATATTGTAAATAAAAGTGTAATTTTGTTCATATCAATTTGATAAAAAAATACATTTTAAAATGTTGGTGAAAGTTCATATCGTTTGACTCTCAAAAAGAAAATTGTGACAAGTATTTTAGAACGGAGGGAGTTTACTAGTAAAGAACATGCTCTTTTACTTTCCTTCTTCTTTTTCTTATATTCTGATCCTAACAGCTTGCTTAGTTATTTATTCATGAATTCTTATTGGATCGGATGTCCCCAATAGGAAAAAAGAAATAAAATGATCTTGTGAGAATTCGACTTTAAATTTAAAGTACATAGATTTAGAGTAAACTAGCCAAACAGAATCAAAATACGTTTTCACTTTAAAGTAAAAAAAAATGCATTTCTGAAATCGGAAAAACGAAAATTTTGCCTTTGTATTATTTGGAATTGAGTAACTTTGTGTTCGTTTAACTTTTGATTCTGTTAGAATTATGCTTTTGAACTGCAGTAATTTTATTTTACTGCTTTAGTTTTTTGAATAAATCTTAGTTACTAGTTGGTTAGCTAGATTTTCCTATTGATTAGTAATTAGTTAGTTAAGATATATATTGCAGAGATATTCTAGGCTAGTTTATTATTATTATTATCTTTTTATTGCTTTTATTCTTATAAATGTAGAGTTCAACAAAGCTGAATAAAATAATTCTTTTTGACAACGCTGCAATATTTTTTCTCTAAGTCTTTCTTTGTTATTTCCCTATTTTCTTCGCTAAAAAACCAACAGATTCAGTCATATCTTTACTATTGGAGAATTATCTCGCATTTGCTCTTGTTAATAACGAATACCTAGTATGAGATAGATGAATTTCACGTGTTTAAATTCTTCATATATAGAAAAAAAGTTTAAATTTATCCCCTTAAATTTTTGGCTATGGTGTAAAATATAACTAATGAATTTTCAATACAAATACAAGATTGGACAAAAGCTAATGATTTTCGGAAACCCCCATCGAATAATCTGGATTTGCCCTTGAGTAAAGCGCAATTTTCATTCTTATGTATCTAATCAATTAAAATTCTGAATTCGACTCATCAACCTATATTATCATTTGATCCATTTTCAACATATACACTGAATTTAGTCCTGGTATCTTTCAAGTAATTCATAAAGAATTCAAGATAATAATCATAAATCTTCGTGGTCGATCATTGGTGATGTCCTACAAATGAATTTGCGACGTCCATATTGTGCATGGCCATATATAGTTGTTTCACTTGTGGTGTCCCAGAAACCATATGTTCTTTGGCCTTTAATTTAAGGGACCATTTTTTTCATAATTAATTTTATGAGTTGGAGACTATAAACGTAGAACTCATACGTAGGTTTAAAGTTTAAGTAGGCATGCATGGAACCTAAAGCTACATCCAAAAAGGCCCATCGACATTGCATGTTGCTCTTTGTATTTTCTGATGATGATATTGAACTTAATTCTCTTTGCTTTAATTGTTATTTATCACTTTCATATATAGTTATCATCATCAATATATATATATATATGAAACCTTAGCTAGCGTTTCAACATGCGATTTCGTCTCATGATTTGAAAATATGAGATGAAATAAGCGTTTGGACATGCGATTCAATCATCTCTCGTAATTTAAAATCATTAGATGAAATCCTAAATTCTCAAAAGACCATGTTCAACTTTTTTAAATACAAAATTTGACTCATAAGTTTATATTTTGTAAAAAAAAATCATCATTTTAAATTTTGTGAAAAAAAAGAAAGAAAAGACTCATGCTCGGCCTGAAGAGATTGTCCGTACCATATGAATTAAATAATTATTTTAAATAATAACTAGTTACTATTATTATTGACTAGTGAATCTTTATAAATTATAGAGAAAATACATAAAATCCCCCCTAAAGTTGAACGTGATTTGGATATGGGCACCTAAACTTTACAAGGGTCCTATTACCCACTCAACAATTTTAAAATAATATAAATATCACATTTTTGGTTCTACCTCAGTTATAAGAAAAAGAGAAAAATCACGTACCAATTATTATTTGCCACATGTCAAATTTATCTAATTTACATTTTATTTATATTTTTGTACTTTATTTCTTTTCTTTTTCAATTTTTTCTTTTCCCCCCTCTCTCTTATCCCTCTTTCCCAAACTTCATCCCCTTAATTTTTCATCCCCTTGATTTGCTAGCAGCAGAACCCATCCCCTTGTTCTCCCCCGTCGATCAACTTTCTTCTCCGTCGTCATTCAACCTTCGATGAAACTATCACTATTTCACTTAATTTTATTTTCTAATAATAAATTCTTAACTTTTTATTATTGTAGTTAAAATTAAATTATTATCAAATTCAAATTTGAAAATCAAAATCACTATAATAATGATAGAATCGAAACTCCATTAAAATTGAACTTTATAATTCTTCTTAATCAAAAAGATAAATAATAACTCCAACGAAAAAAGGGAGAATAAACCTATTAGGAAATAGAATCAAGGAGGAAAGAGTTTTAAAAAATAGAGGAAAAAGAAGATCACAAAGAACAAAAAAAGTAATATATAAAAGGTAAAAAGAAGCAACAGAAGAGAGAATGGCAAGGAAGAAGAGAAAAGGTGGGGGTGAGGAAGGAGGGGGGTGGGGGTGGGAGGAATAATTGAAAAAGTAAATTAAAATAAAAAAAGTTAAAAAGGAAAATATTATAAAAATAAAATTTTAATCTTTTTTTGGTTCCTCACTCTCCTTAAGAGAGTGTATATACTCTCTATGACAGGTAACAAAAAAAGAATGCAATAATATCAGTTTAAAATCGTTGAGTGAGGTAATAGGACTTCCGTAAAGTTTAGGTGTCTACATTCAAATCACGTCCAACTTTAAGGGGAACTTTATGGATTTTCTCTAAATTATATTATGTGTACTATGGGTGTACATGGATCGGATTGGTTCAGATTTTTTAAATATCAAACCAAATCATTAGTGTCGGATTTTTAAATTTATAAACCAATCAATAAAAGTCGAGTTTTCCAACCTCAGATTTTTTTGGATTGTTTCGATTTCCTCGAATTTTTCAGGTTTTTTCGGTAAAGTCTTCATACAAACATATAATTAACTTGTGTGCTTCAAATATTTCTTTAGTCCTAGCAAGATACAACTATCTAAGGTATTTCTTAAAAAAAAATATATATATATAAATAAATGATGACAATAAAATATTCAACCAAAATAATAATGAAATCGCATAGAATAAATATTGCATATTAATAAGTCATAATAAAAATAATCATAATTTAACAGTATTAAGTCATGCTAAAATAAGTTTAATAAATATTAACTACATGACTAAATATTAAATAGAAAAATAAAATTAGTTTATGTATTTATCAAAATTAAAGAATAGATATCAAATATGATTGTCATTTCTAGTGTTGAATTTGAACAATTTTTTGTTAGCATTAGTATTGATTTGAGCTTTATTTGAATTACTAATATTTATAGGTTATAAAAACGTATTGGACCATTTAAAAATTCTAAGTTTAAACTTCAAACAATATATTGAAAGATAAAACTATGAAAAAGTTTAAGAAATATTTATAAATTACATCACAATAAAAAAATTTATGTATAAAATATTTTTAAAAATAATATATATGTAATATAGGGTTGGTTCGGTTCGATTTTATATACCCTAATGTGTACGCAGTGGCGGAGCCAGAATTTTCACTGAGGGGTGTCAGACTATAAAGAAGTAAGCACATAAAAAAATCAAAATAATAAATTTTATTAATGAAAGTAGAACGTAATTACGTTATCACAATCGTACTCGACGAGGTTTCATCTCTTGAAATATTTTTACAATAGCATCATTAGAAATATTAATAAATATATCTTTTTCTACATGAGACACTAAGCAACCGCTCAAAAGTTCATCATTCATCCGATTTCGCAAGTCATTCTTAATAAACTTCATTGCTGAAAAAGCTCTTTCAACGGATGCAGTGGCAACTGGTAGAAGCAAAGCAAATTTCACCAAGCGAAATACAAGAGGAAAGTTTAAGTGCTCCTTTGTCTCAATTAGTTTTCTTAAGAGATCACAAAGTCCATTCAAATTGGAGAACCTTTTATCAATATCACGAACATTAATAATATAAGTGACAAGTTGATTCTCAAGAGTACCCATACTAAACTCATCAAAGTCATCAGGATAAACTTTAGTCATTCTCATTATCTTCTTGGTGTTAAAACTAGAAAATGAGTCAATTGAATTCAAACAAGCAACTCCGTGAAGCAAATCAGTAGCCACCTCATTGAAACGATCATTGAGTTCTTGAAGTTGCCAATCAATAATCTTACAAAATACTTCAACACGATAATGATGTAAGACTGTATAATCGGTAAGTTTACGCCGTGATCTTTCAGAGTTAACATATAGCTCATCAAAATTAGGTATCAAAATGTTATACTTGATACAAAATATAGATACCTTATCAATAAGTGCATCTCATCCATCATCCCTTAGCATTTGCAACCTTTTCTTTGCTACTTCAACTAGTAGAAAAACATTTGCAATATCTTGTTCTTTCTTTTGTAAGAATTTATTAAGCTCATCTGTGATTCCTAAGATATTTCTCATTAAATGCAATATAAAAGCAATCTTAAATGTTTGACAAGCTTCGAGATATTCTGTTGCCTTAGCTCTTTCATCTTTAGAATATGCATCAACAACAAGTGAATCAAGAACATCAACAATAGAGCCAAACATAAGAATGAAATTGCTAAAAGATTTGTAATGAGATCCCCAACGAGTATCACCGGCTCTTATAAGACCAAGTTCTTGATGCAAGCCTGTATCAGTTGTAATCTCACCCATATCTAATGCCTTTTGCTTTTTTTTTTTTGAGAATCTCGAAATTCATCCATACGCTTAAAAGAAGCTCCCAACACATTCAAAACATTTGAAACCAATAATACAAGCTCCCCCACATGAATACATTTTTTAGAAATCGTAACAAGAGTTAGTTGAAGTTGATGAGCAAAACAATGAATAAAATGTGCTGAGATGCTTTCTTGCCTAATCAACATTTTAAGGTCATTCATCTCACCTTGCATATTACTTACCCTATCGTAATGTTGCCCACGCACATAGTATAAACTCAATGAATGTTGAGCAAGTAAATTGACAATTGCCCTCTTCAAAGATAAAGCACTAGTATCTTGAACATGAACAATATCAATCAATCGCTCCATTACAAATCCCATTCGATCAACATATCAAAAAACAACAGTCATTTGCTCCTTACGTGACACATCAAAAGATTCATCAACTAATAAAGCAAAGTAATCACCATTTAATTCCTCAATGATAGCTTTGATGGTTTCTATTTTACATGCAGTTACAATATCTTTTTGAATCATTGGAGAAGTCATTTGGTCATTCTGAGGAGCACGTTCCAATACATAATCATGAATTTTATCACAATGCTTTGCATACCATGATAGAATCTCAAGAAAATTACTCCTATTAAGTGATGATTTAGATTAATCATGACCCCGAAAAGCAAATTATTGATTCAAAAGAAGTCTTACTACATCAATTGAAGCACCCAAGCGGAGCCAATACTCATGCTTAACTTGATCAGACTGTCTCTCAAATGCAGATACAATAGACTGTTGTTGTTGCTCTAGATCTTCCCCTTTCTTTTTTGCCTGATTATGAATGCTATTCGGTCCACCAATATGTTGTTTAAAACTTTTCTTCTTATTCCAACTCTTAAATTCTATAGTCGAAAATACTTCACCTCCACCTTGATGAATGTTATCATCTTTAAATAAATAACAATACAAACAATATGTTGCATCATTACTTACACTATACTCCAACCAATCATGATACTCTTTAAACCATTCAGGATTAAAACGACGCATATCCTCATAAAAATTTATTTGGGAAAAGATATGATTCTCGGGTTGACAAGGACCTTGTCGAATGTATGTTCTCTTGATTACATCACGATCATTTGGATGATAGTCCAAGATTGGAGTTCTTTTTACCGGATCAAACTCTAAAGAATCTAAATTAATTTCTTGTTTTTGAGAAGAATGTAATGGTACTTTCGATTGGTTGGCATTTTCTTCCCGAATAGGTTGATTATGAGAGGCCAAATTTGATTTCGGTACATTGAAAAAATACATCTTCAGTGATTTTTGAGACAGAATTATAAAATAAAAATTTAGTTAGCAACATATGTAATAATTGTATGCATGCACAAAAAATTCTGTTTTGAATGTTACAAAATTGAAGCAAAAGACAAGAAAATTGAAGGAGTAACAGAGCGTATGATGAGAAATCATTATCAAACTAATAGAGATAGTCTTAACTAAAAGACAAGAAATTAGTAACTTACTAACTAAAATATTAATCAATCAGATTAGCTAATCTTTTTGTTTTGTGAACTAAAATTTAAATTAATTAATGATTTGATTAACTGACACTTTTAACTAAAACCTAAATATTCAGAATCCTCATTAGTTAACACTTAACAAGTTAACAATCTGAATACTAATTTTATAACAAAACAGAGAAATTAAAAATCTGCACAACAAGAAAATATAAATAGAGGATGAAGACGAAAGAAACTTACCGTTGTCATAATCGGTAACTGAAGACCGACGAGTGGTTGGCGGCGACGAGCGGCTGGTGACGACGAGCGACGGTGGCCGGTGGCAGACTGAGGCGTGGCTTTCATACTTTTGATATTGAAATTAGGGATTTAAACAAATTCCTAAATTCATTAAGCTTTTTTTTAAAAAAATAAAACAATAAATAAAGTCAACCTATTTAAAACTTTAGGCCTATCACGTTTTTGTTTTTAAAAGTTTCAGCCTATCACATTTTTGTTTTTAAAAGTTTAAACACTAAGCAGTCAATATAATTTAAGACAGTTTTTACGTTTTTATTTTATAAAATTAAAATAAGAAGCAGACTGTTTAGTTTAAGACAGTTGTTTAAAAGAATGGAAAAAAAAGGCTAAAGAAAGGGATCGAACCCGCGACCACAACGACTTTCTGCCCCCCCTCAACCGTTGGACTAACAATCTGTCTTGTGTCAAGAGGTGTCAAAAACAATATCTATAAAATTAAAATTTGACATATATATACAACGTAATTTTCTGACGAAGGGGTGTGGCTTGACACCCTCGGACAAGGGTAGCTCCGCCCCTGTGTGTACGTGAAAGTTTGTAATCGCAAATATTGATCGATCAATGACTCATCCAAATTTAAACATATTGGTAAATCATATTATTATTGGCTAGTCTTGTCACAAGACCTGTAAGCTAATATGGGTTAACGTACGTACAATTGCAGCCATTTTTTTTGCTTATACCAGATATGAAAAATACTAAATAAAAATATTATAATTTATAAATATTAAGTTTTGAATTCATAATTTAAAAAAAAAAACATTCTGGACTTTGAATAAGTTAAGTTAAAATCTTAAATTCGTGGCTAATCAAATCAAAGTCAATCTAGAAGAATTTATTGGTCTCCACTTGTGCAACTCTAAAGCAACAGCATTTTTCTTTTGTTGGTTCTTGGAATAACAAGGTTGATGCTCTTATTAGTCATATTTTTTAATTCTAAAAAAAATTATATAAAAAAAGAAAAATCTCTTCAAAAATATTGTAGGAGGGGGTATCATTCTCATTCAACATGTAAAAGGGTATTGTTTCCCAACCCTTAAAGGGTCGTTTGGTAGGAAATATTAGAGAAAATAGTGAGTGTGTATATCTTAGCTAATATATATACAACAACAACAACATACCCAGTGTATTCCCACAACGTGGGGTCTGGGGAGGGTAGAGTGTACGCAGTCCATACCACTACCTCAGAGGTGAGGTAGAGAGGCTGTTTCCGATAGACCCCCGGCTCAAGACAAAAACAGTCTAAAAATAGGCTAAAAAGGACGTAACAAAGATACAAGATAAAAAAAAACATGATAAAACTACAAGAGACGATAGGAAGTAATATGTAGTAACAAACAACAGACAGAGACAGAGCACTGCCACAAAATACTACTACGAGGAATCTAAGAACAAAAAACTATAAGCGTAGCACTACGATTACTAGTCGGGACAACAAGGAAAAACACTCCTACCTACTAGCCTACACACACTTCTACCTACTACTCTTCTACCCTAATCCGCGTCCTCCACACCTTCCTATCTAGGGTCATGTCCTCGGTAAGCTGCAACTGCGCCATGTCCTGTCGAATCACCTCTCCCCAATACTTTTTCGGTCTACCTCGTCCTCTCCTGTAACCATCCATAGCCAACCTCTCACACCTCCGCACTGGAGCATCCGTGCCTCTCCTCCTCACATGTCCGAACCATCTCAACCTCGCTTCCCGCATCTTATCTTCCACCGATGCCACACCCACCTTATCTCGGATATCCTCATTCCTAATCCTATCTCTCCTAGTAAACCCGCACATCCATCGCAACATCCTCATCTCCGCCACCTTCATCTTTTGAATATGGGAGTTCTTTACTGGCCAACACTCTACTCCATACAACAAAGCTGGTCGACCACCACTCTGTAGAATTTGCCTTTAAGTTTAGTAGGCACCTTCTTATCACACAAGACTCCAGATGCGAGCCTCCATTTCATCCACCCAACACCAATACGATGAGTGACATCCTCATCAATCTCTCCATTTTCCTGGATAATAGACCCAAGATACTTGAAACTCCCTTTCTTTTGGATGACCTGTGTATCCAGCTTCACTTCTACGTCATCATCCTGAGTCGCCTCACTGAACTTGCACTCCATATATTCAGTCTTGATCCTGCTCAACCTAAACCCCTTAGACTCGAGGGTCTGTCTCCAAACCTCCAACTTAGCATTAACTCCTCCGCGAGTCTCGTCAACCAAAACTACATCATCCGCAAATAACATGCAGCATGGCACCTCACCTTGTATTTGCCGCGTCAATACATCCATTACCAAGGCAAATAGAAAAGGGCTAAGGGTCGATCCCTAGTGCAACCCTATTAACACGGGAAAGTGCTCCGAATATCCTCCCACAGTTCTAACGCGAGTCTTGGCCCCCTCATACATGTCCTTAATTGATTCCTTATTTAATAGTGTTTTCAAGCCATTTATTAGTTATATACCCTATTCAGTATAATATTATTCTTATACATAGCAAATCATGTCGTATTAACAATGGGTGGGGTGGGGCAGTATTCTATCCTATTTTAATACACCCTATTCATTTAACACAACAAATCAAACAATCGATAAATAAGAATGTCAGATAACTTGAAATACTAATATATAAGATTATTTTTTTTGCACCCAACCAAATGATCCCTAAATGTTAGGGAGTAAAGTGGAATTGACGAAAGAATAAAAGGACACTGCAAAGCTTGATATAGATAGGAAAATAGGAATCTTCTTGTCTTTTTTGTGAACAAACATTGTCAAATGCAGGTCTCCTAATATTCTCATGATATTAAAGACTTTTTTCTGCACGTTTTGATCTTCATCATGGTAACTTCCAAGTACAATCATAAAAAGGAAATACTCTATAGAGTTATGTCAATTAAACAGGAACAAATAAAATAACAGAGTAAAAAATAGTATAGTGATCGATTCGAATTATTTTGTGTTACCTATGGTTTTTCCATAACTTGAAACGGGAAGGCCCATGGTTTAGCTGCATGAAATCGGAAAAGAAATGAAGCAGTATAATTAGTGACGAAGTAAGAAATTTCGTTAAGGTGTTTAAGATTTAATATATACGTATAAAAATCATGTTTTAATCTATATACTTCGTATAGTTTTATATATATATAATATAATTTTTCGATAAAGAGTGTTCAATTGACTATCATTTACTACATATGGCTATGCCGTTGGCAGTAATAATGACTACAATATTTGTGGATCTCAAAATTATTGGAGAGGCCCCTGCAATATATATCTTTGTCTCTCTATGGTATCAAGTTGCCAAATAGTTTGATACAAATAATACAATTAATCTTCAAGTGCATTAAAAATGACAATTCGACACGTGCGAACTCCAGAAGCATCAGTTCCTTCCTAGTGCCTTTGTACGAACAGAAAGGCCTCTCTTCAACTCCTTCTGAAGTTTGAACTGTCAACCAACTCTTTCGACTGGGAGTCATCAAAAGAATGAATAACCACTAGAGGGGAGTAGCGATAGAAATTGGTAATTCCCTACGGCGTCTTCTGTCTTCTCGCTTCCTAAAAATCACCCTAGCCTTCCACATAAGCCGTAGTACCCCCGAAAATCTTTTTAAACCTTAGTCAGGGCTACTTGAAGATTCTTTCGTCTCTTTTTGCGAGTGTACGTAGAAGTAGGACGTAAGCTAATATCGAATTCGAATTAATGAATTTCGAATACAAGATACATAAAATAGTTATACTACTAAGGTGAACAACGACTAAACTTAATTGAATCAAATATTCCACAGTAGGAAAAAAGAGAATAATTAAAGGAAGGAGTAAAGACACGCATGCTACAATTGCCCTTCATTCTGCTTCACTTTCTTACTCACTATTAACTTTTTTTAGGCAAAGTCTCATTCATTATAAAGCTGTCATACAGTGTTATTTCCATAAATAAGATAACAACATTTGTACAATTCCTAAAATTTAAAGCCATTAAATAATAGAGGATGTCCCTATCCCATTTCATATCATGTATGCATTTGTTTGTTTTTTTAGGCAGTTGTCTTTTTTCTTTTCACTTTTGTTTCTTTGTCAAAGATAAATTACTTTCACCTGTAAAATTCTATCTGAGTCAATAAATGAATCATTTGGAATTTAAGAACCTTATCCATTGAAGGCCATTAATGTTTCCTTTGAATTATATGTAGTTTTTATAAATGAATATTTGTCCCTTTTCCTTTTTTAGGTAGTTAACTTGCAGAATTTTCTCTCTTTTTTGATCGACTAGTTTCCAAAATATTACTGTTGGTAAGTTCAATATACTAATGTTTAGTTAGATGGATATATAAGTACTAATTATCTGCACCAGATTTTTTATACCAAATCATTTAATTTTAAGAGTTATTGATTAAAATGAGAATATATATATACATTTTACTTGACTATGATTAACTTATAAAAGTTTATCTGCTTTGGCCAATATACCTTTAAGGATTTATTTCTTGGGGTAGGCTATAGTCGAGTTCAAAAGTGTGAATGTTGTATATGCATCTATGTTATGCCTTATAAAACTCTTCACTTTTCTACTCATTCTGAGTGAAATTTACCTATGGTGTCACTTGCCCACCTTCTTAAGAAGTTTATATATTTAATTTATAAATATTTAACTTTAAACTTTTCATTTACTTTATGATATGCATGCTCTTATAATAAAATTGTCATGGCCAATGACAAAAATTAAAGAAGCAAACTCATAAATAAGTCAAAAACATTCAATATTTACTATCTATAATTCTATATATAGAAATAATAATTTTAACATTATATAAATACAGTAATTTTATGACGAAAGGAACTCGGATAAACTCATGTATGCCCCTTAGCTCCACGGCCTCTTGGTCCTGAATCCTGATATGTTACGACCACAAATCTTAACAAGTATTTTTTAATATATGGCAATACTTTTTATAAACACTATACGTACCATGCATGTTAAATATCGTCATATAGAATAAAATGTGTGAAGTAATTTGTTTATATATCAACTTAAAATTATGAATATTTATAAAAAAAAATGGATCGAGGGTTTATTAGAAATAATATCTTTACCCTACAAAAATAAAAGTAAAATATGCATACATTCTACACTTTCCCGACCTCATTTATGGGATTACACTTTGTATGTTGTTATTGCTTAATATTCTGAATATGTATTACTTGTATGAAACGTCGATGTTCTTCGTGAACAAAATTAGAATGCAGTAAAAACATTTCCAAATAGGAAACGTATGTCGTCAAATCTTCTACTATGTCAAAAAAAATGACATTTCTCAATATTCTAGATACAAATACCCGTGTCAGCACGGGTCCAATATATGCTACTCTTTTTGTCTCAATTTATGTGATACAGATTGAATTTAGAGAGTCAATCAAATTTTTAATATAATTTTTAAATGATTTAAGTTGTTAATTATTGTGATTTATACTATTTTTTACATAATTTTTAAATAATATATGTTACTTGCTCTGTCCCAATTTATGTTGTACTGATAAAATTTGGAGATGCAACCAAATTTTTGATATGTAACTTTTATATATTTTAAATTGTTAATTATTGTGATTTATATTACTTTCTACATACTTTTCAAGTAATATATGTTACTCCCTCTGCTCCAATTTATGTGGCATCAAAGAGTCAACCAAATTTTTTATGTCTTGAAAATATTTTAAGTTGTTAATTATTATGATTTATAATGCTTATTACGTCATTTTTAAATAATATATGTTACTTCATCTGTCCCAATTTATGTGGCACTGATAGAATTTTGAGCATCACTCAAATTTTAATGTCTTCTAAATATTTTAAGCTCTTAATTATTGTAATTTAAGTATTTTTTACGTAATTTTTAAATATATAATCGATTAAAAAGAAAAAATAAAATAAACTAATTAAAATAAAATAAAAATGCGAGAATGACAAAAATGCCCTTACTATATAGAAGAATGACAGAAAGCACACACGTCGACGGACAACTGCCTGCTTCTTCGCTCTTCTATATAGTAGTAAGGGATAATGGTCCAAAACACACATGTACTATGGCCGAATTTGCTATAACACACTCCAACTTTGCGAGGGTCCTATGACCCCCCTGGACATTTTTTTGGTGTATTTTTACGGCCTTTATCTGCTTAGGTGGACAAAAAAAATTGTCAAATGTTAGAGAGTGCTTACACGCGCTAATTAAAAATAGAAAATCGTTCATTAAGTCAAACATTATTATTTTAAACACTCAGACCGTTTTATCTAAACTTAACGCTTCATCTATCAAAATCAGACGAACCTTTTCAAAATCTTTACTTTTCACTTTCAAAAGATAAAATCATTCATTACTCTTGACATTGTTGCTTGCATCTTGGTGGTTAGTGTTCGACAAAATCTGGATTACTGGTGGGGTGTGTTCGTGGGTGTGTGTTCGACAAAATTACCAGGTTAATCTTGTTCCTTGTCACTAATATGAAGTTAAAATTACATTTTTCATCTGAAAATTTAGGGTTTAGTTAGATTACATGATTATTGATTTTGTCGACTGAAATTCTAGGGTTTATCAATAAATTGGGGATTATTCCTAATGTAAATTGTGGCTTATATGTGTGACTGATTACGTTATGTGTTATTGAGTTTGAATAATCTATTTTTCCCAAAAAATACTATGTACACTCCCCCGTCCATGTATTTGTTGTGTTTCTAATACTGTGAATATGACATAATTTCAGGAATGAGTTCGTTTATATTGATAACATTGAGATATTATCATGGTGGGTTTTTGAATGTTAGCAGTAAAAAACCAGATTATGTGGGTGGACACGTGACTGAATTTTTGGATGTGGATGTGGATAAGATGTCCTATTTTGAGCTAAGAGACTATATAAAAGATCTAGGGTATACTACAAGTTGCTCTTTTTTTGTTAGGCCGCCTAATAGTGATATTCTTGTAGATATCCAAACTGATAGGGACATTTGTGAACTTTCTCTAAGCTTTAAAAATGGGGATGTAGTTGAAGTTTATGTCTGCCACATGGTTGATCAAATAGATGGTCCCATTGCTTTGTTGGAATACACTAGTACCAATGAGGAATCTTTTGTTGCTTTTAATAAAGAAGGGGATAGGAGTGTTGAAGAAGGGGATAAGGGTGATGAAGAAGAGGGTCAGGGTGTTCATTTTTCTGAACCCCAAACAACTGCATGTACTGAACCTACTGAGCCTACTGAGCCTACTCAACCAACAACTACTCAATCTACTAGTGTTGGTAAAGATTTTCATGTTCTTGACTCTGACCAATCAACTGAAAATAGTTCTGAATCAGACCATGAAGATTTACTCAATGAAGATGAGGTTGAATATGAGAGTGATGTACATGAAGATGACATAAACTTGAGGGTTGAGAGGAAGACATACCAAAGAAGGAAAAGAAGAGAAAAAAATACCTAATGACCCTGAAGAAATTCCTCTTGGTGAAATTGGTCCAGATTTGGGCTTTGATGAGACAGAGCCTCTTGATAAAAGCTTGAAAGGTAAAGTTCCTGGAGATGAGCCTGTATATTGTAGTTCTGATTATTTTAGTGTTGAATCTGATTCAGATGATGAGTTGAGTTCAAGAAGGACTACTAATTTTTGATAAATCTGCTAAAAAAGTGGTATGGCAGTTGGGGATGGTATTTGAGGATGTGAAAGAGTTTAGGAAAGCTGTTACCAAATATTCTGTTCAAAAGAGTGTTCAGTTAGAGAAATTTATCAATGAGGCCAAAAAGGTTAGAGTCAAGTGTAGGGAAGGTTGCCCATGGTTGTTATATGCTAGTCTTGACAAGCCTACCAATGACTTTATGATTAAAACCTATAATCCTAAACATAGGTGTATCAGAACCACTAGAAATTACATGTGCAATGCTGACTTCTTGTCTGGCCATTACAAGGATAGGATTACTGAACAGCCAAACATGAGGATATTCAAATTTCAGCAGTTGATTAGGAAAGAGCTGAGTATACATGTTGGAAAGACCACTGCCAGGAGAGCTAGAGGGAAAATACTTCAAGAGCTAATGGGTGATCATGTGAAAAAGTTTGGGAGAATACTTGACTATAGGGATGAGATGTTGAGGACCAATCCTGGTACCACTTGTGTTGTGAAGCTTGATGATTCTGAGGGAAGTGGTAGGCTGCTTTTTCAAAGTTTCTATATTTGCTTTGATGCTTTGAAGAAATCCTTTTTGGGTAGGTGCAGAAAATGCATTGGTTTAGATGGTTGTTTCTTGAAGGGGGTAACTAAAGGACAACTGTTGGTTGCTGTGGTTAAAGATGGCAATAGTCAAATGTTGCCTATTGCTTGGACTGTAGTAGAGTATGAGAATAAGAACACTTGGACATGGTTTATGAAATTACTGATAGAGGATTTGAACTTAGAAAATGGCAGAGATTACACAATCATATCAGACATGCAAAAGGTATGATGTTTTAATTGCTTTTGTTCATTTGATTATGTTTATTGGTTATATTATGTGTAATTGAGACTTGTCATTTTCAGGGGCTTGTAGCAACACTGAAGGAACTTTTACCACAGGTGGAACACAGGATGTGTGAAAGACATGTCCTTGCCAATTGGGGGAAGACATACAGAGGTCTACAAAGAAGGAATCAGTTCTGGAAATGTGCAAGAAGCACCTTTGAAGGACAAATGAAGGCAAATCTGGCACAAATGGCCATGCTTGGTAACAAAGACATTGTCCCAGATTTACTATACTATAAGGTGAAAACTTGGTGTAAGTTGTACTTTAGGACTGATATCAAGTGTGATAGTATAGACAACAATATGGCTGAGAGTTTCAATGCTTGGATCTTAGGACCAAGGCATAAAACTATTATCACCGTGCTTGAAGAGATAAGGGTGAAGGTAATGACAAGACTAGGTGAATTGAGTAAGTTTCCAGAAACTTGGTTAAGCAATATATCTCCAATGGCATTGAGAGTACTAGAAAACAATATAGAGAAGTCAATGAAATGTCATATTGACTTCAATGGAGAGAGAGAATTTGAAATTTCTGATGGACCATATACACATACTGTGGATGTGAGGAACAAGATATGTAGTTGTAGGTCATGGATGCTCAAGGGAATACCTTGCCCACATGGCATTGCTGCTATACTTCACAAAAAATGGGAACCAATTGATTTTGTTGATAAATGCTACAGTAAGGAGACTTATCTCAGAACTTACTGTCATTTTCTTCAACCAGTAACCAATATGGCAATGTGGCCAGATTCAACAAATCCTCATGTTGAACCACCAGTTATTAAACCTATGCCAGGTAGACCACCAAAGGTTAGGAGAAAAGAGGCTACTGAAATAAAGAAGAGTGGAAAGTTGTCAAGAAAAGGCGTTTACATGACTTGTAGCATTTGTCATGGTAGAAACCACAGCAAAAGAGGTTGTCCTTTAAAGGTGTGTATTCTAACATTACTAGTAATTGTTTTTACTTTTTGGAATGATTACTGTTTTCTAATTCTTTTTACTTTTTGGAAGAATTCTGCTGGACCAAGTAATATGGTTGAATCAAACAATGCTGTTGGACCACCTAGAGTTAGGGGAAGGCCAAGAAAGGCAACTGCTGATAATGTTGATGGACCTCCTAAAGCTAGGGGAAAGCCAAGAAAGGAAACTACTGATAATGTTGAAGCACCTCCAAAAGCCAGGGGAAGACCAAGAAAGACCACAACTACTTCTATAGATGTTGAAACACCTCCAAGATCCAGAGGAAGACCAAGAAAGACAATAACTACTTCTATAAATATTGAAGCAGTTCAAACACTTGGAAGAGGTAGGGGAAGAACATCAGAAGCAGTTCAAACACCTGAAAGAGGCATGGGAAGAACATCTGAAGCAGTTGATACACCTGGAAGAGGCAGGGAGAGAACATCTGAAGGAATTGAATCACCTGCAAGAGGCAGGGGCAAGGGTAGGGGTTGGACTCCTGCTAGTGGCATGGGAATGCCTAGAAGGACATCTTTCTATGAGTGGCTTGAAAATCCAACAAGTTATAGTGTACCTGCTCCACCAAATCCACCTGCTGAACCTGTTGAACCTCAATCTAGTACATGCAAGAGAGGAGCAACTGGTAAAAGGCCTAAGACAGTTGGAATGGGTGTTTTTATTGCTGAAAATGGGTTCACAACCTAAAATGTAAGTGCTATAAATTGAGATAAAGTTAAATTTGTATTGCAATGTATTACTAACTATGTTTCTTTGTCTACAACATGGTCTGCCAAGTAGTAGGATACTAAGTACTGGTGCTGGACCAAAAGTAAGGTCTGATGATGTTACTGGGGACCTTGGTTTTAAACCAAGGACTGGAGTAAGGTGGAAGGGCAAAGCAGCAGTCACAACAAGCCAACTTGAAGTGATGAGGGATGAGATGAGAGTGAACAAAAGGAAGAAAGTGACTTCTTCACAATCTAAAGAACCATTGATTTAAGATGGGTGTTTTTGTGATGTTGGTAGTTTTTGAAAAACAAACTAATTTAGTTTAAGATGGTCGTTTTGATATAGATGGTGCAATTGAAGTTGTGATGGTGCACTTGAAAGTAGCATCTCTATGTAGTTTATGCACTAGTTTTGTATGACTTGCACTTGCTAATATGAATTGACGTTTTGATATGGGTGGTGCAATTGAAGTTGTGATGGTGTACTTGAAAGATGCATCTCTATGTAGTTTATTTTGTATGACTTGCACACTATGTTTACCATTTCATACATTTACTACGCTTACATCCATCCAACAAGCTTGAATTACCACAAAAATATATATTTCATTCAACAGAATCAAGTTCTTTAGTTTTCACCATACATTAAACAAAATTAGTTAAGACAACTACTTCTACAATACTTCCTAAATTTCATTAAACACAGCACAAAATACTTCAACTTCAAACATACTAGAATTACAATGGCAATTGATCATGACAAGTCTTCAAATTTTCCATCTGCATAAACCTTTTGATCCAAAAAGCAACACAAATCAGGAGGCAAACCATAAAAATTTCATTAGAGTAGTTGATTCCTTTCTTCTTCAATTCTATCTGCTTCTCTATTGCATTTGGAAATAGCTCGATGTTTTCACAATCATGGAATAAAAATTCTCTTTCCATCTCCTCTTTTTTCTTCACAATTGATGCAGATTGTTCTTCCATCTCTACAATTTCACTATAAGTGAAAGCATCCATTTCTTCCATCTCCTTCATTTTCTTCACATTTGAAACCAATTGTTCATTTATGTCCTTCAGTTTCTTCACTAACTTTGGAATAATGAACTTCGATCGTTCGTCAATTAAACTATCCCTCCAACGAAAAAATTTACACTTCTTTGAACCATAATATGGGCAAGACCAAAATCTTCTACCCGGATTATTATCGGACCAAGAAGTCTTCAAAGGGAGCAACATACCATGACTGCATCGCACCTCTGCATTCAACATTGGATCTTCGATGTCTATACAAATGTTATTCAAATCCAATTTTACCTCTTCCATAGCTAATCCTAATTTTTGAACAGAAAATTTAAAGAAGAAATTAGAAGCCCTAAATTTATAATAGTAAACTAAAAATGAATAAAGAGAACATATTTGAAGGAAAAAAAGAGTTTACCTATTCAAATCAATGGCAATGGCGATTTCCCAATGAAAAACTCCAACTTCTTCAATGGAAGAAGTATAACAGAGGGATAACGGTACAATGTTTAGTGTAAAAAGTTAATTTAAAAAGAAGAGTTCGACTGCTACGTGGCAAATAGTGATAGGTTTGTGTAATTTTTTTTTGACCTCTACGCGCTCAGTGTGCGTGTATTCAGTTTCTTGTCCAGCTAAGCAAATAAAGGCCGTAAAAATACACTAAAAAAATGTCCAGGGGGGTCATAGGACCCCCGCAAAGTTGGAGTGTGTTATAGCAAATTCGGTCATAGTACAGGTGTGTTTTGGACCATTATCCCTAGTAGTAATAAAAAAGTATAGCTAGGTTATTAATTAAACAGGGAAAAAACACTAATTAAGCTGGAGAAATAATAATCACTTGGTTGGTTCACATCCCACTTTGTACTATGATTAATTGATTATTATTATGGATTTATTTTTTAAAAAGTTGTCAATTAATTTGATTCCAAAAACTCAACTTTTAAGGCGGCGGTATTTGCGATTAATATTACGCTAATTAATCTAACTTTTTTTTTTCTTAAAGATCTGATCAGGTGGATTTCCAATGCCGACATTACCTTTTTTGCATCTAATGCTTTCCATTAGGATTTAATTACGTAAAGATGAATCTAAGAGCTTCTTAATAGTATAAGACAACATTACCTTTAATATTTTAATAAAGGGAATTCCTTTTGCTCCATAGCCTATCGATGGCCACAAATTTATTTTTCATTACTAATTTAAAATATTTCAAGAAATGGGAGCATCTTTTCCTTTTTATGGACCATGTCAAGGTGATGTATATACGTTCTATTACTAAATTATAGTCTTAATCGATTTACGTCAAGAAATAGATTTTTTTAGAAAAATCATATAATCAACCTTAATGATATTTGAAATTTGATACATTGTTATTTAATTGATTGATTGTGATCATTAAATTGTTGACACAAGCTATGTTTTGATCTTAAGTCATAAAAATATAATCCATCAAATATAATTCATTTAAACTTTGGGTAATTTGGTTGGGTATTTATGCATTGGGGGGTCACTTTGGCCATAATAAACCAAGTTAGCTCATTTATTTGATATAGTCATGATAAAAAAGAAGATGTTTTATTAATATGATTTGGTAATTAAAAAAATAATTTTGAGTTGGACAAATTGTGGTATCTCACCCATTGTTTAGTCCAAATTAATCTGCCTATCTTCATTCAAACAAACATTAGCGAGTCATGACCTAACATGTTGTTGGTGTAATATACCACAATAATTAAATTACAGTTGAAAAAATAAAATAAATAAAATTGAATAAAAATATCGTCATGGCTGAGGCGCGGATATCTCGCTCTCTTTAAGGAGATTCAAGCCCACTGCGGCATAATCTACACCGATCCAGCAGTATCACACTTGACTTGTCCCCTCCAGGATACAACAGCCCAACAACGTCGTGTAACTCAAGCAACTCCGGATAAGTTGAAGAGTTCAAAGCTCCACAAAAGAACATCTTCCTTCAACTTATAATTACTCTCTTTTGTATAGTGAATATAGTTGTAGTCTTGTAGACTTAGAATATTTTCTTAGTCTCAACTCTCTCTTTCACTACTACACACTATAATACTTTTCACACTTCACATATTTTTCATCATTTTCACTATCTTTTCTTGTACACAATATAATGTAAGACCATCACTATTTATAGGTGAGGAAATCTTTCTTGTCATCAATAGAATGAATGTGGGGTAGTAAAGTGGGTGAATGAATGGGTTAGAGGTTACATAAGTTACATGCTAAGGCATAATGGGGTAGAATAATGAATTAGAGGTTACAAGAGTTACCAAAAACTAATGGCACTAATGACCACATTCTACCACCACTAACTAATGCAAATTAATATTATTATTTTAATATTAAAATGCATTCTTGCACCAACACATGTGTTTCGCTAATCAGTGAGTGATAATTCAGGTAGTAAACTCACACTCCCAATAGTTCAGGTAGAAAACTCACACTCTCAATAGTTTAGGTATGAAATTATAGTTTAGGTATGAAACTAAAAAAATTGAGATAGGAAATGTGTTTTTAACCCTTAACTCAAGAAAAAAAAATGGTTTGATAAAATTGTAAAATATGTAAAATAAAACCTTTAACCACAACAAAGGAGAGATTAAGGCGTGCATGGAAAAAAGTGTAGGAGCAAGTAAAAGCAAAGAGAAAAGGAGGACATACTATTAGGTGCAAGTGCAACTTACCCCACATAAAGCAGAGACAGATGAAGCCACAATAAGTAGGAATTTGCCCATGGCCATGGCTACTAAACATTCTTCCAAACTTGGTAGGGGTCCATCAGTATGTACACACATACATCATCCACGACTCCTGTTCCCACTTGTCTTTCTTTTTCGTATAATTACAGTGTTCGGATCAGCTTGCACATAAATGTGTTTAAGATGGCCTTAACTGATATTTATGTCCTTCAACTTTGGGTGTGCACAAGTAGTCACTTAAACTTGTATAAAGTTGAACAAGTAGACCCACACGTCATACGCGGCAATTCACATGAGATGCCATGTAGGACGCCACGTAAGACACATGTACTTGTTCAACTTTATACAACTTTAAGTGTCTACTTGTTCATACCCAAAGTTGGAGGGCACAAATGCCTGCCGAGGCCGAGTTAAAGGCACCTTTATATATTATGCCTTTGTACTTTATCGATTTGAGTTTAGAGTTCTACCACAACTCATGATTTGTGACACGTTTGGCTATAAAAAAATTGTTCACTTTTTTCTGAAATATTTTTTTTCACTTTAAGAAAAAGAACCGCGCTAATCGAAATTTTGGGAAAGAAAGAGAGCTCTATAGGATCTCTTGATCTTTTAAAAATCATTGTCCGGCTATGAAAATTCCAAAATATTCAATTTGAAGTTATATTTCAAATTTGGAAAACTGCTTATAACCTGTTTTCCAACTCGCTTGATCACTTTTGAAGTTATATTTAAGTACAATCAAGCATGCATATTATTCCAAATAGGATTTGCAAAAAATATAATCAAGCACAACTCCATCTTCAACTCAACTCCATAAATTCCCAAAGAAAAAAGTGAAAAAACTTGAATCTAGGGCCAAACGCCCACTTGATTTATTGGCTCGAAATTAATTATTCTTAATCATTTAATGAATTTTTAACACATATATAAGATCTGAACGGAAACTACTGTATTCGGATGAACTCGTAACCAACACCCTACATCTGTCTCTGACCTATCAACCTATGTACTAAGTAACTCTATTCTCTGACCTATCAACCTATGTACTAAGTAACTCTATTTATCAATTTTTTTATTTTTTATTTTTTTTTACAAAATTGAGAGTAGGGGAATGGGAATGGGGAGGGGATTACAATACGGAGAATCGAATCGAATCTTCACTAACAAGATGAAAGTTCACGTAGCCAGCCAACTGAGCTACTATCCCCTATTTACCAATACTTGGACAAATGGAAAAAAGAATCATCTAGCATTTTTTCTAATCTGTGCTAAGATTTGAAACTAGTCTCCAGGCAACTTCTCACATTCCCTTTATTTGCTTTAGATTTTATTGTTTATTTCATGTCTCAATTTTTTAAATTAAATTCAGCCAATCCTTTATCAATTTCATCTGTTTTCCTACCCCCTTAAAGGCCTATAAATACCCCTCTCTAGTACACTACTTTTCCACTCACCACAGAAAATAGCTACCAAACAAACAGCAAATTAGAAGATAACTAGAGAGTTAGCCAATTAGTGAGAAAAGAAAAAAACAGAAAGATGGAGAGTACTTTCCCAGTTGTGGATATGGGGTTGCTTCAAACTGAGAAAAGGGCTGAAACAATGGATAAAATCAAAGATGCATGTGAAAACTGGGGTTTCTTTGAGGTAACATTATATTAAACTACAAGATCTTGAAAAAAAAGAAAGTTAACTTTCTTGTTTTCTGACTTTTTTTTTGTCTGTTTTGTGATATATTAAAGCTTGTGAATCATGGGATTTCCCATGAATTGCTGGACACAGTAGAGAACTTTACTAAGGGGCATTACAAGAAGTGCATGGAGCAAAGGTTTAAAGAAATGGTGGCAAGTAAAGGCCTTGAGGCTGTCCAAACTGAAATTGATGATCTTGATTGGGAAAGCACTTTCTTCTTGAAACATCTCCCTCTTTCCAATGTGTATGAAGTTCCAGACCTGGATGATCAATACAGGTAAAGGAAAAAATAATCCAATTTTTGTTCTCTCATATAACATCCTTTTTCACAATTTTTTTTATATTTTTGACATAAACAGAACCTATGCTAAACTAGCTCCAATTATCTGGGATTTGTATCAGTTTAACCTGTCACATTTTAAACTAAAGTGACAGGCTTTACTGTTACTCACAGAATTTAACCTTTATTAGTAGCTCTGTTTATTTAACTAACTTTCCATTACCTTATAACAGAAATGTTATGAAAGATTTTGCTCTGAAGCTAGAGAAACTAGCTGAAAATCTTTTGGACTTGCTGTGTGAGAATCTTGGCCTAGAGAAAGGTTATTTGAAAAAAGCATTTTATGGCTCAAAGGGTCCAACTTTTGGTACCAAAGTTAGTAATTACCCTCCTTGTCCTAAGCCGGAACTGATCAAGGGCCTTCGCGCTCACACTGATGCTGGTGGCATCATCCTGCTTTTCCAAGATGACAAAGTCAGTGGTCTCCAATTGCTAAAAGATGGCAATTGGATTGATGTCCCTCCTATGAAACACTCAATTGTCATTAACCTCGGCGATCAGCTGGAGGTATGTATTCATTTTGACGTGTTGTAGCAAGTAATCTGCCTTATTTCTATGTTACTACGAAATTGTACTCTTTGGATTCACTTGATCGATGAGTTGATTTTGTTTGAATGATTGAAGGTGATTACTAATGGAAGATACAAGAGTGTTGAGCACAGAGTGATTGCTCAACAAGATGGCACTAGGATGTCAATAGCTTCCTTTTATAATCCAGGAAGTGATGCTGTCATATTCCCAGCACCAGAGTTGATTGAGAAGGCAGAAGAAGAGAACAAATTGAAGTATCCAAAATTTGTGTTTGAAGATTACATGAAGTTGTATGCAGGTCTCAAATTCCAGGCTAAGGAACCTAGGTTTGAAGCAATGAAGGCTATGGAGACTCCTGTTAACTTAGGTCCAATAGAAACTGTTTGATAATGTTTTAAGCTAATCTGAGGGGGAATTTGTTTATGCATTAATAGGACACTAATTAAGAGGATTAAAGAAGTGTGGAATTTGTGTTGTGTTTTTTAGTTAATTATGGATTTAGTAAATTAGTAAGGTTTCTGTGGAACTAGTGTTACTTGATGTGTCATTGTCTCTTGTCTGGTAGTGAGCTGTCTGAAGTTGTTCTCTATGGGGTATATTGTAAAGTTTCCTCTTTTACTTTAATGAAATCTATGCTAGCAATAAACACAATCTTTTGTATCACTTAGCAATAATCTTTTATACCAGACATGGATTGGTAACATGCAAAACATATAGTAACTTGCATGTTACAACAAATAAAATTGCATGTTACTGCAGCAAAATTTTATATTGTCAGTATATATAAGTTAAATCATATCTTAGTGCATGTTCTTTTTCGTAGGCGGTTACCTAAATGGAATGTGTTACAGCACAACTAATATAAACTCAGAAAAGGACTCTAAAACTTTGTTGAAAAGGGAATTTGGATGGACATAGCAAACTTGACTACCTCAAATTATTTGTTTCTTTTTTCCTTTTTATCATGACTGTCATATTCCAGGGATTCTCAATTGATCTTTTATAGACACCACACTACTCTTGATGTTTAAAGGAAAAGACACAAGCAATAGTATAGACTATAGATACTCAACTGCTCTGTTTCACCTTTTTTTTCCCTTGTGCATTATCTGTTGAGTCATTGACAATTATGTGTATGCCAATTACCACCTTAAAGAAGAAAAATAGAAGTGCTATTTAACCTGAGTAATGTCTAGATAATGGAGGATCTGTTAGGGAAGCAAAAGCACATCCCACACAGTTCAAAAGGAAAGAGGGAACGGATACAGAAGTAAACAAAAGCTGCTGAAAAGAACAGCTTTTAGGCAAAATAGACAACTCTAATGAGTGTTTTATATATAAGCAATGAGTTTAACTTCTCTGTACAACAATTCTTTCACATCATGTTAAGACAACCTACAATGACTGGTATTATCTACAGTTATCCAGCATTAAAGATGTATGGTTCATGAGAAGAAGTCGTCTTACCCCACCTATTAAAGTTTCCAAGTGGACAACTTCAAGGAAGAACCCCTGTGACTTAGTCAACTGCTTCAGATTTATTTACAGTACCATAGATTTGGTTAAATGCAAGGAGCTGTCTAACACTTCGTAATCCTGTGACATAGCTAAATTTCCAAAAGAACTGGAGAGATCCCCATCACTATATTGATATTGGAACAGATATTTGGACCATTTGGTTAATCCAACAAAATATGAAGCAATAGGTTCTTTCTCTCTGTGAAAATGAGAATGAGGTGAGTAGATTGCACAAACATTTGTGACAAGGTTATGCGAATCCTTTCCTTCTACATTTTCTGGTGGTAGCAACAACAGATACATGATACAATGGGTTAAGACTAATGGATTCAGAGGGGAAGAGGCATAATTAGATCAACAACTAAGAGAGATTTACAGATGCAACATAATGCTGCTGCGCAACATCTCAAGCATGTAATGAAAAGTTTGAAGTGCAAAAATTTCAAACAGTGAGAAATATGCAAAGCTTAAACTTCAGTGGAATAATATCCCTATAAACACCACACTTGATAAAGAGTTTGGACATCAACTTCTGAATAACTAAGCAACAGCAGCAAATGGAACTGCCATCTATCAGAAATTCAACATTAGCATCTACATGTCAACAGCCTGAAATACTAGCAACAATGACATTTCTCTTCGGTGATGATGATACTGACATTGAAATCTGAAATTACAACTTCCAAACAAGAGCAAGTAAAAAGGTGAGAAAGCAGCGTGAAATTAGATTCTTGTTCCTCTGTTCACGTATAAATATTTGTAAGCTTCAGCTTAAGAACAGATGCCTGCTGGAAACACAGATCGTTAATGGTTTCAAACCGTGAGCTGCTTCTATCAAAATAACTGCAGGATTAAATGTATTTAATTTGCGGAGGCAAAAATTTCTAATCGCATCAATAAAAAAAATTCATAAAGCAAACTCAATATAGAAAAATTAGTGTCAGGCTGACGATCAGAACTTGTTGGCAGACATACATAAGCCAGAACCTTCAGAGAGAGAAAATTATGATGCCAGTTCTCCACCAGAGACGAGAGGAAAGACTTCCTGATACCTACTCTTCTAGAAGTGAAAAGTTTCTGTCGCTCCATTTCAGACACATGCATGAAAAAAATGCTAATGCGGGTGATGGGCAACGCAATCCAATAAAACTGAAAGCAGGCCACTGTCCTAAGCTTCACTAGCATCATTCTTGTGATTTGCACTTTCATCAATTTTCGGACTCTCAACCATTTGCTTAGATCCCTCTGCAGCTTCCTCATTGGAACAATGGTTCTTCAAAACTGTTGAGATGTCACTCTCAGAAGCTCCAGCAAGCTTGAATCGCTCAACTGCTGTATCGAGGTTTTTCTTCCAACCAGCCAAAGACAACTTGCATTCAACTTGCGAGCGTTCAAAGAGCATATTACCCCAAAATAAATGGATCTGTGATCTCATAACAGCAGCTTGCTCTGCGGCCTCTTCAGCTGAAATTTCAGCTGGACCACCAGCAGCTGACGCCTCACCTTCAGGACCACTTGCTTGCTTCCTCCTTCTCCTTAATAGTTCATCCTTCTTGCTCGCACTAGGATCCTTTATCTCATTAGCTCGCTGTTCTTCAAGCTTCTCCCACATTTCTGTTGCAGCTTTCATTTTTAGTTCTGCACTGTCAAAGAGTGCAAGAGTCTCAGTAGGATCCCAATTTGATAGGTCCTCTTTCTTAGCCAAGATAAAGGACCAGTAAAGTTTTGCCATTTCAAATTGCTGTTGCCCCAATGCCAGCAATCCCTCGTAAAAGTCTGGTTTGATTAAGAGTGCCTCCTCATACTTCTCTTTGGCCAGGGAATATTTTTCTTTCACCCAATCATATGCTGCTTGGAGTTGTGTAGCCATCATCTCCTTTGAAGCAGAATCATCAATTGGAATTCGTTTCCTTGCTGCGCACATGTGAACATTTCCCCAGTTGAAGAAAGCAAGAGCTGCCACTTCCTGAAATTTTAAGGCAGCCTTGTCAAAAAGAGCTTGAGCCTCTTCACTTGTCACAGTTTCTTCAAGGGCTTCAGAGCAAAGCTCCATCCCAAGCTCATGCAGATCAATGTGAGCATCTGGATCAATGCCTACATGGGTCCTGAATAACTGAGCAAACTCGAAAAGCCAGTCATCCATTTCAACCTCTTTGCAGTCAGGATTTTCAGTTGTAGCCGCTTTCTCTTTGGTAGTTCCCTTCTCTGCCTTGTTACTCTCATTATCCACAGTTTCAACCAGCAAATCACTTATTGAAGAATGGGATCCACTATCATCCCCTTTACTCTCTTCGCTCTCGACAGGCTTCTCCTCTTCCTCTTCCACCAAGGCAGGCTCTTGTTCAGGACTCACCTCAACAACATGCAATCTTAACATCCCAATGGAGTCGGTTTTATCTGCATCGGGGTCTTTTGGTAGTAAACCATCAATCCAAGATTCTGCCGATCTAAGTTCAGTCGTACAGGTAATAGTTACTAAATCACCATCACTGTCCTTATATTTAACCAGAACAGATTTTGACATCGGGAACCGTTTGCTAACAATATCCCTCAACACTCTAAAATTGCAATGTACAGGCATTTGGGCAAGCCTAATATCATGATCATAAACAAGCTTTAACGGCCTCCAACGAATCACAACATCTTTAGAATGTCCATGAACAACACTTGATGCTGATAAAGATGCCTGCTCTCTTTGATCATCCTTACGAGGTCTGGAAGGACCATTTGAAGGCTTCAAAACAACCTTTGGTAACTGAACTTTGGCTTGAGGACCATTTTCAGCTGGCGTAACTTGATATGGCTTCTCAGGCTTGTTATTAGCTGATATAGCTGAAGCCCCACCTGAAGGTGCTGGCTTCTTAAACATTGGCCGAGCAGGTAAGCATGGTCCTAAGCCAGCAATAGGAGCTGCACCCACTGCAGAAGCACCAAGTGCAGCTGGAGATGGGCGGCTCTGGAGGTCCTGCTGGGCCTCTGGACGAGGACCAAGCGCCATCCTCAATCGTCCAGCAATCTCCAAAGCATCTTGGTGATTTGGATCAGCACCCAATAGTATCTGGACGTCTTGCATCGCCATTTCATACTTCCCGACAGCCTCAAATGCACGAGCCCTTCGTATAAGGGCCCGAACATAAAGGGGCTGAACCTGAAGTGCCATAGTACATTCAGAAACAACAGAATCATAGTCTATGGGCTTCATTTGCATCAAACAGGCTGCCCTATTGCTATGAAAAACAGCTCTATCAGGGTGTGTCTTTGGTGTAAGTTTGAGAGCATTCTCATATTGTTGAAGGGCACCCACATAATCCTTAGCCTGAAACCTTTTGTTTCCCTCTTCTTTCAACTCCTGAGCTCTTTTTGAGAAAACTGATGAGTCCAAATCAACACTACCATTAACAACAGCAGGTGTATGGCTATTCCCAACAGCCCCTTGGTTCTGGTTTTGATTTTGACTAATACCCACCTTCTTTTTCCTACCACCTGATTTCCCCATGTAGTAATCCCAATAGGAACTAGTAAAAAGATTCAATCTTTATTACCAAATGAGCAAGAATAAGCCAATATATCACTGAATTCACTTATTTTATCTTTTTGCTGTATAAACCAAGAATCTTTCAAGAAATGAGAAGAGAAAGAGCTACTTACAGGTATAAAGTTCACACCTTTGGTGCAGAACTTAGAGTTTTGTGATGGAATCTTGAAGATCCAGAAGATGGATTGAAGAATCTGATGGGTTGGATGAAATGGGTGTTTGAGGAGAAGCACTGTGAGGTGTAAGGAAAGGTTTTGGGTTTGAATGAAACCCTAGACAGCTGACTTCAGTTTGGTGCTGGGATGGTGGGACCCACTATTGAGCTCTATATTATGAACCATGTGATGGTTAATCAAATTCTAGAATCACCGTTGATCTTATTCATATTTATAATTAGAGAAAAGGATCATATTTGCTTTATAAAAAAGATTAATCTTTTGTTTTTTATAATATATGCGTTTTTAATGCTATATTATTTGGGGAAATTTTCAAAAATATACAATTTATAAATATTTATGTCATGTAGACTAATATAATATTATACCTTAAAAAATTTATTATATATAATGTATCAATTTTGTATAAAATGTATAATAATATATAAGAAGTATTTGTACACAAATATGGATTAAATCGTGTGTTAAATAATAGACATAAAGCATATTTTTTCTTATTATGTGTCCAAATATGTTCTTAATGTTATAAAAGTGACTCAAGTTTGTTCTTCCACCATTAACCATCCATTTAATTAAATAACATGTCAACTCATTCTTAGAAGAATTTATTTGAAACATGACCAAAAAAAAATTATGCCTCCATCTCAAGCTTTTAAATAAAATACTACTATTTTAGTTCACTTTTATTTGTCCACAATGAATTTTAAGCGCCTCTTTAAAATAATAAATAAAGTACATATTTTATAATGATTCCCACTGATGTATAATCTTAATAGATTATTTGAAAAGTAAATTGAAATGAGTAATTAATGCTAAAGATGAAACAAGAAAAAAGAATTTCTTTTTATACGCTAAAGTGGATAAGAAAGTTAAAGTACGTTTTTAGTATAATAAATAAGTAAAAATGAATGGATGGAGCAAATATTTTCCTTATAAGTTTGGATTTAGCCTGTTTATCTTATCACAGTAAAGAATCCAGGGGGAGTATCCTTGGGGGTCGTTTGGTAGAGTGTATAAAATAGTACTGAATTAGTAATGCTGGGATTAACAATGTTGAGATTAATAGTGCTGGGATTAGTTATGCTGAGTTTATTTGTTATCAAGTGTTTGATTTGATGTATTAAAAATAACTTGCACTATTATATTTATAAAAGATATTATTTATTTACAAAAATACCCTTCATTATTATAATTTTGTGTACATTCTTTACAAAGCTTTACTACTCATTCTTAAAAATGAGAAATAATTTTTTTTTTAGATTCTCACTTAAATTATCTGGAGGAAATTTTCATATTGATAAATTGAAAATAAGTTATTCATAAATTTTTATTATTGAGCTTCGGATTTTTATTGACGTTTTCAAATAAAAATTAATCTTTTTTGAGTCGTGAATTTTTTATAGTGATAATTTTCTAACCTTATACATTGTAAGGTAATTAAAGTAGGTTGAATGGTTAAGTTTCTTTTCTAAAGTTTGAAAATTTTAATAATAAATGATGATTAAGTGGACTAAAAAAATGAGCGTGAATGTATATATATGAAAAAAAATTTGGAGTCATATAACTTGTAATTGTGTTAGACTTATTCGAATGAAACTTAGTTACATGTTAGTAAAAGGATGAAATACATGTCTTTTTATTTTGCATTAAGAAGACAATTTTAGCAATAGAAAATTTTATTGTCGGTAATTATCTTAAACCTAAGAGAAAATTTTGTGGCATAATTATAATTGAAAATTTATTGAGTATCATTAAATATAAATTTATTTTAAGATAATTTTAAAAAAAAAAAAATTCGTGCATCGTGCGGATACCATACTAGTATAAATATAAAGCATAAAAACCAACAAAATAAATAAAAATATAGAAAGAATATATAAAATGTTTAAAGGGAACTTAGGATATTTTTGTCTTTACATATCTTATCCCATGGTACTAAAACTCAAGTATTACTAATACCACCAAATGAAAGGTATTAGTTATATAACCTATAATACCAAATAAGGTGTTATACATTGTCCCAAAATTACTACCAAACAAAGTATTAAATAATACCACACTTAATACATGTATTATTTATCTAATACACTCTACCAAACGACCCCTTGTATGTTTATTCTGCCTATTTTCGTCCTTGAAGCGCCATTATATTTTAGAAGGCCCTTTCTGGGTCAGGAGTATCAATAATGCTGTCTTCTCTATATGTTGTCACTGATTCACTATTTGACTTGTAAGTAACTGAATTTGAGTTTACCACCATATGGGAGTAGTAGTTTTAAGAATTTACTTTTATATGAACTTTATATTGTTTTGAGCATTGAAAGAGAGTTTTGGAGCAGATAAGGTTGTCTTCTCATGACCTATAAGGTTGTTTTAGAGTAGGCTACGTAGTTTTAAACGCAAAATGTTTTATGCACAACTTTTTCTTTTTGTGATGTCTCGGCCACGACAATTGCACCTAGAGATTCAAGCACCCAAGGGGCTCTTAAATTGGCAGGGCAGGGCATTTCTCAGTTGACCGCCTAGAGAGTAGAGATTCAAGTATAAAGGGGTGCCCAAAAATCTTATATGTAAGCTCAACATTTGACTTCACAGTTTCAAATGGACTTGTAACAGAATGAATATAAATGATATGTGTGGAAGCATCCACAACATTGAAGATAGCAGTATTACAAGAGCAAAAGCTCATCAACAAGAAGTTACAAGACTAAAAGTCCATGAAAACAGATTTGAATAATTGAGGGCAAAATTAGGGTGCCTGAAATTATATTCTAGGATTACACAGAACCTAAATCAGATGCTCACCCTGTTATTGGAAAAATCTGCACTAATGAAAGTGAACAAACGTGGATAAAACAATTGTCTTGTACCAATCGTTGCCTAAATATTCAAGTTCAGAAGAGTGCAAAACTTTTGTCTGATCCCATCCCAAGGTAAATGCCATCTCTTGCATAACAAGCCTTTAAGCTGAACAGTTGCAATTCACAGTTTCAACTGAGACAGTAGCTCTTTATGATGAAGGTTTTGAAATTGTAGAACTACCGGAGCAGAAGCTCATGAACATGTAGTTACAATATTTAACATTTGAAAAAAAATTGAGGGGGTGAATTAGGAAAAGACGAGATATGCTTCTCAGCTTCTACAAAAGCTACTAGGAAGAGCTACATTTGATGTCACCCGTTGCTTCACTTCGTATTTGAGGATTATACAGAACCTAAATCAGATGCTCACCCTTTACTGGAAAATCTACGCTGTTAAATGTAACCGGAGCTAAAGCAAACAACAGGAGGAAACCAGCTACAAACAAAGCCGGGTTCGCTGCTCTTCTCTTTCCTCGCCACTTAGCATTGAGGAGTTGATGCCGCTTTCTGCTAAGCATCTCTTGTAAGGAACAAAACCCTTAATGCGCTTGGTGGAACTTGCTCTTTGCACCAAGCTTGAGGTTTCTCTAGGTCTAAAGGAGGATAGGTCTTTCCCCGTCTTCTCTAATGGATGTCGGCTACTCTGAGCTTCGATATCCATGTTCTTATCTCCATCCATTTCTGCACTTACTGGTTCAGCGTTAGAGCCAGTAGAAGATCCTTCTTTCTGATTTTGTTTATCTTCCAGATCTTCGTCATTGAAGATTGGACGCCCCTTTACTGGAATTGGGTTAAGCACTTGAATGCAAGAAAATGAAGCAGATGCATATGATGATCCCCATGGCAAAAGAGTGGAAGAGACACATCCGGTAGGCCATTGGTTTTCATTTTGTGACGGCAAGATATAAAATGGTGAGGGGGTTCCAAGAGTTAAGGTACTTGACGCACATTCTGAAACAGACGCAGTAAATTTCATTGGCATTACGTTCCAAGAAACTGCTGGCAATGATGCTTCATCATTCACGTCTGTCTCTATTTTGCACGAGCCAGGAGTTGGACAGGAAGGTCTCTGAGATTCAGTGAATAGAACAGTTTTACCAAATAGCTTCAGACATTGAGTAGAAGACCTCTCAGCTGAGCCTTCTTGAACAAAATCGTCATCTTGGGGAAACAGCTCTAGTTTCTGAAGATATGAATCAAACAGAAGAATTATAAGCAGTGATGTCAAATCAGAAATTTCTAGCAGCAGCATGGAAACAAAAAAGATGCAGTATCAAAGGTAGTTGTACCAGGCAAGCCTGGTTTTCTGGATTAGTACTAGCATTTGCTTGGGCAGGCGATGAGCTAGCTTCTAGGATGGAATTGGGTGGCTCAGAAAGTACAAAACCACCAGAATTTCCACCACCAGCTGCTGAAACAGGTGATGTGCTACCACGGCGCTTACTTGAATCCGCCGTGCCAAGTGCATCTGAACCATGTACAGACAACACAGAAGTAGGAGACTGGTTCTCCTGTTCAGACATAGACATATTAGGTGAGAGAGACCTCGTCGATTTCTCAGGGACTGGGGTTCCACTTTTAACAGGAATAGCCAATTTACGTGGATAAGGGTGCATTGGTTTTCTTTTAGGCCGAGGAGGAGGAATCTCAATCGGTTTCACAGAGCTTGCATCACCGTTATTCGATTCACGAACAACCTGACCACCATAAACACATTTGGGATCAGCAGATGCCATAAAACAAACTGGCATTTGACATTGACTGCACGCCTTAAGAGCCATAAAAGAATATGACTTACTTCAAAAGGCGGCATATAGATATAATGGGGGTATATAAGAGCAGTAAACCTTTGAGAAAAACTTCTGAGCATGGCTTCTTATCTGTACTGCAGTCTTTGTACTCACATGCTCTGAAATTAATCAAAATCTCTGTTAATATGCAATGACGACCAAGAGATGTCTCTAACAAACATTAATCATTTTTCATTTCTACCTTCTATACGCCTCCATGTCCTACCATACAGTTTTAAAGCCTCAAGGAACTTTTTATGTTCTTCTTCTGTCCACCGTTCCCTTTGCTTTGTGATGGTGTATGGTTTCCTGACCTATTTTAAGCCAAAAAGAACGATGGACAAGACGCAGATATGAGCTTTGAACGGAAAACGTAGTTGACACAGAGAATGTGGAAAACAATAGACCTTGGGAGCATATTCATCTGCAGAAGCAACTTGCTCTTTCAGCTTGATGCTCCTTGTTGATGATGCTCCCACATCTGATGAAATTTGATTCCTGCTGGAACGGATCGAGTTCATCCCACTTTCTCCACTTTGATCCTAAAATGACCAAGATAGAAAGATGAAGCTTCTTCAAAAAGAATGTGCATTCGTCTAATTCAAGGTATATTACAGTTGAATGCAGAAGAACAGGACAAAAAAAAACCATTAAGCATTGTCTAGCAAATGAACATCCATTCATCAGCAGCATAAAGAGAAACATTTGTATAGGGCTAAATATTGAAACAAACAAATGAAAATGACAACCTTCCCTCCCATCTTGATGTATAATTGTCTTAATACATTACCTCCTAGCGAAATTGTGGATAAGGCCTTTGTAAGTGTAAAGATATGGCACTTGGGTCTAGCTCAACCCCAAAAGCTAGCTCATGGGGGAGAATTGCTCAAGTCCATCTAAGCAGACCACCAATCCATTCCCCAACTGACGTGGGACTCTATCGCACTCTAACAGTAAGCATGCATAGAGCCGCTAGCCCTAATTCCTTTTAAGATATAGAGAAAGGATAACAGGTAACAACTACTAAGACCTGCAATTTTCTTCTCATATTTTGTATACTTCAACTTCAATCTCAAGCTTGCAGTTGATCAGTCTAAATTGCTGAACCACAACGCATATTCTTATACTACTGGACAAACATTCTTAAGGCTGTAAACACACCTTTGGCATCAAAATTATAGTTAATCCACTACAGATTTATTAGGATAAATTGCAATTCACCCCCCCCCCCCCCCCCCGCCATTCATCAAGCTAATATAAGAAAATTCCAAATCCATCGACCCATTTTTTAAAAAAATGAAAAAATTAGTGCTAAAACGCAAGGCATATCTAATTAACAATAAGGAAACAATGAATCACATAGGATATCATCTGAAAATTAGTACTATAACTAGTAAAAAATTGGCAAACCTGATCAGTCATTCCTGCAGATACCACCAAATTTGTTTTCCTGAAGCTGCTAAAAATCCTCTAGAGCCAAAATCACCAAGTCACATCAACTGCTATCTCTAAACACAGAAAAATCCTGGGAAAATCTTTCCTCACACTTTTTCCCAAAATAGATTAAAATACCACTGTTTAGCCAATCAATTCTCTTGAGTTTCAGATCCCAAAAACATCAACAGTCACTCTCGCTGATTCCCAGTCAATGAATCTATACTCCAACATCCAAGGAAATCCAAGAAACTGCAGGATCCAAATTCCCAATAAAAACGCCTTTTAACTCTGTTCACACAGAGCAGTCAGCAATACCAGACACTAACTTTTCCCCAATCATCATACTCCTTGATTCTCCCAGAACTCAGAGAAAACCCAATAACCAGAAAAATATTTCTACAAATTCATAGAAAAAAATTGGTCTCATCAATAGCAAAGAGCCCCCAAGAGAATGAATTCCCAGGAAAGAAAAGAAAGAAACTTTAACAAAAGGGTCTGCTTATAAACAGCACAGGAACTGAAAAATGGTTTTTTTAACTCCACAAAGCCTCGATCTTACATACAAACTGGAAAACCCAAAAAACAGAGTGAGCTGACACACACAAAAAAAAAAAAAAAAAAGAAACTTTCCCAGAATAAAACACAATACAAACTACAGTATTCCAGAACAGAAGTATACTGAGAAAGTGTATAGGAAGAAGGAGGAGGAGAGAAGCGACAAGGCAAATATTGAAAGAAATATTTTTGGGTTATAAATTAAAGAGAGAAGGAAGGAGAAGAAAATGGAGGAGGGAGAGGGTGCCACGTAAGAGGGTAAAATTGGAATTCACATTTATGTTTTAGAAACCTCGAGAAAACAATGCTATCTTGTGGCTCACGTTCAAAGACAACCCTCGACACGTGTCTTTGCTTCTTTTTATTTTTTTATTTTCCATTTTCCGACTTTTTAAAACAATTAAAAATGTATGGAAAATTAATTTTTATATTTAAGAATTTGACAAAAGTTAATGTTATACTCGCGCGTTGACAGTTGGAAAAGTTACTCGCTTGTGGTTTCTCCACGTGTCAGTTTATTTGTGGATGAACATTTCTTTTTGGTTACTATGTGGGCCCTTGTTTTGACACCTTCATCACTTGTATACTTTTTTCCCCCTTTTTTTATTGAGATAATGTTGAATTTATTTTTATTAGGCTGGTATTATGGAAAAAAATATGTAGTTTTAGTGGTACAAAAGTGAGGGTATCTATCATCCATACTTATCTATGTTATCCAAATTGCTTGTGAAGTATCTATCAATAAAATTGCTACAATTAAATCTTGAAAAAACAATTGTTTTGTCAGCTTTGAGGAGGAGCAAAAATATATACCACAAAGTAAAAAATATTTTTACAACAATATTTGATTGTTTTAAATATTTGACAGGAGGTCGTGGAGGACACGATTATAGGTTAGTAGATAGTAGAGTGTGATCTAGCTTATCTTTTCATATTAGTGATCGTCGTATTATCCTTGTAGTTTCTTGTTCCACGATTTCTATTATTATTTGACGCCTCTAGTACTTCAATTATCATACATTGTATTTTTTTGTTCAAAATTGCTTTGTTATGATTTCTATAGTATTTTATCATGACTTATTCATTTTTTATATTGCCTTTTCATCGAGTCGACAGTCTATCTGAAACAGTCCCTCTACCTTCAAGATAGGAGTAAAGCTTGCATACACTTACTTTCCCAAACCCTACTTTGTGGTTACATCGCGTATCTTGTTGTTGTTGTATTTGATTGTTTTAACTTTAAAATAATTAGTTCTTCTGATGAATGACTGAATATTAAAGGTAGTTGAATAAAATTATAGAATAAACAATATTTATTTTTCTCTGTATTTATAAGAAGGAGTAAAAAGTAAAATTCATTAATATCATAGAACTACTCATTATCATGGAGTAGATTAATTTTCTATTTTAGAACCTTAGATATTTACTATTCATTTATAATATTACAAGTTGTTATAGTTAAATGAAAGGAAAAAATAAAAATCAAGGCCCACATGTTAACCTCATAGGACCAGTAGAAAACTTTCCCCAAAGAAAAGACACAAAAAAATATCCACCTAAATAACAAATAATTTGCTATTCTATATCTTTTTCCCAAAAATAAAAATAGTGATATTTAATAAATATCTACAGCCTTTTAAATAAGAGGACAAGACTTAAAAAGGAGAGAGAGGAATAAGGAGAGCCAATAGTTGTGGATCATGCAGAGAAAAGAAAAAGTAAATAAAAGAGAAAAAAAGGCTGTGGTGTATACTGGTTTTTTTAATTATTATTATTATTTTGAGATTGATGAGTTGTACTATTTATTACTACTTATATTTTTTTTTCTTATCAGATGATGGACTTTGTCTTTACACTTTTCTCCACGTCACAACCACTCACCACCCATCATTTGTCCACCTCACTCCCATTTATTTATTTTTAATTATTAATTTTGTTGCAAGAAAGTGCAAGCCACATAGAGAGAGATTAAAATATAGATAAGGTGAACTATGATTTTAATATTATCAGTTCAACATGACATTAGAGTTATGTTATAAAAGGATTAAACTTTAAATCAAGGAGATTTACTACTAATAATTCATTAAAGTGTAATTCCACGGTTCCGTTTACTCTTACTAGTAGTTTAATATACTAAAAATGAACTCTTATTTATTTATTTTAGTAAATAAAAAGAGATTTATTTATTTCAATTTTATCAACGTAATAGAATAAATAATATAACGAAAGGAGCATTTTAATTTTCTTTACCAAGAAACAACGAAATTGTAGTTGATATCGATCTAAAGGGGGATATTTTACACTATTGTAGAAAGGATAAAATATAAGTCTAATTAATAATTGCTCGAGTAGGTGACAGAAAAAAACATGTTTGAACATAAAATTTGGAAATTTAACTTCAAAAAATTGTTTACATATAAAATTTAATTAGATTTTGAAAATATGATCTTTAAATATTTTTAAGTTTTCAAAAATTGGCTCAAATCAGTTTTTGAATTTTTAGAAATTTCATTCGCAAAACTTGAAAATAAAATTCAAACAAATATATACTACATAAAATATGTTTGCATTCTGTGTAGGTGGGAAAGGCAAGGGGGTTTGGGGGGGGGGGTGTGAGTGAGTGGGATGGATATGCTTTTGGACCACAAAGTATGTGGCTAAGACTACAGGGGCGGAAGTTAAATAATGTCAAAAATTGGTGACCACAAGTTTAGGTTTTTATGGTTGGCCTTAGGGTTTAAGGCAAGTTTCCCTCATGCAAAAAAGGTCAGATATATTAAAGTCATTGCCAGGTTGGTTTTGTGCAAATTAACAACCTTCCAACTATCTTGTCAAAAAATATACTCTCTCTCCGTTCTATTTTATGTGGCACACTTTAACTTGGCACGATATTTTGGAAAAGAAGGAAGACTTTTAAAATTTATGATTTAAAATAATTCTTAAATATTTATGTGGTTGTAAATTATTTTATTAAGGGTAAAAGAAAAATTTTAAAGTTAATTTTTTTCTAATTATAGTAAGATAACATTCTTTTTGGAATGAACTAAAAAGGAAAAGGTGTCACATAAAATGAGACGAAGGAAATAGTAATAAATAAAATGAGACGGAAGGAGTAGTAATTATTATAATAATTAGTATAATAAAACAAATTTTAGAGACCACCCATAATTATTTTGGTACAACATAAAATAAAATAGGGCAAAGGGGCAAATACACCCCTCAACTTTTTAATTTGGAGCAAATATACCCTCCGTTAAAAAAGTGAAACAAATATATCCCTGCCGTTTATGAAATGGTACAGATATACCTTTTTTACTAAAGGGTTGTATTTTTTTAATCAAATAATATTTATCTTATTTTTTAAAATTGAAAAAATATAAATGAATTTATTTTTTAACTGACCCAACCCGCACGATCCAAAAAAAAAACAGTAACCCCCGATTTTCAATTTAAAAAATATTTGATGAAAATAAAAATACTCGTATTTCTGACTCCTCACCTCTGAGGTGGTGGTACGGACTGCGTACACTCTACCCTCCCCAGACCCCATGTTGTGAGAATACACTGGGTATGTTATTGTTGTTGTTGTTGTTGTATTCCTGACTATATAGTACCTGCATAACCATCTTTACTTTTTCTATGAAATGTATTTTAAATTATTTAGATGAAACTGTATTTTTAGCACCATTTTACCTATCAAATATAAATTTATTTGTCTTTTTTTAATTTAAAAAATAAGATAAATATTTATTTAATTAAAAAAATAACTTTGTTAGTAAAAAGGGTATATTTGCACCATTTCATAGACGGCAGAGGTATATTTGCACCATTTCATAAGCGACAGAGGTATATTTGCTCTATTTTTTTTAACGAAGAGTATATCTGCTCTAAATCACAAAGTTGCGGGGTATATTTGCCCCTTTTCCCAATAAAATAAAAAGGGCACCATAAAATTGTGGGGAAAATGAGAGGCTCTTGATCTTTTGGTTGGGTACATTTAGGTCAAGATTTTGGTTCGTTTATACAGTAATACATCCTTTAAGAAAATTCGTTGATTTAACAATACTATTCTTTTGTTTTCCTCATTATTTTAAAAACTATAAAAACAAGTCAGCATTGAGATTTGAACAATCCATTAGAAATAAGGATAATTTTGAAAAGAAAAAAATTAATAACCTTTTGGATTTTGAGAAATTCATTTATTTTGAATCAAAAAAATTATAAATTTAATTATTTTAGACAGGAGGGAGTATAATATTATCTAGACATGATGTTCCAATCTAACAGGTTAGATCATAGATGTACACTAGGCCTCGAACAATGTCTTAAAATGGCTCTGTTTAAGTAGCATTTAAATCTAGTTTGGTTTAATTTTAAAATTTCAGGTACTCAATTTATTTTGGAGAAATAAGCTTGGAAAGAAGTTGCTACATGTTTGAATTATCCTTGAGATACTATTTCAGACATTTTTGTAAACAAAAGTTTCTTCTATTTAGATAATAATAAAGAGGATAGGAGAATGGGAAGGACCATGGACAGGGCCCAAAAAAAGAAAAAAGAAAAAATCTATATTTGAACTAATTTTCTTACATTAGGAGTTTAATCTACTACTTAAGTTGGCAATACTAGGGGTGCACATCAGTCGATTCGCTTTGGTTTTGTATATTATCGGTTCGATTTATCGATTTTCGATTTGTCAACATGCAAAATCGATAACCAAACCAATAAGATATTCGTTATCGGTTTTCGGTTAATCGATTTTGGTCCTTAATGGTTCGGTTTTCGGTTTAACAGATAAGAAAATGCTTCTATAATTTTTTTTTCTTTCTCTTATTTTTATCTACATATATACACTACCTTCATGCATAAAAGTCTATACAAATTATAAGTATAAGCAAATTCAAATACGTTATTAATAAAATAAACTTATTTTCTTTCTAGTTAACTAGCAAACTTGAATGCAGTAGCAACACTAACAATCTCTGACGTCTTTAGAAAGAAAACAACAACACTAATACAACAACTATAAAATATAAAATATGGTAATTCTACTCATACACTATATGGTATTAATTCAATCATTAATTTGGGGTATGCAAATAATTAATGTAACCATCCTTTACCCCCCTTTTTTCCTAAATCTTTTTGGGAGTTTGGCTGGTAAACAGTCAGACTTGTGAAAACAGTAATACTAGCACTAAAAGAAGTAATAATAATAAATAATGTGTGTAAAGGGAAGAAAATGTAGTGGCTAGGAATTGAATACAGATGTATTTGTATTTGTGATGTTCAAGATGTTTCTAATGTATTTTTGACCATGAATTTCAATATCTACGAAGGTGGGCCTGCTCACATCATAATCTGTTAGGCCAAGCCAGAATTATTATTTTTTCCCCTTAAAAGACATGAAAGAAGTGCTAAGAATGTAAGAAGCTGAAGCCAAGCCAGAATTATTATTTTTTCCCCTTAAAAGACATGAAAGAAGTGCTAAGAATGTAAGAAGCTGAAGGACAAACAGATCAGACAAGCACACTAGGATGTTTCTGATGTATTCTTCACCATAAATTTGATATATGTTCAAAATTGGTGCTGGTTACTTTTTAGGCCAAACCACAAGTCCTTTCTTGTTAATCGGGACATGTTGGGGTATAAGACATGAATAGGGTTAAATAGATACGATATGTATGAGTTAAATAGATTTATTATTAAAAAATGAGGCTTTAGGGTGTGTTCGGTCCGAAGAAAAATATTTTTTAGAAAATAAGTAGGTTTGTGTTCGATAGATAAGCAAAAGCTATTATTCTAAAAATATTTGTATATAATTTAGACAAGTTTTATGGAAGGTGGGGGTGGGAAGGTAAGGGTGTGGGATGGTGGGGATAAGGGCTATATGGTTGTGGGGGTGAAGATGTAGTATGTTGGAGGGTGAGGAGGACACAATTAATGTGGAACGTTAGTACGTTACTAGTAGAGCTTATTTTCCCTATTTTTACTAGGGAGCTCATTTTCCTAATTTTTAAGTAAGTAGTTTATTTTCTTAAAACAAATGTTTTCAAATTATTTGACCAGTCGAATATGAAAAAATTGAAAAATATTTTTCTTCATACCGAATACATCATGACATGACATGTCAATTGGGAGAGAATGAGACTTTTGTAACGTGTGAGTTTTTGAGGAAAATAGCCGAATGATTTTAATTTTTAGTAGACAATTTTTAAAATGTGGTGAGCCTTCGGGAAATTAACTCTCTTATTTTGTTTGACAAAAATAACTAACTCATGACTGATTGTCTGGTCATGAAGTAATAACTTTTTGCTTTGTAATTCACTTTATTTGTCAGTTTTGTACTATAGAATCCTCTAGGCAGTCTTCTGAGATTAATGAACTGACCATTGAGGACATTAAAATTTTATCATTTCAAGACGCCTATTGACATTTTAGTCTTCCTTTTCTTGACCTATCCGAAAGAGAGAGTCTAATTCATCTTCAAACTTTAAGATCCAATAGGATATTTTGGAGGATGTTTTAGCCAAAATCTTAGCTCATGCCTATAAAAAGGGACACATACATATTTTCTTGAAAAAACATCTAGAATATCCCATAATTTTTTGGGTATTTACAAAGAGCTAAAGACATCAAATATCGTCCATACTACCCACGTTCGAGAAGTGCGCTACTAACGACCTTCGAATCACATAGAGTATTTAGGAGAGAAGAATCAAGGGATAAACAGAATTGTATTCACAAATATTCATTAGTAAAATTTATGTTTCATCATATCTTTTTGTGACTGCAGTCAATTATTCATCACTTTAAAATTTATTGCAAACAACCACATTTTGAATTTTATCATATTTAAACTTCAACGATTCTCCTGTATCTGTATTAATTCCAATTTGGAATAGCAATTGGTAATACTAATTGACCTCAACTTTGGCTGTCAACAAAAACCAAATTGATAATATCATGTTGGACCTCATAACTTTTCTAAATTTGGTAAAATGAGCTTTTATAGTTTCCTATATATTGACTCAATGTTCGATATATTTCTCAAAACTACTAAAATGTTAAGGTAATAATAAGTGCATTTATGCATCTTCTCTTTTTATGCTTGAACCATCTCAACCTTGCTTCCATTATCGTGTCCACTACAAAGGCCATATTCACCTTATCCCGAATAACTTCGTTCTGGAAATATGAAGTCACGTAAATGAGCATCGCTATGTTGGTTTATCGTTAATGGGCTGCATTGAGTGGGTCAGCCCAAATATAGTCCTACTAGTACAAGGAGTAGCCTTATCTTTCCAAAATAAGAAGCCCATATAAATTGCATGCAGGCCTGTGGCCTAATATCCCTAAGCCTAATTCATACAATGTACTACTTCGTTTATATAATATATCCATTTTATTATATTTAATAAATAAAATGAATCTTAGTAACTCAGTTGGTTCAGCAAACTCTCACCTTTTAAGTCTTCACTTGGTAATACCAATTTCTTTGTAATATTACTCTTACTTTTCTGGCTATGTTAAAGTACTAATTTTGTTTCTTTATACTCCCTCATTACTTGTAACTTATTTTCTAATTGGATTTCTATTTTTACTTGTCATTTTTGACATATCAAGGAAGAACAACTTTTTTTTTCCTGTTTTACCCTTAGCATTAATTGTTTATTCTCCAAACTAATTTCAAGACACAATAATAACCATCAAGTAATAGGGGTACTATGGTAAAATAGTCATGTTAATAATTATTTTTTTAACGGGTGTGTCAAATCAAAAAGTAACAAGTAAAAGTAAACGGAGGGAGTAGTAATTGTTTTAATTCATTTATCATTAATGCAAGTATGCAACATATTTACGATCGGATCAATTTGCTCTTTTAATATTGTACTTTTGTATGGAGTATGGAGTAGTTAATTAATGAGTATCATTTTTAAGAAACTATATAGAGAGAGAGTAATATGAAAATGTTCCAACTCTCTAAATGAGACAGTGTTGTATAAATTAATGTTTTTCAATTTTAAAAAAAATTAAAGAAAAAAGGGGCGCCGACAAGCCCAATTTGTAAAGTTCAAAAAAGTAGTGAAGAAACATGACCATCCATGGCAACTTCCATAAATAATCTCTGCAAAAAGTGACAAACTTTCCCTTTTCTTGTATTAGTGAAAATTCAATAGATTCAAGAATTGAAGCAAAACAAATTTCCATCAATTGTCATCTCTTTGATACTGATATCTTTGATAGCTCAGAAGAATTTTTCTCCATTAGTGAGAACATATATACATTGAGTCAATTTATAAATCTTGTAAGTATGCTACTACTACTGTCACTTTTAGTAGCATTCACACTCTTTTCTCCAACCCCATTTGTCCATTCTCACTACAACTGGTCACCTTCTTCTTCCTCCACCTCCTCCTCCTCATCCAATTTCCAGTCCGAGTGGCGTCCTGCACGCGCCACCTATTACGCCGCCGCGGACCCACGTGACGTTGTGGGTGGCGCGTGTGGATATGGGGATTTGGAGAGAAATGGGTATGGAAAAGCTACTGCTGGGTTAAGTACTGTGCTTTTTGCCAAGGGTCAGATCTGTGGTGCTTGTTTTGAAGTGAGGTGTGTGGAGGACCTGAGGTGGTGCATTCCGGGTACTTCTATAATTGTCACGGCGACTAACTTTTGTGCACCAAATTATGGGTTTGATCTAGATGGTGGTGGTCATTGTAATCCACCTAATGCCCATTTTGTGCTACCCATTGAAGCTTTTGAGAAGATTGCTATTTGGAAAGCTTCTAATATGCCCATTCAATACCGCAGGTTTCTGCAGCAACTAATATGCCCATTAACTTAGTATAAATATGTGTGTTTTCTCGAAAATATTCAACTGATTCAGTTCTCTCTCTTTTCTAATTGTTTCTCTTACTGCAAGAATCATACTAGTAGAATATACTCCCTACGTTTCAATTTGTTTGTCTGATTTTGACTTGATACATAGTTAAAGAAAGTAAATAACATGTTTTGCGCTCGCCCTTACTAGTAGGGCGAGTGAAACTTTTGAATTTTGTGGTTTTAAACTAAAGATAGGTAGAATGTACTAAAATGTGCTTTAATCTTGTGCTCTTAAACATGTTGAAAAGTCTAAATTAAAGAGTTGCTAAAAAAGGAAAGAGGCAAACAAATTGAAATGGTCTAAAAAGGAAAGTAATACAAACAAATTGAAATGGACCGAGTATTATTTAGCATTAGAATGAAATAGAACTGAGGAAAGGGGAATGTATTAGTTTTCATTATAGCTAACCTCGGATAATCTAGTATTGAGGTTTAGTTGTTATATTGATTTACCCATTTATGGTCAAAAGTTCTACCAACTGTCAGCTAAAACATTCTCTGAACTAGTTTGTTTACGGCTTAAAAGGATTAAGTTCTTACAGCTGTAGTTGAGGACCACGAGAAGAGATGATTGAGATTCTTGAATATTTAATGGTAGGTAAAACCAAAAAGGAAGTAGCTGAAGGGCATTTACTGAAAACTGAAACGAAATTTGAATGAATGCTTAGGACAGGTAGCAATTAAAAAAAAATAGACATTGCTAATAAGAATATGAAAAAAATGAAGGTCGAAAAGGATATGCAGATGAGAAGTATAAAGGATGTGCTTCTTCAAACTTTACTAAGCTGATTTCTTGATACACATGTTTGGGGAATGGTAGCAGACTATTGGTAGCTTTGACGGAAGCATGTTTGGTGGCCTTCAGTTTGGTTTGATTGAGCTGTTGGACAACTAGTTTTTGGTGTACAATTTTTAAAAAAATCGAAAAAGGTCGTGTGATTGGATTAGTTTTCAAGAATTCAGCTTTTGTAAAATACTTGTATTAAGTTAAAGGCTTACCTCTGGGTTGTTTTTAGTTTATGTAAAATAGTTTGGTTTGATCTTCACCATATAAGCATATATGTATATTTAACCTCACTACTTTAGTTTTGATTGGAGAACCTCATAACCTTTTTGAACCAAGCGGGCCTTAGATGAAATTTACAGTAATAAATAGACGAATTGGGTATAATGGGATAGATGCATACATCAGCATATTGACCTCTGTAGTACTTAGATGGAACGACAAAAACTACTTACGTGGAAACTGGAATGACACTTTTTATGTGTCAAGTCCTTGGTGCAAATTGGTTGGATAATCAAGTCACTCTGTTGGTTGGGTCGCTGAATAACCAACTTCTCTTTCTAAGCTATCATATTGGGAATTTACATTTTTGCTTGCATGAGTTTTTACTGCAGAAGTTGCTTTAATTGATTTCACTTGGAATTTTTCAAGCTTGCATTTCATGATAGCTACCAAGGAGAGACCAAGCTGGAAACTGCTATATGGCTGATAGTTTGGATTTCAGGCAACAAATATTCTATATAAAGACTTAGACTTCTGTTTAGTGGTATTCTGGACTAAGTGGGCTGTCTCGCAGCTGCTCTTTTTTCCTAACTAGTCTGGGTTAAGGTGTTGGATTACATCAAGGAAGACAATCACTTTAGTTTATGAGATTGCATTTGAAGGTCAAGCTGCATGCTCTGTTTCTAACATTCAGACATTAAAATGAACTACGGTTTTTGAAGAATGTTCCTTCCTGGCTAGAGATGAGCGTTTATTTCTAATAGACCAACTGGTAACATAACATAAACTTTCGAACTGCATAAAGTACCTGCAATCTTCTCACTGTATATTGGCCATTCCTTCTACTTTGAATAAATTTTATGAGCATTCTTGTCCTAATAAAAAAATTCCACAGGCTAGAACTTTAAGGCTATTCATTTACTCAAGTCAATGGTGATTTATGTCCAAATAGATATAGGGATACACTTATAAGAGGTATTCCATGTCGCCATCCACCAAATGTGCACCTTTTGGTATTATTGGAGTTCCATAGTATTTGGTATAGGGATTAGATGTCCCTCCCATCCAAGAAGCACCATGAAAAGGTTTGAGGCTGATTACACCATCCACCTTCAAATGTCTTTTCTTTCCGCTTGGCCATTCAGTACAATTTTCTGCAAATTTCTTGTAGCTCATCTACATACTTCAAAATCCTTCCAATCCCAAAAGAGGATATATTTTTGGTAAAATTAACATGTTTATCTCCCTTTTTAATTCGACAATGCAAGTAGTTCCCAGAATTCCCTTGTTGAAAGTTTCCTGTATGGCACCTAACCATATGCTTGGTTTCTTAATCCTAAACAGAATAAAGTGCAGAAAGGAAGGTGGAGTTCGATTCACTATCGGTGGTGCTGGAATATTCTTGTCAGTTCTAATCAGTAATGTTGCAGGTTCAGGTGATATAGTGGCAGCAAAAGTTAAGGGTTCAAGAACAGGCTGGCTTCCTATGGGTAGGAATTGGGGCCAAAACTGGCACATTAATGCTGACTTGAAGAATCAGCCGCTTTCTTTCGAGATGACTAGTGGTGATGGGGTCACCTTGACATCTTACAATGTAGCTCCCAAGAACTGGAATTTTGGTCAGACCTTTGAAGGCAAGCAGTTTGGGTCTTAGACTCGTGCCAAAATTGTATCTATTGCTCGTCTTTCTTTTTGGATTGCCCAAGATTGGCTAGCTGATTTAGTAGTTGCAGAGCAAAGCTCTGCGATTTTGTTGTATGTTATTGTTCATTTAGTCCTTGTGAACTTGAATGTAACTAGAAAAGAAACTTGCCACTTGGAAGGCAATGCGATCAAGCCATTGTTTTGCCAGTCAAATGTTGCAGAACCTAAATCAAGCCTTATACTTTCTCTCTCGCCCTCTCACTCTTCCTCTCCCGCCTCTTTTTTTCTCAATGAACAGATTTGAAACTAAAAAAAACTTATCTGGGAAAAAAACTTGCAAAAAAATATATATTCAAATTCAAAGTGTGGATGAGAAAGAAAACGTAAAGGGAAAGAAACATGATGAATTCACACTTAGGTCTGTCAAACACTTTATTTTTTTCTAATCCAATTCATTTTCTTGATTATAAAATAAAAATCCAGTCCTTTGTTACTAATGATTTTTATGTTAAAAGATTGGTGTTTTCTTGGGTTTGTTCAATGGGTTTTCCATTGGTTATTGTTTTGGGATTTTATGCCATTGATGAGCTTGAAAGATATGGCCAACGGCGGATGAAGGTGGTGACAGCGACAATGTGGCATTGATGGAAGGGGGCGGCGGAGGCTGGTTAGATTAGGCTTAACATTTAAATTTAATTTTTTTTATACTCATCTGCCACGTGTCATTCTTTAATTGGTCATCTTGCCATGTCATCGCAAGTATATCACACACATTTTATCTTTTTGGCTGATTGTCAAAAAATGTCTAATAGGTACACATTTTGAGTTGTTTAAGTGTTCAATAGGTATAAGGCTGGGTTGAGGTGTCTAAATGAATTATTCGAACAACTTTAAGAGGTTGTCGATGACTTAAGCCTTATAAAAAGGAGACAAATGTTTCCTTGATATTATAGATTTTTTGTCAAATGATCACAACACTATCCCTTATTCTTGCCACCTTTATTAATTATTCCGTTTCAACTTGTTTGTGTTACTTTTTTTTTTAGTTCATTTAAAAAAAAAAAATTGTTTCTTTTTTTTGCTAACTCTTTAATTTCAACTTTTCACGTGGCATGTTTAAGACCACAAGATTAAATGACATTTTGATACATTCTACACATCTTTAGTTTAAGAGTACAAAATTCAAAAAAATTCTTTGCTTTCTTAAACTTCGTCTTAAGTCAAAATCAGACAAACAAATTAAAACAGAAGGAATAATCTTTGTTTCAAGCATTCAGTGTACAGAACCAACTGACCCATCTAAAACGGATTCACAATGTATGACCCGTCTAAAACGGATTCACAATGTATAAAGCCGGGGGTTTTAGCATTCTCTAGAAAAGAGGACTTTATTTTTTTAAGGGAGGAGGAACCTTTACACATTTGGTGGTATTCCTGTCAACTTTAAGTAATGCATCAATGCCACAAGGTATGAATATTACATGTTAAATAGTACGCCACATAGTTTTTCATTCATCGTAGCATCCAAAGCTCATTTCCCTTTTGTAGTTTTCTGAGACATGCCATATTGCTGTCCTAGTAACAAAGACTTGAATAAATTAGAAATCAAGACGGCAGATCATGCATTTTGTCAGTTATAGAAGTCTAATTAAATAGTTTAAAGAACCGGCGTGACAAGACAAGTAAATATGGAGAGGATCTACATTCACTTGGTACTTCCAAACTGCAACATGGCAAAAATGATTATTTTCTACTACTAAAATGTACCAGTTCACTGCATTATGAAGAAGAAAACTAGGCACAACAGTCTGCTTGATGAACTTTGTATATATCTCTTAGAGCTGATTCACTAACAACTTCTCTTGTAATATTTAGCATAAAATAGCTTAACTTGTCATGTCATCTTTCAGAGCCCCATAGCGGGAAAAAAAATAGGCAAAGAAGGAAACCAGGGATTCGACATGGAGAATTCTCTCTTTCTAACATTTTCTTCATTCCTTTAGGAGCCTCAACTCCATCATATCTGAGTTTCCTTCAGTGCTTAACTGCTTATCCAAACATTCAGATCCACCCGACCACATACTGTCAAGAGTGTACACTCCAAACAATTCCTCATATAAATCTGTGCTACAACACTATATCAGAAACCAGAGGTTCAATAGATCAACCACTCCAAAACCGGACATTATTTTCACTCCATTACAAGAATCCCATGTCCAGGTTGCTGTCATTTGCTGCAGGGAAACTGACAAGTACCTAAAGATCCCAAGTGGAGGGCATGACTACGAAGGCATTTCTTATGTCTCCAACATCAGTTTTGTTCTCCTTGACATGTCTAACCTGCGTTCAATTGATGTAGATATCCAAAATGAAACTGCTTGGGTCCAAGCTGGTGCACTCCTAGGCGAACTTTACTACAGAATTTGGGAGAAAAGCAAAATCCATGCCTTCCCAGCTGGAGTTTGCCCAACTGTAGGTGTTGGTGGACACATAACTGGAGGAGGATACGGTAACCTGTTAAGAAAATATGGACTGTCAGTTGATAATTTGATTGATGCACGCATAGTAGCTGTTCATGGTAGAATTCTTAACAGAGAATCAATGGGAGAAGACCTGTTTTGGGCAATCAGAGGCGGGGGTGGTGCTAGCTTTGGAGTGATAACGGCCTACAAAATTAGGCTGGTAAAAGTTCCTGATGTTGTTACTGTTTTCCGGGTGGTGAGGACCCTTGAAGAAAATGCAATCGACATTGTTTACAGGTGGCAATTCATTGCAGATAAAATAGATAAGAATCTCTTTATAAGGTTAATTCTAAAACCTATTGAGGAGAAGCAGAAAGGAACTAAGACAATTACAGCATCATTTGTAGCATTATTTCTTGGAGATTCCAGGAAACTTCTATCCATCATGGACAAGGATTTTCCTCAATTAGGTTTACATATCGAGGATTGCAAGGAGATGAGTTGGATAGAGTCTGAGTTTTTCTGGGCAAGTTTCCCTAATGGAACACTCCCTGATGCTTTGCTCAACCGAAAGCCTGGAGCAAAGTTTCTGAAGCGCAAGTCAGACTATTTGCGGAAACCCATTCCCAAGGATAAGCTGAAATCTATATTCGATAAAATGATTGAATTAGGAGACACAGAGATAGTATTCAATCGATATGGTGGAAGGATGAATGAGATCCCAGAATGGGAAACTCCATTTCCCCACAGAGCAGGAAATATATTTAAAATCCAGTATGCAGCAAATTGGGGGAAGAAGGAAAGGAAGCAGAGAACTTCTATTTGAACCAGACCAGAGTATTGTACAACTACATGACTCCTTTTGTGTCGAAGTCCCCGAGATGTGCATTTTTAAATTATAGAGACCTTGACATAGGGATCAACCAAAATGGAAATAACCGCTACACAGAAGGCAGCGTTTATGGACTCAAGTATTTCAAGGACAATTTTAATAGATTGGTCAAAGTCAAGACTTTGGTTGATCCAGATAACTTCTTCTGGAACGAACAGAGCATCCCTCCTTTAGCAGTGTAAACGAGTACAAGTATAGGGGCAATCAGGGAGTGATACTGTATGAGCAACCTTGATGTGTCAAATCCATTTTATTTTGGTCCATTTCATTCTGCTGAAATATTAGTTTTAGAGATAACCTTCTACATAATTTGTATTTGCAACTTCATTTTATGCTGAATCCAGTTTGCTTCAAGGGACTAAGAAATGCAAGCAACACACACCTTTCTCAACTCTCATACATCTTAATAGGCCTCAAATAGAATCGGTAGTTCTCTTTTCCTTTTTTTCGGGCGGTGGGGGGATAGGTAGAGGGGTAAGGGTTTCCCAGTTCACACTTCCTAACTACCTATTTTCCAATCAAAGTATTTGCACATCCCATACTCTAGATAACAACCTCTGCGAAAAGCAACTACACCAAAATCTAAGGCATCCAAGGACAAACTTCACTAAAGTTTGTAGCTCTGGCTCATAAGTATAATGCAGGAACTCAAGTGTGATTAAGCTGTATCGTGCAACTAGTTTCCTAGGATGTAGTTATGTAAGTTGTAACTTGTAACTGCCTGTAAATTTACGTGTATTTTGTTTCATTGAAACATCTTTCGGGGTCCACTTTTGTTCATTAACTACAGAACTAATATCTAAATTGTATAATCCATCTATTACTCGAAAATAATCAAAACTTGCGAACTGTTCACCTGTTTCCTTTTTTATGAGTAAATTTTCATTAATAAAACAGTACCAAGAAGGTACCAAAACAGATTACTTCATCTGCATGCATTTGAAGTATGCATGTACTCTAAATTATATAAAACCACGAAACTTACCAACAAATTGATAATACAGGAGAGCAGAAAGATTTTGGAAGAACAGGTTCCAATGTAATATGTCAAACTAGAAGCATCAAATATATTAAAATAACCATATAAAACTCAAGCAACTCAGACTTTCCAACAAACAACAGAACAATTAAACACCTTTGGCACTGAAACAGACAAAAGCTTGGAATTAATTTTAGCAGCTTACCTTTCACTGATACAAGGGCAATTCTATATAAGGTGTCTGAGAGCAAATTATTCAACAACTTGACATACAATCGCTTGGGAGTTAGCAGCAACTAATCACTGAGTAGAGTTTAAATCTAAGGACCTGCAGTGCAGGTGACATCAGATTGGTCAAAATGAAAATAGCTAGGAAATTTCAGCTCATACTTTTGCTTGGATGTGAATTTATACAATGTAATTAATTGGATGTTTGGACTACACTATTGTGAAGATATGACACCTGGGCCTAACTCAACCCCAAAAGCTAGCTCATGAGGGGAGGATTGCCCAAGTCCATATAAGCAGACCGCCAGTCCATTCCCCAACCAATGTGGGACTTTTACCCACTCTAACAACTATCAACAATGATTTTGACACAGAATAGCAGGAATTTAAGATGTATAATTCTGAGGACCTGTTCAACTTGATGGGAAAAGGAATAAAAGGGCACAAAGAGAATCACCGATATGTATCTTGCCATATTTGACTAGCTCTGAAGGAAATTAAATCAACTTTGTATGGAATGCAAGAGAAAAACTGAATATAGGTGCATTCAGCAAGATATTAAAACCATCAAACATCTATCAGAAACATTTATGTGAATCTCTATACATGTTCCTGTTGAAATTTGTTGTGAGACATTAAGGGTTTCCTTGCTTCAATATATAAGTTGTGTGAGTATCAGTAATCCTACAATTGAAGCAAAAGGGGGCAAGAGAATATGAGCCTCAGTATGAACTACCATCAAAAACTTCTTGCCACTGATCTTCAGTTGACGAGTGTAACACCAGGAAAAGAATCCCATATAATAATGAAAGCTCTAGCAATTACAAAACTAATTCTATCACCCTGGCTCCATTACAGTTTCTGATTAGATTCTATAAGCAATTCATTTAGCATTACATGAACTGCAGCTTCATATACAACCCCGTGATAATGCATTCCATCAGCTGTACAACTAGCTCCACAACTGTTACTCAACGCATGAATGTCCAGCAACACAAGGGGGCCACCAAATTGGCGCAGCAGCTTACTGCTATAAAGCTCATCAGTGTAAGCTTGCCACATCACATCAGTCATCTTCTCTCGCTTCTCATCTGTATTCAACATGGAGTTTATCAGCTTTGGCATTCCCAGCCAAAAGAAGTTGGGTGACCGAACTGAAACTAAATTCGTGCCAGCTCCATCATTAACAAAATCTGAAGGTACTGGTAACAGCAATACCACCAAATCCCCCAACAACTTTAGGGAAACACCATAATCAGTTGCATTATTTATATGTAACATATCCCATAGCCCTGTCCCAATCACAAATACTTCAGGATAACTCTTTTTCTCTTCAAATCCCAGAACCAAATCAGTCAAGTTACTCACATAAGGTGCCCAAATAAAATCCAACTTCATTCCAATCTCATCAATAAGTATGTTATAATCACTATGCCTCTTGAACAAATCCCCCCTAATCATCTCCATTTCACTTTCCCCCAATAACAGCTCCAACAAAGAAACTACAAATAACCTTGCCTGTGAATCCCCAGCAACAACAAACTTCGACCCATTAAACAAATCTGAAACATCAGACCTGGTCAACTTTTGGAAATCACATTGAACAACAGGTTCAGACTCAATCCACTTCCAAGATTTCTCACTACTATTCCTAATAGCATTTTCCACACTACTATTCTCATTATTCAATTCATGAAAATCAAATGCTACTTGGTGAAGTAAGGAAATGCAAGAATCGTGATCTACAATTGATGATGATAATGATAAGGGCACTGAACCTGATGAAGAAAGCATAGAGGATACTGAAGGGAAATAAGGAGTCAAATGAACACCAACAGCAAGAGTAATAAAGAGGGCACAGCTGAAAAATAACATTTTGTTGCGGCTCAAGTGCCAACCTGCCATACCCACAGGGACAAAGAGTACAAGAAAGGCCGCCAATACTCCCAATTGAACCGCGCCCCACATTATATCTCTGATTCTGACTATTAAGTCATTCAAATTTTCGCAGCAAATTATATGAAAGGAAAAAAAACAAAACTTTGACAGCTGAGTTTCAGTAGTTGGAATGTTGGATCCAATTGAAGAGGAATGGAGAATCTTTGCTGCTATTCTTGGGGGAGAATTCCCATTAAAAGAAAAAGGAAGGAACTTTGAAAGCAGATTAGCAAGACTTAGAAGTTTCTGTCTTTGATTGGGGTTTAGAAATTGAAAAAGAAAAAAACTTTGACAGCAGATTTTTCAAGAACCGGAAAGGTGGTGGATGACAGAAGATTTTCAAGAATTGAAATGTTGAATATAATTGAATGGTATAAATATTTGGAAGTTAAGGGTAGTAAATATGGTAGGAAATAGAAGGGGTGATAGCTATAGGCCTATTACTGTTTTGAATTTATGCGCAGGGAATGAAATTGCTTTGAGTAGAATTTAGAAAACGCTTTTACCTTCAATATGGTGCTTTACGGATTTCATGATGTAAATTCGAATTTAGTAGCACTTTAATATGAATACCAACTATTGAAAACATTAATAATAACAAATTCAATGTAATTTGACAAGTGAAATATGTGAAAAATAGAATGTATTATCTTATTTTTGTGGAGATAAATAAAAGTTATCTTTGATGTATCCTCTACTCAAAAGGAAAGTATGGTATGGAAAGAAATCACAGTCTTTTGCCTCAAATGGAATTTGCAATCCTAGTCTTCAGCTTTCACAATCCCACGTATTACTGACCGTTTAATATTGTTTGCATTCCACACTTGGTCAAAAAAGAAAAATCAATAATCCTTCTGTCCATTTTTTTTTCACTTTCAATTAATTTGTTAGTAGGTATAAACACAGCGGAAAAAATTATTAATTTGCAAAATGTTTCGACTGATCAGTGATCAATAAAACAAAATAAATATAGTCAAGCTAGCATAATATACATCACAGCTCACATAACCATACAGCCAAAATTACGAGATTTTCAATGCCATCTTGGAAGTTCAGCCCAATCAGAATTTTTCTTTGGAACTTCAGATTCTTGCATTTATATAAAGCCAGCATGTCCCGATTACCTATCATCACCCATCAGCAAACAAAAAAAAAAGTTTTGAAATGTCAAAAGATGATGAATTGCGTCTATTGGATTTCTGGGCAAGCCCATTTTGCATGAGGGTCAAAATTGCTCTAGCTGAAAAGGGTGTGGCCTATGAATCTCAAGAAGAAGATTTATTTGGTGGCAAAAGTGATTTGCTTCTCAAATCCAACCCAATTTATGAGAAAGTTCCAGTATTGTTGGATAATGGGAAGCCAATTGTAGAGTCCAATAACATAGTGTATTATATTGATGAGAAATATCCTTCCCCTAATTCTTTGTTGCCTTCGTGTGCTTATGGCCTCTCCCGTGCACGTTTCTGGGCTGATTTCATCGACAAAAAGGTCTAATTTTCTTCATCTAACTAGCATAAAGATTTTTTTTATATACTATTAAGATTCAAATAATATCTTACCGCGTATATAATTTAAACTCTTTTTTTACTAGATGGATTTAAATTATATACAATGACAATACACATAAGTTTTTACATTATGATCAATATATATATTTTAACGTGTTACACCAAGTAACATGCATTGTTTTTCAGGTTATTAATCTCATTTTTTGGTGAATAATGATGGATTTGCGCAAGTGTCCTTTTTAGGCCACTGAATATATTTTGTCTATATTTTTAAAAGTTATGGAAATACAGCTCTTGAGACTGACCAAACATTAGATTGTTGTCTAACGAGACCATGGTCTAACATTTTCAAATTGCTCAAAAGGAATTTTTAGATCGTGGCCTAAAAGGTCCATAAGTTGTAAGAAAATTAAAAAACAAGGTTATTTACTAAACAACTATATATCTCAAGAAAAATTTCTGATGAACAATTACCTGTAGTTATCTTCCAATAATATTCTAAATAAGGTCACATAAAATGCAACAAATTTTTTTGTCACATAATACACCATATGTAATTCCATACCATATGCTGATTTAATTTGTTTTAAATTTGTTCGATGTGTTTGAGGTGCAGATATTTGAAGCAGGAATGGGCATATGGAAGAAGAAAGGTGAGGAACTAGAAATTGCAAAGAAGGATTTCATAGAAATCTTGAAGAAGCTTGAAGGAGCCATGGGTGACAAGGATTACTTGGGAGGTAACAACTTTGGGTACGTTGATGTCATAGCCATTGCCATGACATCTTGGTTCCATGCTTACGAGGTTTTCGGGGATTTTAAGGTTGAAAAAGAGTGTCCTAAATTTGGTTGTTGGATGAAGAGATGCCTTAAGAGGGAGAGTGTTTCCAGTGTCCTTCCAGATCCTGAAAAGGTCTACCAGTGTGTTGTCATGCTTAGGAAGATGCATGGCATTGAATAGGACGAGTTCCGTCGATTCAATCAAACTAAATACGTTACAAAAGAAAATTGTATACGTATAATAAGATTATAATAATTCTGAACACGCGAATTCTAGTACTTAAATTCGCCTCTGATGGTACGTGCTGGATCAATCGATCCTGCTTGGTTTTTACTTTTTCTTTTTCTTCCTTTGCGATTTGGGTTTCAAGTGTTCTCTCATACTCATTTCATGTGTATTTGAGCTTTTGTTTATTATACATAATAAATTTAAAAATTGCCGCATGTACGTGTTAAATTTTATCATTTATGCAAAGATGTACCATTAAATCTTCCCAGAATCATTCCTATACATTTGTTTTCAGTACAACTTCTTGAGTATCTTTTTTTTTTTTTAATAAAATAAAAAAGGGGAGGACAAGTAGGCATTGGGCCATAGAAACCAAATATCTTTTGTGAGATAAATAGGTGTCTCGCAAAGGCGAAGTTGTGTTTGGTTATAATTTTTGCAAATAATTTTTTTGAAAGTGAAAACAATGTATAGGGTGTTTTCCAAATTTAAAATACAACCAAATGCTGATTTTCAAATAAAATAAATTTTTTTTTCGAAATAAGTGAATACTTCTCATGGGCAAAAGGTCCTCTTTATATTGGAGTGCACGAATTTATACTAAAATGCTATATCAACTTTTATACGTGAGCATAAACTTATCTTCTATCCACACATAAAAATAAAAAATAAAAAAGCAGTAGTATAAACTTTCATAATAAATTGAAATGTACAATGAATAACAGATCAGTTACAGGAAATTACATGGAGTGTACTCAAAAGTGAGTGGTCTTCAATTTATGCCCTTCATAAGAAAAGTCTTTAAAAAATATCATTCCTTACTTTTGAGAGGTCCTTGGGCTAAGTCTTGCCTCTGAGGCAAGTGTTATAAAACATCTCATAAATCAAGACACAATATACTAGTGTCAAGTCTTGCTCATGGGCGTAATTTATTGTTTGGAAGTCTTTGGGCTAAGTCTTGCCTCTAAAGCAAGAGTTATAGAACATCTCATAAAAAAAATAAAGGTCGAAAAAATTGATTAAAAAAAAGAGAAAAGAAAAATTAAAAACCAAAGAAAAAATAAAAAAATAGAAGTTGAGAGAAAAAAAGAAAAATTGAGAAAAAAAGAAAAAAACGAAGAAAAAAAAAGACAACAAAAATAAAGGTTGAGAAAAATTAAAAAAATAAAAAATAAAAGGAGAAAAAAATAGAATTGAGAGGAGAAAAGAAAAAAAAGATTGAGAAAAAAGAAAAAAACGTAGAAGAAAGAATAAAACAAAAAAGAAAAGAAAAATAAAGGTTAAGAAAAAAAGAAAAAAAAACAAAAAACAAAAAATAGAAATAAAAAAAAGAAAAGAAATATATATAAAAGTTGAGAGACAAATGAGCATCGAGAGTTATTTAAAAATATTTGAGGTGTAGAGGGGCAAAAAGGTAGTTGCTCTATACATAAAAACAAGGAAGACTATTTTTGTAAGACCATTTTTATGGGGGGCAAAAATGCAAAGTCACTCCCTTTAAAGGGCATTTGTGTAGTTGTCCCGATCAGTTATATGTCCCAAGAGGATCTAAATGGGCCACTCCCTGCAGATTTGGGCCTTACTGGACTGATTTTTAGTGTTCTTTTTCTGTCAGTTCATTGGTTTTGATCATGTGCTTTTAGCCATCTTTTGTTTGTTATATAATAATGGATGATCCTCCAAAACATTTTGTTAATTATACAGATTGTACCGTGGGTATACCCAATTATTGATGTCAAATAATTGCTAAGTTATCATGAAATCAATTATTTCAATTTAATTAATAATGCTTTATTAAATTAGCATATTTCATAATTCATGTAATACATCCTATATATGAACATGTAACATAGATCTTGTTTGTCTAGAGTGTACTTTGAATTCGTTTTAGAAGATACATAATTTAAAAGATAGAATAAGAAAAGAAGGCCATTATTTTGGGCTAGAAAGAAGAAAAGGAAAAAAAAAAATGAGTAGAGAGACAAAGAGTATACTTTATTAATCTATCTATAAAGTCTTTAGGCATCCATAGTGTGGTTGAAAATTCTGCACAAGTCCATTCAACTGGAAAGCATGCAATAAAATGGTAGCTAGTTAGTAGTATTATACTACTAGGCAATATTACTAGTATATCAATAATCTATAGACTTGTACCAAGTGTAGCTAGGGATACTTGTCTTCTTCAAGAGAAGTTTTATAAAGTTCAATTTATTTGATGTTATATTGCACCCATAAAAATATGTCATCCATGTTACTCTTGTAGCTACGGCCTATAACTAGCTAGAATCAATTTAAAGGGACAAAAATACCTTCACATAATTACTGGTGACACGTTTTCTTTAATTTGTAAATATTAGTAGGCGATTCTATATTCATGGCTTGAACCCGATATCTCTGATTAAGAAAGGAGGAGTACGTACTACAAGAGAACATGGAATTAACTACGGAATTTATCGGTAATTTCTAATTAATTCGTCGCTAAAAAGCTCTTGGCTAATTGAAATTTCTTATAATACATTGCTAATCCGTAGCTAAATGGGATTAGCATGGAATTTTTATTGTTTAACTATGAAACTTTGTCCGTCTTTAATTCCCTGTTTTCTAGTAGTGACGTACTTATCACTCCGTCACAACCAAAATGTGGCATTGATTAGCTAGTCAAGTTTTTTTGCTTACACATGGAATTTATTTTGGTTCTATGTTTGCACTTTTAAGATAAGTATATCAATTTTTTAATGTTGTTGATTTTAAAAACATATATTGAGTTAACTGATTTCTTTTATTTTTTGGCACCACAAGAACTAGGTTTTCTCGGTACGCAACGAAAAAATTTTGGAGCCGATGTTTGGTTTAAAATAAGGTCATTTTAGTTATAACTTTGGAATTATAATTTTGTCGAATTATAATCTCATCTTCTATATGAGATAGATAAATGTCTCAAGATTTTAATGTATATTTTATCTTAATATTAGCTAATATCCACAACCAAACATTATAAGTATTGAACAAACTTAATCCCAAATTTTATACGGGAATAACTCCTAATCCCTATAACCAAATGACTCATTAGATAGCTTTGAGAATTTGGAAAGAAACATTTTATATTTATTCCCAAGTTGTTGATTTGAGTGAGAATGTGGAGAATGAGATTAGTTGGGGGGGGAGGGGGTAGTTATCTAATGCATTAATATGCACTAAAATCATCAAATTCTTGGGAACAAAGTGTGCATCATGCAATCAAATCGAGTCAATTTTATAAAATGATTTGTCAATAAACATGCATGCATGTATAGGTATTGGTGAGATGCATATTAATTTCAAAGTGTTATTGGTTTGGGGCAATTCTCAAAGCATGTCTCCTAGCAATTGTCAATAAGGTGAAAACCAATGTGTTGGTGTGTTCCAAATTAGAGCATGTGGACATGAAGCCTTTGTAGCAGACCCTATTGATAAATGCCCATAAAATCAATCAATTTTAATTAGGTGCTGCCTATGGATCTTGACAAAAACCTCATGTGGATTTGTCCCAAGTGGTCAATATGTTAGGTAGTTTTGAGATATAACTCTTGACCTTTGTTCTCTCTATGCACAGCCATCCACATGACATGCTCTTCTGTCTTTTCTTGCCTTTTTCTAATTAGAACTCTACACTACCCTTATCTTAGTAATAGTACTCCTATCTAATTTATATTGACTTGTTCATCATTTTTCACATTGATGGTAAGTGACCTAATTGTGTAGCTAAAATTTAAAGAATTAGAAGTGTTTTTTTTAAACTATATTTAGTCAACATCCATTGTCGATATCTTTGTGTACTAGTTTAAAATCTTGAATCTGCTTCTGTATATTCTTTGCTTTTCACCTTCTATTAACATAATCGTAGGAATTAGTTATAAAATTTATCGTTAAGTTGTTGTTACATAGTCCGCAATAACTAATAGAAGTTTCTTATAATTCTTCACTAATATGTTCTTAAATAGGATTACCGTCAAATTTTCACTACAAACCATATATATTGTTTTCTTAGGGTTTATAATACAACAACAAAAACAATAACATACCTGGTGCAATTCCACAAGTGGAGTTTGGGGAGGATACGGAAATCTTACCCCTACCTTTGTGGGGTGGAAAAACTTTTTCTGATAGACCCTCAGCTCAAAAGAGAGATTGTTGGTTGCAAGAAGAAAAAATAACATCAAAAAATCAAGATACAAAGCAAAATGAAGTAATAGATAGTAGAAACTAGAAACACATTGAAGAATAAGAGAAACTACACGATTAATAATACTACTACCAATAAGAGAAGATTATGGGGCTAGCCCCTTGCCTCTCCCACCTAACGGGCGAGTACATTTGGCTATCTACTAACGTTTTATACTAATCCTTGACTTTCATACCTTCTTATCTAGGGTCATGTTCTTAATAAACTGAACTTGTATTGTCCTGTCTAATCACCTCAAGAATATTTTATAATTGTTTCAAACAAAAGGGAGATGTATAATCGCTGAAAACAAAAATGCCACACTATTCAACAGGAAAAAGAGAGAAAAGGAAATCAAATCCCTTTTTTTCTTTTATGTCGTTGTCCATTATTAGAATAATGTCAAAATCGTGTACTCATTGGTACGTAACATGTCGAAATTGCAATAAAATCCAGTAAAATGAAAAGATGTAGCACAGTAGTTAATTAAATTTCAATTTTGCAAATCCCATATTTGTGTCTCTTATTTCTTTTTTTTGGGTACACTAGAAAAAGCTTTAAAAAAATTACAGTCTTTAAAAAGCGACACTGCTTAAATCTGTTTAGAGAAGAAACTCCATACCCTTGAGCGCACTTTCCCAAATTATTAAATCTTCATCATGTTTGTGTCTTTCATTTGTCAGGAAATCAACACATCGACTCACCTCTCTCCACCTTGTTAATTTGTAATGCCAACAAGAAAATACTTCATTTCTTCAGATTAAATTAGTCGGTGCATTAAAAAAAAACTTATCCATGGACACATGAGGGGCATAAGGATTCACCATTGTTTCGATTTGGTTTGTTTCATACTGAGATGGCTATGAAACAGCTTGGTGATTGTGTGTGTCCCAACACATATTTTGATTTGATGAATGTATGAATAAATATGTAGACCAACTCATAGTATGGCTATTGTCAGATACCCCATACCCAAACTATACTTTGTTAATTATTGTCTTAATCAAAACTATTTTCTACCATATATATCTTCCAATTCTCCACCACCACACATCCTTCATAAACTGTAGTTCTTCACTAGCCCCACCCCATTTTATTGAAACATAATATAGTTAAGTAATAAGAAATGTGTGGTCACAAAATTCAACTATTAGAATATATATATAGACACAAGTCTAGCTTAAATTCAATTTTTATACTATTCATTATCAAAATGAATTTTTACGTATTTGATTCATGAAAAAAAAAGGAGAGAATCAAGTCCATATATATCTTAGTGAGTCGTGTGTTGTTATAATATAATTAAGTAATTAAAAGTACCTTTACTCTAACAAATTAATATGTTTATAGATAAGATGGCAATGGCAAATATACAAGATGATTAAGGTATGAATTCAACTGAATCTAATAATTACTTGGAGAAACTTTAAATCAACCTAATTTTATACGTTTTTTCTTTCTTAGGAAACAACTAGTACTAAGGGCCAATTTGATTTAGCTAAATAAAAATTACTGATATAAGTATATATCAAGTGCTCAAAAGGTACTTTTAAATGTTTAAACTAATTTAATAGATAAAAATTGTGTGTCAAGATAGAAATTCAGAAGATGAAAAAAATAAATGTCGAAATGTGAAAAAAAAATCATTTAAACATTCCATAATTAGCTACCTTATTAACTAGTTGTCCAAAGTTTACTTGGTAAATACTTACTAAACAACATCTTCTCTAGCCTTGTTGGGCAACCACTATTCTGAAAGTAGCACAAATTAAATCAACAATTATAAAACTATTTCTCAATCATGATAAGCAAAAAAAACTATTTCTCAATCAAAAAATAAGATTACGTATGTATAATACTACTAATAAAAGAAAAAAAGATTAAACTTGAGGGTTGGGAGTATTTTCCCATATATTCTTCTTTTTCCTATACAGCATATTAATGGTCCAAGAGGGAACAAAACAATAAATATTTTGTTTCCATTTTTTAGAACAAGAAAGTCCAATTAAACAAAACAAAAAGATTCAACTTTCCTCTATTCCTTCAAACCAAACACATAATTTCATTCAACAGGTAGGCCATATTATTAATTTCTATCATCTCTAAAAAGGTGACCAAATTACTCACAATCTTTCTTTCTAGTTTCTATTCCTGTGTGATTGAACCCACTTGATGTTATTTGTTGGTTACTTTAATAAATTACTGTGTATCATCATTTTCTTACTTTTGGACCCAAATATTGTACTATGGTCATTGTCTCTTTTTATTGATCAAGAAATATTTGGACCAATGTGTTAGTCACTTTCTAACCCTCCCACTGGAAAGATAGTTTTGTCTTTACTTTTCAAGTCCTAATCACATAATTAAAAAGGTTAATTAGGGGAGTGGTGGTTTACCATATTAGTAACATTATGACATTCCTTAAAAAAGGAAGATGATCATGTGATTAGTGTCTTAATTGGCCCCCCTCTAAAGACTCATTCTTCGAAAATAACAGTGCGTTGTGTCCTTAAGTGGACCATCATAGTTTAACTAATTCAATTTTGTCCTATAAAGAAATAAAATAATTACTTTATTAATTAATCAGTACTATATATATCATCTAATTTTACCATAGGAAATTAACACTCGTCATATCTTGTAATAAAATTACACTTTACTCCCCATAATTTAAGAAATTTGTCAATAATCACCTAGTTCTGGTAAATTATATAGATCGCTTCAATTTTTTGTGTTCATAATATTCAACTCTACACTTGTCGAGTTTTAATTAGTAGTTGTTGGTACATACATTTGTCAAAGAAAAAGGACAATTATTGAACCAAAATAATTAATTAACAAGAAATTTTTATTTTTATGGAGGGCAAACAATTTTTCCTCTTTTTCCTATTTATATACATAAATAACCGAGATAAAGTATAGTGTTTTTTTTTTGGTGATATTGGTCTGCACATGCATGCACAACAGCTGCACAAATTCCATTAGGAATATCCAAATAATTATAGTCTACTAAACCTAAGTTCCAACATGATATATAGACCTATATTTAGTTATTCTATACTTAGGTGTAGCATTAGCAAAAGCTTATATATATAGCCCACAAAGTCATTAATTTTTAATGCGAGTTCCAAAGGGTTCATCTAGTTATGAACCATTGTTAACTTAAAAGATTATTAAAAGTATGATTAACTTTAGAGGTTCCATGGATAAAGTATAAGAATAACATCATTAAGTTAGTAGTATAAAATATAAATATATATAATGGCCGTAAATATTGACAACAAGTAACAAACATGTACGCATGGTGTTTGGAATCGTTATTGTTCTATCCGTTTTAATTTATTTGTCTTATGTACTTTTCATTTTAATTCGTTTTAAAAAGAATGTTTCTTCCCTTTTTTGGTAATTATTTAATTATAATTTTTCACATACATATTTAAGACCACAAAATTAAAATATATTTTGATACTTTAGTTGGTGAAAATTTATCTTCGCTAGCTATTGCTTATAGTGTGCGTCAATACTGTTCAAATATATATGTTGGTTAATATTTGTAATATTAAGGGGGATCATCACTATAAAGTGGGAATTAATGATATGAAATTATGAAAAGGAAACTATTGAGAAACAGAGAATTATTAATCAAGTTGAACAAAGGGTCCTATAGTACAGCACACAGTGGCAATGGAAATATGCTACTTTTTTTTTTTTTCATTTTCCATTTTATTTTAATGAAACAGATTTTGTTAATTGTTACATAAAATATGGGAGAAAAGATTTAGTTGTTAACACTGTTCTTACAGCTGATAAAGTATTCGACAATCCAGCAACCAATTTCATTCCTCCTAATTCAACTGCTACACCCATTTATGGACTCAATCTGAACATTTTCGATAACGAGAATTCATATAGCCGATCCAAACTAGCATGAAATTGAAGTAGTTATCGTCATTGTTGTTATTATTATTGGTACTTGGTACTCTCTCCGGATCATTTTACTTGTCACATTTTTCATTTACACGTCCCTTAAGAAAAACATTAATTAGAGTGTAATTTGACTAAATTATCCTTATTTATTACTCTTCAATATTTAATATTTTTCTCTTTTACACTATATTATTATCTCTTCATATTTATGACTAAGAGTAAATGTGAAAATAAATAACTGATTATACCTTGATTTTTTAAGATGACAACTATTTTGGTCTATCTATTTTTAGTAAGGACGATAAGTAAAACGGTCCGAAGGGAATAGTAGTATATTAAGTAAACTATTTTATTTAGCAAGTATGTACAACTCAAGGAAGACAACTGAAAAAGAGGCTACTTGTGGACATTGTGCAACATCTACACACTACATAACTTTTGAGTTTCTCCTTTTTTATCCCTCCAAGAAAAGGAGAAAAGAGAAAACTTGAAAGCAATAAAACAAAAAGAATATTAAAAGCTTTTATTGAATGAATGCGTATGTGAAGAAATATTAAGGCGTATTTATAGAAATAATGCAAGGCCATATATATATATACTTATTAACGGTTTTCCAAAAAAGAAAAATTAAATCAACTGAACCTTAATTAGAAATATACAATCATGGACATGTTTCATTGCTTTAAGTATTGTCAAAAGTCCACTTACTTCTAAATTCATTAAAGGGGATGCGTGCTTTCATATTGTTGAAGGAAAAACAAAAAATAAGAATAGAATATTACCTACGAAACAAAATAGTTAATTATTAGATTCATTTTTTATGTCTTTAAAAAAAACAAAAATAAAAAAGAGAAAGAAAAATACACGTAATGGGAAAGAGGAAGAAGTTTACATGATAAAAAAGTTCATATTCTTGACTTAATTGGATATCTAAATTGTATGAGTCCAAAAATATACATAGTATCGAGATATAAACAATAAATGGAGGAGATCTTGGGGAAAATATATATATTGGCACTTAATTTATATATAAAACTCATAAATGCAAGATATATGTTTTACATATATATATATATTTCCATCACTTAACTATAATTAAATTGTTTGTATTTTCTCTTTAATTTTTAGCTTTGATTTGACATTATCATTAAGGGTTCGACATATATTTTTTAAAATTCTTTAAAGTGAATTTTGCAAAAGCCTCATTAATTCGCATCAAATGCAAATTTCTGTCGAGCGCAATCTGAAACACATTACAAAAGTATGATTTGTATATCCTTAAAATAGTGATATTATTCGAATCCACTTGTGAAATTACATTGAATTTATTTTCATACTAAGGACCCGTTTGGTCAGAAAAACCGAGGAAAAATTGAATCTAAAAATAGATGTTTTTCAAAAAAAAATCAAAAATTGTGAAAACATATTTCGAAATATATTTTTTATTTTCATAGTCAAATAAGTATTCTGAAATAAAGTAAAAATATATTTTGAAATATTGTGAATAATATTTATCGCCAAACGCCTGGAAAGGAACTTAATCATGTGTTAGTTTTCATAGGACTTCCTAAAAATAAAAATAAAAAAGGGGGTAAAAGAGGATGTATTTAAGGAATTTAAGTTCCGTACTGTACACACGTGCAACTTGATATAGTTCAGAAACCATTTCTTATTTTTATTTCCCTCTCTGTATATGCACGAAACCCCAAGAGAAGGAAGAGTCATTATTCATCATGGAAGAATAGAATCACTTGTAACAATAATAAAATAGTAAAATTAAATAAAAAGGGAACCCCAAAACAATAAAAAAAAGAGGGTTGGTTGATGACTTTTGATTCTTCATTGTAGAATCACATCAATAGATTGAACAAAAAAGTCATTTTCATTCCCCTCTCTCTCTTCTTTAACAACTTGAACTAGTCTTGTTCATTTCAGATCACTTGCTTCCTTCAAGTACTAAGCTTTTTTAATTCTTTCCACTAGCAATTCAATTTGCAGCTTTTTTTTTTTGGGGTGTTCCCAGAATTCTTAGTACTAAATACATTCTTCTTCTTTTTAAGGTTTTCTACTGAGGAAACTAAAGTCTACTTCCTCTGTCACTTGTTTCACATTCTTCTTCTGTTGTTGTCACTCTTGTGTTTTTTTTTTCTTTTTCTTTGACCCTTTTATACTTACATGTGATTCTTGGGGATAATGGGTGAAGAACACTTGACCATTGATCCTTCTGATCGAGCTGTTGAACAGGTTCTTAATTTTTTCTTCATTGTTCTGTCTAGTAAAATTCTTCTTTTTTCATGGTCTAGGTTCTTGATATTTGCTGCATTCCCTTCTTTTTATATTTTTAGTAATGTTAACTAACAGGGGGAAAAGGACAATTTCTTCGTAATAATCACAATTGTGTGATCAAGGCATTCAGAGCTCCTATATTGTTCCATGAGGAAGCAGTAACATGTCTGACATTCTTGTATTTGTATTTAGTACTATTTGTAACATTTTCTTTAGACCTTTTTTTTGCAATTTTATAGCAAAATATAGGTCTAGAGGGTTAATGATACATATCATAGTGTAACAGAAAATACTCTCAGAGATTCATGGTGAAAACTTTTATATTTATGTTCTTGTTGCCTTGTAAGACAAATAGAAAACTTGATGATCTCATTACAACTTTTTCTTTGACATTTTCCCTCCCTTCACATTTGGTTAAATTTTAAACCTTAGTTTCCTCAGAAGGATTATATCCTCTAATTTGGTCATTCATCAACACCATAGATCTTCTTCTAGCTTAAGTTAGCTCACCAGTATTATTTTCCTTGATGATTGTCTCGTATAACCGACCCCAATTTGTTTGGACTTAGGCATAGTGTTGTTGTTGTTATTGTCTCATGAGTCTTCTATGATCAGCATATGATCCAATTGCAGAGTTAACATTTTTTTTGTTAGATGAACTCTTGGTAATTGTAGAGCGCGCGTGAAACTATGTTTTTTTCTGATATCACCCCTTCATTTGTTCTCCTTCTGGGGTCACATTGTTGTTGGTACGATTTCAACCAGTAGAAAGTTTTATTCTACTAACAGCTTTTTCCTTTTTTCCCCTCTGTTACCTTCTCTCTCAAACAATGTCCAGGCAATAGTTGCATTGAAGAAGGGGGCACATCTTTTGAAGTATGGCAGAAGAGGGAAGCCCAAATTCTACCCTCTAAGGTTATCCGAGGTAAAGTTCTAATGAAACATATCTCATTGCCTTTGAACAAAGGAAATCGTCATAACAAATAATATAATGGTTGGAATTTTGTACTGTCTGGCATAACTGAATAACCTATTATTCTCATTGTGAAAGAAGGAGATACAATTAAATACTCTAGTTTTCGCTGTAACATATGGCTTGGCATTCACTCGTGTGCAGCCCAATTGAGAGTCTTGTTCTTGTGATTAGCTTAAGGAAGAGCTTAATTAACCAAATTATATCTTCTGCTGAATCTCCCATTACTTTGGTCCCGATTGTGAAGAATTGATGATCTATTCCAACTGAAGAACTAAGAAGACAGTAAACCTTTATACATTAGAATTCAACTTAGACCTCTATTAGTTCTTCTTTTTGACATAAACTATAGTATTCAATTGTTTGAACAATGAATTAATAATGAGACGGGCGAAGATCCTCTTTGCTGGAAGTGGTTTTATCTGCATGTGAAAGTGTCTCTTGGATAGAAATTGTGCACTAAACTATGCTTCAAGCTCCTAATTATTAATCAGAGATGCAAGATGATATATTCCCTCTCTTGTATCCCAATTTTTCGATCTCTGTCCTTCGTGTGTAGTCAAACAAATTTTACCTCTTTTACTACATATCGTCTTTCTCTCGTCTATGTTATGTTCTTCATCTTAAAAGCAAAGATTTATTTGGAATGTGCTGGGAAAGGTGAAACTATTTTGTAGTCAAAAGCCAAAAAAAAGTCACTGTGGATGCTTAAGCATAATTAATCTTGAAATTAATATTAGTGGTTGCATTCTTAGCTTGCTATAGGGTTAATGATTGTTTCTTTCCATCAAACAAGTAAAGATTTTATAATTAACAAATGGAGACAATACCAAGTTTCTCTCTGTAAAACCTCTTCTTATCTGTAGTCTAGGCATCTGCATTTAACGGAAAGGTTGAAAAGTAGAAAAAGTAAACCTTTGGCGCTTTATCTTAAACAAAGATCTAATATATTCTTCCAAAGACAAAGCTGTGTCTCTATGGAAGTCCAATTTGAGATGGACCACCGAGGAAATCGTGTGTGTGATTATCCTTCTGAACTCTTACTTTTATCTAAAGCAAGTTAGACCTATATCACCACATCTCAGGAGGAATCATTCCCATTCTTTCTATTTTTATGAATCATTGCCATTTGATGTTTCAATTATTGTTGGTGAAGTATATGTTTTTTGCCTATCTTTCCAGGATGAAAGGTTTTTGATTTGGTACTCTGGTGAGAAGGAAAACCAACTGAGGTTAAGTTCAATCACAAATGTCATCCGCGGCCAAAGTACTGTAAGCAGTGAGGCTAACTTTCATATTAATATATACATGACATTTTCTCAAGATATATCCTTAAACTGTGAAATTTTCTTTTATTTGACAAGAATGTTTTGTTTTCTAATTAAGGTAATTCTTCAGCCTGAAATGGAAAGTCAATGCATATCACTTATATATGGAAGTGGCGAGCGCACTCTTGATCTGGTAAATTGTCCATTAGTCCTACTTTAATTGAAGGATGTCGTACAACAGTACAAGCGTGCATGATTTGTATATCTGTTTATCCTTTTGTTAAAATTTGATGTTTCTTTTCTTTTCATATTTCATTTTCAGATTTGCAAGGATAAAATGCAGGCTGAGACATGGTTTGTAGGCTTGAGAGCTACAATATCCAGGACTCACCATCACAGAATGGTGGACCCTCTGAAAAGCAAAAGAGGCGCACACAGTTGCATCAGTAGTCCAGCGGGTTATATGCGGAGGAAACATAATCTTGGAATTTCAGCAAAGACAATCAGACCTTCTCAGGTTCTTGACATCTGTCTTTGTTTTATTAAAGTTCTCAATGCTTAACCTTGTGATTAACTGATTAAGTAACCGTTATTATTCACAGTGTGCAATCTTCTTCCATCTTCAGTATGTCCTACGATTTTGATCTTGTCTGGAATCTAGTTTCGATATTGTTCTTTAGTAGCTTTGTTACTTGTCTTATGTGAATGGATTTCGATTCTATTAGTCCTGACAGTATGAATTTACTCCTAAAGCTTCTGTTTCCAGTACACAGTCTAGTACATGTTCGTGGTGTGATGACTTTGACACTGAATTGTAACAAGTCTGTCCGAAAACCCGTGAAGGACAAACAGAAAAAATAAAAATTGCTGGTGATAATAAATGGCTGAAATAACTAGAGAGAGAAAAAGGATTGCTTATAGACAATGGTCAATGTTTATTCTATAGCTTCTCGCGAATTGTAGTATGTAACTGATTAAGTAAAAACTTTCATAATCCTTACGAGATAGTTAATCTTTACTCATTAGTGCTTCTCCGCAATTTGTCTTGATGTCATATTCTTCATTGTGTTCAAATGTTGCTGTCGGTTAGTGCACCTGTATTTTGAAATCAGTTTTCTTATGCGAGTTCAACGCTAAAAAAGAAACTTCCATTTCGATTTTTCATTTCTCAAGAACTATCTTTCTTATATTTTCTGTCCTTCTGTGGCTATGTATTGTAAGAACTGTAATAAAAACGTTCTTTTCTATCTGAGAGAACAATAAAACATCTTAATTTTTCATTACTCTAAAAATGATATATTCTTATTTGATCAAGGTTCGTAGCTTAGCGGGGAGTCCCACTCAGTCATTTTCAGAAAGGTGTTTTACTGATGGCTTATCATGTTCTTCCGAAAGCTTTTTCTCGGAATCAAGCCTATCGAGTGTGCATAATGTAATGGATAGTGTTACATCATGTTCGTCATATTTTGAACCAGATGACTTAAGCCAGCAGAGAGTTTCTTGTGCTGGGACTGAAATCCAAACTGATATGCTTGCTCCACTTTTGCCATCCAATAATGAGTCAAGACCATTTGGAAAGAATGTACTGCGGGATGTTTTTATCTGGGGAGAAGGAGCAGAAGGGGGATGCTTGGGGGATGGGGAAGTGAAGTTGGATGCTTTGTCACCCAAACTTCTCGAGTCCACTATGATGCTTGATGTACAAGCAATATCCATTGGTAGGAGTCATGCTTCCTTAGTCACCAAACAGGGTGAAGTTTTTTGCTGGGGTGAAGGAAAGAATGGACGGCTTGGGCATAAACATGATATGGACACTGCACGACCAAAACTGGTTGACTCTCTTAACGGGGTTCGTGTAAAATCTGTCACTTGTGGGGAATACCAAACATGTGCCCTGACCTCTTCTGGTGAACTGTACACATGGGGTGACAACTCTTTTGGTGCTGAGTTAGTAGGTGATGAAAAGAAGAGAAGCCATTGGCTACCAAACAGAGTATGTGGTTCTCTGGATGGTGTAAAAATCTCTTATGTTGCTTGTGCGGAATGGCACACAGCAATTGTTTCAACATCTGGACAATTGTTTACTTATGGAGATGGAACTTTTGGGGTTCTTGGTCATGGAAATCTCCAAAGTGTTGCTCAGCCCAAAGAAGTTGAGTTGCTTAGAGGTTTGTGGGTCAAATGTGTTGCATGTGGGCCATGGCATACAGCTGCGGTAGTGGAAATCATTGTTGATCGTCTTAAATTCAACAATCCAGGTGGGAAGCTGTTTACATGGGGTGATGGAGATAAAGGAAGGCTTGGTCATCCCGGTGAGGAGACAAAGCTTTTACCGACCTGTGTGGCAAAACTTGTTGATCATGATTTCATTCAAGTTTCCTGTGCAAGCACCCTAACCATTGTGCTATCTAGCACAGGAAAAGTTTATATGATGGGAAGTGAAGTGCATGGGCAACTAGGCAATCCAGAAGCCAAAGATAAATCATTAGTGCTTGTGCAAGGAAAACTTAGAGAGGAGTTTATTATAGAGATATCCTCGGGATCATATCATGTTGCGGTGCTAACATCAAGGGGAAGTGTTTACACATGGGGGAAAGGTGCAAATGGACAGTTAGGATTAGGTGATACAAAAGATAGAAGTTGGCCAACTTTAGTTGAATCGCTGAGAGACAGGCAGGTGGAACATATTGCTTGTGGATCAAGTACTACAGCTGCAATATGTTTGCACAAATCTGCATCTAGTACTGATCAATCAGCTTGCAGAGGATGTAGCATGTCTTTTGGAATTACAAGGAAGAAACAAAACTGTTACAATTGTGGCCTTCTCTTCTGCCGCACATGCTGCAGCAAGAAAATCACAAACGCCTCTCTGGCCCCTGACAAGACTAAAGCTTTTCGGGTATGTGATCCATGTTTTTACCTACTTCAGAGGATTGCTCAGTCAAGCAGGCCATCCAAGCTTGAAAATCGTAGTCCAAGACCCTTACCGATTACCCAAAAGGCAGTTACTCGCGAGAAAGTAGAGCGTGAAGAGGCAAATACTACATCAAGTCGAATGATGTCAACAAAAAAGTATCTAACTGAGAACAATCAATGCTTTGACAGGAGGGCTGTCAACAGTCTAGGGGAAAGTAAGCAGTTCTCTGATCATGTTACGTCTTTGCTGGATAGTTTTCCAAGATGGGGCGAAGTTCCTTGTCCTGAAATCTTTAGAAGAGACTATGGACAGATGAGAAGCCAAAATCCTCATGTGAGGAATTCACTGGCTTCAGCTTCTCCAACTTATTTGCAGCAGATTCCCGTAGAACCAAAAGTTGTCCCCTCTACTGGTCTAACTATGGAGGAAGACTTGCCAGAATCAGACAAGATCCTGCTCGAAGAAGTTTGCAAGCTAAGAACTCAGGTAATCCTAATATCCAGTGTTCTTACATCGTTATTCAATTGCTTATACTTGGCCAAGAGACTGAAACCATTAAATGTTGATGCATGACGCTCTCTGTTTATAAATGTTGCTTTGCCTGTGTACTTATGTGAAGTAATTCAGCATGAAGCTTATCGTTTAACTGGAAAAAAAATTCTGCAGAGGTGAATAGCACAGCCAATATGTTTATTTCACATAGTTTACGAGATTAATGTTTATCAGAGGTTCTTACCTTGGAAATTTTCTCAACTTACATCGTTGACTTCACTTTGCTGTGTTTAATATGGAGATAAAAGGTGAAGTACAAGTTACTCTCAGAAGTTCACGTTCCCTCGACATTTCCTCTGTATTTTGTACTCAACTTACAGCTCCAAATTCGTCTTTAACCCTGTTTAACCAAGTTTAAAGGTTTGGTTAGTGAGTAATATAAAAGCAATTAAATATTGAATCCGAACCATGAAAAATAAGTACGGGGCATTTCACTTAGCTTATATAGGCAATACCAACAAATTGAAATGCCTTCTCAATGTCCCTCGAGCCCATTAAGGTGCATGCTTGCTGCCCTCACCATTTTTAACATGTTTTAAGGGGATGATAGGCTGTAGGGAAATTGTGAGAGGGGAAGAAAGAATACCTAAGAAGGGTTCCAATATAGGAGATCACAATTCATCTGCTGCAGAATGGAATGCTTAGATATGCTACTTAGTATAGACAGATGGCTCGAGGGACATTGAGAAGGCATTATTCTTTTATAAGAAATTTCTGTATGTATGCCTTTCACATGTATGTTTCTTTTTCCATAGGTTCTGCATTTTTTGCGGCATAACATGAACATTAGGTGCGTTAGCATTCTACTATGAGAACTTTAGATAAGCAGAAGATTGCTTCTCTTCTCAAGCTAATTAGATGGAACTATGCTGTTACTCTTTTCGTATAACGTTTGATTGGTGATAAGTTTATTAGTGCCTCAAGAGTCAAGATTCTGACTGTTTTGCAAATATACTGTAGGTTGAAAGTCTTAAAATATTATGTGAAACAAGAAAGGAGAAAATTCAAGAGAGTCAACAAAAAGTTGATGAAGCCTGGTCAGTGGCTAAAGAGGAAGCTTCCAAAAGTAAAGCAGCAAAAGAAGTTATAAAAGCTTTGACATCAAGGGTAACTATTCTGTGAGTTAATACTTTTGTCTGTCTCCTTCTCTAAAACAATTTGATCCATAATATGCATCAATTTATTACCTCCTGGCACAAACTTTTTAAAGAAACTATTTTGTGAATCTGTCCGCAATTCATCGGTGGGATGCCTCATTTTGTTTTTGCTGAAACTTGTTATGCTAATTGCAGCTTCAGGCAATGTCAGAAAGCTTTTTTGCTGGAACAGAAACTCATGTGCAAGCTATTGCAAATGTACTGCAGACAACATCAACATATTCAGATAGCCAAAATCATATCAGTGGACACCGAATTGTTGTGCCTACATGTGTGCCTCTTGCAAACGCACAACTAGAGGACAGAAACGTTGACAGCCTATGTGGTTCTCCAATTGTATTTTCTAGTACTTTAAGATCCTTCTATAACAAAGAAAACAATGTGGACTCCAGATCAGCAGAGGAATCTTGTAAAGAAGCTGATCATGGCCAAGCTGAGCTCAGAACATCAAAAGGTGAATGGGTGGAACAGTATCAGCTCGGTGTCTTCATTACATTGACACTGCTGCCAAGTGGGAAGAAGGGACTCAAGCGAGTCAGGTTCAGGTATATTTCCTTTCTCAAGTTTTATTATACAGAAATTTCCACCTTTTCTGCATTTTTTGGTTTGAATAAGATCATGGCTAACAAATTGGAAGGAAGGGTTCCCTCACCATTTAAATGTTAGACATGAAAGTTGTTAAGCTGATCATAATGCAGTACGAAATTACTAGTTATGATCTCCTTTTCCTTCTCATTATTCATAATATAGTAATTGAAATTGAACTCCAAACTCCGAGCATTCATTTCTCTGATTTAATTGGGTTTTGCAAGTTGAGGGAACTAACACTTACGCAAGGGCCAATACAATATACCTACTGTCCTAAGCTTGAACTCTATGCATATATGTGAGGGTGGTACTCCGCATGCACATCAGCTTTACTTTTCTGCCATTGATCACAAAAGCGGATTCAATCCAATAAAGATGTTTTTGCTATATCCCGACTTTCTTTTAACCCCTGCTAGCTCCTATTAGGTCTTTTGGTTAAAATCCTCTATCACTTTAAAGTCACCTCATGAGCAAAGGAGACGTATTGACTTAATTCTTGATCCAACTCTGCTTATGTTATAATTATATTTGCCAATGATGAGCATCCGTTTGTTAATATGTTAAACTGCTTACACAAATGCCTTTTTGGTTGAATTTTGCAGTAGGAAAAAGTTTACTGAGAAGGAAGCAAAGAAGTGGTGGGAAGAAAACCAGCTTTCTGTCTACAAAAAGTATGATGTTGAAGGATATGAAAATGTGAACCATGGTTTGCTGAAGAAGTAGCAGTTTCCTTTTTCTTCCCAATGTAAAAATTGAACATGATTACAATAGTGGTTCATGTTAGAGAAGGTGTAATTTAATCCGTTAATGTGCTTAACATATGAGGGGAAAGTGCAACTTTGTATTGCCAATGGAATATGGAAGCAGTCTATCATAGATAATTACTAGTTACTACTACATTCATTTTATATAAGGTTGTTATTATCATTTGAGAAGTCAAAACAGTTCTTTTTTCTTAAATTATGATTTTTCAAACATTTTCCAAAATGTTTTAATCTAAATTCTCTTGACTTAGACTATTTTGTATAATTTTTAAATATGTAATTTTATTTCACAATTAAGAAATTGTTGGTCAATATAAGAAATTAAAAGGTTGGACTCTCGTGCTTTGGACTTGGTCATTTTATTTTCGGGATTAATAGAGTGATAGATGTTCTAATAAAATTATTTTTCTTATCATATTTTCATATGCTAATAAGAAATACTTGATAAAATGACAAATATTGTCATATTGTTATAATGAACTTAGGCTACTTTACCCATAGGTTTAAAGATTTGGGTCGAATGCTCAAATTCTTTTGCATGGTATCATTTTTGTTATAAAATGATAGCAAACAAAAGATACAATACAAAACAAATAAAAAGATGAGAGTAGAGAGATTTTTTTTTATATATAGTTTTCAAGTAACTTTTTCAAGTGTATTCAAATATATCATACATCACATCTTATGCTCCTATTTATACTATTACCTAAAGAGTGATTATAAGGTTGGATTAATATCAGATTATAAGGTTGTCTTAAATATGATATTAATCATAGATTTTGGAGGTCTAAGGTCCTCTATTTATCTATTTTGTTGCTTTAAACTTTTCCTTCTAAGACACACGTTCTCAACTTAACATAGGCCGCTTTTAATTAATTCGCTCCATGCAAGCTTCTTATCATGTTGAGCATACTCTTTATATATAATTATTCAATGCATATTTTGTAGCTCGTTGAGCATATTTTTTCAGTCCCTCTCTCACACACGCATGTGCACGCACAAGCGTGAAACTAAATGTTGAACTGTTAGTAAAAGGGTATAATTGAATCCCTTAATCAACAATTTATACATTGCAAATAGGTAGAACTAATTTTGTCATTATATAAAAAAATAACAATTGAATTCACTTAATCAACAATTTCTACATTGCAAATAGGTCGAACCAATTTTGTGATTATATAAAAAAAATAATTAAATTTTCTTAACACAGAAATCAAAAGGCAACTCAAAGGAGCAGGCTAGTAAGGACCATGCTTAGACCTAAAGTAAAGTTTTTTAATAGTGAATTTCATGATTTTATTGTTTCAAACAATATTAGAAGTGGTAGAACAACGAAAAAAAGTATAAAATTAGTTTAATACTTATACTCTCTTCGATTCATTTTACTTATCATGTTTTCTTTTACATATCCTTTATAAAAACATTAATTAAAAGAATAATTAAATTAAATTATCAATATTTATTCTTTAATATCAATTTAACACTATCAATTTTTTTTATCATATCAATCTCTCTATATTTATTGAGTAAGAATAAAAATAAAAATTAAACAACTGATAATAATTACAGAATGCCCTTTCACTTGTTATTTAAAGTTTAAACCCCCGGCTGTCGTCCGGCGCCTCCGCAACGGCATCTCCTCCCATAAACCCCTTAGCCGTAGAATGACCTTAAAGCTCTTCAAGTATGCTCTTCCCACTCGTTTTTTTCTTGGTCACCCATTCAAATTCTCTTCAAGATTCCTATGCTCCGACAATAATCTTGACAATTTGGTAGACCCACAATTGAAATTCCCAGATACTGAATATTGTCCACTACAAGAAGAAAACAAGTTAAAAGAATCATCTTTTTCAGTCCAAGAATTGGGTTTCTTGCAAGATTCAATCTTGGGTTCAGTTAGCTCCAAAACTGAGACTACTGGTAAGTTTCCAGATGATGTTTTCTTGGTGATAAATGCTATTAGGAATGGTAATGATGGGTTTGGTGAGAGAACTGAGAAAGCTCTTAGGGTGTTTAGGGAGAAACTCAATCCTGGTTTAGTGGTTGATGTGTTGAGAAATATACATAACCCTGAATTAGGTGTTAAGTTTTTCAGGTGGGCTGGTAGACAAATTGGCTATGTGCATAATGCATCTGTTGATGATGCTTTGTTGGATTTAATAGGATGTGATGGTGTACCAGAACATTTTTTTCATGATGTAGGAAAAGATGATAGGGAAGTGCTTGGAAAGTTGCTTAATGTGTTGATAAGGAAGTGTTGCAGGAATGGGTTGTGGAATTTAGCACTGCAGGAGCTAGGGAGGCTCAAGGATTCTGGTTACAAGCCCTCGGCTACGACTTATAATGCATTGGTTCTGGTGTTTCTGCAAGTAAATAGATTGGAGACTGCATCTTTAATATACAAGGAGATGTCAGCATCGAATTTTAAGATGGATAAGCATACAATAAATAGCTTTACGCGATCATTGTGCAAAGTGGGTAAATGGAGAGAAGCCCTTGATTTAATTGACAAGGAAGAGTTTGTGCCTGATACAGTGATTTATACTAATATGATTTCAGGATTATGTGAAGGTTCCTTCTTTGAAGAAGCAATGAATTTTCTTAACATAATGAGGACTAATTCGTGTATTCCTAATCGTGTAACATATCAAGTTTTGCTTTGTGCACTCTTAAACAGGAGAAAACTTGGTCGCATCAAGAGGGTCCTGAATCTTATGATTTCTGAAGGTTGTTATCCAGGTCAAAAAATATTTAATTCTCTTGTACATGCATATTGCAGATCAGGAGATTACTGGTATGCCTACAAATTGCTAAAAAAAATGGATGGCTGTGGCTGTCAGCCAGGATACGTAGTTTACAACATATTGATTGGTGGTATTTGTGGCAATGAAGAGTTACCAAGCAAGGAAGTTCTAGAATTGGCTGAAAATGTATATAGTGAAATGCTGACTGCAAGACTAGTGCTGAATAAAGTCAATGTGGTCAATTTTGCTCGATGCCTCTGTGCGTGTGGGAAATATGAGGACGCTTTTAGTGTTATTAAGGAAATGATGAGCAAAGGTTTTGTACCTGATGCCAGTACATACTCAAAAGTGATTGGTTTTCTTTGTAATGCCCCCAAAGTGGATAAGGCATTCCTGTTGTTCCAAGAAATGAAGCGGAATGGAATTGTTCCAGATGTTTATACTTACACAATTTTGATTGATAGCTTTTGTAAATCTGGCCTTATTCAACAAGCTCGTAATTGGTTGAATGAAATGATTCAAAAGGGTTGTACTCCTAATGTAGTGACTTACACAGCTATTATCCATGCTTACCTCAAGCAAAGGAAAATTTCAGATGCAAATGAGCTCTTTGAATCAATGTTAATGCAAGGATGCATCCCAAATGTTGTCACTTTCACTGCTTTGATTGATGGATACTGTAAAGCTGGACACATAGAGAAGGCTTGCCAGATCTATGCAAGAATGAAGGGGAGTTTAGATACCCCTGAAGTAGATTTGTACTTCAAGGTTGATCTTGATGGTAATAAGGATCCAAATGTTGTTACATTTGGAGCTATGGTTGATGGTTTGTGCAAAGCACACAAGGTGAAAGAAGCTCGCAATCTTTTGGATGTCATGTTAGCTGAAGGATGCGAGCCAAATCATATTGTTTATGATGCATTAATTGATGGGTATTGCAAGGTTGGTAAGCTAGATGATGCACAGGAGATATTTGCTAAAATGTCAGAATGTGGATATAGTCCGAGCGTTTACACCTACAGTTCTCTAATTGATAGGCTATTTAAAGATAAACGTTTGGATCTTGCTGTAAAAGTCTTGTCTAAAATGCTCGAGAGTTCTTGCCCCCCAAATGTTGTTATATACACAGAGATGGTAGATGGCCTTTGCAAAGTTGGTAAAATTGATGAAGCTTATAAACTTATGTTGATGATGGAAGAAAAGGGTTGTCATCCAAATGTTGTGACCTATACTGCAATGATTGATGGATTTGGCAAAGCTGGAAAAGTGAATAAATGTCTTGAACTCATTGAGAGGATGGGTAATAAGGGTTGTGCGCCAAATTACATAACCTATTCAGTTGCAATAAAGCATTGTTGTGCTGCAGGACTTTTGGATGAGGCTCTCCAACTCCTAGAGGAAATGAAACAAATAACTTGGCCAAAACACATGGCCAGCCATCTTAAGGTTATTGAAGGCTTCAGACGAGAGTACTTAATCAGTCTCGGTATATTAGAGGACATGAGCAACAACAATTTTCTTCCAATTATTCCAGTTTATAGGCTTGTAATTGATAGCTATCAAAAAGCTGGAAGACTTGAATTTGCCGTTGAGCTACTTAAAGAAATTTCATCATCTTCATCATTTCCACATCTTGATAAGAAAATGTACTCTTCTTTGATTGAGTGCCTTTCTGTTTCAAACAAAATTGATCTGGCATTTGAATTATATGTGGACATGATAAAGAAAGGTGCAGTTCCAGAGCTGACGGACTTTGTTAACCTCATTAAGGGTTTAATAAGTATGAATAAATGGGAGAATGCACTTGAACTCTCCGAGAGCATGTATTACATGTTACATGCATCGAAATCCACCACCATTCAGCTCCTTTAGAGGTCAAGAAATGATACATTGAGACTATCTCATTCTGAGGCACTACCTGCTGGCACCTGATATACATTCTTGGAGTTGCACTAGTTGGCAGGCTGCGGTTTGACCTTGTTATAACCAAGTACCTGCTCCGGCAGCTGAATGAGCCACTATTGGCTCATACGTACAGGGAACAAATAAGGTAGCTGATACTCTCGCAAACTATGGCATGCACTACAAAAATGGGTGAATTGCGGAGGGTACCGGTAACCTCTGGAAATTGCATGACATTGCGGGAATCACCATTGGCTCGGTCATTTCAGGTCACAGCAAAACCGACGACTTCATTTCAGGCAACAACAGAAGCCACTCCTTCTGTTCAGGTTACTTCACAGGCAGCACCATCCAATAAGCATCGTAGACGTGCGTCTATGCATCATTGGACTGTAGATGCAATAGGTAATCGTCTTCCTCTCGTTTACGTTTTCTGCCTTTGTTGTTTTGAATTAGTTAATCTGGCACCATCTCATGTCGGAATATAGATCAGAGAATCAATAAGAAATCAGAGAACTATGCCCTTGGTTTATTTTCTTTGTAGTTGATGGGGATTGTGATTGTTTTTGTATCCATACATACAGTAAATAACCTTTTCATAGTTGTGTTTGAAAGCTGGTTCAGTATGTGACACTCCTTCTCTTGGACTATCACTTGTCATTTCTTGTAGTTCTTTTTTTTTTTTTTTTTTTTTTTTTGAGCAAGGTAAAGTTGTATTCTTCAGCATTGAGGGTATGCTGGCCACCTCCAAAAAATTACAAGTGCAAGTAAACATAATTACAAAGAGCCTAGGAAATCTACTAACTGTTCTACTTCATCTATACCCTCTTCTTTACACCAAAAATACCGAGTATTAATGCAAGATTCTTTAACTTTCTGCATGGGATTAGTAATATTCTCAAAACATCTATTGTTTCTTTCCTTCCAAACATCTATTCTTTCTTTCTTGTTGTTGTGGTGGTAGTTGAAGTTGTGGCATATGAAGTAGCTCTGTCCAATCTATTCAAGGGCACGCTGGTCTGAAGATAATTTTATTTACTGATACTGATAGGGAACTTTTCTTCTTTCTGGTTAAATGATAAGCAAAGAGAAGTAGAGATATGAGACAAAGAGAGATGCTAGCTGCTAATTTTTCTGCTTATTGAACAATAGATATTATTTCTGCTTCTTTCAACAATTGTTCTAAGTTGTTTTTTTAAATGAAAGATTCACAAGGAGATCGCAAAAGGCTCAAACTGAGGACTAGAGAAGTGTTAAGTTTATCTCGGGGAGAATGTATTGAGGTGACGAAGTTCTATTTGATTACCTAGAACAACCGATTGGTGAAGCACAAGGCCTTCTCGTTGGCTTATGTGTGGTCTTTTAGCAGCTGAATGTTCCATATTTCCAATTAGCTTTGACAAATGGCCTGATCTACCTAAGTCATACTTCAACCACTGCTTTGATAATACATTAAGGTATAAGCTGTGTTTTGAAATTGTATCTTTATTTTAATGCGTTTGGATATTCTGTTTGCATGTAGAAGATAAACTAACCAATTTTTATTTTTGAAGCCCCGTTTTTGTTTTATGACACCTGAGCCAATTGCACGAAGATATGTTTATCACTCTATTGGAAAGAAGTGGCTGCAAGTAGGAAGAAGTTGTGGGATGAGTTCAACGACTCACTTCAAAGCAAAGATAAGATTATGGATGATGTTTCAGTAGGTATTGCTCGGGATCAAGGACTTCTTTCGTGAACTACCATGCCAAAGAAAAAATGCAGGTATTTATTTAGATACTTACATCCAGATGCGTATTTTTATGCTTATTTACTTGTATATTTGACTTTGAGGTATCTTGTTGTTAGAGTATGTGTAAAAGAAATGCTGAAAAATCGCAAAAAGCAAACAAATCCACACACCGGTGGCTCCAAACCTAATTCTAGAAGAAGGGCTGAAATGGTGAAAGAAGGTACCTCGTTCATTTTATTTTACGGATTAAACTTGCTAATCGTGTAGCTATTCCTTCTACTTTAGCCAAGTTATTCCTACTTAAACTTTTCCATACATAGATGGCTGAAACCGGGATAAAGCCTGGACGAGCACAACTTTATCTTGTCATGCATAAGAAACAAGATGGATCATATGTGAGTGAGGAGGCAAGAGAAATATGTGTAAGTTGCGCCTTGCTCTTCATCTCTTCTAGAAATAGAATCATTATTTGCATCTTGGCATGAGTTTATAATGTTGGTAACAACATGGATCATAAGTACGTTATTTGAGGAGCTCTTGCTACACTTTGTAGAACTAAGTTCAGGTGTGTACTGTGCCTCTGAACAAACTGTTGTAGTTTGTGATGCTCCACTATATGTTTTTAATTTCACCTGAACCAGAAATGCAAATTTGAGCCCAAAAAAACAAGGAAAAAGAAGAAAAGGAAGAGGAGACTTATGTAGCTGCTCATGTAGTCATGTTTGAAACCTTAGTTTTGATAGTGTCTTGCAACTGTTGTGATTATCATCATCAACAACAACATCATACCCTGTGAAATCCCACAAGTGGGGGGTCTGGGGAGGGTAGAGTGTACGCAGATCTTACCACTACCTCGTGGAGGTAGAGAGGTTGTTTCCGGAGGATCCTCGGCTCGGGTACCACAAATCAAAGTAAGTATGAAAGGAGAAAACGACCGTGAAGAAAACATAGCAACTAATACGGAAACAGTAACAACAACCAAATAGTGCAACAACCGAAACATCATAAACAACAGATGATTATAGAAATCAAAAGCAAGATACTTCAAGAATAAAGCTAATACTACAACATGCACCACCAAGGCTAAACTCATCGGGAAGCTAGACAACACCCCACTACCTACTAACCTTTTACCCTAAGCCGCGACCTCCACACCCTCCTATCTAAGGTCATGTCCTCGATAAGCTGAAGTTGTGCCATGTCCTGTCTAATCACCACCCCCCGGTACTTTTTCGACCTACCTCTACCTCTCCTCGTACCTGCTATATCCAACCTCTCGCACCTCCTCACTGGAGCATCTGTGCATCTCCTCTTCACATGTCCAAACCATCTCAGTCTCGCTTTCCTCATCTTGTCCATAACGAAGGTCACTCCCACCTTTGGTCGCATATCTTTATTCCTAATCTTATCGCTCCTATATGCCCACACACCCATCTCAGCATCCTCATTTCCGCAACTTGCATCTTCTGAACATTGGAGTTCTTGACTGGCCAACACTCCGTCCCATATAGCAAAGTCGGTCTAACCACTCTGTAGGTATGGATTATGTAGCCCATAAACAGAGAATGATTTAAAGGACAGTTTCTGTTGTATGGTGTAAGTTTCATTTGGTACCTAACTTTCCAGTCATATCACTTTTCTCCCATAACTGAGTCTGGTGGCTAAGTCAAATGTGCTTCTCACAAGCCAAAGTATGGGGTGTCACTGCCACAAATTGACTCATCTCGAATTTTACTCGCGACACTTGTTTCTTTGATGTTTATACCTTTTGTTTTGTCAGTACCTAATATTCATAACATGGAAAGTTGGCAACCTTATAAAATCTGTGTAGTAAATGCTAATTCTCTTCTCTCTCTTTAAGTATATGCTGCCTATTAGTTAAATTATTCTCATGTGGGTAAATTGTTGACCAAGATTTTCTGGATTGTGTATGTGTTTAGGAAGTTCAGCAAGCATTGAGCCAAACTACTATGGATGAGTCTGAAATTTCTCCAAATGATGCCATTGGTGAAGTGCTAGGAAAAGAGCATCGTGGAAGGGTAAGATGTTTGGGATTAAGAGCTGCTCCTAGCAATACAGACAAATCTCCATGTTGGTGGTATTAGAATCTCTTCAAGTAATGATGTTTGTATGTTTTTCACCATGCCAAAACAAGTACAACCAATTGTTGAATACTCTCAAAGCATACATGATAATAAAGGAAGGGACAATAATACCTGTGAACATTTTGCCGGGATCTTTACTTCTCCTTCTACAACGAACACTAAAGATTTTTAATTTTTTTGGCTATGATGTTTAGTTTTCTTCTTCACTTCTAAAATTACTATATCAACAATCTTACAATTTTATATGTTAACAAAATTTGAATGTTAGACATATAAAATAACTGGGCTGCAAAGAGAGAATAAAAGGTTTATACGAGAGTTAAAATATAAAATATTTGAATAAAGTTAAAATACGAGAGTTACAATAACAACAACAACGTGACCAGTGAAATTTTACAAGTGGAGTCTGGGGAGGATAGAGTGTACGGAGACCATACCTCTACCTTGTAGATAGAGGTAGAGAGACTGTTTTAGAAAAATCTTTGGCTTAAGTGCAGCAAATTCAAGTACAAAGAAGAAGGGAACAATGAAGAAAACATAACTAACAAAGGAAGGGTGCAAAGCCTACAAAAAGGGACAACACCAACAAAATAGTGTGATAATCAAACGTAATAAACAACAAATGATGATAGATAGCAAAAGCAAGACCTACTATAATACGATTAGTATACAACAACTATCAACAAGCCTAAATCCTCAAAAAGCATGACAATTCTCTACTATCCACTAACCCTATACCTTAATACACGTCTTCCACGCCCTCTTATGTAAGCTCATGTCCTCAGTAGCCTGTAGTTGCGTAATGTCCTGTCTAATAACCTCTCCCCAATACTTCTTCGGTCTACCTCTACCTCTCCTTGTACCTACAATATCCAACCTCCCCCACCTCCTTACTGAGATGCCTGCGCGTCTCCTCTTCATATGTCCAAACCATCTCAATCTGACTTAATTCCCTCATCTTGTCCACTACGAAAACCACTTTTACCTTATCCCGAATATCTTCATTTCTAATCTTATCGCTCTTAGTATGCCCACACATCCACCTCAATATCCTCATTTCCGCAACATACATCTTTTAAACATGAGCGTTCTTGACTGGCTAACACTCCGCCCCATACAACAAAGTCGGTCTAACAATCATTCTATAAAACTTAAATTTAAGTTTTAAAGGTATTTTTTTACCACATAAGACTCCGAAGGCAAGCCTCCATGGCTCCATTGCCACCCCAACAAAGAGTTAAATCTTACAATTTTATTTGTCAACATTCAATTTTATTAAGTGATTCAAATAATATGGGAGTTATAACCCAAAAGTCACGCAACTACAATGTGGTGCAAAGGATCAAAATTTAAACTGCAATAAACGAGAGTTAAAATCCCCAAATACATGTTCTCTTGCAGTAAAAAGAAAAAGGCAGATTTGGAAGCTTTTCAACTCTGACAGAAAATGGTAGTTCTTCATTTGGAAAAACGTCGAAAAATAAGTTTATTCAACTGTATTACTACTTTTTATGTAAAATTAATCCACTAAAATGGATTTAACTCAAAATTTTATTTTCCCCTTTTTCATGTTCCAAAGCAAATCTAGTCAAACTTCTACGTTTTTTTTTCTTCTTTTGGAAAAACCTTATCCAATATTATTACTAATAATATTTTGGGACTTTAACTTTATCAGCATGATTATTAATCCTCAGTCAATAAAATTCTGTTGCCAATGATGGAAGATCTTAGGATGATGAGTTGGATAAAGCAATATTATACTAGAATAATCTTTAATGCATGAGAAGATTAAATTAAACCTTCTTATTTAATTCTTAACACGTCTTTAATTTGTTATGGTCGTGAAGATTAATATAATAAGAAAAATACGAAAATACGTTGATTATTAGAAGGAAACAAGTGATTGCTTTTGTGCCTTCAGATTATTATAATAAACAAAATAATCCCAACTTTTTTTTTTGAAAAAATATATGTTAATTCTTCCTTTTCTTCTTTTGGGCTGTCGATTCATGTGACGTTCGTTTTGTGCATCAGGAGACATCCTTTCGGCAAGTGTTTTCTTCTTTAATTAATTAAGTGGAAGTTTTAAAAAAAAGAGATTAAAGGTCGCAATTGTTTATGTAATTTAATTAAAATATTGTTGATTAATTTTATGATTACGTCATTTTAAATGCATGTTCAAACTACTTTCCTCATTCCAAGTTAGAACCCTTTCATGTCCCTCTTTTCTATGGGGTTTCCAATATGACAAAGTTCAAATGCTAATGATTAATGTTGAGTTAAATAATCTGGCAGATGGTACAAAAAATGAATGTGAACAATGAGACATAAAATAAAATACTAGAATAAAACTATGTTTTCTTTTTGATATACTATATAATAGAATTAATGAGGTCTGAATGCATGAGGGGAAATGAATTCTGAGTTTTAAAAAATGCTATATTGCATTCAGACTAATGTACAATAAATTAATAACCTTTTCGTCGAATTGGATAAGCTAATGTTCTACCATATTAGTAGTTATTTTTGTAAAGTATTGTTTGAATGGAGTACTTATTATACAAATACAGTGGAGGTACCTTGTCAAAGTAATTAGCTTGTTGAGTTGTTTTTATAACTTAGAACTAAAGAAAATGTCGTAGTAACTAGTTAACTTGAAAATTATTTGATGTATGATATAAATTAGGGGTGACAATTGGGCGGGTTGGGTTAAATTTGGGCGGGTCAAAATGGGTTAAGATCCAACTCAATTCAAATTTACTTGAGTCAAAATCAGTTGAGTAACGGGTCGGTCATAACTCAATCCACCCAATTTTTACTAAGTTTTAATTGCTTTATTTGTTCTTTTATAAATTTCTAGTACCTAATAAAATTATTTTTTTCTTTATATGACTATATATAACATATAAAAAATAAAAAAAAAAAAAAATTGACAAGATTTCTCATGAGTCAATTCGCGTTTCATATCAACCCAATTTTTAATGGGTTGAACTAACAATTGGATGGGTCAATAACCAACCCAAACTCAAATGGGTTGGGCGGGTTGGCCGGTTGGATTTTGTCACCCCTAATATAAATGGTGAATCTAATCAGATTGGCATAATAATTTATAAACGTGCCCTTTAACTTTGTCTCAACTGATATCTATCCCTCAAACTTTGGGTTTCTGTAAACAAGTAGACACTTAAACTTGTATAAAGTTGAACAAGTAGACACACACGTCCTACGTAATTCCTTGCATGGATCGATTATGTCAGCTGATGATGATGGGTTTAAGTTCTTATACTCCCTCCGTTCTTAAATAAGTGATGTTTTTAACTTGGACACGTCTCTTAAGAAACTATTCATTCCTAAAAAACAAAAAATATTTTTACTAACTTACCCTAAATAAACACCTTGAAAAATATGTAACTCTTTAGTAGTTTCTTGATTATGACGAACTCGCTTTAGTTAAAGAAGGATAAAAGTAGAAGAACATCATTAATGTATTTTTGATTATCTAAAACACCACTTATTTGGGAACATAGAGATTAGAAGTTTAAATCTTACTAATTGTGCACACTCAAAATTTGAAGACGTAGATATAAGGTGATGTCAAGTTAAAAAATAGGTTTATGTATTATGAGAATGTAATTATAGCATAGGTTGAAGCCTAAAATAATAATTAGAAGAGTAGGGAAGGTGGAATTGAATATTAATAGAGAAGAAAGAAGATAAAACCTCAGAAAAGGGGAAAAGCACAAAAAGATGGATTGATGGAAAGGAAAAGCAATAGTGTATTAGAAGAGAGGGAATTTTGATGACAATGACAATAGACTGCAACAAGTGATCCTTGCCACGTCCGATCTTTTCATTCACGTGGCAAAAGTAGGCCCCATCCCCCTCCCCCCTCTCTTTATTTCATTTCCTCGCCGATGTATCATCGCCAGTACTGTATTTAATTTCATTTCATATATACACAAAAGAATTTCTCTACAAATAAATTTCAAATTTTTCCATGTCGAATTAAAATAACAAAACGAATACATTATAAAATTTTCAGCAAAATCACTTGATTCTCTCAGTGATGATGATTTTCAAACATAACTAGAACTTCTATACAATGGCGGAGCTAGAAGTCCGGGTATGAGTTCGATCGAACTCAATAACTTTTGCTCAAATAATGTATTTTTATTAATAAATTCATTAAATATGCACAAATATTAAGTTTAGAACTCAGTTATTAACACTTAAAATGATCGCTACAAAAAAGTTTACTCATAAGATTAAAATTATGACTTCGCCTCTACTTCTGTATATATATATTCTGATTGAATATTAACCTCTTATAACAAGAAAGATGAAGTATTTCATCCAGGGGCCTTAGTAAAAATCTTGGCTCCGACCACTGATTTCATCCATTGCCAAAAGTTAATAAATTGTGATGAAAATATTTATAGTTATGTCTCATCAGTCCTAAACAAATTAAATGGACTAATACTGTATATTATACTAGTAATATTAAAGAAGATATTGGATGATTCTGATTAGGCGATGAATTGTCGGTAGATCGGCGAGGAGAATAGGCATGTGAAAGGAACATTCTTAATTAGCAGATTGGCAGTTACGAAAGCCGCCAATACAGTTTCTCTTTAACAGTTGTTCTACCAAAAAAGAAAGAAGAATTGTCTTTCTTCCAATTACACAAATACCCCCTAGATACTACCCCTATACGTTGCTAATTTACCATTAATCTATGGCTACATCCACTAGCCAAACACCGAATGGACAAATTTGAAGCATAGAATATTGTCGATACCATGTATAAAAATACGCTACACATCGTCGCAAATTAAAGTGGAGTCATGATTGGACGATGTTTTGGTTAAAACTGAACTGAAAATTTGAAGTTGAAGAAAAAAGACTTTGTATAAAATTTTAGTTACTTATATTTGGACACAAAACTTTATTTATGAAAAATTGTTAAAAGTTAAAGATTTGTGAGCAAAAACTAACATTTTACATTGAATACACCTCCTTATACATATATAGTTCATGTAATTAATGGAGTTCTGTATTTGCAAATGCATATTAAAAAGAAATTCAGTAGTTACAAATGTTGAAACTAATATATGTCAACGCATACTATACATACATACTAAATTATATATTCTGTAGTCACTTACTCTAAATTAATCTTGATTTTGTCCAGGAATATATATGTACTGTTTTATGTGCATTGTGAGAAAGATTTAGATGGTGTGAGTAATACTTATCAATCGATGTGATGGAGTGATAAATATTTTTTATTTCTTAATTAGAGGTCTCGATTCAAGCTTCGGCATAGAGTCGCCTTGAATAAGGAGAGAGATTTTCCAGCATACTCGAATTAGTCGGACTGCAAAGAATATATCAGACACCGAATGAGAAACCTCAAAAATAGAGAAAATTTTGTTGTTTGAGCTTGAGAGGAAAGATAAGTAAAGCTATCATTTGATGTGAAAAAACAAATCTAAAGGCAAAAGTAGCTAAAGGTAGGGGTGGCAGCCACCCTATTTGCTTTTTGGACTTGCTTCTCTTTTTGTCTTGTTATCATAAATATCCCCCATCCTATTCCTTCAACTTCCTCATCCTTCTTCTCTAACTGTTGAGTTCCCAATTAGAACCTTTTGTTCTTCTTCTTTGGATCTTCCTCTTCAATATCTTTGCTCTATATTGCTAAATTAGGAAAAAAAGAAAAGTTGAAGAGAGAAGTTCCAAATTAGGAGTATATACATACACATAATACATGGCACCTGTTTCATTGCCACCTGGTTTTAGGTTTCATCCAACTGATGAAGAACTTGTGGCTTATTATTTGAAAAGAAAAATCAATGCCAAGAAAATTGAACTTGAGGTCATTCCTGAAGTTGATCTTTACAAATGTGAGCCATGGGATTTACCAGGTACATATATATAATTCTTTTTATTATTTTTCCTTTTTATCCTCTTTAAATAAAGGAACCAAAAAAATAAATAAAAAAAATCTTGAGTAATATAATCTAGTTCACATAATTATTAATGTGTAAATCAAGTACTATATGAAAGGAAAAGTAAATTACCATGTGCAATATGCGCGTTCTAGCTAGCTAAATTTTAAGTCATGTAATATTAAGCTTCTAAGTTGTCAATTATAATGAAGAAGAAACGGCTTTTTAACCTTGAAAGATAAATTAATTAAACTATACGATTCATTTTTTAAGGTTTAGAGAATCGAAAAGATAGTTAATTAGCCAAAAAAGATTTATCGCAAAGTGATTGTGAAGAAAGGTATAGCAAAACTATTACCAGCAGCCACTATTTCCTTATTTATGTTTGGCAGTCAGGCCATTAATTACTTTATTTTTATGAATAACGTAAGTCTCAATAGAAAACGATCACATGCAACAAAAAGAAAAGGAAATAGTTGGAATTCAAGGGATAATTTTTATTCTTCTTTCAAATCTGAGTACGTGAAAATGAAAATTAAAACACCAGCAATAGATAATTAAATCAGATTTTATTAGTTTAAATCCATATATAGTGTTTTCATACGCGTGGTGACAAATATATTCTGATTATAGACACTTTGCATCACACTTTAACAGTCAAAAATCATATGCTTTAGTACCAAAATATATACATATTAATATAAAGGAAGTTGGTCCCTACATCTTTTGATCCTCTATTGAATCTTTAAAGACTGTACTTTGCTACTTCGATGATGATTTATTGAAGTCAAAAGTCAGTGTTGAAAAAGAAAATGAAATGATTGCATTAATATTGTTTTATTTCACGAGTTGCAACTCTTTTTTTTCTTTTTTCTTTTTTTCCTTTTTCCCTTTATCAAAAAAATTATTTTAATCCACTCTCTTTTAGACCAAGGATAAGTCCCTTTGATGATTACCATGTTTCAAGAATCTCTTTCACGTCCTTTTCAGTTTTCATTTTGTGTCAATTCTTCAATTCCATTAAGATCTCACTTTCACGAGCCGCACTTAGCTAGGGGCACGAGGAGTTCATTTGAATTTTAAAAGTTACATTATATATATAAGGTTTAAATTATTTTTTATTATACATATACATCTATGGTAGATGAGATGTTGAATTTCCTTAGTCTTTTTACGTGTCTGCTTCCTTATTTTTTGAATTTGCTTACCGAAAATTCTGACTCGCCATCGTGCACTATAGGGAAGTCTCTATTGCCTAGCAAAGATCTTGAATGGTATTTCTTCAGTCCCCGTGACCGTAAATATCCAAATGGATCGAGGACAAATCGGGCAACGAAAGCTGGATACTGGAAGGCGACGGGAAAGGACAGGAAAGTAAATTCACAGATGAGGGCAGTGGGGATGAAGAAAACATTGGTGTATTACAGAGGGAGAGCACCTCATGGAGCTCGAACTGATTGGGTTATGCATGAATATAGATTGGATGAACGTGAATGTGAAGTTGCCAATGGCTTGCAGGTAATTTTACTAAACGGATTCATAATTTAAATATGACAGATTCAACCTTTACCTATCATATCGGAAATTGAGTTCAATTCTTTTCGAATCCATTTGTATATTATATAGTACTATGTACATATGTCTTTGGTTTTACCTAAGTATTTAGAGGGCTCATTGTATTATGACTAAGGTTAGCCATCAACCTACCACAACTCTCCTTTTTTATCCGGTCTTGTGATACTCACATACTCGGGGTATCTTAACAAAGATTTCATCTTCTAAATTGGACCATGCATGCATCTAATAATAATGGTTAATTAATTTTGCATGGGCTAATTTACTGCAGGATGCTTATGCACTTTGCCGTATAATCAAGAAGAGTTTGAATATTAATGGTCCGAAAATAGGGGATCAGCAGCAGTATTATGGTAGGGAAGCAATAAGTGATGATAGATCCTCTAGCATTGATCATGTTTACTCTCATGAGGGGGGACGATGTCATGATCATCATGATATGATGGAAAGTTCTCATCATGATCAGTATGGATTCATGCCATCATCTTCATCATCAACCACATCCTTGGCTCTCCATAATAACGTTTCTCCTCAAAGTGATGATAAATGGATGCAATATTTGTCAAATGAAGATGATTTTACTTTCAACAACATGAGTACTCCAAATTATGGAACATTGCCATTTCCCCCATCTAAGGTAACATAATATCGTCAACATGCTGATGATCTAATAGTGTAAAACTTATATATACTCATTTATATATATACTTGTTCAGGTTGATATAGCATTAGAGTGTGCAAGGTTGCAGCATAGGTTCACATTACCTTCATTGGAGATTCAAGACTTCCCTCAAGTTGGCTATGTTGATCATCATGCCAAGATGCCTCAATCAAGTTTTAGCCATCAAAACTCATGGGGTGGAAATAATTCATCATGTGCTCCTATTGATGACTTCTCTTTCCTAATTCCTCCTAATAATAATAACCAATTCCATCATGACTTGGGTTCACTCAATTACATGGAACAAGATCATGAGAACCTAATTAGGTCCATTCATATTGGAGATTTTGATGATCATGAGGACTTTAAATCTGATAGAATGGTGGAAAATTTGAGATGGGTAGGAATGTCAAACAGGGATCTTGAGAAGGTAAATTTATTAATCTAACTAGTACTACTATATACTAAGTAATTATTTTCCCATTTTTAGACCTTATATATATATTCTAGCACTCATAATTAATCCCTAGAATCCAATGTGCTTATGCATTTACTTTTCCTTTGTACTTTGACAGACATTTCTTGAGGATTATAAAACTGTTCCAATAGAAAATGTTTCTGCTGTCCAGAGAGAAGAGCATGAGCTTCAAGGTATTATAGAATTCCCCAAGTACATCTCCTTTTCAATTTTGTTGCTCTATTTGTTTCATTTCCATTTCAATTTAAGTATCTTACTTTCGTATTTATTTCGTTTAAAAAGAATGTCTCTTTCTATATTTAGTATTATTAAACTTTAACATTTCACATGACATATTTAAAATCATAAAATTTAACGGACATTTTGATACGTTACACATATTTTACTTTAAGATCACAAGATTTAAAATTCTTAAATTCCATGACAAGTCAATCTAAGACGGTTCAATTGAATAGGAAAATTATTTTATATGAGACTCTTTCACTTTTAGATTGTTCCAAAAAATAAATAAAATTGCATCTTTCTATATTTGAAAACTCTTTAACTTGAATTTCTCATTTTATCTTAATGATATGTTCTTCTAGCCACAAAAATATCATTTCTCATTTTATCTTAATGATATGTTCTTCTAGCCACAAAAATATCATTTCTCATTTTATCTTAATGATATGTTCTTCTAGCCACAAAAATATCATTAGAGGCAGAGTTAGATTTAAACTTGACGGGTTCAAAATTTATTATCAAAATTTATGTACTTTCTCACATATATATACCTCATGCTTAGGTGCCAAAAATATTGGGTTTCGTAGTGCCTCTGAATATTACGATATGTTCAAAACCATCACAACTTCTAATTAGAGTAATTGTGGCATGTAAAAAGTAAATTCTTTATTTCTCAAATTTCATGTTGAGTCAAATAACATCATTTAAAATAAAACAAATAAAATATACCTTTTTTTCTTTTCATTTAAGGTTTCTTAGTTGATCCATTTAACTAAATGACAGGTGAAAACAGTGGTCACAACAACAACATATATAATGGATTCAATGAAACAGAAGCAAACAACTTCTCAATAGGATTTGGAAATGACAACTTGTTGGATGATGGAGACATGACAGATGGTTTTTCAAGTTCCCCAAGCTTTGAGGTGTATGAAAAAATTGAAGTGAATCATTGTTTTTTTATAGCTACCAGGCAAGCATCCAAGACATTTTATCATCAAGTTACACCTTCTAGGACACTTAAAATTCATAGAAACCTAGTTCCACTACATGATTTCCCCAAAAATAGATCAAGTACTTCTCTTGATAATATTGTCACAAAAGTTACAAGACCATGGACAACAACCATGAGAACTTTAATTGGTATGGTTGCAATTTTACAAACTTTTTGGATCTATTTTGGTGTATGCTTGGAGTTGGAGGAAAAAGGTCTCAAATTGGAAGACAAGAAGGGTGTCTATGAAGAATATTGCTTAATAGAGAGGGTGGAGAAGAAGAAGAAAGTTCAAGATTTCAAATGGGATTTTTATAAGCAAAATAAATTCCCAATTGGTGACAAAGAAGATCAAGCAGGGATCAAATATTGTTGCAATGTGGAAAAGAAATGGCCTAATTATCTCACACTTGTAGTAGCCCTGTCTAGCATTTGGCTGCATCATATTATTGTCCCTTCATTTTGACTCTTTTTTTTTCACATCTAAACATTTTGTTGTATTGCTAACTATAGTTCTTGCTAGGGAAGGCCTAATTTAAGAGCCCCCTTGAATTAGATACCAAATATCTAAATGTACTTTTTTTTAAAAAAAAAAATTCTATATCAAATTATACTTTAATAGTGAGTTTTTGTTTTGTAACTGAGCCCTGATTTAGTGTTTATCTTAATTTTGAGCTGATTAAGTGTTCATATCAAAATAAATGTAAAAGGTTCTGGACATTCGAAACTATATGTATTCCTTCAATTGGTCCCACTAATATTTGATGAGTTTAACTTCTACGTATTGATTGTACAAAATATGTTTTATACTATTATCTCACGTGAAAAAGTAACTATAAATAACTTGCTCATAACAATTGGAATATTAATAGTAACCTAAAAAATAAACCAGACAATCCGGTATAATATAAATTAAATTACACTAATAATGTAATTTGTCTTTACACAATATTATTTCACCATTATTGAAGCTACATTTGACTAATGAATCACCATACTATACAATATTGCTAGGTAAATTGACAGCGTCATAGGAAAATCTAGAGAAAAAGAAACTAATAAGTAGTACATTAGAACACCAATTACAATGACAATTTTATTTTATTACTTCTTGAGGAAAACGAGTGGTCATGAGTTGGAATCTTTCAATCCTGAACCAGACATCTCAAGTTCAAATTTCAGTACGGAGAACATTTCAGTAATTAAGGAGCCAAGTCCTTTTCCTACACTGAAGATGCAAATTTGAATTAGTCCGATCATTAAATTTTGAAAAAAGAAAGAGATGTGGTGCTATTCATTAAATACTTTAGAATTTTGCAAGTGGAGAGTTGAATGGTCACGCTGAGAACTGTTGAGCCTGTGAATATGTAGCAAAGATAAGACTTAAAGGTAGCAATAACATCAAACTCCAACCAACATGCTCATGTGTTTTTGCTTTGGTTTGGTTTCTTTTTGTCCTCATTTATTTCTACTTTACCTAAAAGTGTCTGTCCAAGATTGTACTTGTACATTCAATTCATTATGCTTTTGTCTCTCTCTTCAAGTTTTTCTTGTTGTTTATATTCTTTTTTCATGCACTATTTACTTCCATTACTACTTGTTTGTTCTCCCAATAAAGTCTCTAAATGATTACAAGAAGCACCAAGTTTTTGTGGTGGCCTTAGTTTGGGTTTATAAGATCTTTAAAAGCAGAATATATATATCTCTATTTGTATTTACTTTTCCTCAATTGTATGGATTTCAAATTCTATCGTATAGTAATTTGATTTCCTCTTTTGTGTTAGATGATGGATCCCAATAGTGGGTGGGGGGGGGGGGTATGTACGGGTTTGATATAATCTGGGGTACTTCTGAGTTCTGATCTAAACCTATATACGTGATGAAAAATCGACAGAATACATACTATAATTTTGATTCCTTAGATGAGATGAAAGAAATATAAAGTAACATCTTTTGTTTGAAATATCATTATTCCTATATCACAAAATAATCCTTCTCAAAATTTCTGACCATACATGGAGAATGCAAATATATGTAATGTAACACACAATAATGGGTAAAATAAGATTGAGTGATAAAGTCAGAAATGGTAGGAAAGTGAAAGTACATAAATGTTTAAAAGATTAAAAGAGGAAGGAGGTGGCAAGATGGTAATGGACAGCACATGGTGGATGCTAAAACAGTAGAAATTTTTTGAGCACTTAGAACAAACAGAAAACAGATGGTAACATGATGACAAAAACAATTTTAATGTTTTCAGTACTCACGGGTCACAAAAATTGGAAATAACCAGTAAAAAGAACTTATACTAAAAAGGAAGAGTCCTTTTTTCACATGCCAACACTACTGAACTCAAATAATTCATACCCCAAATTCAACTGTTTTCTGTGAAGTGTGTCCCCACCTCCACTACCTACTTTAAGACCGATATAATAACCTGCTATAATCTATTAAATTGTACCGATAGTTTTGATATTTTTCTTTAGAAAGTATAAGAGCAGCCTGTGCACAAAGTATTTCGCGTCCACGTTCACGCAGGATTCAGGCAGAGTTGCACCTTGGAGTGTGATGTAGACAGCTTAATACAAGTATTATTGATTACTTTCACAGCTCAAACCCGTGACATATAAGTCACAGAGAGACAGCTTTAGAAAGTGTATATAACTTAAATTGTTAGCATTTCTTTCACACCTTCACTAAATCCCCTGGTTTATGCAGCTGAAGGGTGCTGAATTCGAAATAATTTTGTCATTGTATGTAGCAAAATGTATTTACTCTCACATTTTTCAACTGGTTTGTGTCTGCAAATTTTGTTTGTTTTGTTGTGGTGCATCTACAGTTTGGAGTATGCAAGTGCAGCAACTCCAACAGTGAAAGTTGGGAATATATCAAAAGTGGGAGATGCTGCATATTTTAGGATATACTATGGACAAACCTTCAAAGTTATTAAGAACACCCTTGATGGCAAGAGTTATCTTCTTATCCAGGTAGGTACTACAATTTAATTAGTTACTAGCTTTTGCTTAAACCATGAAAATGCTTAATTAGTTACTAGCTTTTGCTTAAACCATGAAAATGCATATGGCACAATCATCTCTGCTCATTGCTGTTCTCATCAGAAGACAGGCGGAGTCGGAATTAAAACTTTATGGGTTCTAAATTCTAGGATAAACGACATTAGGTGTTAGTAACTGAGTTTTGAATTTTATTTTTGAACATATTTAGTGAATGTCGGTTTGGTTGAACCCGTATATTAGCTTCTAACTCCGAGACAGTGAAGGCTAGGATATATTGGCTCTAGAGGAAGATGTTGAATGTATAAAAAGAAAGTGAAGTGATTTCAAGGCTAGAATTACTTGAAAAGAAGATGATAAGGGTTGCTGGACCACAAAATTTGGACCTTGAAGTGGTAGGGTCAAGAATATTTAAAAAAGAAAAAGAGTTATACTTCTTTTTTTTCATTTGATCCTCTATAATTGGCAATCCAAGAACTCACAAGTCCTTCTTGGTTGCTGAATTCCATGGCACAAATTCCTTTTCGAGCTTTGTTTTCAGCTCTGTAAGAGCTTTTTTTGGTGCCGTTTTCTTGACTGAGTTCTCTTGGGGTTAGTTAACAATCTGGAAAAAAAAGAAGTCAAAGTGTCACTACCTACTACTACATTATTCCATTGATCAATACACACCAAGATGGTAATTGATGAAGTGCCAATGCTTGCTGAGACAATTTTACAGCTAGACAATGACAATAATTTCGCCTCCAGTCATGAATTAGTTCTTGTTTTCTTTCTGGTATTTTTAAGAGAAACGAGAGGATTTTACAGCATCATGAGTAAGAGCATATACCTCTGGTAGAGCAAGATCTTGTAGCGTAAGGATGCTACATGATCCCCTACTCTTCTGTGATAATGTTGCAGGCTTACAAGAACTTTTTCTTTTTAAATTCTTTCAACTAGATAGATATAACTTAACCGTGTTCAGGGGCAAAAGGGGGTTCATTGCTGGAATCTGTACATATAATAGTTAATGTTGAACTCACTGCTCGCGTTATATAGGAAACTAGAGCTGGTCATCTACTATAACAAAATAGTTTTGCGTGAATTCCGGCTAGTTTCAAGTTCTCAGTTCTTTTTTTATCTAAGAACATGATTCCAGCAAAACACTTCTTATTTTGAATTACTAGTATGTAAATTTTGTGCAGAACAACACAAGAATGGCCAGTAGAACTAAATATTGCACCTCAAGAATAAAGTCTTTCGTTATCCCTCTAGCAAACTACTCGATCGAGACTGATTACTTTTTTCCAGGTTCACCATTTTAACCACTCTCTTCTAAGCTTTATCTTCTAAGATTTACATGTCTTTATGGTATATGTTAATAACTCTGTTTACTGACTCCTTTTATTTTTTCCTTTTCTTTTTTCTACAATTCACAGTTTCCTTTTTCGAGGTAAGAATGCACTGCTTCAGTAACTATTCTGATAGCTGTTTTACTATTATTATCCCCTACCTAAATTTTTCAATTTTCTGATATATTGGTTATATTCAGATCACATTACATTTTGGGGGGATTGGATTGAAAGAACCTAAAGATGTTCCCTTATTATGAGTTTATGTTACCTTCTTCCGGTATTCCGTTTAGGGCAATAGGAGAAAGGTCCGAGGCAAGGGTGTTGGAAAGTAGCGGATGTAGCCTTAAGCAGTGTGTTAGTCCACACTCACGGCCTTCAACTCGGAATCTTTTTTCAAAAAATCGTTTCACATTCATTATCACGAAAAGTTAAGAGTCTTAATGGTACTATACACATAGCCAATTTATAATTCTAGATGTACTCAAAGAGATGGATTTACTATCTGAATACTAGGAATTGAAGACATGTTCTTGTTAAAAGATCCAATAAAGAAATTCTTTTCTCTAGATTGACAAGTTTTGCATGGAATATTGCAGCTACTAGGCCTATTGGGAAACTTGAAAGGCATAACATCAACATATGTGGCCTCTCAATGCATACTAAAACTATTCCAGGACGGACAAGTAGAGAGCATTAACAAGAATGACCCTCAGCAACTTGCACAATATGCAGCTCACTTCATCGCCAACACCGATGAAGCTCAACCCTGCAACTTCGCCACATTTGTCCCTATTGGTGAAGATGCACCTCTCCAGGTACATAATGAACTAAAGATTTAACTTACGTAGTCAGTGCACATAATTGTTACATTATTAGGGTAATTTAACTCGTCGTAGCAGGTAGCCTGTCGTATTTTCCAGGTTACCAATTTTTCTCATTATGAACAATTATCTTTTACACTGTCAGTATGTAGAAGTTAAACTCATGCTAAAGTTTCTTTCTACTTTGTCGAGCTTTGCTTTGATCTCTTACACGTACACTTCATTACTTTAACAGCGTGCAGAGTGGATAAAATACTTGGGAGTTTTTGGAAATAGGGAAAACAGGGCAAACCAAGTCTATGATGCAGTAAGTGAAGAACTGAGACATCCTCAATTTTCATTATGATGACAATATTTAGAAGAATTTCTTGATTATTAAGGATTTTGTTTCTTTTGTGGACAGATTAAGGCGAACTATTTGTGCTTGAGCAAATCTGCAACTAGTAGGAATTCATTTAAACCAACTGTCTCTTGGATGGAGTATAAAGATGTGTGTACACTGACTCTTGAACTCAATTTTTTTTATTATTATTTGTTCTGCAATTGCTTTTCAACATACACCTATTTTCTTGTATAGGGAGTGTGGTCATTTACAAGAGAGTCATACAAATTAAAGGTTAGATCTTTCTCACTTTCAACAGTTTTTTTGGTCATTTTCTTGAGTTTATCTAATATTAATTTGATATATGGTGCAGTTTATAGAGGATGCTGGTGGAGTCAATGTTGATGATTCCATCAACAAAGTCACATACAATATGTCTATTCCTGATGATTTAGAAGAGTTTCATGCCATTTTGTGTGTAAGTTAATTCTCTCATTATTATTTCAATCTAGTTTTATTGCTTCTAATCATTCAAATTGTCATCTACTTTTGCTGATTTAGATATTTGTTTTGTAGACTGTGGATGTAGTGATTGATGAAACATATACCTCAGATCCAGAAGCTTATAATAGCTCCACATTTCTTGGAAACGTCAATTTGGAAGATCAATCTTGCTTTGCTTTTATCTCAAATCAAAGCTTGTGGAGATTTGATAAAAGAGTGCAAAATTCTACAGTCCTCGGTAGGTTTATGTTCTCTTCTTCTTTGTGCATATTTCTACCTACATGGTCCTTTTTGTTTTATTTTCATCAAATAGTAAAGATAATAGGATTGTTTTAGTTTCCACATACAAGGAAGAAACAAAAAAGGGCCAGCCCGGTGCACAAAGCATCCCGCATTAGCAGGATTGGTTTAGTTTCATATAAGGTGAAGATTAGTCAGAGCTTTTTTATCAACACTATTCGGAGTTGAATGCATAATTGATTTAATTAGGAAATAACTAGTAGTACTTAGTAATATGAAACCTTGTTTCCTATTATTTCTGGGACTGATAGTGCTTACCATTTGCTTGTTGAAGACTGGTATGATGGAGCTGTCTCTCAGCCTCAACTGGTCCTAGCAGATATTATTGAAGCTTTATATCCTACAGGAAATTATAAGACTACATATTTCAGAAATATCGCAAAGGTAGGACACTTCTGTATTACATACAGTTTCATGTTCAATTAACTTTCTGTACAGTGACAGTACTATAGAACAATTTTCACATAAAACTACACGTGATCGTCCATAAAAAATGGAATTAATAACCTAAAAAAGAAGGTATGTTACGTGTTACAACACGTCAAAGGAGTAAAAAGCCACTCTAACATTTTGACATTAACTATTGCAGGGAGAAGGGATCATAAGCATTGGTCCTGAAATGTGTGAAAGAGATAGTTCCATCCCAATGGAACCAACAATTGTAGCTTGCCAGTAGCTATATATTCTTTTGTCATGATTTTTCGGTTCTTTTTTCTTTTCGCATCTTGGTCTGTCAATTGTTCAGATTTATTGCAAGTTTGAGAACTGGATATTCTTCATCAGCTACAGAAAGGAAAACTTGAAGCCATAATCGTTGTGGTTATTATTCAGAATATGATATACTGCATTTCACTTTACAAACCAAAACATGATACCAGTGTCGTTCTGTTCAGTCCTCTGATCAATTGTAGAAACAGTTCACCGCAAGTATATACTATATTGCTATATGTGTGTGTGTATGTGTAATTCTATTAAGATTGTCACTTCACAAACAGAGGCATCTAAAAACATGACAATCAGAGAATGAAGCGACAACAAGAAGCATGTAACTTGACTCGACAATGAGCACCATTTTCTTGGTTATAACAACAATTCCAACTCGAAACCAACATATACAAAATGCAATCACTGTAGAAGAACATAAATAAGGTGCATCCAATATGGCAATTGGTGAAACTCGTCGATGCTCCTATGAGGAAAAACTTATGATACTAGAACTCACGCCCTGTTGAGCATTTTATTCCAATTCGGAACTGTTCTGCTCTGCAACAGTAAATGTTAGTCACAATATAGATTCGAATAAAGCCAATTTTGTCAATAGTAAAGTGGAAGTCAATGAGGTACTCCTCTGAAGAATCTTGCATAGTCACAAGCAAATTTTCGGCATGATTAATACATTGTTTAAACCAATGGTGCTAGCTCATTTCATACCTCAAAGGCACATCACAATAAGAAAGACAGAAACACAAAGATCGAACGATTTATCAAATCTCGTAGCTATGAGCTTCGGTCTAAAATTTTGATCCTTGCTTCAAACTCTATTATCAGAGAATGACCCCACCTAATGTGATCATTTTTAATAGTGAATTAATCCAGACGATCGAGAAGAAATTAAAGGTTTAGTGAAGTGAATCAATAATTAAATTGAGAGTTGATCGAGTTTATGGATTAGTGAAGAGAAATCGGGTAATTTAAGTGAGAATTGAGGGATTTAGGTTTAACGCATGGTAATTTTGAAAACTTTGTTAACAGAGAATGAATTAATATGTAAATTTGACCCATTTTTTCCAAAAGTATAAAGGGCATAAACAATTTTTGCCCTCTTCACGTGTTAAAAGCGGAGCCCCACAGAATACAAAGACCTTAATCGGAAATCAGAAGGAGAAAACAGTCTCCCGATTTTTCCCCTCTAGAAGAACCCTATCTGCATCAGCCGGAAGATATGAGTCGACCAGTGGACGAGCTCGGAGCCGCCAAGCCGGATCCGTCGAAGAAGCCGGTCTACCTCACCAAAGCACAGCGAGAGCAGCTAGCCCTTCAGCGCCGCCACGATGAAATCGCCGAACAAAAACGGCGGTCCGAACAGCTTCTCCAACAGCAAGGTAACAACCGCCCTTCCTCCACCGACAACGACCATGACCGGGATCATCGTGATCGTGAGAGAGATAGTAGGGGTGACCACCATCGCTCCAGGGACAGAGAAAGAGAAAGAGAAAGAGAAAGAGAAAGGGAGGCGGAGCGACGGAAGCGGGAGAGGGAGCGTGATGAAGAGGTCAAGGAACGAGAGCGAGCTCGGTTGGACAAATTAGCTGAGCGAGAGCGAGAGAAAGAGCTTGATGCTATCAAAGAGCAGTACCTTGGCTCCAAAAAACCTAAGAAGCGGGTGATTAAACCTAGTGAGAAATTCCGGTTTTCCTTCGACTGGGAGAACACAGAGGACACATCTCGCGACATGAACGCTCTATACCAAAACCCTCACGAAGCTCGTTTACTCTTTGGTCGTGGATTCCGTGCTGGAATGGACCGAAGGGAGCAGAAGAAGCTTGCTGCCAAGAACGAGAGGGAGCTGCGGGAGGAGATCTGGAAGAAGGATGGCGTTGAGGAGTCTGCCGTAGAAGCAGCTGCCCTGAAGAAGAAGGAACAAGATGCCGATATGTATGATACTTTTGACATGAGGGTTGATCGCCATTGGTCAGACAAGAAGCTGGAGGAAATGACGGAGAGAGATTGGAGGATATTCAGGGAGGATCACAATATATCCTACAAGGGGTCGAGGATACCCCGTCCAATGAGGAATTGGGTCGAGAGCAAGTTGACTACTGAGTTGCTCAAGGCAGTGGAGAGGGCTGGCTACAAGAAGCCATCTCCCATACAAATGGCTGCCATTCCCCTTGGACTTCAACAGCGTGATGTGATTGGTGTCGCAGAGACTGGTTCAGGTAAAACTGCTGCTTTTGTTCTCCCTATGTTGACTTATATCACTAGGCTTCCTCCATTGAGTGAAGAGAATGAGGCGGAGGGGCCATATGCGGTTGTAATGGCACCCACACGAGAACTAGCTCAACAAATTGAGGATGAGACCGTCAAGTTTGCACACTATTTGGGTATCAAAGTTGTTTCTATTGTTGGTGGGCAGTCCATAGAGGAGCAAGGTTTTAAGATTAGGCAAGGTTGTGAAGTTGTGATTGCAACCCCTGGGCGACTTCTCGATTGCTTGGAGAGACGTTATTGTGTTCTGAACCAGTGTAATTATGTTGTTCTTGATGAGGCTGACCGAATGATTGACATGGGTTTTGAACCTCAAGTTGTTGGTGTACTGGATGCTATGCCTTCAAGTAATATGAAACCGGAGAATGAGGATGAAGAGCTTGATGAGAAGAGGATTTATCGAACCACTTATATGTTCAGTGCTACCATGCCACCTGCTGTAGAGAGGCTGGCTAGAAAATACTTAAGAAATCCTGTTGTTGTGACTATTGGCACTGCTGGAAAGACTACTGACCTCATCACTCAGCACGTGTTCATGGTAAAGGAATCTGAGAAAATGTATAAGCTGCAGAAATTGCTGGATGAGCTTGGAGATAAGACGGCTATTGTGTTCATCAACACTAAGAAGCAGGCTGATTTTGTTGCCAAGAATCTGGATAAAAACGGCTACAGGGTAACCACACTGCATGGTGGAAAGTCACAGGAGCAGAGAGAAATCAGCCTGGAAGGATTTAGGACCAAGAGGTATAATGTGTTAGTTGCTACTGACGTTGCTGGTCGTGGGATTGATATACCTGATGTGGCCCATGTGATAAACTATGATATGCCAAACAATATTGAAGCATACACCCATCGTATTGGACGTACAGGTCGTGCAGGAAAGACAGGTGTAGCCACAACATTCTTGACCATGCATGATACTGAAGTCTTTTATGATCTCAAGCAAATGCTCACACAAAGCAACAGTCCTGTTCCCCCAGAACTAGCCAGGCACGAGGCTTCGAAGTTCAAGCCAGGAAGTATTCCTGACAGACCACCTAGGCGGAATGATACTGTATTTGTTCATTAAAGTTGGAATTGCGACATATGCTGTCTTAGGGGTCAATTGTTGGGAGTTTCTATAATGGGATCTGCTGGAAAATGGAGCTAGGTGGGTGAATGATGGAGTTGGTAGATATAGTGGAGGTTTCAAACATAATGGAAGTGAAGTGGTAAACACGTTTGATAATGAGTTTCATTTTGTTACTAACAAGTAATGTGCTGTCAGCTTTGCTGAAGGGATTTGCTTTCTTATTCTGATTTGGTTTGTCGATAGCTAAGCTTTGCCGAAGATCTTCCTGTAAACTCTATCTCACTTGTATTTCTGTTCTTTATTACTTTTATCTTAAGATTAAGATAGTCTCAGGAACTTAAATACCTTGGTTTGATGACATGCTGAAGTATGAAATATATTGCCATTAGTTAGCAAATTCCTCGGACAACAGGTACACATTATTCCTTAAACCAATCCATATTCTAGTAGAAATAACCAACTTCCTTTATAATTGTTTTACATTATTAGTGTTATGTTCTCCGGTTCTCATTTGCTTCAACTCCGTCTAGCCTGGCACTTAACTTTCTTAAATTGTGTAATCCACAGTTTTCACCCAAATGCGAAGATCTCTTGCTTATTCAACTACTTAACTATGTGAAAATCCATAAAATGAATAGTGATAAATATGAAGTGAGGAAAATAAAAAGTAGTGTGGTTCACTGGCAAAGGGAAAAGAACTCAGTTATGCACCACCATTTCAACCTCCTTTCTTAAAAATTTTGGGGTAGACATTACACCCAAGTTTGTAAGCTGGCATTATTTCTGTTTAAGATTTTGATTGTCATATTGTTTTCCCATTGTACAATTTGAGAAAAAGTCGTCGAAAGCTGAAATATCTTCTAGTATAATTTGTCTGTGTTTCATTATTGCTTGAAGTTGTAATTTATACTTTGTGAATAAGAGGGATTTACTAGCTGTGAATATCCATCCTTGTGCAAGTAAATTCGGAACTTTCAATATTCAAAAGAAAGATTTGAGCAATCAAACTGGAATTTGTAAGCAAACAAGACACCAGCACTGCTGGTTTTCATTTATTCTGTCTTGAAATTGGATTACAAATCACACTTGAAAAAATTACACTTTCTCTTTATTTGTGTGTTTCTGTTGACAATGGTGGAACAAGTATCATGTCTGGCTGTTCGATGATCCAAACAACCTGCAGGATGACACTTCAAATTGTTAGTTACCCTCTCAAAAGGGGAGGGGAAAAATGGAAAATAGATACATCCATGATTCATGCAGTAGCAATTGTATCAAATCTTACTTCTGCAATCTTGATTGTGAGCGCCTGGTACCATATAAAAAATGGATACATCAGTACAGTTGTAGGGAAAGAAGTACAGGAAAAAGCAATGAAGGTAGACTGCCCCATAAACAGTGTAGGAGTATTAACAATCAAACATAGGAAAGAATAAACCCAATTTGTAGACTTTGTCCACTTGATTGAATAAACTGGCGATTTAGAAAGGTGAATAGAAGAAGTAAGCTGCTTGCTGTATAATTCTAATTTAGTACTAGAATTTACTAGGTCTCTTGAAAAACTGTGGGACTATACTGGGTATGTTGTTAAAAAACTGTGGGCAAAAGTTTTAGAGCATACCTTTGCGATAACTGTGGCTTAACTTTCACCCTCACCTTTGGTGCTTGTGGTGTTTCATCATCCTTTTTGATAGGCACATCTTTTACCTGCAGTGTCGTTTAGAAAGCAAAATAAGAAAAATATATCCCTCAAGGATGTTTGGAGTATAATGTCAATGTGATGCAATAGTATACCAAGTTCCTAAACTCGAGATTGTAGAAAGTTTCGATGTATCTTTGCTTTGCCTGTTTATGATCTTTGTACAATGTCCTCCAAAAAGTGTAGATGGACCCCATATTCAATACCTTGTTTGCATAGATCTTCCATGTGTAACTGAAAAACATTAGGATCAAAGGATTAAGAAAAAATCAACAAGGCATATGCCTCTCCACAATTTGCAGAATGACTTATTTGTGAGTTACCATTCATATATACGCTTTTGGCCCTGGGCTGAAATTCTGTTCCAATGCTCAGGATCTTCCTTGCACTTCTGGAAAAAGTTGGCAATTTTGTTGCTTGATTCATCTCCATTATTTGGATCAATATGGAAGCCTGAGATCCCATCAACAATAATCTCAGCAGGGCCACCTTGGTTGGTAGCAAAGGTTGGTAATCCACAGTTCATTGCTTCAATGACTGTAAGACCAAATGCTTCATACAAAGCAGGCTGCACAAAAGCTCCTTTTGAATCTGCTATTGTGCGGTAGAGTTCGCTATTCCTATATCTGTCAGTCTGAGCTGCTATCCATCTAATCTGACCCTTAAGCTGGTATTTCTCTATCAGCACATGCATCTTTTTTATTTCAGCTTCTTCTTCTCTATCCTTGGATTTTGTAGGGTCAAAGGAACCGCCAACCACAACAAGGTTAACTAAGCTTCTGAGCCTCTTGTTCTTGCCATACCATTCAGTTAGTCCACTTGTATTCTTCACTGTGTCCAGCCTTGCCATGGTGAAGAGGAGAGGTTTCTTTCTGTCTTCTAAATATCCACTGTGCTTGAAACAAGTACAATATTAATACATAGAACTGTGAGATGGTCCTATTGGAACTATAAGCTGAAGTTTGAGCACTAAGACTTACATGTGCTCGTCATTATCCACTTTACTAAAAAGAAGTTCCTCAATGGCAGGGTGGAAATTAGTCAAACGCTTCTGCTTTTCTGTGTAAGGGAAATACACTGACTGGTCTGCCCCAGGAGCAGCAATGTTAAATTTAGGATCAAAGACATTGATGCCTGAAACAACTCTATAAAGCCCTGGAAGGGTAAATGCACTATGACTTTCATACTGCCCTGGCCTGTCTTTGCTGCAAATGTTAGCACAAAGAATGAGATCCATGAAGTTTCAATACTTTGAGCAAATACATTACTGGATTTGTGATGTGTATATGATGGTAATGAAAGCACAATTCTAATGCATTACTTATTGGCTCTCTGCTTCCGTAGCTCTCGTTCTTACCTTCCAGCTATTTCTTGATATGTGCTTGTAATGACGAAATCTGCTGAATTCATTGCAATCAAATCAGCAGTGAATTGGCATGAGAAGTGGTACTTAGGATCGAGTTCCTTCAATTTGATGTCAGAATCTTCATATTTAGTCTTCTCCAGAGCATGAGCAATTGTTCCCTTGTAAAGAGATGGTCTAGGTTAGTGGACGTTAAGACACTAACTTGGGGAGGAAACAATATCTCGAATATGATTAGGAAAAGTTACCAGAGTTATCCCAAGTTTTCTAGCCATTAATGATGCCACTAAATTCCCATCAGTGTAGTTACCAATGATTAGATCAGGCTTGCCTTCCATTAGCTCGATGATTTTGTCAGCGGCATCCTTTAGTCAAGTCAGAGAAAAAAAAGTAATTTAGGAAAAACACCCCTTTGGATGAGCAAAGTTGATATAAAAATACACACCTGAGTATATCTCTCTAGATATGGATAGATATCGAATCGAGAAACCCATTGATTAAGCACTCCTTTTTCTGTCCTAAATGGAACTCTGAGGATGTGGGAATGCTTTGTATTCTTGATTGGTTCTAGTTCCTGGTTGCACTTTGTTCCTTTTGCATCTGGGATTAGCCGGGTTAACTGTGCAATCAAGATGTGATATTAGCTTTTCTAAACAACCTCTACCTTATTGCATAGTCATGTTGATTGTCTAGTAACTCACCACAAGAATCTGAGGCTTAACATTGAGCCCCTGCTGTTTAATTCTTTGTAGCATTTCTTCTTCAAAAGCTACAACTTGATCCAAAACATAAACCACCTGTTGATCAAGAAGATAAGTGGTTAAACTTGCTAAGAAGCATCGATGTGCTTGACCCAAAACACAATGGATTTAACTTATATACGATGATACTGTAAAAAATAGATACTTTTAACCTATTGTAGCAGGTGACCTGTTTGATTTTTGCAGTTATTTTATCCCGCTTTTTATGGAGGTTAGGTATGATTATCTTTTAGGTGACTTGATAGTTTAAAAATTATTTTATAGTGTCAGTATATAGAAGTTAAACTCAGAATTTATCAGATGCTTACCTGACCACCGGTGTCTGGCAAGCCAAGAACATCAGCTTGGCCAAAGTATCCGTGGATAGAGAACAATACAATATTGAAAACAGTTGGAACCCTTCCAAAGAACTTCTCAATGTTCAATGGACATGGTGCCTGAAGCACCTCAGAAAGTGTTCTCATGGTGTCTCGGACTCTTTCAGCTGTATCACCCCATCCTTTCTCAAAACCCCACTGTTTGAATCTGTACAAGAATTGAAGCCACTTAGTACTTTGTAGCATTCCAAAAGTGGGAGGAAGTAGAGGAAAAACAAATTAACCTTAGCTCAAAGCTCTGATATGGTGTATCAGTCGGTAAGGAAGAAATAGATGCTTCTGCTACTACCAATGCAGCCTGAAGCTTTGAGACAGTGTTGAGTGTCTCATTGATCATCAGTTTCTGCAGTTGAACATCGAAGGAAATTTGTTATATGAATCATCTTAGAACAAGTGTTCATTCATGAAGTTTAGTTTTGCTTGACGTACATCTCCTTGATGGTTCAAAGTGAGCAAGTAGTCAACTAGACACTGTGCAGTCGCGGAGCTAGCATTTAGCTTTGAAGTTAGAAACTTGGAAACATAACTGAGACCATTTCCGATTGAAGAAGACAGGGTCAGGCGAGGCATTGAGAAGTCTACTGCTCCAAAATCAATCTCCAGTGCATATTCATCTTTTGCCCTGCATTTCATGTTCACACGAATGTAATGCTGATGAGTTTTCACTTTTCTGATTGAAGGTATAAAACCATAGAAGGTATGATAAGCTGCAAATGTATTATATACCAGCTTTCATCAACTATCATTTCCTTGAATTTCAAGTACTCTGTAGCTGTAATACCCTCAACAGAAAGATCATTAGCATTCACTTTCACATATTCCCAGAATCCAGGATTCTGTCTCGTGGCGAAGGCAATGTAGGGAGGAACAACTGCAGCCTCCTGCAAAATATGATCACAGAAGATTTTAAGAACAGATGTACATCCTGGAAACAATATAAGAAGGCTATTCTAAGTGCATATGTTTCTTGCTATACCATTGTAGTACATAATATGTAGCCAAGTAAGCCTTCCAAAACATGGTTCCTTTCAGCAGGATCATCAATTACTTTCTCCAATTCATCCATCAAGTTATGAAGTTTCATCATCCTCTTGCCTAGCTCTATGTATTTGGCAAAACATTTCTTCATGTGGTACCGGCTTTGCCTTAAGGCCTCCGGCATGCTATCAGCTATGGACTCTGATCTCTTCAAGGCTGGTGAAGTAGCCATTTTTGGCAAGTTCTAAAAGCTTGAGGTATACTTACACAAAGGATTGGTTTTATTGACTTGTGATTCTTGTTGAGATTTTTTTGGAATTTATAGGTAATGGCAAGAGACAAAGATGAACTCATACTAGGGAAAGAGGAAAGAAAGGGGGAGAAAGAACAAAACTTTCTACTTTAGAAATAAGAAAAGAAAGGAATTTTTGTCATTTGGGTGAATGGTTGAGGTATAGGTATCATTCTTTTCTTTCTGTCTGATTGATGATTAAGCCATGAGAATATTCACCATCTCACGACACAAAAAAGAAACTGTACCAAATGAGGAAGTCTCTGAGGAAACCAAAAAGAACACCAAAGTAGCAAATCTTGATCATCAGGATATAAATATAAAGGGGTAAGTATAATTGCTTTTTTACTTTACTTGATTGTAAATATATTTTACACCGTCAGTGCAAAAATTACTAATCCAACTAGACAGCAATGACCATGAAGTTAGTAGAACAGACTTGCGTTTTGGCCCCAATTTGTTGCTTTATTTTTGTCCGGTCAATCCTGATTCAACATTTGAATGACATCGAATTTTTCACAGTAACAGAATGTAACATCCCAAGCAAGAATCGACATATTATTTTTTAAAAAAAAATTGATTTCAGTTCAATTCGATTATTATCATTTTTTGGATATATGCCACCTCCACCAGCCGGGATTTGAACTTGAAACCTGATGGTCTTTAACTCACTTTATTGACCACTAGGCCACATCTTTGGGTACATGATTTTGTGCTAACTTGAAGCTCCTTAATACATAATTTGTTATATAACCCTCTAATATTATGTGAGTTTGAGCATTCAATTCTAAATCTTAATGCTATGGATAGAGTAGCCTAAGTCCATTGTAACAATATGATAATATTTTCCATTTTATCAAGAAATTTCTTATTAGCATATGAAAATATGACAGGAAATAAAATTTATTAGAATACTAATCATTCCCTTCTCTAACATGAACCACTATTGTAATCATGTTCAATTTACATTGGGAAGAAAAAGGAAACTGCTACTTGTTCGGCAAACCTTGGTTCACATTTTCATATCCTTCAACATCATACTTTTTGTAGACAGAAAGCTTGTTTTCTTTCCACCACTTGTCTGCTTCCTTCTCAGTAAACATTTCCCTCCTGCAATATTCATCCAAAAAGGCATTTGTGTAAGCAGTGAAAAGTAAACCGATGTGGATGTGGAGTTACCACACTGTGTGTATGTGTGCGTATATTCACGCATATATGTATAGAGTTCAAGCTTAGAACAGTAGGAGCAGCTGCAGTCACTACTAAAATACTATTGTATCAAGCTTTCATAAGTGTTTAGTTCCTTCAACTTGCAAAAACCCAATAAAATCGGAGAAACGAATGCTCGGAGTTCAATTAATATATTATGAACAATGAGAAGGAAAAGGATATCATAACTAGTAATTTATGTATCATACAACTTTAGAAAGGAAATATACCTGAACCTGACTCGCACAAGTCCCTTCTTTCCACTTGGAAGCACTGTCGATGTAATGAAGACACCGGGCTGATACTCTTCCTCCCAATCAAATATTGATGTTCTGAGCCCAGCTTGGCCATGATCAGCTCCGTTATAAGACTCTTCTGCTGATCTGGGCTCCACGTTGTTTTCTTTGTTATCGGAGGATCTTGAAGTACTGGAGATTACAACGGGAGAACCACATAGGCTATCTATGTTTCTGTCTTCTAGTTGTGCGTTTGCAAGAGGCGCACACTTAGGAACAACAATTTGCTGTCCAGTCACATGATTTTGGCTATCTGAATATGTTGATGTAGTGTGCTGTACATTTGCAGCAGTTTGAACATTAGTTTCTCTTCCGGCTAAAAAGCATTCTGACATTGTCTGAAGCTGCAATTAACATAACAGATTATGGACTAAATTGTTAAAGAGTAAGAGAACCAAGGGAATTAACTCACAAAAAAGTTTCTTCTAGCATCATGTGTTTCTTCTCCGTTTGCAACAAGTACATTGGTCTGCTGATTGGATGGAGTACTACTCTCTGTACGCAGCACCCAACTGAAAACATCTTTGAGAGAAGTGATCTCAGAATCGGAGAGTATCTCTGATTTAACAGTCTCAAATTCAGAGGGGAGTCCTACTAAGAAACTCATTATTGCCATTTGTTCCCTCTGAGCTTGTTGCACCTTGATATCAGTACTGAATGGCAAAAGCATGTTCAGTTCCTCATAAATTTTCTTGAACTCCATGAAGTATGTGGTGAGTGTCTTAGCTTCCTTCTCGGGATGGTAGAAAGCCTTACAAACTTCATAAATTCGAGACACATAACCTTTGCCAGAATATAAATACTCTAGATAGTCCATTAACTCTTTGACAAATTCACAGTGATTAACCAAACCAACCACTTCATTGTCCATAGAGTTTATAATTTGCAAGAAGAGTCTAGCATCATCTCTCCTCCAAGCCTTTTTCGTTTCATCAGTTGGAGGGTCCTGACTAAGATGATCATCCTTTTCAACACTACGCAAGTAGATCCTGATTTTCCTACTCCAATCTAAATAATTAGACCCGTATAATTTATAATCTGTAATTTTGGATAATGCCGGAACTATTTCAGTTGCAGAAACTTTATCATCAGACATCTTCAACTACTGTTTAGTGAAGAAACTGACAATGAGAGCAAATAACTACTGTCTGTTCCTCATGAAATTAGCAGCTTCTTCCCACAAAAACTGAACAAAGTGAACAACACACCTTCAAATAGAGATTCAATACCAGAAGAATACCAGAATGTGTCGTGGATGACGAGACGATGCCAGATCAGCAAAAACCAAAATAAGATCTGCTGGACCATGCGCCTGCGAGTGGTAGACAACGACGAGGGACAGGTGGTGCATGAGGTTCATTCTGCCCACCCAGATGCCGGTGATGGCTACTGGTCCCTAACTTGATGATTCTATTCATGAATATGAAGGAATTTATACAGTTACAAGAATCCCATCTAAGGAAAGAAATCAAGAAAATATTACAGGATCTTCAAGATATGACTCTTGTGTTTTCTCCTTTCTTGTTTCACATAATCTTTTTAAGACTTTCAGCCTACAAGCAGTCAGAATATTGAGGCACCATAATTAGATCTTATGACCAATCAAACATTAGATGAAATCAATCTTCTCATTAATTAATTAGTCCAATTTGCTCTAAATTATACAATGTCATCTTCAGAACGTCAAAGCTTTATCTCATCAATAGAAAAGGTAGACTTTGGAATGCTAAGAAAAGAGATACCATCTCTAGGAAAATGTTTCATCTTCATATGCCTGCGTTTGGAATGAAATATTAAGACACACGGTTTCAATCTAAAGAAGCAAAAGTTATAGCTAGAATCCAGATATACCTATGAAAATACATCCTTGAGTGAAAGCTTTAGGTCACTCAAAAACTTCAAAAAGTGAAAAGATTTTATTTCTGAATATCTATGGCAATTGGGCCACACTCAAAACCAAGTATAAAAGGCTGTAAGGCAAACTACATAAAGCCAAAAACTGTTCCATTGCAATGGAACCTAGATCTATAAAACATGAAGAAAGCTAGTCACTATCAAGCCCGGGCAGCGGACATGGACTCAGCATCTTCAGTTACAAAAGGAAGTGGCTTGGTTGGGGCAGGCAACCGCCCGATGCTATCAACCTTATCCTTCAGTTTCGGTGGAGGCCTTGCTGGTCTTGGGAGCAACCTGCCCTTTTTCTCGAACCACTCGGGCTTAAGTAGTGCCCGCAACCCAAGTTTGTTGTAATGCACTCTCCTTACAGACCCACCCGCTGCTTCCACAGCTGCTTTAGCTCTAGCGGTCACCCTTGAGACCTGTCATCAACAGTTGATGTTGGATGAGTACATTGAAGACAGCAATAGCCATTTTTGCAGCAAATGTGATGCATATTCTCAATAAATTGATACAATAAACAAAGAGAAAAAATAGGATCATGCCAAACATATACATGCCCAGCTGTAAATTAAGAGAAAAAATACCGTCATTTTCTCCTCTCTGGTTTCTTCACCTTTTCAGAAGGAGACATCTAAGGAGCAAGAAAATATCCCCCACCCCCCCTCTCCCATCAATATTTTGGAGGTACACAGCATATTTCTGAAAGTCCTAAACTGACGTGAGCTTCAACAAATACTTATACCTTGCAATGCATAGCAGTACAAGTCGAGAACCACTTAGCAACTCAAATGCAAACTATAATTGATGTAATTTCTACCAAATGAAATTTATATGAAGTGTAATACCAAATTTAATATATTAGAGTAAAACAAAAGTAAACTAAGAAAAACTAAAGCAAATCAAGAGCAAAAGAACATATAAGCAAACTAAGAATAAAAAGGCTATATTAATAGTCTTAATTGAATATTACCTCTAGATGGATGGGCCACTGAATATTTTCAGCTCCACGCCCCATCAACCTGGCTCCATCTTCTATTTGCTTCCCTATTGCACCAGAATCCTAATGGCACAACAAGTTGATTTGTAAAGCAAGGTGCTAAATGCTTAAGCAATATAATGCTATTTGTTACACCATAAGTTACAATTACCTTTAGAGTTTTCATTGTGATCAACTCTGACGAGTCAATCTTCCCAGCATTTATCAGCTTTGCAATCTTTCCCAACCCAACTGGCTGCATGGAACACATAAACAAGGAACAATTAATCAGAAGATAACCACTAACATTAATCCAAAGTTTTACAGCCATCAGTGGTTTTCATAGCCAAACAGATCTTCCAATATCTTCCTCAATGACAAATAATATTAGAAACGTCTTTACCATATATCATCCAAAAAGGGGAATTTTAGTAACAAAAAGACGTGTCTCCTCCTGACATGATAATTGATGGAACCTGTATGGTGCAAACAACATATTTAGGTAGAAGTTGTACTAATATCCATACAACCTTTACTCTTAGTGAGCTTCTACTCGCGAAGTGTTCTGAAGAAAAGAATGTCGGAAAGAACCCAAAGGGCACAGAGTGAAGGAAGTCAGCTAGCAAGTGAAGCAGTGATCAATCACAGGACTATCACTGCCTTCTCTTCTCAATATAGAATGTTAGACCTCTTTGAAAAAACTCAGGAAGTCCCAGAAAAAAAATATTAGACAGTCACTACTTTCTGGTGCTCACTTGTTTTGCTCTCAATTTCAAACCGCAGCTGCCATTTCCCTAACATATTGGTATGGGGGAAGACTAACGGACAAAAACTTACTCAGTTCAAAGAAACTGTTTTAAGTTATCTTCCTTTTGATGAGTACAGGGAAAAACTAGCAGATTCTGAAAGTATGACTTCTAATTTGGCAACAGGTAGCAGTGCAATTGCATCTGTATTTGCTATCTTAGATCGAAGACTGAGATTGAACCTAAGAATCCTGAAGGGCTTGAAGCCACGAAGGTTTAAAGAGGAAAGATAGAGCTGAAGAATGTCTTCTTTTATTATCCTTCTAGGCCTGATCAAGCAATCTTCCAAGGCATGAATCTGGAAAAAGGGTAGCACTTGTTGGGCAAAGTGGTTCTGGAAAATCCACCATTATTGGCTTGATAGAAAGATTCTATGATCCAATAAAGGGACAAGTTCTGATTGATGACAGAGACAACAAGCTACAACTTGAAGAGCTTAAGATCACAGATTGCTCTAGCGAGTCAAGAACCTACCCTTTTTGCTGGATCAATATGCAACAATATCTTTTATGGGAAAGAGAAGCTACAGAGTCTGAAATCAAGAAAGCTGCAATTCGTGTTAATGCACATGCATTTATAAGGTATGATAACTATAAATCTCTCCATTCCCCCGCATTGTCTTTCAGTTTCATTTATGAAACAAAATGCTGAATAACTGCAATCTTGTAATGCAGTGCTATAAAGGCTGGCTACGAAACTTATTGTGGTGAAAGAGGAGTCCAACTTTCAGGAGGGTAAAGGCAAAGAATAACACTTGCACGAGCGATACTAAAGAATCCAACTATACTTATCCTAGACAGTATATCAGAGAACTTGGTACAAGAAGCATTGGACAAGATGATGGTCAGTAGAACAAGTGTAGTTGTAGCTCATTGCTTATCAACGATACATAAGATAGACACCATAGCGGTGATTAAAAATGGAAAGGTTGTGGAACAAGGATCATATTCTTAGTTGCTAGCCCTTGGGAAGAGTGGCTCCTATTATGGACTGATGAAGTTGCAATCTGGCCATTCTCCTTATAGGCGATAGCTTGATCTTGAAGAATTCGATTCTGCTTAGGATTTAGGATCCATCAAGTAATCACCTTTATTTTGAGCAATTTTGAACTGCCAGCTGCCCAATGGCCCTATGTTATTTTTGTTCAACTTTATTGGCACTTCCTTTCAACTTTCTTGATTTGATTACATAAGTATTTTGAACATCAACTTTACTACTTTGAGACCTTCTGTATGAATTTTCTTTTAGTACTTATAATTTGACTTATATAATTCAGTGATATTGAACGTCAGTTTAGATTTCAGTTATATCAAGTTGCCCCTGAAACTACATATTGATGCAGTAACAAGGGCTTGTAACCCAAGTGGGGGCATCAAGGCGAAGGGATATTGGGCCATCCCCAAAGGTTGGGCTAGGTGAGCTACTGGGTCACGTGGCCCAAGAGAAGGAATGGAACATCAATACTAGTTACGAATCTAACTTCCTAAAACAACATAACTAAAATCAGCACATCAGCTACACTCATCTTATAACTAATTTCAAGCATCCATATCAAAGTCACCTAAAACGGACGACATTCACCAAATGGCTAATTTAGTACGACCTTCACAAAAAAACACTAACAAACTACCAACTTTTCCAAACTACCACTTCCATTTAACATGTCCTACTTTCTTTTGATTAGATACATTAACAAAAAGTAGAACCCTAGTTATGGAACAATTTTTCCTTGAGTCTATCAGCAAACAACCAGAAACTACAATGTGGCATCTCATATTTACTCAATGAATACTCCCCTCAATCAAAATTATTTCGAGAATGTTCTAACCACTCAAAATTTGAACTTTGACGTGATCCCAGCTATAAGCAAGAAATCAATCAAAGATCAAAGCAATACCAATAAGCCCGATATAGGCAAGAGTAAAATACCTGAAATGTGAGACTGAATGGGTTCTTAAAGCCACGTTTAGGTACACGGCGACGAAGAGGAGTCTGTCCACCTTCAAACCCGAACTTATATGTCCCTCTAGCTTTCTGACCCTTATGTCCTCGACCCGCCGTCTTTCCTTTACCCGACCCAATACCTCTTCCCTTTCGAGTCTTCTGCTTCCTAGCACCCTTGTTATCTTGCAAATCGTTTAGGCTCAGAAGACTATAAGCTCTGTTAAACTGACACCCAAATGATCCAATGCTGGAGATGGGGTGTTGAGAAAATTGCAAAAATGGAAACTTTTGTAAAGATGTGGAAATGGGTTGGGAAATCTTGATGGGTTCTCTGTAAATTTGACCATTTTGGAGTGAAGAAGATAGTAGTGAAGTGATTCTTCTTCTCAACATTTCTACTTCTAGGGTTTATAGTTGAGCAATGTGATACGACATGTGCTACCGCTATAAGTTTAATTTGATAGTACTTCTTTTTTGTTCTTCAAATACAAGTTATGTTTGTTTACACTTTAAGCTTGTAAGTTTCATTTTATTAGTTTTGGTCCCTCTACTACCTATGGGGTATTTTTAACTTGTAAATATAAGAGGAAAGTTATAGAAAATCATCCTTTAGGTTTGGTTTTTTTTATGACAAGGGAGGAACCCACTGTCGTTATCCTTTGAGTATGCACAGAGTAAATCTCGTTTCTGTGCAATAGCTAGCAAATCACATATGAGAGATAAATCACACTAGGCAAAGTCTTGTGCGACAAGCTCGACTCAGAAGGTCAACTCCCTGTTGTCGCAGGTCAGGGGTTTCGAAGTTGAGACCTCCATTATGAAAGTCTCAAGTCAAACCATCTGAGCCACCCCCAAGAGGTAAAATCATCCTTTTAGCTTAACTTAGTTATATTTCTTCTCAAATTGTATCTTGTATCACAATGTTAGTGAAAGTTTTGAAGAACTCGCGCCTGATAATACTGAAAAAGAAAAACGCATAACTTAAAGAGTTTTGAAATAAGGCTATTTTCCTTCTTTATTGAGTATTGACAAAATAAAAACACAATACTCCTCATTCTTTAAAGAATGGGAACAAGCAATCTTTGGTCAAGTTATCAACGATTTTGACATAGTCCATGACCATTGGATGAGCTTCTGATTTCGTGAATGAGAATATTGCAACCTGAACGATTTTCCATTTTGACACTCTAAACCTATGTTTTAGTCTTATAAAGTTTCATCTAAACTCTTGAATTCCTTACAAAATTATGAAAAAATATGGCACGTGCTACTTTAACAAGGGTAAAGAATCTCATGCAAGGTTTTCCTGAACTTGTTGCCGAAAAAGTTATTCATCCCTGAAGTTTCATCTGGATATGGTGGTACTGTCTGAGCCACGATGGAGTTTTCTCATCAATTTATCATGGGAATAATGCAACATGAATGCAAATACGCAAGCTCAATGAAGATTTCCTTGTATTGAATCTCTTTGAGATACAATATCATTAATTACCTCAGTACAATGTAAAATGCAATTGCAAAGTATTTTCTTGTAGAGATACCTCCACAGAATAGCTATTTTCCATCTCTCAATAGACCTTCTAGCTACACTTGACATGGCACAAGCTCCTTCACTGACCAAATTCTTGCTTTTAATAAAAGCACAAAGCTCACTAGCAAGTGGTGGTGACATCTCTGTAATATCTCTGAATTTATGGATATCTTGAAATTCATCAAGGATGTTGAGCAAATTATTATCTTCTTCAGCAGTTGTTGGAAGAATGTCCAATATTGTTCTGCATTTCTTTGCTAGCCATCTCATTGCAACCACTTCATTCTCTGTTGAAAGTCGGTTTCCTGAATAAACAAAGTGTACAACAGACCTGCGACTGGTTTTAGGGACTGCCCAGAATCGCACTGTTGATAGTAGCGCAAAGGATGGCTTCCCATCTGGCTGAATGTATAGCAACTCATTCTCCCATGAGCAGAGTGAATACATATCTGGTTCTAAAGGTATAAAGGCCTTCTCATTTGGGTTCTCGGTCAGAAGAAAACCATAGTGTTGAAGAAGCTCCAAATTTGTGTAGGTTCCGTAGCTCAGAAGAACCTGCAGTAATCAATCAAGCTAGAGGCTTCAGTGCAACTCTTTCAAACTAGCAAAATAATACAAAATGAGATGGCAAACTGTCTTGATAATGACACTAATTTTTCAATGCAATACAGGCGCTGTTCATTTTTGTAGTTCTTAATTTCCTGAATATCAAGTAATTAGAGCATATGCAATAGATAACTTATTAATGGAATAGAACCAATTTTATAAATTTACTGAATGCCACAAACAGAAAAGAAATAGTATCCAAGGAGGAAGCATTTCAGAATCACCTGCTCTCCTTTCCGGTAGTTTCTTCTAGCATAGAAGAGGTATGAAGAAACGTCTTCCTCATATCCAGCATCTATTAGCCTATGGGCAGCATCCAATTCAGTTTCTGGCATACCGCCTTCTAGCAAAGAAAAGTTTCCAGCAACCCCATCTTCAGAATTATGTGTTTCCTCTCCAGGTGCTGCATAGTTGAAGAAATCTCCCACAGGGCATAAACATCCTGCTTCATCCCAAGGTATATGCATGGTGCGCGAGGATATCTTCAGTAAGAAACTTTTTTCATGTTAAATCATGAATATAACAACTAATTGATAGACAATAGTGCTCAAGTACATCGTATGGATCACGAATCAAGCACAGCATTGGTATCTTGCAATGATTAGGGATTTCTAATCAGAAATACTTAACTAAAAAATGACATAGTTTTATTCCAGATTAGCACTTATGAGTTCACTCCATACTTACAGAACTAGAGGCCCAGAGCCATGCCTTAAGAGCGAGAAATTGTGGCTTGAGCTTGAGTTCATGCATAAGCACAGTCGCTTCATTCCACTCCTCTTCAGCCTTCTGAGAAGCCTTTTGTGCAGCCCATATGGCATCATCAATCTAAAAGCATATGAGATATTTAAGAGGAAGGCTTTAATGGTTAATTTCAGTCAACTATGATGCTTTATGATAGACAAGCAATGCAGTGATCAGAAAAAGTGATTTCCAACTATAAAATACTACTACATTTTAACTTGTAGGGATTGCTACAAACTTGCAATGCTTGTATCTCGAATTTGCCAAAATCCGCAAAGGTGTCATAGCTGCGGGGAAACTGCTTTAGATAGGGCCACCACTGAGAACTCTTCCCCTTGTTCACTTCATTTAACAGTGCAATAGCCAATATCTGCAGTAAAAATTAGCTCAAAAAGCATAAACATCAAATTGAAGGAAACCATCATTACTTGCCAAAGAGCAGGGCAAGTGTAACCACTCTGACTGGAGATTTGATTCACTTTGCACAACCAATGCTGCAAAGCATTTACTATAAACATTTGAAGAAATTGCAGACTCAACATACACGTCCAGCCTTTCAATACAAAACAACTTGTAAATTGAGTTGTTTCGAAACTGTATTCATGTACTTTAATACAAAGATTTTCTCTACACTTACCAAAGCTTTTTCAACACTAAGTTACCAAAATTTCACTGAGCACCACCTTTTTACTTGTCCACTCTCGTATAAACTTGACAAAACTTCTAAGAGCTTCAACTCTTACCATAACATCATACACAAACTAAATAGAACATTTAAATGGGGTAAAGAGTAGTAGCTTAGTGAACAAGAATGGAGAAACTTTAAGCCCCCCTCCCCCGGAGCTTTACCAATTTGCTTCAAGAGCAACTGTAGATATATAGCTCCATAGTCTTTCATATCCAGATCATATATACCAGATTTTCAGCAACACGTTGAGTTAAATTCACATTACTAGTTAAGGGCAGTCTGGTGCACTAAGCTCCTGCTATGCACCGGCGAAAGGCAGGCCACCAGGGTCTATTGTACACAGCCTTTCCCTACACTTATGCAAGAGGCTCCCCTTCGAAAACGTAAAGTTCCTACCTTTAGTCCAAAACAGAGCAAAAAGGCCAAGTTCTAATTCCTATACTCCATATTTAAGAGAAGAATAACCTGCGTAGAGGAGAGAGAAGGGTGATTCTTGACAGCAATGGAGAATGCCTCATCATTCATCATAAGACTTTGATTAGTCATTAACGCACCCTTTGGAACTCTAAGAATCAATTCCCCTTTCCTAATATCACGAGCTGCTGCTAAACCTCTCCTTCAACAATAGAAAAAAAAACATTCATTCTCCATCAGATTCATATAAGAAAATCAAGAAAAAAGAATTGTGATTAGTAATATATACCCTCCGGCTTCAGGGAAATTACAGACAAAAATGGAGTGTCCCAAAAATGAATCTGATTGGGTTGTACAAGTTGAAGGAGAGTCTGATATACCCAGCTCCGCTGCCCATTTCAGGAAGCTCTTCAGCTTCAATGCTTCAGCTTCTTCCATGGCGGCTTTGCTGTGGAATTGGGCTTTTCCATTTCTTTGGTTAGAGAAAAGAGAGAGAAAATCATTACATAATATTTAAGACTTTTTATTACACCAAATATATTTATTTATTTTTTAATTATTAAAATATTTTTTTAATTACAAGTCATATCAGAATCTAAAAATTAGTTATTATTTTTTAATTATATTTAATTCTAATTTTTTTAATGCTACTTAATTAAAAAATAAATCTAAAATGGGATCCACTAAATAACTTATTGTAATTAAGAAAGATAATTACAAAATAAAATCTTTCTTCTCTCTTAGTCTTGTTTCTTTATTTATCCAAATTTTATTTTTTAATTGAATTAGTAGGCTTAAATTTAGAGATTTATAATTATCATTATTCAACTAAATTAATCTTTTTTCTCTGCACTTCATAAATATTTTTCTTCTCTCTTCTAAAATTCATTATAGATTATAATAAATCACATCAAAATTCATTATAGATTATAATAAATCACATCAAAATGAATAATTTCAAGTATATAATGTGTTTTTTGTGTGATATTATCTAAGATACTCTATGCTAACATTGATTAATTTAATGACTATAGTATACATAGATTGAACATAAAGTTTTTCTTTATTTTCTTCCACAAAATATCTCCACTCCATTTCCAAAATTGTATATCATTTGATTCTCATTTTTATTTCAACATACATAACTTGAAATCATTTATCATACAACATGAAATCAAAATTTATACACAGTTTGTTACTACTTTATAATACTATCTAACTGTATCTGAAAATTGTATATCACTTGATTTCCATGAATCTTTCAACAAACATAACTAGAAATCAATTTTCATACAGTGTGACACCAAAATATATACACAGTCTGTTACTACTTCATAATACTATCTTACTGTATTTGAAAATGATATATCATTAGATTCCCATGAATATTTCAATAACCATAACAAGAAATCAGTTTTAATATAACAATAAATCAATAAATAAATTACATCTACATTTGATAGAATTTTACACAGTTCATACACAAACACATAAATTTTTTCTTTAACAAGTATTAATTTTACAATTCTAAGTTATGAATAAAAATTATTTATTTATTATCTTTTTTAAAGAAAAAATTATCCTAGATATAATAGGCGTAAAACAAGGAAAAATCAGATATATGAGAGATTGTTGGCTTGATTGATCTCCTAAAACCCTTTTTAAGGGAATTTGTTGAGCCTGCTTTTTTTTTTCTTTATTTTCTATTTTCGTTTTTTTAATTTTTTTTTCTTTTTTCATTTTTTTATATTTTTTATTTATTAAGTTGGTAGATCTTGCAAGAAAATATATGGTAAATATTGAAAACTAAAATCTTGTGGTATAAGTTATAATATTCTATCTAATATAGAATATATAGGTTTTTTTTCTCAAAGAGAAAAAATCGATTACTGTTTCATCCACTGGGCCAGTTCAGCTTAACTGGGCCCGAGTACAAAAGCTAATGGCACAAATATGATTGGGCAAAATTACACATTTGGCACCACCCAAATATAATTACATTTGCTAATCAAATATATATATAAAAAAAATTATACACTATATTTTATATTGAAAATGTATATTTTATGTATATCATACATAATATACAAAAATATATATTTACTGATTATTATTTTGATGAACGGCTATTTATGTCAATTTCTCAATATGGATTTATGTTTCTATTTAAGTTTTGACCTCCTTTAAAAAAAAGAATTGTAAAATAATTTCGTGGCTAGAACTTGGCAGAAATATTTTGACGGAAAGTCATGATTTTTGATTAATGACTTTGTGTTGTCACAAATCTTGACGAATCCACAGAATTTGACAAATAATTTAACGAATTATAAACATTTGGACTACAAATCCAAACAAATCGTCATACTTTGTTGTGTAGAGATTTCACCAATATATTCTTCTATTAAAATTGATTCAAATCAATTCCAAATTTGATATTCAACCTTCTAATACTTATTCCAATACTTATAGTGAATAAATTCGAACCGAACTTTTAATAATCAATAGACCACTTTATTTTTTTTTCAAGTTCAACATAGTTCATCTGTGGTGTTCTTTAATTTTCTTCCCACAAACTAATCTGAATCATCTTGTTAGATAATTTTAACTTTTATATATACTACTTGTAATAGTGAAAACTACTTTTTGAACACTATGTGCATGTATTTTGATTTGTTGTGAATGTTATATGCTCCACTGTTCACGTTATTAATCTTATTTATTATTATGAATAACAATTACTTAACTATATCTTCTAAGATGATATGTAATGTAAAATTCTTGTATACCATTAATTAACCCCAGAAGATAATCGAATACTAAAACCGACATTGACAAAATGCATGAATTTTTTTTATAAGTGAGACATGAAACATATTTTGCTTCTTTTTGTTTTGTTTTTTTCAATAATGACAAAACAACTTATTGATCGAAAGATGATAAGCAATAGCGATATAACAAAAAAATAAATAAATGCAAAATTTCAGAAATAACTAATATTGAGGCAAAAAATCAGTCGCTATAGCTAATATTTGCCTAATTACAAAACGTAACTAAAATTTAGTAGTAAATGTATTTGGCTCCCGAAATTTGCTTACGAATACATGTACAAATACGGCTGAAATACAAACGCGTCTTGTAAATACATATACAAATAACATCAAATACATATACATATGACCGTTGAATAGAACTACGAAAACAGTTCAACTATATAACTAAATACATATGAAATACATATACACATAAAATATACAATACATATGACATAAGACATAACAAATAAATATAAAAAAAAATATAAGACATCAAAATACATTTTAGGCAGCAAATGTATTTGGCTCCCCAAAATCATTTTAGGCAAAATACATATACAACATTTTAGGCAGCAAATGTATTTGGCTCCCAAAATTCATTTTAGGCAAAATATATATACATTTGCTATTAATTTAAACCTTAGCTACGCATTGTGATTAATTTAAATCTTAGTTGCGAATTGTGATTACTTCAAATCTTAACTACGCTGTGTAATTAAGTATGAATATTTTGTACGCCATGCAATTTTTTCATAAAAAATAAATAGTATAGTGCAAACCAAAGGTCCAATGTATGCGGTGTGCAATTAAAGGACATGTCTGCTACCTACTGTACTAGACGTTCGATCAGATAACATTCTACCCAAGCTAAAGAAGAAACTGGAGAGTTCTAAAAAAATAAAACTAGCTCCTATTACTATTTCATTTAAGCTCATCCCTAACTAAAAAGCAGTAGAGGTTCTGGCAGCAGCTGTATGCATAAATCTCTAATATCAGTTAAATAACACCAATGAAGCAATATATATTATTGCAGAAGGTTGTGGATTAATTGGCTAGCATAACATACAAAAAAGTTATATAAGAAAGAAGAGAGGAAAATAACACACAATGACCATTCAGCCAAATCTACGTCCTTGGGGAAAAATATAGAAAGTTTTTCACGATGAAAGAAGTATTGTTTTTCTCTATATCATAATTATGTAAAGCGCGTTTTGTCTCTACTTCTACCCCAATGAGGTAGGCTTGATCGAATCTCGTCATTAAATTCTTATGTTATTATTATGTAATATGTATTATATTTTGTCTGTGATTGTGATTTGTGCATGTGCTAATTAATCAACGATCTTTCTCAACAGAGCCAAGCTAGAGGAAATGTACTAGCTAGGATTACATGTAAACTATTGTCTATACAACTCTTTTTCATTGTACTTTATTAAAGGTGCAACCAATAAACCTTATCGATATTTCAATCGAATGGATCATCCTAATTTTCGACAAAGTTTCGGAGGACTAGTCTACGTATCCTTTTCTTGTGGCTGCTCCTCTTTTAGGACCGTGCACGTAAATAACATAGAACAAATTTGACTTTTGAAATTCAAAAGATGTCACATAAATCAGAAAGAGTTGTTAAAATGTAAAGTATTTACTGCTGACTTATATTTATAATTTGTCGTGCATGTTGGCTATTGTTTGCTTAATTTAGTCTGGGAAGAAATTTATAAAATTACATTAAAAATAAAATGTTATCCTACATTTCTATAAAATATCATAAAATTCTCCTTTTAGAAATTATGAAACAGTGGGAAGTGATTTAGGAATATGGATTGCGGAGTATGCATGTTTTCTACGTAGAGGGAAGGTCACTCGAGAATGTAAAATTATTTAATAAATTCATTTAATTTAGTTTTGTATCTATAATGTCATTTAATTTATGAATTTTTTTCTTACAAAATCACTCAAATTATATATCTAATGATTATCTTTAGTTTAAGTAGTTGGGTGGACTACTATTTAGGTTAATTCTTCTTCTTCTTTTTTAAATTATTTGACCAGTTTTCAAATTTATGCTTTGTTTCCTAAAAAAAATGATTCCTTTTCATATCTCCAAAATGTTGCTATTCCCATTTTCATATTAATGAGGCATAAACAGTTCTGCCCCCAAACAAAAAAAAAACAATTTGATACTGCTAATTCCACCGTTGAATTAAATGGCCCTAACTGTACTTGTACCTGCCAAACAAATAATGAACGAAATTATTACTACTTCCTCCGTTTTAATCCGTTTGTTCTATTTTAATTTTTTAAAATTTAAAAAAATAAAAAAAAATTAAAAAAATTATAATTTTAAATTAAAAATATATCAAAATATCTTTTAATCTTATAGTCTTTAAGTATATATACCATCTAAAAAGTTGTAACTAAGAAATTACTAAAAAAAAAATCACAAAAAAAAAAGTGAAGAAAGTGCAAACTACTACGTGTCAGATGTAGAGCCCCCGATAAACCTCAACCCAACTTGCTGTGGATAACACGCGCATTCGTCATTGGGCTTTATTGGCCCATCCTTATTTTCGGTCCGGACCTTCTGGTCTATGGGCCCACTGTCCACTTGACTTTGGAATTGGCACTTTCCCCTCTGTGGGCCCAATCCGACTCATAGTTGGGGTAAAGGGTAAGAGCTTTGTCATCCAATTAAAACCTGCCACGTGCACATAGTAACCAGCTTGCCCACTTTTATTTTGATAAGGTTATCTTCCACTGATTGGGTTTGTGATTACACGTGTCCTCTTGACACACACCTCCCTAACCCATTACTAATGTTGGTATTACTTGCTATAATGGACTCAGTAATGTTTCATATATTACTATATTGGAGAGAAAGAGAATTAGCAAACAATTTTAGGTACTACCACATGTCAAAATACAAAAGAAAATAGGATTGTAATATTAATTATCACACTATTCAGTTTGGAAAGTCAAATACTTTTTAACCTACAATAATTCATAATAAATGTTCTTGAATATGAAAATTGTGATTATCATTTTCTTGATAATCAAGAAATTCTTGAGTATCTATGGTAAGGTCCAGCCTCTATTCTTCTCCACTTATTATTTGGAAAGCTCTTTTATGCATATCATCAATTTCCTCGAAAGTTAGTTAAGTTCGTGTAGCACAAAAGTTGAAATCAGGTCAATTTGCTATACTTATCCAACAAAACTTATAAGTAATACCTTCACTTGAAATAAACAATGTTACATTTTTTTCAGATATATGTAATGTGCACTCTTACATAAAAAGTATTTCATCATGATCCAAGATTAAAGAGCATTTTGATATATTTTATATATCAAAATTATGTTAGAAATTTGACTTAAAAAGGATATACTTGGATCCTTTTGTTTCTACTACTAGAACTTAGACACTATACAGTAGTGGGACCCATACTATGAAATTTTACGTGTCTGTGTTCTGACCCAAAAAAAAAAATTGAATGCTAGTGTGAGAAAAGGTTAAAAGGTGGAGATACTACAATCTGGATCACTCAATTCTAATCAACAAATATTACTAACAAAAAACAAAAAATTGAATGGTATAAAACTATTCAAAAATATATAGGAGTAATTTAATCAAGGAAATGCTGCTGAAAATTCTTGAGATCAGCAGCAAGAAGGTGGCCATTTTTTTTTTACTTCACTTTCTTTCAACTGATGTTGATATGTTAAAATTCTTCTTCAACTAATTAGCAGGTTGGTTCTTTAAATTCCCCTATAGCTTTCATTATTCTGTTTTTTTTTTTGCATTATTTAATATATTAAAGATTCGAACACCCTTTTCCTTTTCTAGATAGTCTCTACGTGTATCGAAGTTAGAAAGGGAGCTTATTATAATCTAATTAACTATATATAGAAAGCTCCCATTACTTAAAAGAAAGTGTGAAGCATGTTCATTTGGATGATTTTCTATTTGTGAATTCAGTAATTTTTTAAAGATCCTTGCTTTGTGCTGCTGTTGCTGATTTGATTCTTGCTATTGGGATGCTTTTTTCCATTTATTAAAAAAGTTTCAATCTTTATAATTTTGAGTGGTCATAACTGTATCACCAGTATGATATAAATTATATTTGGTTTATCTCATTGCGCAGAAACTCAGAAAGACAAGGTTTTGCTTCTTGTTGATGAGTGCATTATACATCTGCTTGTGTAAGCCAAAGTTGGTTCACTTTCTTATTATGCGATTTTTATAATCGTTGATATTGCTTGAAATTAGTGGATTGACTCTAGTGGGTATCTACTACTAGTATTCTTTTTCTTGTTTTGAGGTGGGAACTGAGAAGGAAATTACATAAAGGAAGGACAAAATCTTGGGAATTGTTTTAGGCCAGTACTGAGGTTCTTTGTGTCAGCATGTCTGTTGCTTTGTTGTGGGTTGTTTCACCCAATTCCGAGGTCTCAAATGGGACAGGATTCTTGGATTCAGTCCGAGAAGGGAACCGGGTTTTGGATTCATCACGGTTCCCAGCTTGGGATAGGAATTCGATGTGGAAAGGGAGAATCAAGAAAGGTGGGAGACGGGGGTGGAATTTTGGGTTTTTAAATGCAGATTCGAGATATTCGTGCTTGGGAGGATCAAGAACTGAAAATGGAAGCAGTTTCTCTGTACAGTCCAGTTTGGTGGCAAGCCCAGCTGGAGAAATGGCTGTGTCATCAGAGAAAAAGGTCTATGACGTGGTATTGAAACAGGCAGCTTTAGTGAAGAGGCAACTGATATCTACCGATGACTTAGAAGTGAAGCCGGATATTGTTCTTCCGGGGAATTTGGGCTTGTTGAGTGAAGCATATGATCGTTGTGGCGAAGTATGTGCAGAGTATGCAAAGACATTTTACTTAGGTCAGTCTCAGCCTTTTGTTTTATATCTGTTCTTTAGATTACAAAATCTTGGTCAAAGGTATCAGTTGATGAAGACAAAATTTAATCTTTCTTTGGTTCTTATTTAGGAACCCTGCTAATGACTCCAGACAGAAGAAGAGCTATCTGGGCAATATATGGTGATGTTTCAACTTTCAAGACATATAGTATCTTATTTAAATCTGTGTTTAACTGGGGACATAAAAGGTGAATTATATTTCAGTTAGGCATGGAATATTATAGGTGCAAGTTGAGCTCTACGAGCTTGTCAGGCATTATTATATGCATAAAGAGAAGAGATCTAATTTCTTATACCATATACAACAGTCAAAATTAGTGGAAGAAATGCTAAATTATTGGACTGGATCTGCGGAATCGTAACATGCTTTTACTGTTTTTTTCTTTATCAGCTTTCTTGGGAATCTTTCACATAATTTCAACTTTTCGCAGGCTGGTAGTTATGCTCTTTGTATGTAGACCAAAGTTTCATGCTCTTTATACAGTCCAAAAGGTTAAAGAAAGTAGAAATCAGATAATTTAACATTATGCAGTTGGCACTTCCCACTTACAACTTTCTGGTCTCTAGGTAAAAAACTGGTGATCTGATTCTCTTTCCCGTTTCGTTTGGCAGTCTTAAAAGTTTGGTCAAGCTTTGTGCATATAGTCAATTATGGTATATCCAGTACTTTTGGTGCTTTCATGTATTCTGCTTCCAAGAAGGACTAGATCTTGCCAGTGAGAAACTTCCACTTGAAATTGAATAATATGTGGTGTTTCTGGCTTGCTCATTAGATTAATTTGTAGTTCAAGCATGTTAAGACTCTTGTGGAAAATTGACAGCGAGTTTTGTATTAGCGAATTTATAAAAGACCTTGTCTTCTGAAACGCTGTGTTCTTTTTAAACAGTGTGGTGCAGGAGAACTGATGAGCTTGTTGATGGCCCTAATGCATCACACATAACTCCACAAGCTTTAGATAGGTGGGAGGCCAGGCTGGAAGATATTTTCAACGGGCGGCCATTTGATATGCTTGATGCAGCTTTATCCGATACTGTTTCCAGATATCCTGTTGATATTCAGGTTAGTCTCTCTAACTCAATCATCGTTATCTTCTCCAGATTCAGATGCTACTCTCTTTTGCTGAGAGCTATTCTGATGAAAGTACTTGTGGAATTCGATAGTGTTGCTGAGTAGATGAATATTTTCTAGTAATTCCATATACTTTTCTTCTTTGTATCTCAGTCTCTTTCTAACACCATTATCTACTTATTTTTGTTATTTGATTAGCAAACTGGTGACTAGTTTTCATTTGTTGTCACTGGCTGGCGTTTATTTTGTGTTTAATAACCTCTCTTGCTTGCAACCATGTGAAGTCTCTGATTATTCATCTACCTGATGCAGCCATTCAGAGATATGGTTGAAGGAATGCGTATGGACTTATGGAAATCCAGATACAAGAACTTCGATGAGCTATACCTCTATTGTTACTATGTCGCTGGTACAGTAGGATTGATGAGTGTTCCAATTATGGGCATTGCACCTGAATCTAAGGCAACGACAGAGAGTGTATATAATGCAGCTTTGGCTTTAGGGATCGCAAATCAACTAACCAATATACTCAGAGATGTAGGAGAAGAGTAAGTATGAAGCTACATTCAATGCACATTGATCATTTCTCAAGTAACATGCCCAAAATGTATCGAAAGAGTTGTCTATTTGTCAGATCTAAGTACAATGCCTATTGCTCCATTTTGTTTTTAAAAATTTACAGGCGATTTATTTCATTTTATTTTGAAGTACAACGTATTCAGTGCTTAAAATGCCTTGACATATTTCTTTTCATACAGTGCAAGAAGAGGAAGAATATACTTACCTCAAGATGAATTAGCACAGGCAGGGCTCTCCGACGAAGACATATTTGCTGGAAGAGTGACTGATAAGTGGAGGATCTTTATGAAGAAGCAAATTCAGAGGGCAAGGAAATTCTTTGATGAGGCAGAGAAAGGTGTCACAGAACTGAGCTCTGCTAGTAGATGGCCTGTAAGTAGTCATAAAGTTACATGAATACAATTACAATTGATCGTTCGCATCTGCTACTTTTTCTTTTATTGTTATGGTAGTGAGGAAAAAGCAATATGAACTAAGTTTTAGTGACACATTCCATCACATTGTTAGGCAAAGCAGAATAGGCTTCAGTTCAATAATAGTTTCCCTCATTTGGCTATAGTTAGTATGGACTAATCGTCCCACTGGTAGACATTGAAAGGTATCATAGTTTTCAATTTCAAGCTCTTAAATCCTCTAAATCTGCTCAAATCTTCTCTGTGATGTGCTGATTATGTTCCTGCATCACAGAGGAAAGAGAGCTTGATCGGCGTACCTATGCATTTATGGTCTAATTTTGCATTGAGCTTACAGTCTGAATCTTTATTCTAGTATGGCAGCAATGAGCTGATTTTTTGTTGCTGCAGGTGTTGGCATCGTTGCTGTTGTATCGCAAGATATTGGACGAGATTGAAGCCAACGACTACAACAACTTCACAAGGAGGGCTTATGTGAGCAAGCCAAAAAAGCTTCTCACCTTGCCCATTGCTTATGCAAGATCTCTTGTGCCCCCTAAGATAACTTCTTCTTGATCGAACACAATGAGGAATATAGACTAAAGAAAATCAAGGTACATGTAAATGAGATATCTTTTGCTACATGTGTATCATCATCAAAAGTAGATTTGTAAATTCAAAAATGACTATTTCTTGGTAGATTGTTTCTTCACACACTGAAACCCTCAAGGGAGAAAAGTTATTGGTTCATGTAAAGAATTGACTTCCTCCCACTCTTTATCCTTTTTCTTCTTTCATTTTCTTTGGGAGGAAAGGAGAAGGAAGAAGAAGAGATGGTCTTCGGTGAGATTTGAACCTTGCACTGAAATAGTACAAAGGAAAGTTACAATCACTATACTATAACTCCAATCTCGTACCATAGTATCGCGATTTCAAGTTCAATTTTATTCCAGATAAATCGTCAAGATTCATCTAATGCAAGAAATATGTGTGTTATTGCAGACACTTAAATTTTATTGGATCGAATCTATTCAAAATTTGAATGTACTCTGTAAATTCAAGAAATATTGGCTTAAACCTTAATGTGTAAAGTTTGAAAAATGGAAGAGATGGATCGACAAGAAAATCTTATCAAAGATCTTTCTTAATTTCTTGAGAATATAATATTGACTAGATTAAACGAATCTTGAATAAAATAAATCAGTGTCAATTAATTGGTCAACTAAGTTGATGAAAGCTTGCTACAGAATAGGGGGACAAAATCAAACAACGACAAGGTTGCTTACAAAGTTTTACACGCGGAGGCACTGTCGGGAAGGCAACACGGCCGTTGCAAGGCAAATTCGCATAAATTCGCAAAGATTTTAACCCGCCTCGCCTCGTCCTAAATTACATAATTTGTTAGCATAAAACACATCGCTTAACCTTTAAAAAGAATTATTTCCTATCTTAACTGTTATTGTTATTATGTAATCTTATTTCTTCAGATTTGTAATACATATATTACCTATTTACCTTACTTATAAAGGATTGGTGCCTGTTTGAATATTTTCTTTTATACTTTTTTATTTTAATTTGTTTTTTTTTTAATCTGTTATATATTTAAAAATTACGTAACAAGTAGTATAAATCACAATAATTAACAACTTAAAATATTTAAAAGACTTAAAAGTTGGTTGACTATCGAAATTGTATCAATACCACTTAAATTGGGACAGATAGAGTAACATATATTATTTAAAAATTACGTAAAAAGTATTATAAATCACAATAGTTAACAAATTAAAATATCTAAAAACCATATACAAAATTTAATTGACTATCAAAATTCTATTTGTACCACATAAATTGAGACAAAGAAAGTACTAATATATATGAATTTAACATATATAGTTTAAACATTAATACATTGGTAGTTCACTAAATAGTACTCCCTCTGTCCACTTTATATGACTCACTTTTCTTTTTAGTCAGTACCAAAAAGAATGACATATTTTTATATTTAGTAACAATTTAACTTTAAAATATCTATTTTACCCTTAGTGAAATGATTTATACTGATCACACAAACATCTAACACTAATTTAGACCACAAATTTTAAAAGTCTTCCTTTTTTTCTTAAAGTCCATGCCAAGTCAAAATAGGTCATATAAATTAGAACGGAGGAGTACTATTATTGTGGAGACTATTAAGAAAAGAGAAAGGGATTGTTTTAATCTTTGCTACAGATAATAAAATAAGCTACGACAATCAGTGAATAATGATGACGGATTGACATTTATAATTTTTTTTCAAAATTTTGTAGCTTTATATATAGTTTTACGAGTCCATTGTATATCAATTTAATTAGATCGAAACCTTTGAACTTTTATTTTGATAATTGTTGATTTGTAGTGTAATAAATGTAGTTCTAACTATCATATAATTTTAGGTAAAGCTACATACAATTTTAAGTAAATTCATGAAAATAATATTAATTTACAGTTTTTTTTGTTTTAATTCGCATAGACCCACAACTCACCCTGTCCCGTATTAATTTAGCAAAAAATTATTTCAACTTGTCCTAAACCTGCATAGCTTAATACCCGCACCGCCATGCATAGTTTAAAACCTGCCCCGCCCAGCATACACCAAATTACTAGCCCTTTTAAATGAGTGTATTTACACCAAAAAAGAAAAAGAAAAAGAAAAGGCAGCCCGGTGCATTAAAGTATCCGCTAAGCGCAGGGTTCGAGGAAGGGCCCGACCACAAGGGTCTATTCAGGGGTGGAGCCACCTTAGAGTCAGAGGTTCATCCGAATCCCCTTCGACAGAAAATTATACTACTTATACATGTTTAAAATTATTTTTTTATGTATATACAGTAGATGTCGAACCCCCTTCGGCTAGTTCGTGTGTTTACTTATTTAAATTTTGAACCCCCTTAATAAAAATTCTGGCTCCGCCACTAGGTTTATTGTATGCTGCCTTACCTTGCATTTTTGCAAGAGACTATTTCCAAGGCTTGAACCTGTGACCTCCTGGTCACATGACAATAATTTTACCAGTTACTCCAAAACTCTCCTTCTAATCATGACGATATAATAACGTCTTAATTATATTTTATAGGAATTTTTACACACTCAAATAATTATCCTACGTAATCCTAATACTTATGGCCTATGGGTATTTTGTCTCCATTATTGCACATCCACTATTATTTCTGCTCTTTGGTAAGTCGGACTTTCCACTCAACCACTGGTTGCTGCTCATCTTCACGTGCCAACCCCCAATACAAGAAATTGTTGTTAAATATTCAAGTCATCAAATTTAGGTACAATCATATAAGAAGCTAGTACAACTGTTTTACTTTCTACTAGTACAAGAACGTAACAAGAAATTATTAACATCACGTATACAAGATCCTAATTCTGAAATGACAAGTACAACCCCCATTCTCTTTTTCTTTAATCCTTTTTATTATGCCATGCAAATGAAATTGTCTATTTAAAGAGAAAGTATAGTCAATAATAGATAAATAAACCTAGTGTAGGATTTCACAAAAAAAGAAAAAGAAAAAATGGCAGTGAAAGTGTATGGTTCAGCTATGGCTGCATGTCCACAGAGGGTCATGGTTTGCCTTATAGAGTTGGGAATCGATTTTGAGCTTATACATGTCGATCTTGATTCTCTCCAGCAGAAAAAACCCGAGTTTCTGCTTTTACAGGTAAACATTTTGTCCTTCAAAATCACCAGTAATATATAATTAGTGATAAATGGAAAAAAAAAATTGAACACAAGTTTAGAGGGGAAAAATATTTGACAGGAATTAACTGCATTTGATGTATTAATCATATAAAAGCCACTAGTACTTGGTTTAATGTGTCTTTGTTATATTCTTGCAGCCATTTGGACAAGTTCCTGTCATTGAAGATGGTGATTTCAGGCTTTTCGGTAACAGTCTACATGCAATATATCACTATTATACACTATCTACACTAACAACATAACTTGGCCAGGCCCAACTGGCCCATTGAGGGCGAGTCACAGGTTATCAAACCGGGCTGGACTTCTCTTAATGGGCCAAATGAGGCAAATCGGCCCATCCCATAAGAAGTGGCAAAATTAGCTCAGGAAAACATGACCAACTCGATTATTAACTCAATCTATTTTGATTCACCATATTTAGTCCATCTAAAACTTAAGCTGATATATAGTCCAACTTAGCTCAAGAGAAACTTTGTCAAAATATTTTTAAAGGGACTTCTTTTTATATGTTATATAAAGCCATAATAAAAAAGGAAAAAATTACTCTATTAAGGAAATTAAACAAATTATACGAAAAACAAACAGACAAATTAAACTTGTTAAGAGTTGGGAGAATTTGAGTTATGACTCATTAGTTAGCCCATCTTAACTCAGCTCATTTCAGCCTAAGTGGACATGGTAATGACCCACTCAATCCATTTTGAACTGTCCCATATAGCCCACAATCCATTACGTAAGTGGGCCAAGCTAGGTCCGCCTTTTCTTTATTTAAGAAAATTAATATCTAAATTTTGATTTTGATTTTTCCAGAATCTAGAGCAATAATAAGGTACTATGCAGCAAAATATGAAGACAAGGGAACGAAACTAACAGGAACCACATTGGAAGAAAAAGCTGTAGTAGATCAATGGCTAGAAGTGGAATCCAACAACTTCAATGACTTGGTATACAACATGGTACTCCAACTCCTCGTATTCCCTAAGATGGGACACAACAGTGACTTGACATTGGTACAAAAATGTGCCGATAAGTTAGAAAAAGTGTTCGACATATATGAACAAAGGTTGTCCAAGAGTAAATACTTAGCAGGAGATTTTTTCTCTTTAGCTGATCTAAGCCACCTCCCTAGCCTTAGGTTTGTGATGAATGAAGGTGGCTTTGCACATTTGGTGACTAAGAGGAAGAGTTTGCATGATTGGTATTTGGATATTTCAAGCAGGCCTGCTTGGAACAAAGTGTTGGACTTGGACCTCATGATCATGAAGAAACCAGAGATGTCAACTGGCCCAGCTAAAGAAGAAGTAAAAGTTTAAGAAACACTACAACTCCATGATTTCAACTAGATTATTCTATTACGAGCAACATGGATACTGAGAATTCATGTAGCCGACTCTATCTAATTAGTTTCGTTTGGAATTGAAGCGTTGTTATTAGTATTGCATATTTCAACTAGAATAGAGTGGGCCTAAAATATATTTGGAGTTGATCTTTTAATTTCGTCGTGTTGTAACAGGACAAATAAATTAAATTTGAATTATGAGTTTAAGTTCTTTGCACATTTGACTGTGTATACAAAATAATTTTGTACCATCACGACATGTTACATATCTACAATAACCGATCAAATTACATGGAAAATAGAATAAATAACTTGCTATGCATGTTAAATACAGTAATACTTATGGCTGCCAAAGAGAATCTCCAGGCGATGAATTTGTATAAACAAAATGTGTCTCATACTTAATTACAGTACAATTGAAAAAGAACTATGGCAGCAGCTATATGAAGGTGGTGTCACAATTTTAAAATTTATTACTAGTACTAGTAATAAATTTCAAACACCCGCAAATCTCTATGCAGGTCTTTCTTTAAGCATTTCTTGGATTAACTACAAATTTTAAAAAAATAAATCAAACACTAAAGACGAGACAAAGCAAGAATCTGCTCGTGACTTTGATCGTATGCTCGAGGCTTTTCCCTGTTGACTTGGCTTGATTTTTTGCTTGTTCGATTTGTAACTTCCATTACCACTAATGTCTTTGCCACTGCTCTCAAATGATTCTTCTGCACTTTCCCTGTTCCTGTTTTGGGCAATTCTTCCACAAATTGAACCTTCTTTGGTACCATGAATCCCGGCAAGTTCTTCCGACAGTGTGCTATGATGTCGGATTCTTTAAAGTTGGAGTCTTTCCTTAATATAACAAAGGCACATGGACTTTCACCCCATCTAGGATGTGGCATGGCTACAACAGAGGCCTCTACTACGTATGGATGTTTCAGTATTGCACTTTCTACTTCGACGCTGCTGATGTTCTCTCCACCTGATATGATCACATCTTTGCATCTGTCTTTGATTTCCAAGTATCCATCTGGGTGAATCACTCCCATGTCTCCTGTGAAAAACCAACCATTCTTGAATACTTCTGAATTTGCCTTTTCATTCTTTAAGTACCCTTTCATTATGCTGCTTCCCCTCAGGCATATTTCCCCTGTTGTTTTCCCGTCACGAGGCACGCTCTGCATATTCTTGAAGTTCTTCACATCAACATCAGCGAGTGTCAGTATGCCGAGACCTTGTCTGGCCTTTAACTTGGCTTGTTCTTCCCAGGGTAATTTGTTCCACTTGGCTTGCCACTCGCACACCAGGGCTGGCCCAGTGGCCTCCGTGAGCCCATAGGCGTGGACCACGTGGAATCCCAGCCTCTCGATTTTCTCGAGCAGTGGTGCTGGTGGGGGTGCACCCCCCACCAGTATTTGGACTGGGGTCGTTATTTGGCGCTGCTCATGTGACTTGGCCTCGAGGATTATGTTGAGGACAATAGGTGCAGCACACATATGCGTTACTTTGTGTAACGTTATGTTGGAGTAAATTTCTTGGGCCGTAGTATTGCGGATGCAAACATTGGTCCCACCCCTTGCAGCTATTCCCCATGTGAAAGTCCAACCATTGCAGTGAAACATTGGGAGGGACCATAAGTAGACAGGCTCAGTACCCATCTCCCAGCCCAAAATCAAGCTCAACGTGCTCAAGAATGCACCTCTGTGGCTGTACACAACTCCCTTTGGCTCTGAAGTCGTACCTGATGTATAGCTCAAAGTAATTGGATCCCATTCATCATCAATATTTTCAGGGACATATTCAGGGTTGCCTTGGTACACCAATTGCTCGTATTCGAGCTCCCCTAACCGGATTCCAGTAGGGGAATCGAGGTCATCAATGACAACGACGAGAGGCATTGGCATTTGAAAGTCAGCCATTAGTATTTCAATGGCCTTTTTAGCTTTGTCGAGGTATTCATAGTCAATAAAGAAGATTTTGGCTTCGGAGTGCTTAAGAATAAGGGCAACATTTCTAGAGTCCAGCCTTGTATTGATGGCGTTCAACACAGCCCCTGCCATTGGCACAGCAAAATGCATTTCTAGCATGGCCGGTACATTTGGTGCCAGGACCGAAACCTACATGATCGTAAAAAATAACCATCAAAATATGCTCATATTCTTGTTTCAATTAGATAATGAAACCAAAAGTAATTTAATATACCAACCAGACCAGGAATTAAGAACATCACGTAAAAGGTTGAATTGGTAGACTTACCACGTCGTTCTTGACAATGTTTAAGGACCTGAGGGAGGAAGCGAGGCGGCAACAACGCTCGTGAGTTTGCCGCCAAGTGAAGCGGACATTGGCATAAATAATAGAGGTGCGGTTGGCATAAGAATTGGAAGCTCTGGTTAAGAAGGTGAGAGGAGTAAGAGGAACATAATTAGCTCCACATTTAGGTAAATTGTCCATGGGATCCAAAAAGGCAAAGTTGAATTGCTTTTGATTACTAATAAAATGGTATGTATTGGAAAAGGTTTGCAATTTTGTATTTGGAGAGGTAAAGATAGGCTATAGAGTTTAATTTGTGCAAGAAATGCAGCTCATATGTTTGTTTATATAGAGAAAAAATCAGCCAAGTTCGAGTAAGTCCCCTGTCCATGTAGGTCCTCTAAATGGTTGTTTAGATGGAAATAATGGGGAAGTTGCAGTGAATGGGTATTGCTAATACCTTATGCCTTAACACACAAAAAATCATTGTTTAAGCCAAAAGGACTTTGACATTTGACTATTCAAGTGATCCATGGTTGTTTTCACACATGACCTCAACAATTGAAATGGGACATAACCTAAAGGCTAAAGCCACTTCACTAGTTCCTTTCGCCCTTAAATTTTAACAAACATAGAAAAGAAAAGTGAACTGTTACTTGAGGGAGATAATCATCAAAACGGTCCTAATTAGTGTATGAGATTTGGTTCCATTAATTGGTTTTTAATGTAAAAATATGATAGAAATGATCCTCATCAATGTATTCTAAAAAGTGATGAATTTGGTCCTTATAAGCCATATAAGTAAAGAAAATCGTTACGTTTGCTATCAAAATAGACTAAGGCCCTCGGCATCTTCCTCCATACACAACCTACTTAGTCTAATCGAAGACATTTTAGGTTTCCTTCCAGACTACGTTGAATATATTTACCACAAAATTACATTTTTCTTCAAGTCTTATCCTTGCATCGAAAGTCTTTTTGTGTCTCTTCCAAGTTAGGGTTACGAATTTTGATGTGAATTCTAATATTGGATTAAACGATACATGAAGGTACCTCTGTTTTGTAGTTTGATAGCTCACATACAGTGCACATTTTGAAGACTTCTGTTTATTTTGAAAGTAAAAATGGCAATTATCTTTACTTGTATAATTTAGGACCAAATACATTAAAGACTATTTCCGTCACATTTACCCCTGAAGGACCAAATAAGAAAACCAAGCATTTTCTCTTACTTGGGGTACAAACAATTTGATAACATTGAACATACAATGCCAAGAAAAGGGTTGTTAGTTTACGCAAAACAAAAAAAATATCCAATGGTCATATAACGTGTGGTGACCAAAAAAGATGTCCAAATTTAACTGCATGAATTTGAAAAAGAACTGATTCAATAGATTCATTCAAGACCAGAAAAAGAAATGGACAAATTAGAGTAGGAATAAGGAATTATTGTCCTTTTTTTGTTCATTTTACGGAAAAACAACAAGGAAAGGGGCTAAGATCCTCGTTGACAACATGAATTCGTACGCAAGATACCGAATTGGATCCCTTTCATAGATAGGAATTGATGAATTAAGGAAACAGTAGCACAAATTGCTCTATATGAAAGCATTTGACTTTTAGTAGATACTTATTTTAGTGCAACACTTATTCAATCATAAATTCCACTAGACCTGTTGGATGTTTTTCCAGGAACAAGATACTGCAGAATTTTTAGTTTTCTCAATCCATTTTCTAGAAAAAAAATTGTTTTAAAAGTTTAATTAATTTATATATGCTCATAATGTAAATAATTTTTAATGTAATCAACTACTTTTCGATTGTAATAAGATACTTATCATCTATTGCGAGTTTAAGCAAAAAGAATAAATCATTTATTACAAATTACTTACAATGTGATTATTTATTTATTTTTGCTTTTTTACATATGATGGTACTGTACGAATTTTTTATTAAACAGTGTGTAGCACTCTTCGATTGCGGCCCTGCATTGTCTGTTTGACACTTGTTATGATTGTTGCCATACAAAACCAACAATAATTTTGAATCATAATATCGGTATTGGGAGCTTTCAAAACAAAATCGTATCAAATCAATAAATAAAATTAGATTAGAATAAAAAATTAATTAGTGATTTGATTTGATATTTTAAAAAAATCAAGAATATTAATTGTTCTGATTTGGTATATATTTATCGAAGAAAGTCAAATTGAGACCAAACCAAATTGATCTCATGTTGGAGTAGAAAATCAAATTTGTTTAGGATTTTAATATTTATTTAATTCATGCATGTCTAAATAGGATTTTTAATTTAAATTAATATATATGAATAAGTTTTCTAGTCCTAACTAAATTAGATTTGCACTACTGTAAATAGAGGTGTTGCTAGCTATTTTTTGTGGTAAAAAGTAGGAAATTGTGGAGAACTATTTGAATTTTTTATGAATAAAATATTTTTCATCAAATTGGTAGAGAAACAAATAAATTTTATTGCGCGCCAACGGACGACGCTAGTCAATATGTCACTCGTCTGACCAATATGTCGCCCGTCTGACCAATGATATATTGACAAACATTGAGCTTATGATTTATGCATAGAAAATAATCATATTGAGAAGATGTGGTGCGAAAAATATTACAAATCTAGATAGGTGCATGGTGCAAGCAAATATGGAAGAAATATTCTCTAAAAGTTAGAGAAAAGTGGGGGGGAAAATTAAAGTTGATTACAAGTAAATCAACAAGATTGGATATTAGTGACGAAATGCATCAACAAATTGAATGTTGGAGAAACATGCTCTAACAATTGAAGGTTGAAGAGAAGTGTTTTATCAATTGAATGTTGATAAGAAGTGCATAAATGGGATCAGTTGGAGAAAAGTGTTCCAACAATAGAGAGTTAGAAAGAAGTGTTGCAACAATAGAAGGTTGAAGAGAAGTGATTCAACAATTAAATGTTAATGAGAAGTGCTCCAACAATTGAAAGTTGGAGAGAAGTGCTGCAACAATAGAAGGTTGAAAAGAAGTGCTCTAACAATTGAAAGTTGGAGAGAAGTGCTCTAATATATAATTGAAGGTTGGAAAGAAGTGCTTCAACAATATGAGAAGTGCATCAACTATTGAAAGTGGGAGAAAAGTGTTCCGACCCAACCAAGAAAAAGAATAACTGAAAGTTGGAAAGAAGTGCTCCAACATTAACAATGGAAGATTGAATTGAAGTGCTCCAACACAAACAAGAAACTGAAAGAATAGAGAGAAGTACTCCGATACAACAACAACAACAATAACAACAAAAAGACAGGAGTATACAATTTTAAATTACGAGAAAATATTGAAAGAATAATTTAAAGTTTCTGCAGAAAATCAAATTTATTTAGAATTTGAATATTTATTTAATTCATATCTAAAGATATCTTTTAATCTAAATAATAGTATATGAATAAATTTTCTAGTCCTAATTAAATCAGATTTGCCCTATTATAAATAGCCTTATTACTAGCTTTTTTTGTTGTTGTGAGAAATAAAAAATTATAAAAAAATATTTAAATTTATGAATAAAATATTTTCCTTCATCTCAAGATCATAAATAGCAAAGTATATGAGGTCATTCTGATTTAAAAAATGGGACTGCAAAAGTAAGAAAGTAAGTGGTGAAACTGAAAAGGTTGAATGATCATTGTTAGGAAGCAACAATGTCATCCACCAATTATTCTTCAAGATCATTGTTATGAAGCAACAATGTCATCCACCAATTATTCTTTGTTGTCTATATTTTTGAGAATAATAGTAAATGGATACTGAATTATTCCAACCACTTAATTTGGTGGAAGAGGGAGCTGGGGCCAATGCCCAATCCCTTATGTGTTTTCTTTTTCAGAGCTTTTTTCTCTCAACAATTTCCCCTCGAAGATATTTTTGGAATAATAAAGCAAAGTCTCTTTGTTTTTTTCCTTGTATGTTCACCATGAACTTTCATATAATAAGAAAATTATTGAATTAGATGGAACTAACAATTAACAACCAGAGTCTTTTCTCTGAAAAAAGGTTAGCTTCTTAGTGCTAGTTGAACGTAAAGTAATGACCTATGACCGAAAAAGCCATTAAAAATATAATTCGGATATATGTTGATCAAAGTAGAAATTTACTTAATTAATACTATTATAAAGCAAGGACAGTTAGGAATGACAAAGAATTTAGCTTTTAAAAATAGAGTCAACAAATATTTTATTAGTATTCTAATATACACTTGCCTTAGATATAATAAGCAAAAGCCAAAAAGGACTAATTGCAATATGGCAAGAATATGACTTTCCACATGTAACAAACTCATTTTTTCCATTTTTCTGTTCTTACTTAACAAAGTTGAAACTCTACCAAAGGAGAAATGTGGGTTGAGATCGAGACTTGGTATACGTACATGTTTGGTATGGAAAGAAAATATTTTCTCAAGTGAGTTCCTCTACTGATACTAATTTTGTAAGTAAATAGAAATATATTATTTCAAAAGCATTTAGATATACGAGCTAGCTAGCTAGCTAGAAAAACACTTTGGAGATAGGGTGGGGAGTGGAGGGAAACATCATTACATCAAGTAATTGTCTTTTCTTCGTTTTCACTTTGGGGTTTGTTTCTTTGTAGATTTGATGAATCGTTTGAACAATACTATTGAGCAGCCCACGAATATAGTAGGGATGATTACCTAATCAGACATATTTGTACATCATATTTACCAAATATAGTGAGAATTTTAAAAAAATTAACAAATATATATAGCGAGAGTTAGGAAATTTATCATGTATCTGTAATACAACAGTTTCTGAAATTTGCACTATATTAGTAATATAACTATTCACTATGTATCAATAATACAATAATTCGCTAAGATATAGCAATTAGCATTGTATTTGTTGATGTATTACTGAATCAAAGTTAATTATTATAGCACTAGTACAGAGCGAATTTCAGAAACTGTTGTATCACTAGTACAAAGGAATTTCAGAAATTCTCGCTACGTTTACTAATTATCTGAACTATCACTATTATATTTGTTAATCAAACCTCAAACTATTGCTATTTCTGAATTTTTTTCCTAAGTAATATGTTGGTATAATCTGCTATTAATAAGATATAAATCGAGATATATAATATGTTCAGATGGTCACTAAACTGTGGACTCTTCTCTCAGAAAGTCACTCAACTTTGATTTTTAATCCAAAAGCCACACAACTATGGATATTTTGCTTACAAAGTCACTCAACTTATTTAATTAATTTTTTCATTAAAATTTATTGACATGAAATTTTTATTTAAAATCAAAATTTTAATAAATAAAAATATATCCATTTAAACCGTTTTAATGATCCACACTCCCAAATAAAATTAATTAAAAATAAAACCGGGACAGTCTATAAGCAAACAATATTATTTCTACTTAGTGAAGTTTGTTAAGTAGGAATAAAGGAAAGTCAAGAAGGGGTTTATTAGTTGCATGTAAAAGCATGGAATTCAAACTTTTCTCATGCAACTTCTTTCATCTTTCGATGGGACTATTTCAAACCCTTTCTTAATTATCACTAATTAAATAATTATTATTTATTGACCCCTATTCTAGATTAATATACGTTTTTGGTCAAATTATATACGAATTCCAAGCTAGTAGTCTTTCTACTAAAGAAAGTTTTCTTTCTCGAGTTGTTTTAGTACTATTTCTCATCCTCCTTGGTCCCATGTTAATTAATTACGTGACACATACACTCTATTAGTTTGTCCACATAAAAATTGACACTTTCTTCTTTCTTTTTTCTGAAAGCTATTTAATTCTAGCATCTTTAGGATTTAGGATATAAAGTTTAGTCTTTTATATGAAAGTGAAAATGAAAAGACATGACATACCCTCATCGATCACCACCACTCATTTAGAAGGATAATTTAGATATTTAATTTGCATTTATTCGACTTACTTATTAACCGTCTTTCTTAATTTATTAAATTCGAACATAAAATGGGACGGAGGGAACAAGCTTTCCTTGGGGGAAGAGGCTAGGTCCGCTAGGAGGGGTATAGTTGTGGCCTTTTTCCCCCTCCGTCTTGTCTTGTCTTCCAAAATATTCTACAAAATGGAATATTCTTTTTGAAATTTAAATTCTGCACTAATAAAATGGTTGTGAAGTTGCAACAAGCTAGCTACTCTACTAGATTACAAAATGTTATTTCTGTCTAAATTTCATGGTACGTGAAAATACAAGGAAAAGATAGGAACTTATTTTTATTCCAATGAGAAATTCTTGAAGTTATTTTGTGTTCAAAGGAATTGAATCAAATTTTAGTAGGAATAGAGATGAAGTCAAGAAGGAGTTTAGTTACATGTGGAAGCATGGAACTCTTTGCCATGCAATTTCTTGCATTTTTCCATGGAAATTCAAATCCTTTAATCTCTTGTAACACTGAAATTAAATAATTGTTGACCCTATTTTTGAAACCTAAATTTTGATGGTGATCAGTCAAAGTCGTTCCTAACTGTCCTGCTTATAGTAGATTAGTAGTACTAGAATATTCATTATTATACTTTAGTCAAACTATATATTTACGAATTCTTTAGTTGTTTTTCTACTAATAAGTTGTATAGTATTATTAGTGGTAGTTATTAGTGATTGTGAAGAGAGAGAAAAGATAAATAGTTCTTTATGTGTAGAAGGAAAAATGGTTAACTTTGCAATTGCATTATCATTTATTTGAAGAAGATTACAGAATAATATAATATTAGGTGTAAAAATATAATTTTTTATGTTTTCTTTTCTTGTTTTTCTACGCGAGATAGTGATTTCATTATATAATCATGTTTTCTCATCAATTTAGTTGCACTCAACAATTTTAATTCTAATATTATAAAAAATTCTAGATTATGTCAATGTTTAAATTCTAAATATAACCTCTTCTCTGTCTAAACATTTTCCATGAAATTCATACTGGAAATACAAGGAAAATAAAGAAAGTAATTTTTTCAGTATTCCAAAGACAAATTCTTGGGGAAAAAACATCAAGAAAAAAAAAAGAATGTAATGACAATTAGTAATTATCCCCATCCACCAAAATGCTAGGAAGTTTTCTGACAATTTCAGAGTCCATATTATTCTCAATAGAAAAGAATGAATAATTGGTGGAAGACAATATAATATGCTAATAGCAACAATTATATCTGTCTTTTCACCACTTTCTTTCTCCTCCTATTAGAATTTTCAAATAAGAATGACCTTAAAAACTTTAGGATGTGTTTGGTGTGTTTTCCAATTTTCTGATGTCTGGTCGGTAATTTTATCTGAGAAAATAAGTTTTTTAAAAATAAAGAAATATAACTTCTGTAATGAGAATAGGAAAAACAATTTTCATCGGAGAAACTGATATTTCATGTCACTTGTCTCCTTCTCACCTCCATTTAAGTTTTCTTGAGGAATTTTTTTTTTTGTTTATATACTTATCAAATTTCACCCCACGGAGGTAGAATTAAGGTTTGCGTACATTCTATTCTCTGTAGATTATAAGATGGGGCATTGAACCCTCGTCAACAAGGTGAAAGTTCATGTAACTAACCAACTGAGCTACTAAGGCCCCCCCTCATTTGGTAAGATTATATCAAAGTTGGAGAAATTTTGATAGTTTTTATAAATTGTAAAGTTCGTTCTCATATTTATGGGGGAAAAATAGAACCTAAGAAATTCAAATTGCATGTCCAAAATAAATATCAAATTTAAATCAACCTAATTACAAGAATACATCTATGTATTTTACTATAATTGCCTCTTTTTTCTTGGTTTTTACTTTGTTCTTTGTATATATAATTGATGAATCGTTTGAACAATACTATTGAGGAAACTACAAGCAGCCCACTAATTAAAACATCAATTTCACGGTAAATACTAAATAGTGTATGTTGGGAATTGGGATATATAATCTGCTATTAAGATATAAAAATAATGGAAAAACTATACCATATAAAAATGGAAAAAATTATACAAATATATACAAATTTCAAACAAAATTTATACGTGAAATTGTGAGCAAGATTCGAAGCGTGATCTTGTATATGTTTAAAAAAAACTCCTGCTATATTTGGTATGGAGAAAATGTTTCCCAATCATTCTCTCTCCGAGAGAGAGATAGAGAGAGAGCGTTATTGTACAAGGAAGAGCTTCGCTCTCTTCTTCGCTTTTATATAATATCCTCCGTCGCTTCTAAAAGAAATGGTTCTTAGGTCGGTGAAACAGTCTCTCCAGCTAATTAAAGCCAAGCTAGGAGTTTTCATAATTTTATTTTTTTAACATAAATAATCGCTAATCAGAAATTAATTCTTTTTACGAATTTGATATTGATAAATTTTTGAATTTAGAAATTTATTTCGACCAATTAAACTTTTTCGAACTCTTTCTTTTTAAGAACCAAAAAGATTTGGCATGGGTCTTATTTGATATGCATAGAAAAAAATCCCAAATAAAATTCATTAAAAATATAACCGGGCCAGTCTATAGACATACAATATTATATTATTTCTGCTAGTGAAGTTTGTTAAGTAGGAATAAAAGAAAGTGAAGAAGGGGTTTATTAGTTGCATGTAAAAGCATGGAATTCAACCTTCTCTTTTATCACTTATTAATTTATTGACCCCTATTGTTAAAAGCTAGATTTTGTAGTCAATGAAAGTCATGCCCAACTGTACTTGTTCATGGCACCATATTCTAGATTATACTGTACTACTTTTTTTAGTCAAATTATATAGTATGAATTCTAAGCTACTAGTAGTCTTTCTACAAAGAAATATTGTAGTTGAAACATACTTATTCTTGAGTTTTTCTTGTATTTCTCATCCTCTTGGTCCCATGTAATTATGTCGTCCAAATAAAGGATGACACCTTAGCATTTTCTTTCTTTCTGAAAGCTATTTAACATGTTGTCAGAAGTTATATAGGATTCACTTAATATAAAAGTTTAGTCTTTCATAAATTAAAAAAAAAATAACGAAAAAACATGACATATCACATGTGATCACCACCACTCATTTAGAAGGATAATTTTGACATTTTGCATATATTCAACTTAATTACTTATCATACATTTTTTTTAATTTATTAAATTTCGTACACATTCAAATAATTTCACATAAAATGGAACAAAGAGAGCATTCAACTTTCCGGGGGTGGGGGGGGGGGGGGGTATAGTTGTGGCCATTTTTTCCCTCCCTCTTGTCTTCCAAAATATTCTATAAAATGGAATATTGGCAGTAAACAATGAGGAAGGTGGAGGTCGAAGAGAGGACTTTTCTTTTGGAATTTAAATTCTGCACTAATAATAAAATGGTGCATGAATGTGAAGTTGCAATGCAACTAGCTATTCTAGATTAATTACAAAGTGTCATTTATGTCTAAATTTTTTCATGAAAGTTCAATATGGTACGTGAAAATTCAAGGAAAAGATATATTTTTTATTCCGATCCAGGGAGAAAATCTTGAAGGTATTTTGTGTTCCAGAGGAATATTTGAATTTAATTTTTGTAGAAATAGAGATAAATTAAAGTCAAGAAGGAGTTAATTAGTTGCATGTGTGGAAGCACTGGAACTCTTTGTCATGCAATTTCTTGCATTTTTCCATGGCAATTCAAACCCTTTCTTGTAACACTAATTAAATAATTGTTGACCCTATTTTTAAAAGATAAAATTTTGATAGTCAGTAAAAGTCGTTATTCCTAACTGTCCTTGTTTATGCAGGGTACTATAGACTCTAGATATTATGTTTTGGTCAAATTATATGTGAATTCGTAATTGTTTTTCTGCTGATCAAATCTAGTATTTTCTAATCCGGTATTTGATATATATTCGTATTAGGACCCGACTGAAAATTTAAATTCGCAAATTTCACAACTCATTTGCGATGGTGACACTCTTGACATAATTTTTTCCATTTCCAAGGAAATTGTTGTGTTATTAATGGTAGTTATTGATTGAGAAGAGACAAAAGGCAAGTAATTCCCTTCTTTATTTGCAGAAGGGAAACTGGTCAAATTTCTCTGTGTTGTTTGAAACTGAGCACTGCTGTTTAAAAAAAGTTCTTTTTTGCCCATGAACAAAGTTGAAACTTGAGGATAATTTTAATATATAGTTAAAAGTTGAAGGGGTAAATTTGGACTTTTCCGCCAAGAATTTGGAGTCCACACATTTCTGTAAAGTAAAATTGCGGATAAAATTGAGCAAGTTCAAGAAAGATGTATCTTTAGAAGCTTCTTATACAAATTATATTATTGGTGAAATTTTTTATAGTCAAATATGGGTGAAATATCGTTATTTTTCACAAGCACAAATAATATAAAATAACGATATTCTAAAAAAATTGTATTATTTGTGCTAGTGAAAAAAATAACAATATCAATTTTGAATTTTTCTTTCCTATATGATCATTCAAGTATTGAAAAGATTCCAGTAAAATCACTTTTAAATTTTTCTTTCCTTATATAATCATTTAAGTATTGAAAAAAATTCAATAAAGTCATTTTTGAATTTTTCTATCAATATCTTTTGCATGATTATTCTCCCCTGCTATTGATTTTCGAATTTCTGCCGGCTTCTAAAATCTTCTCACTTGCGAAAAATTCCGTACATTTGCTCTTCTCTTGTCATACTCTAAATTATTGAAAGGAAAAAAGTTTTTTTGAACACTTTGTATATAAATAAAATAATAATTCCATCCATTTAATATTATTTAGTCGATGTTGATCTGACACATTCTTTAAAAAAAATTACTTAAACATGTATTTTACTAAATTTAGATATTAACATTTTTAAATAAAGAACAGGACGGCCTAGCTCAACCCACTTACGTATAACGTAATGGGTTGTATGTTATATGAGACAATTCAAAGTGAATTGAATTAATTAATAAATGGATGAATTATATATTAACACATTTACTTAGGCTGAAATTGATCAAATAATAAATCATAATTCAAATTCTCATTATGAATTTAGCCCATGAAATCCACCCATTTCGTGTTGAAACTCTTCATACCAAGACAACTTTCTAACAAGTGTATGAATTGACTAAAAGTATAATTGGAGATAAATTAAGCAATTTCAAATAATATATGAACACCTTTTCCTTTGAAAGAATACAAAAAAAAAAGAAAAAAAAAGTACTTTTGAATACTTCGTATATAAATAAAATAACTATTTTATCCGTTTTATATTATTGATCGATATTGACCTGTCACATCTTTTAAGAAAATTTTAATTAAAAGTGAATTTTACTAAATTTAAATGTTAAGATTTTTAAATAAAGAAAAGGTTGACCTAGTTCCACCCACTTACATAATGGGTTGGGGCTATATGGGACAGTTTAAAATGGACTGTATTAATTAATAAATGAATGAATTATTAACACATTTATTTAGGCTAAAATAAATTAAATAATGAATCATAACTCAATCATTATGAATTTGGCACACATGAAATCCACCTATTTCGTGTTGAAACTCTCTGTATAAGAAAATTTCCTAACATAACAATATGAAATGACTAAAAGTGTAACCACAGACAAATGAAGCAATTTCAAATAATATATGGACTAATTTGAACCTTTTCCTTTGGAAGAATGCAAAAGGAAAAAAGTACTTTTAACACTTTGTATACAAATAAAATAACTACTACATTTATTTCATCTTATTTGGTCAATGTTGATTTGATACATTTTTAAGAAAATTTTAATTAAAAATATATTTTATTAAATTAATTTTATTAATGATGTATTGAAATTTTATATTTAACTATTACTATTTTATATAGTTATTTAATATTAATGTAGTATTACCATAGAGGCGAAGCCGAAGTTTTTAGTATGGGAGTTCAAAACACGAAAAAGTAACAACATGAAGAAGCCAAATGAGGTTTAACATTTGTTATATATACATAAAAAATAATTTTAACTATCTATAAGTAGTGTAATTTTCCGTCGAAAGGACTCAGATGAACCCTCTCGGCTCTACCTGGCTCCGTCCCCCGTTGTATGAAAAAAAAAACTATCTCGATTTATTAAAATGTACAAGTAAAATAGAACATTTACTTTCGGTATAGGGGCCGAGTAAAATGAAACGGAGGGATTAACTAATCTTTTTTTATATGTAATTAATTTTTATAACGAAAAATTAGTGAAAAGGTAGCTAAAAATTAATTAATTTGTCTGGTCATCTAATTAAGATTTTTATTTTTCTTCAAATAATTGTAATATAATAGGGTTACAAAGACAGTGAAAATGACATTTAATTTCTTCGAGTTTAAATCCTGCGCAACCTAGTAGCTTGCAAAACGTTCTTCTCTGTCTATACATTTTCCATGAAATTCATGTTGAAAATACAAGGAAAATAAAGAAACTTATATTTTCAGTATTCCAAAGACAAATTCTTGGTAGGGGGTTTGGTTGGGAGTTGGGGGGGAGGGGGGCACCTTCAAACAAAACAAAAAAAAATCCCAATCCACCAAAATGCTAGGAAGTTTTCTGACAATTTCAGAGTCCATGTTTATTCTCAGTAGAATGAGCGAAGAGTCAAAAACACACTAAAAATATTTTAATTTTTTGAGTCTTATACTTGAATTATCAAGTGTGTGAGTTTTTTATCTGAAGTATCATAAAATGTTTAGCGAAACATATCTGAACTATCAGTTATATATTTGTGTTTTATACCTAAAATTTCATGTAGAAATTGAAACAACTGATAGTTCAGGTGTGTTTCATTAGACATTTTGTGATAGTTCAGATAGAAAACGCACATACTTAATAGTTCAAATATAAAACTCAAAAAATCAATATTTTATGTGTGTTTTTAGCCTTCTAACTCCAATAAAAAAGAATGAATAATTGAGAAAGAATTGGTGGAAGACAATATAATATGCTAAATAGCAACAATTCTTCTAAATGTCTTTTCACCACTTTCTTTCTTCTTCCATTAGAATTTTCAAATAAGTGACTTCAAAACTTTAAGGTGCGTTTGATGTTTATTTTTAATTTACTCATGTTTGGTCAGTAATTTTATCGTTCTTTAAAAATAAAGTAATACAACTCCCCTAATGAGTATACGGAGAACAAATTTTATAGGAAAAATTGATATTTCATGTTGATTGTCGAAGATATCCATCTAATATTTTTTTTGTTTACTTATCAAATTTAAAAAAAGAAACGTTAAAAGTCTTCGTTCTTTTTTTAGAAAAAATCTTTTATACCAAACGCATGATAGTACTATTTTTCTTCTTCTTTCCTCACTTGGGAAGAAGTCATATCAAGTTTTAGTCAAGCAAACAAATTGGATTGAAATTAGTTATTACAGTATGAGAATTCTTTTATTTTTAACCGATTTCTGAAAACACATCATTGATCCTAGTAGGTGTTTAGACAGGATTTGGGAGACCATTTTAATTTTTTATTTCAAATCAGTGTTTGTTTATGAATCTGCACAAAATTTCAACTTCAATTTCAAATCTCAAACTCCCCCACCCCACCTCCACCCTCCCCCGATAAAAATAAAATAATAGATTTCAAATTTCAAATTGTGATTTCAATTTATTTATTTTAAATGTAAAATTTAATTCATAAATTAAAAAAAAATCATCATTTAAATTTTATATAAAAGAAGACTCATCTTCGACATAAATAGATTATTTGTACTAATATAGAATGATTATATTAAAATCTAGCTACTTATAAAGAATTTACGTTGTGCCTAACCCACAGTAAATTTTTTCCGTGCAGACGATATAAAGAGCTAGCCACGATCAATTACATTCCTGTGGGGAGAGTGCTATAAAATATTGCAAAATTACTATTCTCTACGTCTCAATTTATGTGATGTTATTTGATTTGACACAAATTTTTTTTAAATAAATGAAACTTTTTTGAAATGTATAATCTAATAAAACAAATAATTGATATTTGTATATCTTGTTCCAGGAAAATATCCTGAATATGTGGTGTGAATGTGTCAGTAAATTATACTACTAGTGTCGCACTAAAATAATCTTTTTTTTGGTAGTTATGATCCCCCTATGGAGCATGCTATATATGAAATCAGATGACGTGTACGTTTAGAGACTCCTATAGCTTAATCACAGCAGGTTATATGGGACACAGAGATTTCCTTTTTTTGGTTTTGGTTCAATCAACAACCCATTTTATGTCCTCGTCTGTAAATTATTCTCTCCCTTTTAGTTTATGTGATTATATTCGAATTTAGAGAGTCAAATCAATTTATTTTTTTATCTAATTGGTGGCACGAACATAGGGAGTAGTTTTTTGTTTGTTTTTTTTTCTTTTCTTTCTGTTTGTTAAAACAGAAGTGGTTTAAGGTTATTGCCCCAGCTAGGTAAATTGGTGAGGTCAAGTAGCAAAAAGTTGTGTGAAAACTACCAGGTGATTACTGGGACATTAAAGGTCAAAAGTCCCTTCCTTCAAATTGAATATGTGTGTGTGTATAGGTCAATGCATATGGTTTTAGTATTACACATATTCACTGCAACTTCCTTATTATTTCCATCTAAACAACCATTAGGGACCCAAATGGGGTCCAAGTTGAGATTCTTCTCTATATAAACAGAACCTATGAGCTACATCTCTTACACATATTCTATAGCTTATCTTTGCAAACCTTTTCCAATATACATACCATTTTATTAGTAATCAAAAGCAATTCAACTTTGCCTTTTTGGATCCCATGGACAATTTACCTAAATGTGGAGCTAATTATGTTCCTCTTACTCCTCTCACCTTCTTAACCAGAGCTTCCAATTCTTATGCCAACCGCACCTCTATTATTTATGCCAATGTCCGCTTCACTTGGCGGCAAACTCACGAGCGTTGTTGCCGCCTCGCTTCCTCCCTCAGGTCCTTAAACATTGTCAAGAACGACGTGGTAAGTCTACCAATTCAACCTTTTACGTGATGTTCTTAATTCCTGGTCTGGTTGGTATATTAAATTACTTTTGGTTTCATTATCTAATTGAAACAAGAATATGAGCATATTTTGATGGTTATTTTTTACGATCATGTAGGTTTCGGTCCTGGCACCAAATGTACCGGCCATGCTAGAAATGCATTTTGCTGTGCCAATGGCAGGGGCTGTGTTGAACGCCATCAATACAAGGCTGGACTCTAGAAATGTTGCCCTTATTCTTAAGCACTCCGAAGCCAAAATCTTCTTTATTGACTATGAATACCTCGACAAAGCTAAAAAGGCCATTGAAATACTAATGGCTGACTTTCAAATGCCAATGCCTCTCGTCGTTGTCATTGATGACCTCGATTCCCCTACTGGAATCCGGTTAGGGGAGCTCGAATACGAGCAATTGGTGTACCAAGGCAACCCTGAATATGTCCCTGAAAATATTGATGATGAATGGGATCCAATTACTTTGAGCTATACATCAGGTACGACTTCAGAGCCAAAGGGAGTTGTGTACAGCCACAGAGGTGCATTCTTGAGCACGTTGAGCTTGATTTTGGGCTGGGAGATGGGTACTGAGCCTGTCTACTTATGGTCCCTCCCAATGTTTCACTGCAATGGTTGGACTTTCACATGGGGAATAGCTGCAAGGGGTGGGACCAATGTTTGCATCCGCAATACTACGGCCCAAGAAATTTACTCCAACATAACGTTACACAAAGTAACGCATATGTGTGCTGCACCTATTGTCCTCAACATAATCCTCGAGGCCAAGTCACATGAGCAGCGCCAAATAACGACCCCAGTCCAAATACTGGTGGGGGGTGCACCCCCACCAGCACCACTGCTCGAGAAAATCGAGAGGCTGGGATTCCACGTGGTCCACGCCTATGGGCTCACGGAGGCCACTGGGCCAGCCCTGGTGTGCGAGTGGCAAGCCAAGTGGAACAAATTACCCTGGGAAGAACAAGCCAAGTTAAAGGCCAGACAAGGTCTCGGCATACTGACACTCGCTGATGTTGATGTGAAGAACTTCAAGAATATGCAGAGCGTGCCTCGTGACGGGAAAACAACAGGGGAAATATGCCTGAGGGGAAGCAGCATAATGAAAGGGTACTTAAAGAATGAAAAGGCAAATTCAGAAGTATTCAAGAATGGTTGGTTTTTCACAGGAGACATGGGAGTGATTCACCCAGATGGATACTTGGAAATCAAAGACAGATGCAAAGATGTGATCATATCAGGTGGAGAGAACATCAGCAGCGTCGAAGTAGAAAGTGCAATACTGAAACATCCATACGTAGTAGAGGCCTCTGTTGTAGCCATGCCACATCCTAGATGGGGTGAAAGTCCATGTGCCTTTGTTATATTAAGGAAAGACTCCAACTTTAAAGAATCCGACATCATAGCACACTGTCGGAAGAACTTGCCGGGATTCATGGTACCAAAGAAGGTTCAATTTGTGGAAGAATTGCCCAAAACAGGAACAGGGAAAGTGCAGAAGAATCATTTGAGAGCAGTGGCAAAGACATTAGTGGTAATGGAAGTTACAAATCGAACAAGCAAAAAATCAAGCCAAGTCAACAGGGAAAAGCCTCGAGCATACGATCAATCTGAACAGATTCTTGCTATGTCTCGTCTTTAGAGATCAAGTAAAATAAATAAATTCTACTTTTGTTTGCCGCTGAGCTGTTTATTTTTTATGAAATCAATTTCTAGTTTACATCTCTAATTGGAGTTTACTGTATGCATTACCTGCATTCTATATACAATAGTTGTAAAGACATTTCATTTCTTTTCACTTCTTCAAATAGTAAATACTCCCTTTGTCTACGTTTTTGTGGCACATTATTTTTAATACGTGTCAAGAAAAGAATGTTTATATTTATATATTTAGAAATAATTTAACTTTAATTTTTTAAATTTTTTCCTAATGAGATGATTTATAATTATTCATTCAAATGTTTTAAGGTTATTTTAGATTATAAATTTTGAAAGTTTTTACTATTTTTTTCTTAAATTTAATGCACAACCACGGTGAAGTTTCAGTACAAATGTTGTAACTTAGAAAATAATATAAATATAAGTACTTTTTTTTTATTTAAGTGTGGCCGTTGGGCCGTTTTTATTGAATTTTAAATTATAAATATAACTACTTCAATTTGGAATAAAAAGTACAAGTCTTAAAACCTGTTCGAGTATTAAAATAAAATCTCACATCACCTTTAGGTATCGTTTGGTTGGGAACAAGTTATCCCATGATAATTAATCTCAAGATTAGTTATTCCATCATGTATATAGGATAACTTATCCATCCTTATGGTATAAATGATGGGATAAATAATCCTGAAACTAACTAATACATTATATTCAACCAAACACAAAATAAAATAATTCTACATTTTATCTCAAGACTATTATACGCGCCTTATACCTCACACCAAGCAACTCCTTAGAGACATGTTTATCCAAGAAGAGCTTCTCTAGTGTTGGAATATTTTTCACTAAACGTGGACAACATTAACTTAATTATTGCAATTTATAAAACAAGTTGCTGAATAAATCTATAACTTAATTATTGCAATTTATAAACATGTTGCTGAATAATAAATATATATAGTTGGTGAGCGGTGACTTCGACCATCTAGAATTCAATTTAATCACGTACAATTACATATGTGATTAAAATATTTAAAATCAATTTTCTTTTCTTTTGTTGACAAATGACAAGTACTCTTGGAATACACATAGGGTAAACTCTACTATGATATAATATTTTTTCCTGCTTATTTTATGTGGCACCTCCCTTTTTAGTACGTCACAAAAAGAATGTTATCTTACTATAGTTAGAAATAATTTATTTTTAGAATTCTCTTTTTATCCTTAATGGAATGGTTTACAGTCACACAAATATCTAAAGATTATTTTAGACTAGAAGTTTCAAAGTTTTTTTTTTTTTTTTTAAATACCGTGCCAGGTTAAATGGTATCACATAAAATGAGACGGTGTGAATAGCTTGCAAATTACATTTGAGAGGTAAAGCACACTAAATAAATCCAGTACGGCGAGCTCAATCAAAAAAACAAGCAGTGAATTTCAAACCTGAGACACACCACCAGCTAGCTCAACCAACTTGGCCATCCTCGAGAATATTTAAAATCAAAGTTATAAAGAAATTTCAAATGTAGCTACATTAACTGGTAGGAATCAGAAAAGAAAAATATCTAACTTGGGGTTGTATTGTTTCATCACCACCATATAGTACTGGGATAGTGGATTGACATTGAAAAGCTAAAACAACATGGTGACTGAGTTGCTTTCAAAAAAAAGTTGCCAAAAGTGATATTTATGAATTTGTTCTGACACCACACAACTTATATATATCCAAATTCCAAACGAGAAATAATTTTGTCTCCAATAATATTCTTTAATTTGGTTGGTGACGTTACGTTTTATATTATGTCCCAAAAGGGGGGAAATTAGTTTGTGTACACTACTGCGACTTCAAGAATTGAGGACCACAAACATGAACAATTATCATCCATCATCGAAGATATGCGTAGATTAATTCTATAAAGGTAATTAGTATTTGTGAGATGTGATTAGACAAAACACGATTCATCTTCGGTGAACTTATCGAGGATGACCTTAGATAGAATGATATGAAAGTCGAGGATTAGGATAGAAGGTTAGTAGGTAATTGAGTGTTGTCTCACTTTATTGCGAGATAGGATTGGTGCACCGTACATGTTTCTCCTTTCATACCAGTAGCATTAGTACTAGTCTCGTAGTTTCTTTGATTTCTGTTGTTGCCTATTGTTGCCTTTGTTTTTTTGCTTCGATTATCACATTATTTGTTGTTGAAACTGTTCATTTTTTTTAAAAAAAACTTCTATATTATTTGCTATGTATGCTTTCTATATTTTATTTCTTTTTTAAAAATTATTATTTTAATATGCGTTAGTTGAGCCGAGAGTCTTTCGAATTAGGTCATTGGTTTGGAAATTTGATGATTGAGATGCTGGCTCATATACATATTAATTTTATCAAAAATGATTGCTGATATTTCATGGTTAATCTATAATGAAAAAAGGAAAGGTGAAGAAGAGACAAAACAATTAGGAAAACATTTTGTCACTTGAAATATTTATATATAGAGAGGTATTGGTTACTTGTCAAAAGAAAATGCAACCAATATAATTGAGTTGGCCCCCTTCCCCTTCTCTCAAAAGCTAGCAAGTGAGAGTACCAGCATGATGTGAATTTTAAGTACAAATACAAATGGAAACCAAGCACCTTCCACTTCTCCATCAACAAAACAACTTTTCAAGGATAAAGATTTAATTCTCTTAATAAAATAAAGGGAATTTTTACACCGTTCGTGTATATTTGTCCATCAAAATAATAATTGCTAGTTAAATATATATGTTTTGTATATTAATATATACTATTATAGTACATGTTTTGAACAAAATAATATGTCTATTTTTATATACTTGACTAGCGAATATATATAGTAATTATTTTCGTCCGACCAGCTAACGTGTGACTTGCCCATTAGTAAAAAGGTTAGCTATATAGGAATAGGACCATTACCCCCCACAATAACTAGGACTAACAGTTATCACACACTATATTGCCTGATTGTTTGGTTATGGACCAAACTGTGCATGCATAACCGTAAATATTGATAATACTATTAACTTTTTTTTCTTTGATATCGACCGTGCATCGCAATCTAGACCAGTGGAAATAGTTGGTACGACACGATCAGTAGCGGAATCAGGATTTTCATTGAGGGGTGTCAAAATATAAAGAAGTAAGCACAAAAAAAAATCAACAAAATAAAGTTTACTAATAAAAGTAGAAAGTAATTACATTATCACAATCGTACTCGACGAGGTTTCATCTCTTGAAATGTTTTTACAATAGCGTCGTTAGAAATATGAATAAATACATCTTTTTCTACATAAGGCACCAAACAACCGCTCAAAAGTTCATCATTCATCCGATTCCGCAAGTCATTCTTAATAAACTTCATTGCCGAAAAAGCTCTTTCAACGGATGCAGTGGCAACTGGTAGAAGCAAAGCAAATTTCACTAAGCGGAATACAAGAGGGAAGTTCAAGTGCTTCTTTGCCTCAACTAGTTTTCTTGAGAGATCACAAAGTCCATTTAGATTGGAAAACTTTTTATCATAATCACGAACATCCATAATGTAAGTGGCAAGTTGATTCTCAAGAGCACCCATACAAAATTCATCAAAGTCATCAGGATATAATTCAGTCATTCTCATTATCTTCCTGATGTTAAAACTAGAAAATGAGTCAATTGGATTCAAACAAGCAATTCCATGAAGCAAATCAGTAGTCACCTCATTGAAACGATCATTGAGTTCTTGAAGTTGCCAATCAATAATCTTACAAAATACTTCAACACGATAATGATGTAAGATTGTATGATCAACAATTTTACGCCTTGATCTTCCAGAGTTAACATATGGATCATCAAAATTAGGTATCAAAATATTATATTTGATACAAAATGTAGATACCTTATCAATAAGTGCATTCCATCCATCATCTCTTAGCGTTTGCAGTCTTCTCTTTGCTACTTCAACTAGTAGCATAGCATTTGCAATATCCTCTTCTTTTTTTTGTAAGGATTTATTAAGCTCATCTGTGATTCCTAAGATATCTCTCATCAAATGCAACATAAAAGCAATTTTAAACGTTTGACAAGCTTCGAGATATCCTGTTGCCTTAGCTCTTTCATCTGTAGAATATGCATCAACAACCATTGCATCAAGAACATCAACAATAGAACCAAACATAAGAATAAAATTGCTAAAAGATTTGTAGTGAGATCCCCAACGAGTATCACCAGCTCTTATAAGACCAAGTTCTTGATGCAAGCCTGTACCGGTTGTAAGCTCATCCATATCTAATGCCTCTTGAATTTATTTATTTTGAGAATCTCGAAATTCATCCATACGCTTAAAAGAAGCTCCCAACACATTCAAAACATTTGAAACCAATAATACAAGCTCCCCCACTTGAATACATTTTTTAGAAATCGCAACAAGAGTTAGTTGAAGTTGATGAGCAAAACAATGAATAGAATGAGCTGAGATGCTTTCTTGCCTAATCAACATCTTAAGGCCATTCATCTCACCTTGCATATTACTTGCCCCATCGTAACATTGTCCACGCACATAGGATAGACTCAATGAATGTTGAGCAAGTAAATTGACAATTGTCATCTTTAAAGATAAAGCACTAGTATCTTGAACATGAACAATATCAATTAATCGCTCCATTACAAATACCATTCGATCAACATATCACAAAGCAACAACCATTTGCTCCTTACGTGACACATCAAAAGATTCATCAACTAACAAAGCAAAATAATCACCATTTAATTCCTCAATGATAGCTTTGATGGTCTCTATCTTACATGCAGTCACAATATCTTTTTGAATCATTGGAGAAGTCATTCTGAGGAGCACGTTCCAATACATAATCATGAATTTTACCACAGTGTTTCGCATACTATGAGAGAATTTCAAGAAAATTACCCCTATTAAGTGATGATTTAGATTCATCATGACCTCGAAAAGCAAATCCTTGATTCAAAAGAAGTCTTACTACATCAATTGAAGCAGACAAGCGAAGCCAATACTCATGCTTAACTTGATCAAATTGTCTCTTAAATGCAGATACAATACACTGTTGTTGTCTCAATAGATCTTCACTTTTCTTTTTTGCTTGATTGTGAATGTTATTCGGCCCACCAACATGTTGCTTAAAACTTTTCTTCTTATTCCAACTCTAAATCTTATAGTCGAAAATACTTCACCTACCTCCACCTTGATGAATGTTATCATCTTTAAATAAATAACAATAAAAAAAATATGTTGCATCGTTACTTACACTATACTCCAACCAATCATGATACTCCTTAAATCATTCAGGATTAAAACGACGCATATATCCATAAAAATCTGTTTGAGGAAAGATATGATTGTTAGGTTGACAAGGACCTTGTCGAATGTATGTTCTCCTAATTACATCACGATCATTTGGATGACAGATCAAGATTGGAGTTCTTTTCCCCGGATCAAACTCTAAAGAATTTAAATCAATTCCTTGTCTTTGAGAAGAATGCAATGATACTTTCGATTGATTGACATTTTCTTCCGGAATAGGCTGATTATGAGGGGCCAAATTTGATTTCGGTGCTTTAAAATAATACTTCAATGATTTTTGAGACTGAATTATATAATAAAAATTTAGTTAGAAATATACCTAATAACTGTATGCACGCAAAGAAAATTAAAAACTTTGTGTATTTTGAATCGAATAAGACATATGATTTTCAATAATTCAATATGATTATCAAAAAAATTCCCATCAAAGATGTTTCACTCACAAACACACTGAACAAACAACTCAACTTTTCACCCTAAAACCCACAAACTCCACTTCTGCACTTCAAATTTATAAAGTTCCTCTTCTGGGTCATTCTTATTTTTCAATTTAATCAATTTTTGAGGAAGAAGGAGAGGGAAAACCACGTGGGATTTCAGGTTTGTGGGCATTAGAAATCTGCACAAATATAAAAAGAAGGTGAAGACGGAAAGAAACTTACCGTTGCCATGATCGGCGACTGAAGGCCGGCGTTCGGCGAGTGACGATGATGAGCGAAGGACGACGATGAGTAAAGGACGATGAGCACCTTAGCAGTGAAGACTTTCTCGTTCCAACTTTTTATTTTGGAATTGGGATTTGTTTAATCCCTAGACTATTGAAGTCTATTAAGCTTTTTTTGTAAATTAAATAATAAGTCAACAATAGTATATTTTAAGATAATTAGTACTTTCAGTTGTTTAGAAATTAAAAGAAAAAAAGTTGAAGTAAAAATTTACTAAGCTGTTGCAAGTCAGGTTCGAACAGCCGACCTCCGCAAGTCCGCATCCGCGAGACATTGCAACCCCTCAACCGCTAGGCTAACTCTTCACTTTGTGCCAAGCTGCGTCAACACTAATATATATACATATACAATCAAAATTTTACATATACATACAACGTAATTTTTCGACGAAGGGGTGTCGCTTGACACCCCTCGGGCAAGGGTAGCTCCGCCCCTGGACACGACTACTGGTTGAATTGCGTTTTGAGTACAACATATACCGGATACTAGATACAGTTCCCGTGCTCTGCACGGGCCCAATATTGATACTCGAAAATTTTAAGATATGTCTAATTTAAATATGTATATATTACTTTATATTAGATCAATAAAAAATTTAGATATGCATATATTATTTTATTTAGATCAATGAAATTCATATAAGAATATTTTAAGTTGTTAATTATTGTGATTTATAATATTTTAATGTAATTTTTTATTGTGATTTATAATGTTTTAATGTAATTTTCAAATATGTAATAAGTTGTTAATTATTGTGATTTATAATAACGAAGTACAAAAATTTATAAACTAATTATTTTGCGCAGGGCCCATATATTGTAACTCATAGATAAAAAAAAATAAGATAGACCTTGAAATTAAACAAGCAGTTAAGCTTACCAAAAAATTGAAGTTGCCACAAAAGCTCGAACTATGGACCTCTCACACATATTTCCAAGCTTTTATCACGAGCACACTGGAGCTCGAACTGAGGACATAATACACAAAAATTGCACCTTCAACCACTGAGGCAAACTTATGCAATCATATATGTTTGCTTATTACAACGACTGATCGATGAAAAATATATTATAGTTACGAGCAAATAGATTTATACTTATTAACAGTACATAAGTAATGTTTCAATAGGAAAAACTTAAAGGGGGGTTTTCACCGAGAGAAATAGTGAAAAAGGTAAAAATAGATTTTTCGAAATCTTATAACCAAAAAGATGGGGAAAGATAATTATTTTCAAAGCTACATTCACTTTTATATTTTAATACAACCTCATATATCGAGTTAAATTTATAAAAATTAAAGCAATAGGAGTAATAATTGTGTAAGTTTCTTTAGTGGAGTTTGACCACGAAAACAAAAAAAATCTTTATTTGAATTTTTCAAAGTTGGAGTTAAAGTGTGTTTGACTATATTTTTTACAATAAATATTGAGAATTAAAATGTTTTTTTTTAAAAAAAATATAAATTAAACATGAAATATAATTTAGATGGAATTACTATATAAAAATAAAAAATTTAGGATAAAATCTGAAGAAAAATAAATTTAAATGTGAAAACAGAGTTTTGAGTGTTTTCTAACTTCCAAATACAACTTTAAGTTGTATTTGAAATTTTTATAATCGAACACTGATTTTCAAATAAAGCGAAAAAATAATTCGGAAAAAAGGTGAAAAATTCTCATGGCCAAACGGTCCTTAGTTTCGATCTGTAGTTTCACACATATTTTTAAGAAATATAAGACGAGTCTGAGATTGTCTTATTTCTTCATTTTTTTCCCCTATATTGAAGCAAATTACAAGCTTCACACCATTATGCTAAAAACAAACCAAAGCAGGTTATACAAAGATTTAAGGAATAACATAATACAGGGTCCATTCATCAGGTGGAAATGAAGAGGTCCATGGAGATTAGAACCCATTTACATAATAGAAAAAGAAAGAAACGAGGAGCAAAGGACCAAGACAATGTGCATTAATTCAGGTGCTTCCTTACAATAGCTTGCCTCTATCAAGGGTAACTTCTTAATATATAGTTTACATATTCTACTCTATTCTCTCCCTATGAACCCCATGCCACTCCCACTTCCAGAACAAGTGAACTCTAGACAAGGATTAGGAAACGTTCAATGAATTTATGAACGACAATGAGTTTCAAGTACAACATGATGCAGCTCGGGATCCTTCTGCTGGTCTGTCTACAAGAACCATCCCTGCTGGATTTTGAGTGGGTTGAGCTGTAGGTAACCGTTTAGCTGCAAAGCGGCAAACTCCAAGGATTAAGGGCACCAAAGCGAATAAAAAAAGAGACATATTCAACTGTATATCCTCTTTGAGCATTGGTATATCCTCATGGCAGGTAACTGCAGTTTCACCACCGAATCTCATGTGGTCACTTACACCTCTAAGATATCTCCTGATACTGTAATTACAGGACTATAAATAGATAGTCTCTCTATCACCCACCACCACCCACCTAACCACCTCCCCGAAAAAAACACACATTTTGTGTAATAATAGTATATCGTAAATAGACAAGCTGACTACAAATGGAATAATATTAATATACGTTGAACAGCTTAGCATATCAGTAATAGTAGAAAAAACATTCAAGTGAAAGTTGATTTTATAGTAAAAATATCACATCAAAGAGTAATCTTTGATGTTGAATAGAAGGGAGTATTAACCATACTTCTAGTTTGGAATGAAATATCTGCTAACAATTGCTCTATGTTAATTCACTAATTGACAGTTCCACTTATATTTTTTCATTCAGGAGACACTCTAAATAATATGTTCCAACTTCCAACTAAAGCATTTGGTCTTGCAAGTGAGACAATGTCCTATTTAGTTTTTTCTTGCTTATTAATTAGGTTAAACTGATCAACACACTCAAATTAAATTCTATAAGGGATTTGTAGAGCTGACCAAATCCACAGTCCAAGGTGGTAAAATCTAGTAACATTAACGTGGTAATCCAACGAGCCCTGCTCCACCCTTTTCTTGAGCGGAGGCATAGGCAGCACTCAAGTTCTTGCTAGAGCTCCCCCTGTACAGTAGATATACTGAACTACATCAATTATGCAACTACTTCCTTTCTCCTAACATTTAGGAAAATCATAAACTGCTCCATACTATCAATTTGCCAACTCTTACACCAGAAAAAATGATTGTACAAACAGTTGAGCTACCTAGTTTAAGCTCAATGACAATAAGATTGGAGTGACCCCTGCATGCTTAGGTCCTAACCCCACGAAAATCTAACTTGGTGATGGTGTATATACTTGCTTAACAATTCATATTTAAGATATATCTTTTAGGGGAGGATCCACCTTAATGATGACATCTACACTATTTTATGGTCTATCAAATGCCATTTGGGGGTTGGAGGAGGGTGGGGGGTGTCTGGAGCCTACGAATGCAAAATATTTTACCAAAAAGAAAACTCTTGTGTTTCGCTAGGGTATGAAAGGAAGTGATATGGCATCAGTGTGATGGGGAGAGTGGAACAGGGAAGCACTTCAATAATAGCTGTAGTATGGGTAAGAGTTAGGGAATTTGTTGAAAAAATAACTTACAGTTACAAAAGATTTACGGTGATTTTTCCAATTCAATATGGCATATTTTTCCTTGAGGATAAAATCACACCCGTGATGTAAGATTGATACAAATATCACTAACTATAATAAACATAGGGTAAATTCCCATGCTAGAATTTAGTAAGATCTCATAAAATATTTGAGTGAGGTTGAAGGTGGTTTATTGTGAAATAGGCTAAATGAGAAAATTCATTTTCTTAACAAATGAGAGAGCACTTCCATCAGCCTTTTCAAGCTTTTCCAACTGAAAGGAAAAGGAAGTGAAAAGAAAAGGTAAATGTAAACTACTCTCCTCTGATCACCTCCAAACAACATGAAGGGAAGGGGACACTACTTTCAGACAAGTTGAATCTTACAAAGTTCCAATTTACGCACTATAGGTAAACTGAGGGCCAAGCAAATAGGCGTGCTTGAGCTTTAAAGCTACGTGTAGCGAGAGGAGACTGCTTCGTCCCGCCTCACTTAGGCAGCACTTTAGTGCAAACACCAGTGCGAGCTGCTTAAGCTTTAGTGCAAGGTGTAGCGAGAGCTGAGTGCTTCGCCTGGCCTGGCCTCACTTAGGCAGCACTTAGTGCAAACACCAAGGCAAGGTTGATGCACTATCTCCCTTCAACCCTCTGAGGTTAGGTTGAACAATAAGCCAATCTAATGATTTTCAGATTTAAGTGATCCAATGTTGCTAATGCCGAAAGAAATAACTAAACTTGTGATATTCGTCGAAGAAAAAGAACCAGATATAATAGGATAAGCACAAGATGAAAACTACTGAAGGTAAAACTACATTCGACTTATACGATTAAGATTCAAAAAACTTGGATGCATAATAATATTGCCTGCTCTTAATATACCCAAAAAAAAGGGCAGCCCGGTGCACTAAAGCTCCCACTATGCGCAGGGTCCGGGGAAGGGCTCGACCACAAGGGTCTATTGTACGCAGCCTTACCTTGCATTTCTGTCAGAGGCTGTTTCCAAGGCTTGAACCCGTGACCTGCTCTTAATATACCATTGGAAATAAATGGAAAAAAAGACGAGCAACAAAGGAATTATATAAACAAGAAAAGCAATGCAACTTACCAATTTCATAGAAAATATCATTGACATTCACAGCAGTTTTGGCAGAGGTCTCCATGAAAAAGAGGCCATTTTCCTCTGCATACAAGCGTGCCTCCTATAAAGTCACCAAGAACTCTATTAGGAACCCCAACATCCCAAAACAATGAAGAGATTGAACTACCTCAGATATTGGATAAGCTAACATACAAATGATTAAGCAGAGTGACAAATAATAGTGAATTCCCTTGTCACTGGCAGATATGCCCCCCTTCCCCACCCCCCACCCCCACCCAATCCAAAGATGTTACAGTAGCCATGGGAGAGCTAAAATTCAGTGATCCGATTATTTATCTTGCTCTTCTACAATTTAGTGTTGAGTTTGGTCTCTAAATCCAGCTCATAAGAACACCGAGTTCTAGTCATCTTCTCAAATAATTTTTCTTTTCCTATTTAAGTCTTTCACATTCTCTTCAAGTACAACAACAACATACCAAGTGGGGGTCTGGGAAAGGTAGGATGTACGCAGACCTTACCCAACCTTTGTGGGGTAGAGAGGTTGTTTCCGATGTAATTTACTGTGGTTAAGATTTTTTTAGATCTATGTCAATGCACTTTAAGAACCTTGAATGTTAAAAATAATCTCTTTAGTTGAAGAGATCTATGTAGCCTACGAATTCATCTGACCTATCTTATAATTGCAACAAACTCAACTATGAAATAGCATTCCCAAAAATGAAGGCAGTAGACTTATCCTAGAGTACTAATTGTGTTGGATTAACTTTACCTAAAGTGACTGCCACAGAAAACTATGCCTATGAGAACTTAGCAAAGCATAGTCCACTTCAAATTCAGATAAAGGAATCCTGCTGGTTAATGTCCAATATAAAGATAGGCTGATTATCATGAAACCTCTGAATACGGTAATAGATGTAGAGGATTCATAATCTCATATAGCCGACACCAACTTGTTTAGGATCGAGACATGCTTGATTCAAATTGATTTCCCCCAAATGAGTATGTCAGTTTTATATCATGCTCTGAAGCTGAAGATCTTAGAGAGTGTCTATATGTTTCTGCCAAGTCCAGTACATGATCGGTTTAAGAAAGCTTAAGCAGTAACAAGCACCAATAACTACTCTTTTTGTCAAATGCCAACCTTACAGATTAGAGATGTTTTAGCTCAGACTACTAGCAATACATCAAAATTTGCATCCAAGAACTTTGATATCACAAAGACGGCTTGGCAAGGACCAATTGAAGGAACCAAGAGGATGATGGGCATGAAACATTGGATTACCAAAAAGTACAACTTACTTCTGCAGGAACGTTCCTTTTATCTTCTAGATCAGCCTTGTTGCCAGCAAGAGCCATGATCATGTTAGGATTTCCTGCCACGTTGTCAGAAAATTGCTTATTTTACTGAAACCCCATCTAAAGGGGTCATGCTTATTTAAAACAAAATTTAGATCATTAAAAGCAAAGTTGACACTAAGAAGAAAACTATATAGGAAAAATAAAAGGCAACAAGATGATTTTTCCAGACTTTTCTAGACATCTTAAAAAAGAGCTATTTGGGTAAGTAATTCAAAATAGAAAGAAGATTATAACTTTCACATTTTTTATTTATATAAAGTAAGTAGGTTGAAGGGATGAGAACCTTGCTTCTGCAATTCTTGCACCCATTTCTTTGCCCTTGCAAATGAATCCTAAATTAGCAGAAAACAAAAGACAACATCTCAATTTAGATGCATAGACATATGCATTAACAAGCAGACATCCATATTACAGAGTTATGATCATGCAAAGCCAAAGCAAGATCGGTAAAGCAAAAGCCAATGTGAACATGAGAAAGAATTGTCCCTCAGTATTCCTAACTCAATAGAGACCAAAACTCATCTGCTGCTTCTCATTTCATTCAAAGTCCTCTCACACTAAGGAACAAAACTTCCACGAAATGGTGGATATTGAAATTACGTAAACTGCATTTTTCTGCACTTTTTGTTTGACATTTCTGAATCAGGAATTAAATACCTTAACCCTCACAACTGCATTAATTTATAGAGATAATCATTTGAAACCCAAGATTAGCTTCTTCTTTTTTTCCTAATTGGGTCCAAAATCTACCCTTTTCAACCTTACAAATGCATGAAGTGAAGCAAACATCATTCCTATTTCTTTTAAGATGCAGTACCAATATATCTATGTAAAGTAAAATATTTTAATAAGCCAACAACAAAAGCACTTGTATTGAGCCATTTGAATTGCAATTTTTCCGAATGGAATAGTTTCTTACCGAGCTAGTGATATCATAGACAATAATAGCAGCTGCAGCTCCTCTATAGTACATAGGCGCTAAGCTATGGTACCTCTCCTGCCCAGCAGTATCCCATATCTCAAACTTCACCGTAGCATTATTAACTGCCAGTGTAGACGAAAAGAAAGCCGCCCCAATCGTCGATTCCTGTAATACCAATAATCAACACCCATCAACTCCAAAATCACAAAACCCTAAAAAAAATGTCAAAATTAAAGCATCAAAATTGAAGAATACTTGAAATTCAAGGAATTGGCCCTTAACGAATCGTATAACCAAGCTTGATTTACCAGCTCCCATATCGCCTAACAATACCTAAAGGAAATCAAATAGAATTTCACGGTTAAAGATTTAAAAACTGTAAATTCAAATTCATTTCTCATGCATGGATCAAAAAAAAAAAAAAAAAAAAAAAAAAAATTACGAGTTTTGCATTGAGATTGGTGTGACCAGTGGATGCCATGAATAAAAACGAAATAGATTTGGTAAAAATCAGGAAGAGAAATGGAGAATTTACAGAGGGAGAAGAGGATCTGTTTTTTGTTTATTGCAGAAAGTGAAGAAGAAATACTAACAAATTTTGTTACAGAAAGCAACAGAGTTGGACACCAAATGATAATTGATTTTGGACTTTTCTTCTCATCCACCGACCACACCTTTTTATTTACTTTATCTGATTTGCATAAATAGGCTCTTTGGGTGCCATGTTTAAATTTTGGCCTATTAGAAAAGAGTAGTTGTAAAAATTATTGTTTTGCCATAATTTAAAAGTTAAGTTTCGGGAATCGTCATGATCTTTTCGATATTTGTGACTAAAATCTATAATGTTAAATAGGATTTTAAAATCTTAACAATTACTATAATAATAGCTAGAAATTTTAAGAATGAATCCAAAGTCCTTAACATGATTCAAAGTCCTTTAAAAAAAATTTGTTGTGGAGAAATTTCAACACATTTTTTCCAAACTTTTCCCAAATTGTTTAATTTAACTCCAAATATGATGTGCAGTCTTCTAATATCAATTCCAATAATTTTAAATTAGATTCAATTCAAACATTTAAAAATTAATAGACCCACTTACTTTTCTTCTACTAATAGCAAGTCAAAAAAGAACTTTTTGTGTTCTCTTGAGTTTCTTCAATCAAAATTAATTCAAAATAATCACAAATAAATAAAAGGCTTCAATTTTTTATGACACATACGAAGAAAATGGAAGAAGAAAAGAAAGAAATTCTTGGTGGATATATATATATATATAAAAGACAAAAATAACACCTCTCATGAAATAATTGACATTGAATAGCTTAAAAAATTTAAATACCACATTGTAGCTTGTGGCCCCACAATTTGGCGGTTGAAACCTCTTTGCTCCGTGTTGTTCTCTTCTTTTTCTTTTTGGTTTCACAATTTTTATTTTGTTGCTTCCTTTTTTTATGCAGTATTTGTTGGCTTTTCTTTTGATTTTTTGTTGCTTTTTTATTTCTTTTCTTAATTATATTAAGTGTGTAAGAAAATATGCTCTCTTTTTTTACTGCTTTTCTGTTTTTGTTTTTTTTACTTTTTTGTTGTTTTTTAAAAAAAAATCTCTTTTTGCTCTTTTTCTTAAAACAATAATCAAACAAATACAATAAAAATATATATATTGATACGATACAATACATATTGACAATACATATGTATTGATACAGGTTGATATGATACAAATCTAATACAATACGATACAAATACACATTTGATATTTGATATATATATACAATACAATATAATACAATCGTGATAGAAATATTTTTATACAATAATGATACAGTTTCTATGTACACCCTATACATATACATACTCAATACAATAATGATACAATTTCTATACACATTATATATAGATACATGTTCTATACAACAATGATACAGTTTCTATATGTATTCTATACAAATACATATTAGATACAATAATTATGCAGCTTCTATACACATATTATTCAACTTAGAGCTGCAATAATTATCCAGATACATATCCTATATAATATATACAGTTTCTATACACATTTTATACAACCTTTAACTGCAATTATTATCTAAATACGTATTTTATATAACAACTATACATATTCTATATAGTTCTGATATATATCTTATACAAATACATATTTTATATAATAATTACACAATTTTTATATAATTGTATTTTTTTATTTTTTTTTTAAAAAGCAGATTTTTTGAGCCAAAAAAAAAATTGTAGCAAAACACACACACACAAAAAAAACTATTTAAAAAATAGGCTGAAATGGCTCAAATTTAAAAATGGCTAATGGGTGGAATTACTATGCCCGAAAGGCCACCCCATGGCATTACTTTAAAGGGAAAACTACATAAATAATCAAACATCCTTACCCTAATTACTAAATATCTCAATACTTTAAAATAATTACATTTATCCCATTAAATTGAAATTACACGGTTAAAAAACTGTATCCACCACAATCGCTAAAAAAGCGCCGAAAATCACTCAACATGTATCTAAAGGCAACGGTTTTTCTCTCTCTCAAATTTTTTTCCCCAAATCACGCCTTCAAGCAAGGACTCCATCCTCCACACGATCTTCCTTCACTTTTCAAAAAAAATTGGCGCTGCTAGATCAAAATCTTCCATAGTTGAGGTTGGTAAAATTTAATTTTCAACTTTTACTATAGTTTAGTTCTAAGTTATCATAATCTATAAGAGCAATTACTTGTTAACGAATCAACGATTGCCTTCATGGATAACGAATCAGATAACTTGATAATACCAAGTAACCAACAATGACCTTCATTTGATTTAGGTATATCTCAAATGGAGAACACTGAAGTGCCTTCTCCGACCTTTGTTCCGGCTGTTAGAGACTTTGAAGAAGAAGACTTTGCTGAAAATAGATCCAAATTTAGAAACGATCAAGTCAAAATGAATAAATTGCGCCAAAATTTGGAATCAAGAACAAGGAACTCAAACCCAGATGACAAAATCCCCAAAGTTAAAGTTCCAGATTGCAAAGTTCAGGTAAGGACTCATAGTTATCAATGTTTTTTTTCATGTATCCCAGGTAACATATATCCAACAATACATGTATCCAACGCCAACTGTTATTAGTCTATTCGAGAATAATGTTACTTGTCGTTGGGATCTTGTTAACATGTATCCAGGGTTAATTCATGTTAACATGTACCAAATACTACTGCAACCTGCTATTTGAGATGTTGGTAACATGTATCCTTAACACTGTTACAATGTATCCAAGCTTACAAACTTGTATCCAATATTAACATGTATCCAAGTATACCTATATCTATTTGCTGTTTAGATGTGTATCCTTAGATATTGGGAAGTATCCTTAACACTGTTACAATGTATCCAAGCTTATAATATTGGATACAATGTTAACATGTATCCAAGTATACCTATAGATGTTTACTATTTAAATGTGTATCCTTAGATATTTGAGATCTAGTATTATCTGTATCCTGTATAATGGAGTTACTTGCTGGTTTGATGTGTATCCAAGTAATTTTGGATTCTATAATTATCCAAGGTTGCATGTTGCTATACATTTCTATAATTATCTGTATTCTATAATTTTGCAGTATTAGCGTTGGATGATGCAAGATGAATGAGAATTCTTACTTCAAAGTGCGTTTGAAATTTGAATTCTCCAGTCGTTTGAGGCAACTAGGATACTGCATCATCGTTTGTAACTGATTGAAGCGTGATTTACTCCTCATTAATTGTAAATTTTTTATTTCCTTTTAAAGCGCCATAATAGAAACAGATTTACCATTAATGAAGAGGTTATACGTATTCAGGATACACGAAAATACAAAAAATACACGCCTTTCCTTTTTTAAACTACCGGGGAAAATGTAATATTTTAAAGTAGTGGAATAAAATATAATTAGAAACCAAACTACTGTGTTTTATGTTGTTTACACTACTTTAAAATTGATCATTTGGATGGAATTTCTTTGGCCTAATGGACATGGAGTGTCCTTTTCCCTATATATAGTTTACACAATTTTTCTGAAGGTGTCAAAAATTAAATATCAAACTTTGAAAAGGCTATCGTGGGTAAATTTCTGTTTTTTCTTTCTTTTGGATGATAAAACCAGCCAACCTAATTGGGCCCAGTAGTTATAGGTGGGCCGTTGCTGGCTTATAAATACAAGCCCAACGTCTGCACCTTGTGCGGCTGCAGTCTCGCAAAATCTCCCCACAGCAGACCTCATGCTTTTTATCTTTTCTTCCTTTTCTCTTTTTGGTTATCTCAAAGGATACAAAATCCCATCCTTGAATGGTAATTTGGGTTTATAATGTGATTCTTTCAAAGGAAATGTTTGTGCATAGGGATGTACTACAACATTTTTGCAAGTGATTGTCATTTAGTACAGTATATATTTAATTTAATGTGTAAATTTAAGTTTGCATATAGTCTTTGACATAGAATTTGGTCGATCTGAATAGTTAACAATATGCCGGATACATTTATGGGGAAGAATTATTATATTTTCATTAATCTTTGGACACGTTTAATCTTAGTACAAACTGGAACACACTACTTAAGTTACTTGAAATGAAACTTGCAAATACTATTCAGCAATAATGTGTTTTGTTTAATCAGTACTATACTGGAACACTTTACTTTAGCAAAAGATCACTGAAATGAAACTTTGCAAATTCAGAGAAAACATCACATTCTTGAAATCTGGAGAGGAAATGCAGCTTCAAGGGTCTCCTCCCTATAGGAAACAGCCTGAACCATTTCCAGACTTCCATGTCTTTTGATGAGATGTCGGCGGCACGTTTCACCGGCCATAATTCCAGCTTCATACGCACCATGAACCGACCCCTGATGATCATCACTGCTCACAGCTTCCCCTCCAAAGAATAGATTACCAATTGGTGCCCGAAGCCTATCGTAAGCATCAGTTGGTTTTCCAACCAAGTCATAAGAATAACATCCAAGGGTGTCCGGATCCGTACCCCAGCGAGATACAAGATACTGAACCTGTACAATGTACCAGATGATTAGTTACCAGCACAATAGCTATCTGTTGCTTTCAACTAAACAAAAGAGCTTATAAGTGCTTCTGTGCTAGCATTCTCTGATTACTGAACACAGTGTTTTAACTAGGTTTACGTTATAGGAGTGTTAGATAAACAGATGCAGGATTGCATGTAGTTTGCTTGTAATCAATGATGAAAGGGAACATGCATCGCTTTCCCTTGTTTATTCAATGTAGAAAGAAATTTTTTGAAGTAAAATATGAAATTAAAGAAAGTGATAGAAGATGGAGATGCTTCCTCATTTTTCCTTCTATTTTTATATTTCACTCTTTTCCATCTGATTGTTTTACCTTTCTTAGGTTAAAGGAGAAGTGTGAACGAACAATTATCGAATTGTAATAATCGACATGAAATGCGAACTCACCAATTGAACCAAAAATAGACCAAAGTAAATTATCATGTGTGCAACACTTCAGAAATTCAGTCCTTTCTCATGCATGTCAGTAGCCAAGAGTTATAATTCAATTAGTGTAGGAGCAGAAATTACTTACAGGCTTAGTGGCATCAGGGAACATCTTCTTCAACTGCAGCATTGCAAACTCAGCAGCGAATTCATCTGATAATTTCTCAAGGTCACAGGCAAGTCTTCCAGCAGCCATATAAACAAGGACCGGATGTCCTGTTGCCTTGTGGAGGTTAAGAAAATAACCACAAGCATATGAAGTGGGTGCAACAACACCTAACAATTCCACGTTTGGCCAAAATACATTATCAAATCGTAATGCAATCTTGTTTTCATTGCCTACACCAAGATCTGCTATTGCAGATTGCTTCCATTCTGGCAATTTTGGTTCAAACTCAATCAATTTGGCTTTCAGAACACCTAGAGGCACTGTTATAATAGCAGCATCTGCAATAAAATTTCTCCCATCCTCAACTGAAACCATCACCTTGTTATACCCATTTGTAATCCTCTTGACCCTAGAAAAATTAGATCCATACAGAATAAGTAGTTTCTTGAAAATAATTGGAAAGTACTCTATAAACAATGGTTTGAAAAATACCATAGAGGAAGAAACAGAAGATATTCATGTTTGGCTATTGAGGTGTAACTAATAAAATCTCTATGGAGGAAACGAACAACATTTTCTTTTAATATCTTAGGAAATCAAGTAACCAGAAGTGTAAAAAAGTTGACCTCATTTCTTAAAATAGAAATAGGATTGTAAAAAATCAGGTGGTTTAACAATCATTGCAGCTGTATTGAGACACAAAAAAAAAGGTTGAACTTCCGTATTTTAGAGAAATCCATCTGCACCTGTGATTTAAACGGATATCAATGTCTTTTGATAATGCCTTTATGACTGGGTGGTAACCTTGCACCATAAGTCCATGACCACCAGTGAGAACTTGTTCCTGCACGCAAAATATAACTATCAATATTACTCACCTGGAAGTAATTAGATTTTTCATATATTTTCAAGGATATATCTATCAAATGGTTGTGCCCAATTTGCAATGTGGGATTAAGACAAAATAAGTGACTGCTAGCTATAACATCTTGTAAAGCCCTCTTTTTATTCAGAGGTTTCTTATTTCGAAATAAAACCTTAACTGAGCAAGATAATGAATTTGGAAACTGCATCAACCACCCAATAAACTGCTTAAAATAACAGTAAATGAAAACACACTTGCCTGATCCCAGGTTTTCAGAGAGATCGTGTCTGCATCTGCAGCAAACCATGCCTCCATTCTGCATATGTACCATTGCAACACCTCGTGGGAAAGTCCTTCTTGCCTACATCACAAATAACTCAATATATATGTGCATGTATAACCAGATTCCACATTCAACAGACAATAGCAGGTCAAATGAGAAGCATTTTGTCTGCATACCTCAACTCTGGATGCCTGTCCAGTACAATAGATATTGCTTGAAGGACTGACAAGTCATGACTATGCTCATTCCTCACTTTCTCAGTCTGCATAAGCAATACAATTTATCATCACTGGTCTCTTTTAAAAATCTTAATAGGCACAGCATTGTTGAGCAGTTCAAAATTAAAGACCAACCTCGCTGAGGATTTTCTTGAATACATCTCCAACTTGAACAACTGTGTTTTGAGGAACTTGATGACCATCCATGTCAAACAGCATGAAACTATTAGAGGAACGGAAAACACGATTAAGCTCTTGACTGAGTTAATAGCATCTCTATTTAATTTGCACAAAGAAATATAAAGGGAACAGGAAAAAGAGCACGGGCTAAAATTCAGAAAATTCAGGAAGCTTTGAAACCAGACCATATGGGAACTCTGGACGCAACTAAATTTCACTCCACCCAGGACAATTGTAAGTCCTTTTGATTTAAACTCAAAAACAAACTACCAGATTTGTTAATGTCGATATTCTGATTAGTTGAATCAGGATGAAGTTAGAGCAAGTAAAAGTTTAATGTGATGATATATATATATATATATATATATATATATAGAGAGAGAGAGAGAGAGAGCGCAAACAAAAGAGGGAAAATGCAGACTAATTCATGATAAAAATCATTTGTTCAATGTAATGTCATCCAGGTTACCTTTCTAAGTCATGGTCATACAGCACTGAGTTGTCACCGCTAGTGCGATATAGGGTGAGCCCTAACCGACGTATCAATGGAGCCAAAGGATTCTCATCACACACACCATGAAGCCTGTAAAGAATGTTTAATGAAGTCAATTAAAGGTATTAACTATACACGTCCAGCTCTGGAAAGATAATTTGGGAGGAAAAGTTTAAATTCTCTCACCATGATGCTCCCATATCAACTGGGCAACCAAATGAGTAGTCAGTATGTATGCGACCACCCAGTCTATCCCGCGACTCCAACAAGAGAACCTGGACAAATATAGAAAGCATTTCTTTTAAGAATGAAAGAATCAAAGGTTGTTACATGTGAAAGAGTTTTAAATCCTGAGTATGCCCACCTTAAAAGAGGCATTGTGAAGGAAACGTGCAGCAGCTATCCCTGAGATACCTCCACCAATCACAATTACAGATGGAGATGAACTATGCGGCCTACCTAAGCGGGGTGGTAAAATGCCTAGTCAAGCAAAAGAAAGGAGCAAATTAAGTACCACGGTGAAATCATAAGAATAAGCAACAAAACACATGAACACCCTTTATGATGGACATGAATATAAAGTTCTTCATTTATACTTCAACACTCCCAACAAAGTAAAAGCAAAATACTTAACGTGAAGAATTAAGATAATGAATAAGAAGAAAATTCCTCATGAGGAGGGCTATGAAAATGCATGTAACTCAGTAGAGACCAAGACACAGCTGCAAACTGAATCAATGCCTTCAAAGTAGAACATAAAGCACATTTAGAAGTTGATCAGCTACATGTTTTCACATATCTACGCTGCATTATCAACTTCTATTAAGAGTGTAATGCACTTAGACATCAAGCCACAATCAGAAGTTGTAAATAGATAATTTTCTAAGATATTCACACCCTTTAAGACGTTTTGTTTTGACGTCTGAATTATAGTATTATTGGTGGTAGATTAATACATTGAACTAATAGTACTCCTAGAAAATTACTAGTCCGAGAGTGGCAATATTTCATCAGGTTGTCTCAAAATAGAAATTGTGTCATAAAATTTGCGATAGACGAAGTATTAGATCGATGTCAAAGATAAGAGGCAATGTGTCTCTGGAAACACGAGAAAACAAACGAGACCTCTTGAAAGCGAAACTTGGCGAGATCTGATTATTTTACGAGATTATCATGCTTTCAAGCACAAACCAATATCAACAACATCTGAATTATGAAAGAAGACCTAGTTCTTTTTCGATCAACATTTTGCCCGAGGCAATTCACTTCCCATTTAATAATGTCCACACATGGAGCACCTGTTGCTAGCATAACACCATCTTAATCTTTGTTAAATTACCAGACGAATGAAAGATAATTCTAGCATCATTTATGTGCAAACGTATCAATTCTATCCGAATTAAAAGTTGTACTACTATGACTTCAAGGATTAAATAATCAGCAATGCTCTTTTGTTTATTTGTTTTTTGGTTGTTTGTTTGTCTTTGCTTAGTAATAATTCATCAAACACGGCAATGCCGCAATAATTAAAATATCAAATACGAGAAGTTCCGCACACAGATCACATCAAACACAGTAATCAGTAATTAAAAACCACAGGCTCGTAACAGCTCAAGTAAAACAGATGATTATTTCCTCAAAAATTAGGCAAAGAAATTAATAATGAACGAGAATTATTCGTTAAAATTAGGAAACTCACCGTCAAATAAATTAGTGGAGCCAGAATCATCATCTTTGATTTCCATGAAATCCGTGAACAAAAACGCCGACGTTGCTTAAATCGGAAGAGAGTATAGAGTGTTTTTGAACAGCAAAAAGACAGAGAAGGAAGGAAATTACGGGTGTATAGGAATTAAGAAATTAGAAATCAATTGTGAAGAATGATAAAGCATGAAGATAAGAAGGCCGGCAATGAAGCGGCTGAGATTTGAAGAAGACCGTAGCTTATCAAGCCAGCTCATAATCATAACCTGGATCAAATATCAATTCAACAAATCCTCCCAATTTGATCGACGATTTTTGCTTCCTTTGCATAGATCGACCACAAATTAATCTCTCTTCTTCACTGAATCGCCTACTACGTCTCTCTCTCAACAATGAATCACTCTTTCTCTCTCTAATACGGAAGAGTTTGGAAAATTGTACTAATGGAGAAACACAATGGTGGGTGGAAATATGGTGATGTATTTATAGCGATGAACGGAATTATAGGAGCATAAGCGTAATGCATGATATTTTACGCCAAATAAGGGTATTATTGTCATTTCAACTTCGGAGTCGTGTCGCTCTCGACTTCCTACCAAGCCAAGCCCCAATTAGCCACTCTTCACGTGAGCTCTCTAACCCTTTTCTTTTTCCTTTTTTACCTATTGAAGATTAAAAACGAAAATAGAGTACTAAATAATCTTCATTGTGGCGAAATTTAAGATAGTAAAAAAGATTTTTGTGTTTTAAAATTAAATGAATAAGATATACCAAAAGTATTTTTAATCTTGTGTATATAAAAAGCTAAAATCAAAAAGTTATTTAATAAGGGCTTTGTTTTTTTACTCTTTTTTTTCTGGCTTAAAATAACAATATAATCAGTGTAATATTACAAGTAAGGTCTGTGTATACAATCTTATCTCTATATTGTGAAGGTAGAGAAATAATTTCCAATAGATCACTGGCTCAAGTAAGCATACTAAATTCAAGTATGGAAAAGAAAATATAGTAGTAAAGAAATCATGTTGAGCAATAATGATAAAGAGAACACTAGCAACAACACATAATACGATAACCAAAGCAAAAAAAAACATGCAATAATATAATAAAATCGAAAAACAAAATAGTATGTGATTAATAATAGCAATACTGATAAAGGAGATCACTAGACAACATTCGACTATACCTGTTAACCTTCTACCATGCATATTTTTCGATCTTCATATTTTTCTATCTAAAATCATATCCTCAATAAACTATAAATATGTCATGTCTTATCTAAAAGATTTCTCTCGAACAAGAATAAAAAGAGAATTTCATCTAAGGATGACAAAGACAATGCATGGAAGGTGGGATTGGAAACAATAGATAGCTTACAAAGGACAATTTCAGTTGGGCTGGAATTGGAATGAAGCACATGGATGGGAATCATAATCATCGAGTGAGTTTCCATTTTAATATTCTATTTTAATTTATTTGTCTTAGTTTTCTTTTTACTAATATATTTTAAAAAGAATGCGTGTCTCTTCTCATTTTTATAATTTTATAATTTTAACTCTTACATAAAATATTTAATACCATAAGATTGAAGGACATTTTAGTACATTCTACTCATCTTTAGTTTAAAATCATAAAATTAAAAAAAAAATTACTTCTTTAAATTCTATGATAAGTTAAAATCAGACAAATAAATTGAAACTTAAGAAATATTATTTCCCCCCTCATTTTGCTTGTTTACAAATGACAAGTTTTACTGACGAATTATACTCCTGATCTTCTGTTTTATTAACATTATTAATTTATTATTGACACTATTATTATTCGGGATCGTCAAATCATTCTCTTCTTCACTAAAATATTTAGTTAATATTTTTTTATTACAATACCTTGCATCCATCCTAGTATATTGTTTAAAATCTCACTGAGGACATTTCTACCCTTATTTAAAGGTCGACCCCGCATCAGTCATAAAACTAAAAAGAAATATATAAAGTTAAAAAAATGCACATTTGCAACTGTGCAAGTGTTGGACCAACTTGACCAACAATGCTCCCCACTTGTGATGATGGTCCAGCATGGGGGCGGAGTCACCATTTGAGTTACAGCCTCTTTACCTTCGTGTACAAGTAGGGGTAAGGCTGCATACATACCGTTTTGTATTCAATAATAATTGAATTTCAAAATATTTCACACAGGAACAAAATAATAATCTTTTGTTAGCAAGCTTAGCTTGTTCTAATGATCATGAAGTACTTTTTACCCAATTCGTATGAAAAGAAGAAAGATGTAACTAGATTAGCAATAGTTATGAGCTTATTACATTTGATATCGTGTTTAACATGTCACATAAGTAATTATATTATCATTCAACATACTGCTACATATGTAACACATTGAGGACCTTAGTCAAAGTATATCATTGTCTACTTTAATTTATGGATTTTCTATCTAAGACGTAATTCAAATGTGGCTTCTATGAATATTCAGTCCCCTCGACCAAGAATGTTGCATTAGTCTAATAAAGAGTCCAAATAAAGTGGTTTACTTTTAGTGATTGATTGGAAACTACGTCTGATTTTGTTTTGTTACTTTGTATATGAAACGTATTTTCTTCTTTTTGTGTTTTTTTAGGAGATGGTGGCTTGTGAAATTGTTGACGAATGGATGATAAGAGAGATGATTTTTAAGTTAGAACTTTAAAGGATTTTTTTTTTTTGGAAATATACAGCTCAACACAACACATGTAGTTATATTTTTAGTTTACATTACCCGCATTTTATTTTCTGCAATAGTGCTCATATCGTTACACTATTACACATTTACTGTAAATTATGTATCAACTTTGTATAAAGAGGTATTTATACACATATTTATATTGTTACAAATTGAGTTTTGTCTCCTAGTTCCTACAAACTTCAAGCATGAAGCTCCATCTGAAATGGGTCAAGTCTTTGTCGAATAGGTTCAAACTTTAGTGACAACTTCAAAGTGACATCCTCAACGGATCCTAATCATCATTTTTTCAAAAACTTCAAGAAATCACAAAATTCATTTGTAAGTTTTCAAGCTTTTAAAAATCTCAACATTGGAGTTTTAGTTCCTTCTTAGCTGTTTAAAAAAAGCAAGGGGCTAAATTCTCTGTACCTGCCTCCATGGATTAATAAATATGAATATCACTCTCAGCCAGTTTTTAAATATCAAAAACTGAAAATCATAATCATAATTTTTTATTTATTTTCGGTCTTTTCCTCAAGTATTTCAAATTATATATAAAATAACCTAAATAGGATAAGATATTAAATAGGGGCTATTTTGATCACAAGCTTGGGCCGAGCGATATAAAACATGTGTAAACAACATAAAACACAGTAGTTTGGTCCCTAATTACGTTTTATCCCACTATTTTAAAATATTACATTTCCCCCGATAATTTAAAAAAGGAAAGGCGTGTATCCTTTGTATTTTCGTGTATCCTGGATACATATAACCTCTTCATTAATGGTAAATCTGTTTTTATTATGGCGCTTTAAAAGGAAATAAAATATTTACAATTAATGAGGAGTAAATCATTAATTGTAAATCTATTACTATTAGGGCGCTTTAAAAGGAAATAACAGATTTACAATTAATGAGGAGTAAATCATGCGTCAATCACTTTGAAATGCATCTGCAGTATCCTCATCTCCACAAACAACTGGAGAATTCAAATTTCAATTCAAAATTACTTGGATACACATCAAACCAGCAAGTAACTCCATTATACAAGATACATGTAATAATAGATCTCAAATATCTAAGGATACACATTTAAACAGCAAACAACAATAGGTATACTTGGATACACTGTTAACACTGTATCCAAGATTATAAGCTTGGATACATTATAACAGTGTTAATGATACTTCCCAATATCTAAGGATACCCATCTAAACATCAAATAGATATAGGTATACTTGGATACATGTTAATATTGGATACATTGTAATAGTGTTAAGGATACATGTTACCAACATCTCAAATAGCAGGTTGCAGTAGTATTGGGATACATGTTAACATGAATTAATCCTGGATACATGTAACACAAGATTTGCTTACAATGTTATCCCTGGATACGTATTACTTTGTTTTGATTTGAAACTTTAAATTTACAAAAGTTACACATTTACAACTCAGATAGATATATGTATACTTGGATACATGGAAAATAACACGGGATACATGGTAACAAGTTGGTAACACTGGAAAATAACATCTGGGTTTGAGTCCCTTGTTCTTGATTTCAATTTTTTGTGCAATTCATTCATTTTGACTTGATCGTTTCTAAATTTGGATCTATTTTCAGCAAAATCTTCTTCTTCAAAGTCTCTAACAGCCGGAACAAAGGTCGGAGAAGGCACTTCATTGTTCTCCATTTGAGATATACCTAAATCAAATGAAGGCCATTGTTGGTTACTTGGTATTATCAAGTTATCTGATTCGTTATCCATGACGGCAATCGTTGATTCGTTATCAAGTAATTGCTCTTATAAATTATGATAACTTAGAACTAAACTATAGTAAAAGTTGAAAAACGAATTTTACCAACCTCAACAATGGAAGATTATGATCCAGCAAGCGCCAATTTTTTTTGAAAAGTGGAGGAAGATCGTGTGGAAGATGGAGCCTTGGTTGAAGGCGTGATTTGGGGAAAACGATTATAGAGAGAGAACAACCGTTGCCTTTAGATACAAGTTGAGTGATTTTAGGCCCTTTTTTAGGGATTGTGGTGGATACAGTTTTTTAACCATGTAATTTCAATTTAATGGGATAGATGTAATTATTTTAAAATATTGGGATATTTAGTAATTAGGGTAAGGATATTTGATTATTTATGTAGTTTTTCCATAAAACATAGTAAAAATCTCATTTTTAAAATATATTCGTCACAATAAAGTATGATATATCTTCGTGTAAATGGAAAAGTTATCTATCAAATTAGGGAGGATGGTCCTTTTAGGTTGTATGTTTATTTCATCCAACTAAGCATTACTTTAATCCTATGTATATGTGCAGACATTTAGTAGTGGGATTAGTGTAACACCCTTAATTACATACATAGAAAAGTATAATTAAGAAAAATAAAAAGTAGACAACAACTTTCGGCTTGCATTCTATTGGGACCAATATACATGAGCCGCCTATTCAACATACTTTTGTTCGTAAAGTCGAGAGGATGCATCTTAATTTAGTTCTTTTTTAGATTTAATTACTAACAGTTTATCGAGTCCATGTTGGCACAGACTTTTGTATCTAATTAATAGAATAAAATAGGTTGATTTCTGCGCCCAGTCTCATTCTTAACACTCAATATGGATTGTGATAGGAATTAAGATGATTGAATATCCTTAATTAGAGTTTTCAGGTTTGAGCCCCTAAAAATGAAAAAAAAAAATCTATTGAAAGAGCTACCTCCAAAAATAGCCCTGTAATGCATGAATTTAAATTTAATCAAATCTCAATAGAATTGGACATCGAGTAGAAATAAAAAAACAAAAGTATCATTATCAGCTTGTCAAATTGACTCACTTTTGAAGACAATAAATAAAAGACAAACCGTCGATGCTGAATTGTCCACAACAAAATCAGACCTAACATGGCCAAAAGAATTAGAGGGCAACTTGTTTACGTGTGGACAAAGTTTTGCTGACTCCTAGACCTAACAGGCTCACAAGTCACAATCTCCATTAATTAATTAGCCTGCTTTTTTTCTCTTTGGGGATTTCTTTAGAAGTGAATATTCCTGATTCCTTTATTCTCTTTTTTTAGGAACTCATATCCATAACTTTGGACAATTTTCTTGAAATTGTTTTCTGAAAAAGTTTTCTGCAAAACAAAAATGTAATTATATGAACTTGAGTGGAAAGTGCTAAAATGTAGTCAAGAAACAACCATTGCCATTTAATTTTAGAAGCCTTTATTAAGGTAGAACAAGCAGACCACAGAATATAATTGCTCATTTTTGGCAATATAAAAATTAAGGAGTACCTAATAATCCACTTATAAATTAATTAATTAAGTGCGTGGAATGAATATTTTCTTGGAAATCGCAAAGAAGCTTCTCCTCATGGACAACTTTAATTTGTTTTCTAGCTAGCTTGGAATGTTATAACTTATACTAAATAATTTTCCTCATTTTCTTATCGGTTAAAACAAAAAACAATAATGAATATCTTATTAGTTTAGTTATCAATTTAGTGTGTTTAAAAATCAAAAATCGATAAACCAAATCGATAATACATAAAACTGAATCGGCCGATAAGCACCCCTACTTCAAAGGGGAGAACCATAAGTAGTTCTACTGATTTTCTTACAGGCAAATGTTGAGGTACATTAGAAAAACACTTCTTATTCTGTTATATTTGGATACATCTATTCTCAACTCACAAACATAACATGCTAAACATATCAAACAAACATGTAACCTAAAATTTTACATGCACACCAAGCAATGCCATAAACTGAGAAACAAACTCAGGATGACCTGGCCAAGCTGCCCCTGTCACAAGATGTCCGTCTGTGAAGCAACGGTCTATTGGTTCTGGCTCTAGCCATGTCCCCCCTCCTAGTACCACGTTAAGTTTCACAGCAGGGTATGCGGTACACTTCTTACCCTGCAGTTGTTTAGTGAGAACACAGATTAGAGTATGCACACACCAGTGAACACCGCATGTTCCCATTTTATTTCATTTCTTAAGAATATGGGAGGTGATATTCTCATTAACATGTTTTAATTACTGCATAAGAACACTCGGATCAATTTTATGCATAACATCATTCTCCTTGCAGATACATGTGGATGGTGTGCAAAGTTCCTGTTTTTCTTCTTTTTCCCATTGTTAAACTTTGCTGTCTTTGGTAGAACGGGGGATTTAGCTGAAACATCGTGCAAACACCTAGCTATTTAACTTCAATTCTAAACGATGTTAAAAGAGTTACCTTGAGAACTCCAGCAGCAGATAGAATCTGTTGGCCATGGCAGATTGATGCAACTGGTTTTTTGGACTCCATAAATTCCTTGACCAACTTAATAACATCATCATCCAGGGCAAGATATTCTGGAGCTCGGCCTCCAGGAATTACAAGTCCATCATAGATTGAAGCATCCACACTTTCAAAATTGGCATTTAGGGTAAAATCATGACCTGGCTTCTCACTATAAGTCTGGTCACCTTCAAAGTCATGCACAGCCGTGGGGCATTTCTCGCCGGCTTTCTTCTTGGGGCAAACAGCATCAACATGGCATTCAAGAGCTTGGAGGGACTGAAAAGGCACCATCACTTCATAGTCTTCCATGAAATCCTACACCCTCAAAGAAAGTAGACACGGCACAAAATTAGTCGCTAAATAAGATGTCATCAAATACAAGTTCAACAGCCTGAGACCAGAATAGAAAAGAACCCCAAATATGAAATCCGTGATACTGGCCAGCTGACTCAAATGAAAAAATAAAGCCTCTTGTGTGGTAGTTTCAAACCTTCTAGTTTGTGGAACATTTTTCAGGGCATCCAATCCCCAGACCACAGAAAATATAAATCAAGGGAGATTAGAAAATAGAAATAAGCAAGCAGTACATCTAATCCGATTGTGTAAATAGTTTGACAGAGGAGTACAGGTAAGACAAGGGAGTTCATGAATTGAAAAATCACTTTTTTTTACTGTATATCCTGTTCAAGGTGAACCTCCCAAATTCTGGATGGAATTTGCATTTCAGATAAATAACCTCAAGGAGTCAAGGGCCCAACCATCAGTGATTTGTGCAGATTGCATAGATTCACACAGGTGGGGAAAGAGTGCGGAAAGAGTCAACGCGTTCCTTTCTTTTTCTTTTCTATTTGGAGGAAGCATTTATCCAAAATGTGCTAATGACGCACGCAGCTCATGAGCAAAAAATACAATCCTCCGATAGAATGACAAGAACTGCCACCTGTGACCATACCGACCATGGAGGATAGAGTAGACAGAAATCCTATACAAGAGACAACTCCGATACCGTGTTCCTTAAAAGAATGAGTTAGGTATCCTATACGATAAACAGTACAAATGGTTAAACGTTTATTTATAAAGGTAAAAGGCGCTTTGCAATGGCTTGAAAAGAAAAAGAAAAAAATCATTAGCATATGGCAGCGAGGAGCTTGTCCCAAAAAATGTTCTATGGAAGTCACTACAAGCTCCCTGGGTGAACTTTTAAGATGTAATATTGTTCGCTTTAACGACAAAGAGATACACCACTTCCTATTATGGAGTGTTTGTAGCGCTTCGAAAGAGCAAAGAGTTAGGAACAAGAGCCATTTGCCTCTACCTTTGCTAGCCTTCATCTCAATCATAGGTTAACATGAACCAAACAAGGGACATATGATAATATATAATTCCTAGGAAATCGATAAGTCGCTTCAGGTGGAACCAGTACAACAAAGAGTACCAAGCACACCCTCTACCATCCTCCTTTCCTACATCACGAGAACACCTTAACTGACCAAACCGAGAATATCTTCTTCTTTTTCTTTTTGGTTAAGTAACCAAACCAAGAACATCTAATTCTCAGGACTTAACATTGAGTAAATTGTGGAGAAGTAATACAGAGAGTCTAACCAAGAAATGAAGGGAGCCATTGCCTGTATCATCCTACCTATCCTCACCCTTCACACACACACATTTTGAAGGATCCGACACGCACCCGTTGACAATTTTGAAGAGTCCAAGCGACATCGCATAGCGGTACCAATCAGGTCAGACTGTGTATACCTGCTACCTCCCACCAACACATGTATCGGGTAGACGTGTAACTCTATTCGCCAAGGCTTATACATGTGGGAAGATATTAGCTACCTTCTTGTCTCTACTGGTATTTGAACCTAGTCTCACATGGTACATTCCAATCACATTGACCAGACTCTTAGGTGCACCTACTTACCTTCATTCTCACAATCCCGAAATGTTGATTACACCAGAAACGTGGTACATTCCACTCTTTACTATACTCTGACAACTACATGTATCTCTCTTAACCAATCATACATCATGAAAAGCTCTTATTCAGTCTCTAGAATCTATGACAGTCTAAATCTTCTCTTCTTCAACAAATCCTCCATGGGACATAGGAGCACACACTACCAGAACTAAGTAACAGCTTGATATCTATACTGTCTAACTTAAGATGACCGGTTAAACTGGAGGCTCTTTCTTATCTACGCAGGCATGACATTCCAAACAATATCAGGTGATTATCTGATGCCTCACCAGCATGCGGCGAGCAAAATATGACATAACCTACGCGAATAAACATAACGAGAGAATCTTTTTATGGCACATATTGGAAGTTTGATAGGGAGAAAGATTTCTGTGACCTATATATCAACAGAACCAGCTAGATTTAGGAGGATTACATATGTCTGTTCTTCTACAACAATTGGGATGAAAGTTGTTTCAAAGGTCATAAGTCATACCACAATCTGTACAACTAATTCACATACTAGCATTTACCTGTAAACTACTATTTGAAACTCAGCATTTCAGATTCTCTCAGCTAAAAAAGATAATGCTATGTGATCATTAACTTACCCCACATAGAAATAGGATTCTTTTACCAGAACCAACTATGCTGCCACCAAGTGCCTTGACAAAGAGTCGGATGAATTCAGGATGTCCTTCATAAGTAGGCCCAGTGATGAGATTACCGTCGACAGTACATGAGGCCATCGTTTCTGGTTCTTCCCAATGGGCACCAGCAGCAAGAAGCACCGGCTTCACAGCAGGAAAAGCTGTGCACTTTCGACCTCTGACCACATCTGCAGCCGCCAGGATCAATTGTCCATGACAGATAGAGGCAATTGGCTTTTTAGTGTTGGCAAAACTTTTCACCAAGTCCAACACAGATTCATTTATGGCCAGATATTCTGGAGCACGTCCTCCTGGTATGACCAAGCCATCATACTTTGTAGCCTCAATTTCATCAAAGGTTGCATTAAGAACAAAATTGTGTCCACGGGACTCTGAATATGTCTGAAACAATTTTGAAAGTAAATAAGACTCTTGCTGACACAAAAACATAAATACTATCACAATTTCAAATTCTATAATAAAACAGCAGGAGAGTACTAGTGCATCGCTTAAAGACATGTGCACAAGTGAGTATAGACATGTAATTTGGTTAAGGAATTGTCGGAAATCGTATAAAACCTAGTACTCCAATTGACCGGCCTATATCTAGCTAAATTGTTTAAGGATGACTCTCCTTGACTGAGAACTCATCCACCACATCTCTTGCCCTCAGCTGTAAATTATCCCGAGTTAAGTGGTCTGCATATAGAGATGCATCATCCGATTGCTTAAAGCTCAAAACTGCAGCTGAAGATCTCAGTATCATAAGTTCTACGCCCATCAGCAATGAAAGCTCCTTTATTTACTTGAATTCAAACTCATAATTTATAAAACACGAACCTTTTGAAATTTGGATGAATGGGTATCCACTCCTTAAGCAGAAAACACTGAGTAAAGCTCAGAAAAATAAAAGAACATAGTTACACAGCAAGTTTCAATCTTGAATCACAATCCAGTACAAGTCAACGTACACATAAAAGGGTAAGTTCTAATCATTAAATCTAAAAGTCCACCCAAAACTACTAAAGAAATATACCAGATTCAAAATCACACTCCAGTAATTCATAAAGCCTGAACCTTTTAGTTTTTGGATACTTGGGTATCCGATCTTCAAACAGAAAACATTATGATCCACTGCAATCAAGCATGAGTCAAGTAGGTACAACACAGAATGGCAAATTAAAATCATTTTTTCAACTGAACTCAACTCCACCTCAATCCCAAACAAGGTTAAGATCCACTATATGAATCCTCTTACGGATGGGGAAAGAACTAAGCAGATTCAAATTAACAGGTAAGATAGAGAAAAGAAAGGACCTGGTGACCAGAAAGCTGATGAACAGCAGTGCGGCAAACATCACCGGCTTTCTTTCCAGGACAAACAGCATCAACGGCTACTCCATAGGCTAACAGAGCTTGAAATGGTACCATCACCTGAAAAATAACAAACAAAAAGAAAATCAGTGACCCATTAATCATTCTTTAACATATACACAATGACTAGAAATCAAGAATGTGAAAAATGTTGTAACCTCGTAGTCTTCAACGTAATCCCCACATAGTAAAAGAACCCTTTTCTGATTCGCCATTTTTGAATCAGTTAGAGTTGAGGTTTATCTATCTATGGACTGTGTGTGTGGAAGAGGTTGAGGAATTGATCCGCATATAACAGAAGAAGAAGCTGACGAAATGTTGCTCTCGAAACAACAAGTAGAACAACTGTAGAAGGTTCTCCACACAAATTTAGTGTTGTTATACTTTAATTTATCATAAAAAGAGACAAACAAGGTGGACGTGCCGGAGTGGTTATCGGGCATGACTAGAAATCATGTGGCCTTTGCCCGCGCAGGTTCGAATCCTGCCGTCCACGCCTTTTTTATTTTTTTTCTCCAATTTAAGATCTAATTCGAACGTTATTGGATCCCTTTTTTTTTTTTTGAATTCCTTAGTTTTAGTTCTGAACAAATCTGCAAAAAAATGAAATTTGATAGAATTCTTTATAGTTGAACTATTTTTGCAAACTTTTTGTTTCGAAAGAAGTTAAACACCCACGAATCCAAAATTCTGAGTCTGTCATTGATGATGTACTGTTATAATTTTGTGTTATATTCAACCCAATTATATTGGGTTTACTTACAATCATATTTGATTGTTTTCATGATTCTAAAACTACAGACAAAGAAGTTTGTGTCATGTAAGTTATGACAAACATGTGTGATTTCATGTTATATTCAATCTAATCATCACGTTTGATTAATCAAAAATCATACCGTCTCCACATAATTGTCCTATTAAATTACTCATAAATCATAGTAGATCGCCACAATTTCAGACTTATTTGTAGCATATAAGTCACAATAAGTTTACCATCATATTATATTTAAGTTTTAACCTTATTATCGTATTGCATCACTCATAAAACATATAAAATAATCACAATTATATATTAGAAAAAAAAAAAGAAAAAAAGAATATTTTATTAATATGACATGCAAGTCATGATAAACATGTATGCTTCATGTCTATTCAATCTACTTGTTCTGCTGGATTAAACTAAAGAATTGTAATGAGTTCGAAGCTAAGAAAAAAAGTACTTACTAGTAACTTATAAAACATAGTAACAAACATGGGGTTTAAACCTGGGGACTCCCCGAGCAATTTCCAGGGATTAGAGGTGTAGAAGTATCAAACAGAAAAAATGAAGGGGGTGAAAAGGCAAATATGATTTGTGTGTGAGAAGCTCTTCTGCTGCTACTGGGGAGCTGCAAAGGGTTTTGCCAGAAGCCATGGAAGCAGCAAAACGCAAGCGAAACTCTGCCGAGTACGAAGACGATGAGTACGACACATTCAAACCACCACCGTCCTCAGCCGCCACAAACGGCGGCATCGACCTTTCACTTCTCGAAGCCTTAGAAAAATCTCAACAAAACCCTGTAGAAGTTCTCGATATCAAAACAGTGAAAAAACTCGTCCTTGCATTCGAACGCCGTCTTAAGGAAAACATTGCCGCACGTCTCAAGTACCCGGACCAACCCGAAAAGTTCGCGGATTCCGAAGTGGAGCTCCATGAAGAAATCGAAAAGCTCAAAATCCTCGCCGGAGGCCCCGAGTTTTACCCGGAACTCGTCAATCTCGGCACTATTGCGTCCATCACCAGCCTCCTCAATCACGAAAACACTGACATCGCTATTGACGTGGTCAGCTTATTAGAAGACCTAACCGAGGAGGATGTTCTCGAGGACAACGACGAGCCGGCACAAGTTTTAGTTGATGCGTTGGTTGATAACAATGCGTTAGAGTTACTTGTTCAACTTTTAGGCAAAATGTCCGATTCCGATCCGGATGAGTCCGCTGCAATTTATAGTATACTCGCGACTGTTGAGAATTTCATCGAAGTGAAACCCTCGGTGGCGGAACTTGTGTGTGAAAGGACGAAGTTAATGAAGTGGTTGCTGACAAGGATAAAAGTTAGAGAATTTGATGGAAACAAGCAGTACGCATCGGAGATTTTGGCTATTTTGCTGCAGAGCAGCTCGGGGAACCAGAAGAGATTAGGGCAATTGAACGGCGTGGACGCATTGTTACAAGCTGTAGCAATGTATAAATCGAAGGACCCTAAGACGCCAGACGAGGAGGAGATGGTGGAGAACTTGTTTGATGCGCTGTGCTGTTTGTTAATGCCTTTGGAGAATAAGGAGAGGTTTGTGAAATCTGAAGGAGTAGAATTGATGATCATTATAATGAATCAGAAGAAAATGTGCTATGGATCAGCTATAAGGGCTTTGGATTTTGCAATGACTAATTATCCTCCAGCATGTGAGAGGTTTGTGGATGTAATGGGGTTAAAGACTGCTTTTCCTGCTTTCATGGGTAAGGCAAGTCAAGTTCCCTTGTACTTTGATTTTTGTTACATTTGACATTGAGCTGAATGATACAGAGGATTCATGTAGTCACCCGCAAATGATTTAGGGCTGAGAAATAGTTGATTTATTGACTATTGTGTTAATTTTCTTAGTTGAATGGATATAGATAACTCATATAGTAGACCACAGCTGGTTTATGATTGAGATATAGTTGATTGTGTTTTGATTGATGGCTACTTTTTCAAATTTTCCGAGCAAAACGGATATAAATGATTCATACAGTGAATCACAACTGTTTTGGAACTAAGATATAGTTGGTTGATTGACTAGTTTGTTAATTTTCTCAAAGATTGTCTCATAAACAACTCTTGTGGTAGGAATAAATTTGTTGATCAATGGAGTAGGATGTTGATTTTTTTTCTTTACAGATATGATGTTAAAATGTTTGATGTCTAGATAAGAATATGTCGTCGTTTGCATACTTCCCCTATCAAGTTGTTACTTAGCTAATAACTTGGCTATTTGTTGCATAACAACAACTCTGGTATCATTTTTATTGTAAAAGCAACCAATGAGATATAGTAGTTAAAACATAGCCGGATGACAAGTTCTCCCAAATGGAAGAGTTTCCATTTCCATTGCTTGATTTCAATGAACTCTTTTGGATGATTTGGTGTTTTTATACTTTCTTCTATTATTGACTCATATAACTTATTATGCTTTTCCTCAAAAAAATAACTTATTATGCTTAAATCTTTTGTTATCAGCTACCTCTGAGCAAAAAGAACAAGAAACGCTACAAAGAAGAACTGGAAGAGCGTCTTGTATCACTAGTTGCTTCCTTATTTGGTAAGGAGGCTAGTTTACTGAGAAAATCTATCTGAGAAGACAAGTATTTTGCTGTTCTTGACATACTGAATATGGAATTTGTGTGCTCGCATTTGTGGTAAAAAGAGAGATATTCTTTCTTCCATGATGCCAATTTCATTTCAAATTTCTCCCAAACCCCTTGCCATGCGTCTTTTAGCACCTTAGGGCTGTCCAAGGTATGTAGTAGGAAACTTTTCTGCATTACTGCCCAAATTTGCAGCAAATTCTTTAATGTGAGCATGGACATTTACTGTGAAGATGCTGCTCTTTTTGAGATTAATTTTAAATCCAGAGACAGCTTCAAACGCCAGCAAATGATTCTCAAATGCAGCATTTGCGTCTTGTCAGCTTCACATGACACCAAGGTGTCATCAGCATATATAAGTTGTGGTTTACCTCCATCCAATTCTCATTACACCAACAACACAAAAATCTTTTGCTCAAAACTTCTTGCTGTCTCAAGCTTAGATTTTTCTGATTAGTGTGAGTTACTTCCAAGCATTTTCCATCGTTAAGATCCTTCTAAACTTTTCAGAACTTGAGAGTGGCTTCGAATCATAATTTTCACATTAATGTCAATGCTTCTAACATTATATAGTTCACTAGGCATTTTTATCATTTTTGAACGCAAGTTTCTTGAGGTGTCCAGATAATACCACTTTTAACGGCACAAAACCCTCTTTGATGGGCATGGAAAACCAAATCTTCTTTGCCTTGGGTTGGCTAGTTATATGTTTCTTAATTTGTGACATCACTTCAATTCTGTCAAAGGAACGAATATGGACTTTACCTTTTGGTAGAAATGAAAAACCCACATCCTCAATGAGGGGGATAAAAAAGAAACAGAAAAGAATGGGAAAGGGGAGGGGGATGAAACATTAGTTTAGTTGAGGCATCCCTAAGTTGTGTAGAACATAGTACCATCATCTCTTGTTTCTCTCTTTCATAAGAATTAGCATCTGTGGTGGTTCTTAGGGGGTGGGGATAAAAAAAGAAAAAGTGTTGCCTTATATTTGTAGGTGACTGCATTTTTTATAAGGTAGATAACTTTATATATAATGGGAAAATCCCGTATACCTTGGATGTGACTGCCTTAATTTCAGTTTGCTGTTACAGGAGGAATCTTAAGGGGTTCTAGAAGGGACAGATTGTTAAGTAAGTTCGTGGAGAATGAGTGCGAAAAAATTGACAGGCTTATGGAGCTCTACATGAGGTGATTGTTCATGCAACATATATCTAAGTAACCTGCTCCATTTCCTTCCACTATTCAAAAAAAAGAGTGGTTCTCTTGAGGCTGATAGTTCTATTTTGTTACTTTGTGCTGGTTTAAATTTTTTATCCTTGGGGCTATTGCAGATATTCCAATAGAGTAAAACTTGAGGCTGAACGGTTTGACCAGCTTGAACTTGATGATTTGGAGGTCTGTTTACTTCTTAGACTTCGCTCATCATTATGTCTTTCACGAAAGCATTTTATTTTATATTGCATTATGTTTAACATGTTTGTAGATGGATGAAGACGAGAAGTACAATAGGAAGTTAGAAGCTGGTCTTTACACTCTTCAGGTCAAAGATCTGTTGTATTTCTTATTTTTGTACTTATCATCTCTTCTACGGGCACATTACCACTTCAGATCTCTGGCATTCTTATAGTCATTTCTTTTTCTCCCTGATCCTGCAGTTGATAGCTGTTATTCTGGGTCATCTTTGGACCTCTGAGTAAGTTCTGGAACATTGCATTCTTTTCTCTTCAGGTTGGATATATCTGAGTTTCTCCCGCTTAATTGTTCTTTCTAATGCAGACATCCTCGAATCAGAGCAAGGATTGACCTTTTGCTAAAGCAACAAAAGCTGACTAAGCAAGATGTAAAAGATGTACTCCAGGTGTCTGCTCATGACTTCCTATTTCTCCAGCACCATTCCCTCTTTTTAATTTGCTTGTGTTTGCTCAAGTAAGCTATATTATACAGCAAATTTTCCTGGATTCTTCTACTTATCCAAAAAAAAGTGAAAATTCTTGAATACATTTGGCGCAAGGTTAACTTGCGAGAAACAATACCTTTAGGACTTGTAGCCAATTAGTGCAAAATCCAATTTTAGCAACATGTTATTCACGTTGATCTTTTTATCTTTCACTTTGAATTTAGTTCAACAAGTACAAATTGTTTCTTGTCATGCTTGGATTATTGGAATATAACTTTGGTGTTGTGGTGTGGTACTTTCTGAAGATAGATCTAAAGGAAGAACTCCTTGAGGACTTTCCTTGTCCATCTTCATGAATAGTCTGTGTTGATCTCATTAATGAAATTCATACTAGTTTTATGTGAAGCTGTTTTCCAAACTATTAGGTAGTTCACTTTTTCATCGTCAGGCCTAGTCTTTCCCTTAATCTGAAGAATACTCGATAAAGTCTGTTATGATATTGAAGTTTATACTTGCGCCGCAGGAATATCATGACAACATAGGGGATCTGGAAGGGCCAGAAGAGAAGGAGAGGGCACAATCAAAGATTCAAAGGTTCATATCAGCTTTTTGACCATAATACCGTTGAAAAAACACAGGTTATATCCTTAGAATGCTGTGTCAACTCTGGCTATTTGGAATGTGTATTAAGATGATGTCCTCAGTTGTCTACAGCTGGTCATGTCACTGTATTTGTTGATGTAATGTGTAAGAGCTCAGAGCTACCACCTGTTATTGAGGGTTAACATTTTTGATTGAAAATTTGTTAGTACCGAATGCAATTCAGAGTAATTTGTGCAATACTTCAAGTAGTAGTTTTGCCCATTGGAAGTGTAGTGCTTTGTGGAGCATGTCCACATGCTATTGTGAGCTTTCATCATTCCAAACCTTTCACTGCTGTGGTTATGCTATCTGAATAACATTCAAAAAGCAGGTTCTCGTTAGAAAATGCCATTAGTTTTAATTAACTGTTTGATTGAGCTGAATGAGCTTTGCCTGTGGTGAATGGTGATTACAGAATGCTCATTTCCACCATGAAATTTGTTTGCTAATTTTACTAACTTGTACATCAATTGTGCAAACTATAAATATTGCAATTGAAAAAAGCAGGCGTGAATGAAGCTTTAGAGCTATTTCTACCCTTTTTGTAAATAAACTGCATGACCGGAATACGAGTTTTTAAACTTGAAGCTATGATTTGCTAGGTCTTGGACTCCTGCAGTTGGTGCTTGTTTAGCAATTTCTCAAATACGAGAGCAAACTTGATCAATTTTTAGTCCTAGTTTAGAACAATTTTTGAAATCATGTGTTCTCGACAAAGTCAAATAAGATTTTGGTTTCTCATTTCTCGTTGAAGAACATCCTCCTTCATACCCATTCGATACTTTACATACAGACTAAAAATTTAGATATGCAACTCTTTTTGAAAAAATTCAATTCGATGGGATAAATTTGGTCAATATAGATCTAAGTGTCCTGTTTAACATCTAAATTTTACCGAACAAAGATCAATTACAAATTCGACTCATCTAAATTTAGATAAGCTTATAACTAGTCAAAAATTATTTTGTAATAATGGTTTTCATCATGTCCCCTCGGCCATATGTAGATTAGTATTAGTCACTCAGGATATTTCCAAAAGGCTTTGCTAGGAAGAACCATTTTGACACGACTTGCAATGTTTTTTTTTTGTTTTTTTTTCTTCTTTTTAGTAACAATAACTTTTACGTCTATCTTATTTCCAGTGTTTGGTAGATAAATTTGTGTTTAAGTCTCATAATTGGGTTGTACTTATTAGTTGAGTAACACCACCACCACCAACATACACCTGCAATTTCACAAGTGAGGTCTGAGGAGGATAGAACGAACGCAGATCTTACCCCTACCATTGTGGGATTAAGAAAAGTTATCGAAGCAGGGCTGTTTCCGAGTAACACCACCCATTGCCTAATTGTTTGGGTTTGAATCTCATGTGCTATATTTCTTCTAAATAACTTTGCTTCAAGAGTATGTTCAAGGATATGACAACAGAAACCACCAGAAGCTCGACCTATTTTGGCTGAAAAGGGAAAAATAAATGAATACATATTGTGAGATCTTTGACAAATGACAACTGCAAACCAAAAGCTTGGTTTACTCCATTAATAGGATAGCTGCAAACTGAAAGTATACTACATAATATTCTATCCCCTCAAAAAGATTTCCCCTATCAACATTTTCCCTTCTAAAATTGCATGAAACTAATCTTATCTATGCACATTACGAGAGACCTTTTCCCCATTCTATATCTGCATGTAACTAATTCTATTTATGCACATTAAGAAAACAAAGTCTCAAAAAGTTGCATCATTTCCACGTCTCTACAAAAAATGCCCTTCCAATCTTGTATATATCATGTATGCACACTTCTAAACACGTCAAGCCATCAGATGCTCTAACCCCAATATAGTTACCTGCATAGAAAGGTCAATAAACAACTAATTCAGCTTTTAGGCAATCAAACGATCAATTTGGAGCTCTGGATTCAATATGCTTAGAGCGGTCAGATGCGTTGTCTTTGGTGCTCAAACACTAGGATCGAGTTTGTGATGTTTAGATGAACTTCCTCAATAACTACGTTCTTAAGCTTTTCTTATGTTGTCATTCAGCAGTTTGGCGTGTTCCAGAATCAAAAGATTTAATATGTTTCATCATAAACGAACTGTATGTACATTAACATAGATTTGGGGTCTCATGAACACATGCAAATACATGCACTCTTCAATATAAACCTACCTGATGTGAACTTTCAGCAGATGGCTACAACTCATCCTTCAAATGAAAAGCATCAAGCTGCTTGCACAAGATAAACATAGGATCTAGGTTTGGTATCTCTGTCAGTGGCCGAATATCCCAAACCCTCATGACATCTACATAGCTTGAGGTCTCCATAATAGTCTCAAAAGTCAGAACAATATGAAGTAGCCCATCGAAAGGACAGAGCTCAAATAGTTGATTAGACACCCCATTTAAGACAGTAATATGTTCAGTGCGAGGCCATTGCCAATCACTAGAAAGCTTCATCAATACGGAAATTGCTTTCTTACGGATTTCTATGCTTTTAATTTTCTCCATTGCTTTCCAAAAGTTATCATCAACACTTACCTGTAATGAAACAGATGAAGCTTCAATTAGTCCTGCAACAGAACTGGGAGACAGAACAACCGACAGAGATCAAACAATTCCCCCAGCCCTCTTTGTCTGTCCTAATTACTAGACCCATTTTCTCAAAATGAAAACATCTCGACTCCAAGAATTCAAAACTTACATAACACAACCTTGTATCAATTTAATTTTTATGAAATTTCTTGAAGAATTTACTTCGCTTTCCCACAACATGTTAACCATAAATTACACACACTAACAACCAACCTTCACATAATCTCCCCCCACCAACCAACCACCCCCACTCATTCTCTGGTCTAATCAAATTGAAATGGCACCTTCATAATTAGGATGGAAGGAACACTAGTAATGCCATAAAACCTATGATGCTCATGCTATAACAAACAAAAAGAAATTATAACTTAACTCGTTGTAAGTACTCAATTCTTCTTCTTTATATAGAGAAAGACATTGCCTTCACTGGTCTTTATCTATTACCTTAGCTCTAGTCCCCATGGAGTGAAACATTTTGTTAAAAGAATTTACAAAAAGTAAAAGTCCAAAAATGTTCCAAAGTCTTAATACCTCCACCACAATTTATATTGCATTCTTTGCACCGTTTCCAATGTTCCAGTCATAATTTACATCCAAAAATGTTGGACGCTATTCCAGTGATAACTTATTTTATACAGTTTCCACATAGTTTTAAGAATGTAAATCTATTTTATTAATCAAGTCTAAAGTTGATTCAGTTTTTCTTTATTAACCTAACTTCCATTGAGATATTTCTCTATCAAATTTTCAAACATTACTTACTATTTTCTACTCTTTTTTATGAATTTATGAACAGAAGTCAATAGCATCTTAAATTTTGTATCACATGGGAGAGTCGAGCCTAGCAGTTGCAACTTCACTCTACATTACTTGGGTTTAGGGTTCTATTCCATTCAAGGCTTCCGTTCTGCCTTTCCTGCCCCACTAATCAGTCTTCACAGGCCTATCCACCCTAAAAAATTATGTATAAAAGAAAAGAACTTCATGCCTCATCAAACGATGGCACATCAAATGACAAACGGGGACTTAGTATATACTCATGCCCTGTGCGAAAATCTGAAAGTGAGACTAGGAAAGTGGCACTGATAGGAAAACGTGCTTTAACATATCCAAAGACAATTAGTAAAAATACAGTTTTTAATGAATAAGTATAAAATAAGGAGAAAGGAATTGCCAGTTGATTAGGAGAATTTGCTTTAGAAACTCAGAGAGCATACCTTCCACCTTGTTCCTTGAAAAAGTACTGAATAAAGGCGTATTTTAATGTCAAGGAGGTCAATATCTACCAAAGCAGCTGCCATAGCCTTCACCAAGTCCTTGTCATTTTGAGCATCATGGAAGCAGCCCCTAACCCTGGCATCATGTACAAGTATCTTCCAAACGGAACCACTGCCTTTTAATGTTGCTTCATTGCCAAATATCCAGAGGCAGTGCCTGCAAGAAGCAAGCTTTCTTATTGAACCACAGACAATCCCCTAGAGAGAGGAGACTTGGACAGTATCTTGAAAAACAGCAATACCTTGCTCTAGTTAGCGCTACATTAACCCTTTGACTGTTCGAAAGGAAACCAATTGATCTGTTCGCATTGGAGCGTACCGCTGAGATTATTATTACATCCTTCTCACCTCCTTGAAAACCATCGACGGATCGGACATCCACAGAGAAGTCACTCTCATCATCAGTGCTATACTTATTTCCGATGTTCTCCTTAATTGCAGCAATTTGAGCATTGTAGGGTGATATAATACCAATACTGATCTTTTCTCCAGAGGAAATGAATCCTGTAATAGGAAATAAAATCAGAAAATCAGTTATTTAGGAAATGATATAATATGCATCTTCACTTGATAAAGCCATTAAATCAATCATACTGTACCTTTGAAGAGGTTGGCAACTACCTCACAAACCACCGCTACCTCTACCATGTTTCGGATGCTATACCCATCAACGACTTCCTCATTTCCACATGCTACATTGATAAAAGAATAAGCACCATAAAGTTCACCTTGAAGGAAATGCTTCTGATATCCTGTACTTCTGACATTTGGAGCATCTATAATCTGTTTCTGGTAGAATTCCCTGTTTGGAAATGAGCTTATTGATGGGTGCATTCTATACTGAAGATTAAGAAGATGTTTCTTGAATCGCAGAAGTGCCAGCCTCTCAAACAAGCTACGCCCAAACTTGGCCTCCTCACAAACCTAATAAGAAAAGGACATCTTACTTTCTAACTGTGCAGAATTTTTAAAATTAGGTACCATTTAAAGTAGCACATGACAACCTTGCTTTTAACCATGGCAGGCAGTTGCCACTCGTCCCCTATGAGTATGGCATGACGGAGACCAGGAATCTGTAAGGGGATAGTTGACTCGCATTCTTTAAGCTGAGCAGCTTCATCAATAACCAGCAATTCAGCATCTGTCTCATGCAATTTGAAGGAGCTTGAAGCAGTACAGAAAAGCAGGCATGCATTTTTCAAAATTTGATTCTTAATTGAATACTTGTCTTCAGGTTCAAAAAAGCTTTTAGGAAGGGATTTGAGTATCTTAATGCACTCTTGTTTGACCAATTCTACATCAGAAGAGCTGCCAGTCACTTGTCTCTCTACTTCTTTGTTTCTAACAAAGACTTCTTTTAAACTTCTACCATTTGAGGTAACACTTTGCAATAAACTACTAAGTGAATGAAGTAAGTTTACAGCTTTGATCATGTCTCTTGCCACCACCACAGACAGGAGTGAAGTTGGCAAGTGCATGACAAAGTTAACAACATAGAAAGTAAAAGCCTCCAGTTTGCAATTTAATCTGCTTGTCACAAATTCCTCAAAATTTAACCTTGCTTTAGTTTGATGAGAATCATTACTACCCTTTCTCGGAACAGACCTTGAATGTTTCTTGTTCCGACAAAACCCTCTGCCAAGTTGACTTTCATCATTCAATTTTATTGTTTTGGCAATTACTTGCCCAAGTCTCTTCTTCCACTCGTCTTTGACGCCTTGAGCATACAACCTCTGCGTTTTGTCATCCTTGTTTTTCAGGCTTTCTTTGGGAAGAACTGCATTCCCTGAATCACTATCATAATTAGCATTATTATCATGGTTCTGATAAAGTTTGGCATCAGCATCTTCCTCTTGATCATTTATGGAATAGAGCTGGTACAACAGTTCAGTGTCTTCAAGTAGTGCTATCAAATACTGCAAAGAGTATTTCCAGCCAGAAGCAGGAGTAAAGCACCTTGCTAGAACTTCAGCACGATAATCAAGAAAAATATGAAGTAGCTCATCTTGATTATCAATATTCATTCGTTTTCTGTTTCCAAACAAAACTATATCTCCTAGACCATAAGTCAAAAATTCACATGATTCCAGCACAAGCTTCAAAGCTCGTCCAGAAACTTCTAGGACTGCAATATTAGTTGGAGCACAAGTTACTGTTCTACAATTGAGGCTCAGAAGTAGAAACAACAGTGCACTAACTGTCTTCGTTTTCCCCGTTCCAGGAGGACCCCAAATTAGCTTAGTCGTGTTCTCGTGATGGCAATGCTTTGTCGCGAGACAGTTCAGAACTGCTTCTTGTTGGGAATCATTAAGATTAATTAACCAATTAGATGCAAGGATCTTTGATCTGCAAACTCTATACACTTCCCCTTGCAAACAGATAGTACACTTTTCCTTACCCTGCAAAAGCAACAGAAGAAGTCAAATATTTCATGTTGAAAAAGTAACGACTTGAAGAATTTGGTGATAGAAAGTCATCTAATAGTGACGTGAAAATTCATAAGGAAATGTGAAGATGTATCATTCTGGTAAGACTGTTTGAGCAGAATAACAAATGAGCAAAGCATGAAGCTTACAGTCACATAAAAATCAGGTTCCAGTATTTTCTGAATAACTTTGGAGTTTTGCCTTTCCAGCCCCAAGCTCAATGAATTCCAAATGCGTGTATTTGTTGTCGTATTTATAAGAGAGACCAAGAACAAAGTGTCCTTTATATGACTTTCCCTAATGTCCTGTTCCACCATGAAGGGTCTCGATGAGAAGACCTGGATCTTGATATAATCTTTCTGATATGTCACTCGTTGAACCAGAGCAATTATGTAGGACATTGTGGGTCTGTTTAGATCATCGACACAGGTTGGTCTTACATCTGTAATGGCAAAGAGATCCCCCGTCTCAGGTTCATATGCTCTGCCATCACCACTACTCTCTTTCTTTTCCAGCTCAATAATGTATAAGCATTTATCAGATGGCCTTTTATTCTCCACTTCCTCAATAGACGATATTTTGCATATAGATGCACTTGCCACTTTATCAAAGCTAGAAGACAAATCAGCATGTGTTTCCTCTATAAGAGGGAAGACGAATGATTTCATATACAAAGCGATGGACTGAAATGTCGAAGGGATGTTCTTCACCTACAGGATAACTCAAGATCATACAACTAGAATATACTTAAATAGAGATCCAAAACAAATATGCTCAAACATCATGGAAGCTAATGCAATATTTTGCTTTTGCCTTACATAAGTACTATGAAATCTTCATCGCCTACATCTTTCTCAAAAAACAAAAAAAAAGAATCTTCATCGTCTACATTCGATGTGCAAAATTAATAACATCAGTTATACTAGCAATGCTACCTCAATCACGTATTAATAGAAAGGTTTTAATTTCATCAAATGCAGCCCATTGTCCACATTCATGGGTAACAAGTACTATAAGCACCAAAAATGTTGATAATCCACATTTCATATGCCTATTCCCATAGCTGCCCAATGCATCAATCTCAATCATCAAAAATGCACAACCCAACTTGTGAAAAAGCAAAAAGAACAAGACACCTATTCGGTATAACAAACAGCCAAATTATAACAAGTATCATGTTGCATTTATGGAATTTTAAAGAGAAAAGACAAGGAAATCATGTTAACTTGAAGTCGGGGGTGGATGTAGTCCGAACATTCCATATATACATACAAGATACATAAATACATTCATTTCCACAAAGCATAGTGGATGCAATGGTAATCCACACCTACTGATTTAAGATCTGGATAATACTAAGTAAAAAGTAAAAACCCTGGTAACAAATGCCACCAAATGAAACAGGCAAGGGATAGAATTAAGAACTACAAAAACCAAACACTGACAAAATTAGACAAGGGAAAAATATCAGTAAAACAAACCTTGTCCTTGTAAAGGTCTTTGTTAAGGACATCCTTAAAAGACCAAGAAAAGATAACATCTATAAGGCTCTTTTCAAGAAGAATGGCTTCACCATCGTCGTCAGTTTCCATTTCTGTCATATTCTGCAAAAAACCCATTTCATCATCACAACAGATAAATCAAACTAGAAAACATTCTAAGCATATGCAACCATTTCTTTCATATTCTGCAAAACCCCATTTCATGATCACAACAGATAAATCAAACTAGAAAACATTCTACGCATATGCAACCAATTTCTGTCATATTCTGCAAAACCCCATTGCATGATCACAACAGATAAATCAAACTAGAAAACATTCTAAGCATATGCAACCATTTCTGTCATATTCTGCAAAACCCCATTTCATGATCACAACAGATAAATCAAACTAAGAAAACATTCTAAGCATATACAACCATTTTTCTATATCACATTCTGCAAAACCCCATTTCATTTTTTCTTTTTCTTGCAAGACCCCATGTCAGTTTTTTTTTCCTTTTCTTGCAAGCTGCAAGACCCCATTTCAATTTTTTTTCCCTTTTTCTTGCAAGACCCCATTTCATGATCACAAATTCACAATGTATGAAACAAACTAGCAATGTTCTTAAATAGAGAAATTCACACACATACAGAGAGGGGAGAGAGAGAGTAGTTAACTGTAAAACTTGAACGATAACTGCTGCGTCCAAATAGGGGTTTAGCAGTGATTCTTGTTCTTGTTCTTGGAGAAAGGACAGCGAAAGAGGCCAAGTGCCAACACAAATTATAAAAAGGTTTTTTGGCCCTCTTATAAAGTGCAAACTAGTCCTTAACTTTTACCATAATTACGATTTTGTCGTCAATATATTGGTGGTGGATAAGTCTTTTTCTTTGTGTTATTTATCTTTTGACATTTTGGATCGTCATATATTTCGAGTTCAATTAGAAGAAAATTTAGTTTGCCTAGAATTTATAAACTATTTATACATATAATAAAGAAACAAAGAGGTTCATCAAAAAAATTTAAATATAATTTTTTTATATATTTCCTGAATGCATTATTTTTTGTATTATATGAATAATAAAATAAATTTATATATTTATTAAAGAGCGATTTTACTAACATGCTTAACATTCTAGTTAGATGTTTAAATCATTCAAGTTTCTCATATTCAAATTAAATCTTTGAAGTTATTAAAAGTGATAAGTTCTGAGAAGGAAGAACTTGTTCAAAGTTGAAGTTGATCATACGTTTAAGCTCTCAAAAAGAACGATATACTTCAAGCATCAAATAATTATTTTTTTTATATCAAGACAAAATTGGCTTATTTTTTCGTTGTTTAGGAACAACAGTTAGTAAGAATGGTATTTTTCAGCTATTTGATAGTTAAAAGGCATTTTTGAACCAAAACATAATGATGAGAATACTTTTTAGCCAAAAATATTATAATGTTAAGACTGACTTATTTTGAATAGTTCATGAGTAAAATTGACCTATATTGAATAGTTTTTTTGGTCTGATTTTAAAAATTGCAATGCCTAAAATGTCATTTTTTGAAGCTTAACATTTGAAGGCAATGAAAGAGCTTCGTTGAAGATTATTTTCTTTTTTATTTCACCCCCCGCACCCCCTCTCCCCTAAATAATAATAATAATAATAATAATAATAATAATAATAATAATAAAGAACGTTGGTTAGTTGTTCAATAATTGAATTTTCTTTGACCATTTAAAGAGTTAATGAGGAATCAGATTCTATTATAATCTGTAGAAAGTTATGAGCAATGCACCAAATACTACTAAAGAGAAATATATAAAATTTCTCCAAATTTATTCATTTAATTTAGTTTAGCATTTTATTTTTAGGGGTGTTTATGTATATTCAATTTCAGTCTGAAATGAAATTAACACTTCCTTCTCAAAATAAGTCCAGATTAATATTCAAGGATGTTGTACGCACACCTGACACGTGTATAACACAATTTTAATTACTTTTTATTCAAAATCTTCCAGTAAACATGTGATTATCTTGATAGTATGTATAGCCTGTCATATTAATTGATTTTTTTTTGTCAAAATTGAATTTCTTATTTGACTGTTTAAATGGTTAACGAGGAATCAAACTCTACTATAATCTGAAAAAAGTTATCAACAATAACAACAATAATATATCTAGTGTAATTTTACAAATGAGACTTGAAAAGAATAGGATATGCACAAATCTTAATTTAATTTTGCAGAGTAGCGAAATTGTTTCAGATAAACCTTTGGCTCATTGTAGAAAGTTATGAGCAATGCACTAAATGTTGTTAAACAAACAAATGTTTCTCGATAGACACTGTGATCTTTAAATATCTATTATTATTTAAGGACAAATTTGAGTGATACATTGTCTTTTTCACCAGGTGTTCGATACTCACATTTAGATTTGCGAATTTACGCCGTGAAGTTTCCATATTGAGAGGTAAAATGCTCTCTAACAAAGGTGATTCTGTACCCAAGACTTGTAGTTAAGAGATCAAAATATCTTTTGTATGATTATTCTGCTATATTTGAAAAATCAAGAAGAAAAAGTATTTAAGAAAAATGTGATTCAAGTAGAATCTCATTGATAAAAAATGAAACTGAAAAACAAATGAGATATCAATTGCATTTTGCTTGACGCTTGAAATCACGTGTGAAAATATGGACCCCACCCCCAAATTGTCGAAGAAGTTTTGTTTTCGCTTTCGCTATTGACTGGCCGTTTTATTAGCAGATTAACACCCTAATTGATACCTATATAACTATTCTTTATCAATTGCCATATTTTGAGATAAGTATTTTTAATAACTTTGACAATTATTAGGAGAAGAAAAGAGTTGTATATGGGTATTCAACTCATACCTTTTTAGTCTTTTACAGAAAAAAGAATAATAGTATGTATTGTATAATGATTAATTAAGCGATGAGCTTTAAATTTTAAATTCACTACTACATCTAGGAGTGTTTATAGTTTGGTCAAATTCTTAACAACTCAAAAATATTTAATTTTATGAAAATATTAAATCAAATTGATAAATTATATACACAATTTATTATATAATGGTATATATAATATATGTTAATATTTATAAATAACTTTAAATATTTTATATACTTTACTATGAAAGTTAGTTTAATCTCTAATAGTCTAATGAATTTTACGCTTAAGTCAATCTTTTAAAAGAAAGTAATGAATTTAAACCTATTTATCTAAAGAAATAACTATGCGTTTTATCTATACTTATTTTGGATGTCTTAATTCACCTAGTTACTTAAATTATAGATTTCAAGATATTTTCTTTATAATCCAAAATAAATATAGCTACTACCTACTACAATAACTGGGTAATAAAAGATTATAAATTGAAAAATGGGAATTCTTTTTGTTTGATTATAGAAAAAGGGGAAAGAGACAGAGAAATACCATAAAGTTTATCAAAAACCAACAAACCAAGATTAATATTAAGCAAGTCGATAAATTTATATTATACTTAATTTAATCTAACTAATTAAAAATTAATTTGGTTTAAGTTTTAATCAAAAATTGATCCAAATTGAATGTCAACACCCCTAAATCTACACATAATAATCACATTTCCAATTTTGCATTCTCTTTTAGGAAGGTTCCGCTGTGTGAACACAATAGACAAAGTCAAAATCCATTGAAGCAGGCTTGGCAAACAAGACAAGAATACTGTAGAGAGATCTGGAACAATTCAATACATATACCTCACCTCAAACACAAAGCAAAGTATCAATCCCCAAAACTTCCCCCACTCTCTCAAAACCCAAATTGAAAAAAAAAGAAGAAGGCATGGCCGGAGTTGAATTCCTCCCCAAAGAATATGGATATGTAGTTCTTGCTCTTGTCTTCTACTGTTTCCTCAACTTCTGGATGTCCTTTCAAGTCGGCGCAGCCCGCAAAAAGTACCATCTTTTTCTCACTTCTATTTGTCTAAATCTCTCTGTGTTTCTTGATTTTTCCTAATTTTGCCCAACCCCCTCTTGTGATTTGGGGCTAAAGATTCGTTTTTTCTTTGAATTACTCCAAACCCCTTTTGAGATTTGGAGCTAAAGATACTGATTAATAATGGAAATCTTAACAGGTACAAGGTTTCTTATCCAACAATGTATGCTATTGAATCTGAAAATAAGGATGCTAAGCTCTTTAACTGCGTTCAGGTTTGCTCACTTTTCCCCCCCTAGGCCTTAATAATTGAAACTAGTTTATCAAATCAGCATTGTTTGCGATCTGTTTAGAGAAGAGCATCTGGTTTCTTTTTTAAGGTGATGGCATAGTTTATGTTTTTGATGTTGTTTAGGAAATGATGTGTATTTTTTGGTGTGTTGATTGCAGAGAGGTCATCAGAATTCAATAGAAACGATGTCAATGTTTTTCACGCTGATGATTGTTGGAGGAATTAAGCACCCTTTGATTTGTGCATCTCTTGGAGCTGTTTATATTGTGTCCCGCTATTTCTACTTCACTGGTTATTCCACTGGTGATCCCCAAAATCGTCTTAATCTTGGGTTAGTCTCTCTCTTCCTTGAATGATTTCTTCGTTTTCAATGACTTATTATCATTTTGATTGATTTTTTACTAACAATTTGAGTATCCAAAAATGTCAAAGTAAGAAAGAACAATGCTCTGAGTATGAACCTTTTGACTTTTACTTGCTCTTGTGGTCTTGCCTAATGCTCAGGCTAAAACAAATTTATTGAATTATTATGATCTTGTTAATGATAGTTGGGGTAAAATTCACCCGGGTGCTCAGACCAGGTCAATGAATGGAAGTCAAGTGTCTTTCATACATATGTTTACCACCTTCATGGTTGACTTTTAACTGTTAACAGGCCGTTTGCTTCAAGGGATTAGGTGGGTTATCCCTGTATAAATTTTGGGATTAAATTTATCTCGTGTTTGGTTGGAGGTATTCTATATAGATGGTGGGATCCATTATCCAAGCTATAATCTTGGTTTTAATCCTATAATCCTGGGATATCCTCTTTTAAACGAAACGACCCCTTAAGGTTAAATGGCTTGGTTTGATATAAACACGGATGTGAGTAAGTATTTATCTGGTTAGGTGGGATTAGAACTAAAAAAATCAAGAGATGGTTTGTAATGTTTTGAATGCTAATTAATATGGTTTTACTTCTGTGCAGGAAATACAATTTCTTGGCAATTATGGGGCTGATGATTTGCTCAATATCTTGTGGAGTTAATCTCCTTATGTGATGAATAATAGTCTCAAATGGAGCAACCTCCTTGTAATTCCCTTTATTTCCATTAAAGGCCGTCTTTTGTGTCTTTCCCTGTTGCATTAGATGTTAACTTATGGTTTTGTTCTCTTGTTTTCCTGGTTGCTCCTAATTTCAAGCTCTTGTAATGTGATCTAGGTCTTCTTTAAGTTTGCTCCTAACTTATGGTTTGTTCTTTAAGTTTGTACCTTTCACTACCTCATCTGCATATCGTATCAGTGTTTGCCATTTTAGTTGCAGTGAAATTATGATGATTTGGAAGGAACTTTTGCTAGTAAATTGACCTGATGGCTCAAGACAAGTGTAAATATGAGTTCATGGGTGAAATTATTTGATCTTAACTAGGTCTTTTTCTGTCTTAGTAAATATGACAAAGTGTTTGAGTTATGTGACCATCTCATTTAAAAGTATAAACGGTCATATAGGGAACACATTTTATCAGGTAATTTAGGTATGTAACATGCTCTTTGATGCACGGGCTTGATTCCTTTATAGGCCGAGTATGTAAATGTTTTGAATTACCTAAGAGCAAACCTAAATATGTTTAGAGTCCGTTTGGATTGGCTTTTGGCTATTGATTTATAAATCATAAGTCGTAAGTTAGTAGAAATCCTATGGCTCACACAGGTATCAGGGAAGTCAGCACAAGATAGTCCCTTTTTGATCTTGACACCTCCTTTTTCCTTTTAGGGGTGAGCTTTATTTCAAAACATGCCATAATCTTTAGATCAATTGTTCTTATGAACTTGGGCACCGGTTTGGAATCCAATACATAACAAGGGCTAATCTCGATCTCGCTTGGTGGTACCCCTCTTGATGATTATTGACTCAAAAGAGGAAGTTTTTGGCGGAGCTAGGATGTGGAAAGCAGATTCAATTGAACTCAGTAATTTTGATTCAAATCGTATATTTCTCAAAATTCTTTTAATATATATATTTAGAATCCAATAACTCAAAGACTTCCATAAGTTTTAAAACTTAGCTCCACCTTTGATCTTGGGACAAAGTCATTGGGGAGACTTCCGATTGAATAAATTAAAATAATTCCAAACTTATATAGGGAATTCCAACTTTTAAGACTTCCAAAAAGAAGAAAAAAGAGAATGACTAGGCAATCGTGTCTTACATCTTGTTTGGATGGTTGTTCGTTATTAATTTTATTGTATTGTATTATTTATCATTATGTAACGATAAAAAATCTCATTTTATGAAACAAACAATTTAGTGTGATCGCGTTATTACCTTAACCCCTCATTCTATCTTTGTTTATCATTTAAGAATCATATTTTATCCTTTACTCCACCTTTTTATAATAACTCTATCCCGTATCATACTTTTTTATCCTTTAAATTGCTGATGTGTGACATTATATTCGATGAAAAACAATAATGTATAATTTATTCAAGTGTTATGTTCATCAAAATAATACAATATTATACGACACATTATGAATCAATACGTAACCATTTCAAACAAGTTGTTACTTATAGAGAGAGACTCAAATTATGGTTTGATGGTTGTTTATTTTCCTTATTAGTCAAACAGTAATTTAAAAGCCAGTCAAAGTCATGGTAGTGGGGAGCCTTATTTTCTTTCAAAGCGTTCTTCCTAGGTCTTAATATTGGCACAAAAATTGCAATTTGACTATAACGATCTTTCAGATAATAATTTGACCAGTCTAAGTTAAAAATACATTAATCAAACAATGATTGAAAGATTAATTTGATAAAAAAGAATAGCAAATTTTTTTACTTATAAAAAAAAATATCACATAAAAAGTACTACCTACTGTATACAATTTGAATGTTTAAAGAAATTACCAAATCTGCTCTGATATATTTTTCCAGGCTTCAAGCACTAATAGCTACAAAAGCATACAATAATTCCCCCCCCCCCCCCCAAAAAAAAAAGAAGAAGAAAAATTGCCGTTATAGCTTGTCCTTCAATTCGAAATTGAGTAACTTTGTCATTTGCCAGACTTTTGACTTAATCATACCCAATGTTAGGAAAAGTCTCTTTTTGCCATTGACCTCTAACGTAGCTCCAACACGTGTAATTCTAAATCATAATCAAAAGTTTAGGATTAGATTTGAACATTTTTTAAAAAAAATTTAAACATGTGGAGTCCATTTGTTTCATGGTGAAACTAAGTCAATAGAAACAACAAATACAAGGCGTTTTTTTTACTAAAAGCAAGAGTATGAATGAACCAAAAATAAACAGATGACAAAATTAATCAATTTCGAATAGTAGGTGAATTTGGACCTTTGGCAACAACGTTAAACTTTGCTTCCCATTATAGTGCGTTGGTTTAATTTGTTGCCTTAATTACTCATTTGGTCCCTAGTGAAATCAACTTTATCTATATAAGGCCACATTTTTTAAAAAATCGTACAATTACAACACAAAAATTCAATTCAAGAAAACTAATGTGACCCACTTGCCCATCACTGATAAAACGACCGTTGAAAGGATTCCCTAATCCAAAAACTGGATCAAGATTCCCAATTCCCATCATTCCCCAAACATACTTCATAAAATGCCATTACAAAACTGCAATTTTTGTTTTTATTCCTTCAAACAACATAAAATCCCCATGATAGGTGACAACATTAATTGTTTTATATTTTGAAAAAAAAAGAAGAAGCCCTTTTAACGGCTCTATTGACAGACTGCCTCCCTCACCACCCCCACACCCCCACCCCCACATTCCCCCCTTCCCCCCTTCCCCCCCTTCAGTCAAAATTTGAAATGCCTCCTTCTGCATCTATTTCTATAACCCCATAAAGTTACCATTTTTAATTGAGTGGTTTTCTTGAACTCTGAACCCCTTTTCCCCTTTTCCTCTTATCTTTTTCTCTTCCCCTTCCGTTACAAAATCTTCAATTTTCTTTGTTCTTCTCACTGTAATTTTTGAGTTTTTTTCCAATTCTTGGGAGGAAAAAATGGGGAGTTGTTTGAGCAAGAAGAACACTTCTTGTTCTTCTTCTAAATCTACTTCTACTTCTACTGCTGCAGTTTCAAATACAAATCAAGAAATCACCAAAATTAGTACCCAAGTGGAGAACAAGAAAGAGGTAGAAGGAGAAAGTGTGAAAAAAGAGATCTTTGTCATCAAACACAGAAAAAGTCATGAAGTGGATAGGAAGCCTGAAGAAGAAAAGGGTATTGTTAAAAAGTCAAATGAAGTAGTTGAGTCTGTTAAAAATGGTATTACTATTAACAATGGTGGGTTAGGCAAAGAGAATGGTATTATTGTATCGGCTCCTGTGAGGACTTCAAGTTGTACCAAAGAAGAGGTTGATGCTATTTTGATACAATGTGGGAGGCTTAGCAGGAGTTCGTCCACTGGAAAGACGGGGCTTTTGGGTAGTGGATCTACTGATAATCCTCAAAGGAATAGAAAGTACTCTGGTTCCAAGAGGAGTTTTGATTTCGAGAATGAGAATGGAAATGAGGGGTTGCAAGAAAATGTAGTGGATTGTGAGGATTATGGGGTTGTGGGAGATGGAGTTCGTCGCCATAGGCAACACCAGCGCCAGCCTAGAACCCCTAATTCTTCGTCTCAGGTACGGAGGAGAACCCCGAGTAGGGAGAGAGACCAGGCGCAACAGCAGCAGAGGTCGGGTAGTAGTAGAGAAAGAGGAAACAGTGGAGGGGGTAGAAGGGTGAGCAGATCTCCTGGTAGAAGATCTGAATCACCAATTACTACAACCTCAAATGGTGGCAATGTGGCTTCTGTTAATGCAAATGGAAATAATGGTGGTAGGCCAGGGAAGATGGTATCTGTACCTGCTACTGTTTCATCTATGGTGATGGATAAGAGCGTTGATGCTGGTGGAGCTGACAATATTTCTGCTGCTGCTGTTAAGAGGATTCAAGTGAAGAGAAATGCAGGTGGTGACGGTCCAAGAACTGCTGCATCTCCGCGTGCTCGGTCACCAGCAAGGGTGAATGCAAAAGTGTTGAATGAGAAAGATAACAATGCCCATTCCAACCAAAATCAACAGCAGCCCATGTCCCTTAGCCGTAGCAATTCAAGGAAACACGAACAATCCCCCTTCAGAAGAAATCCTCTCAGTGAGATTGACACCAATGTTGTCTTGGAGCAGATGCCCACGCCAGGACTGAAGGCCCCTTCCCAGGTTGGCTCCTTTTATTAGTTTGTAGAGTTCTTTCGAAAAAAATCATGTTTTAGTTAGCTTATTTATAGCCAACCTTTGATGCAATGGTTTGTCTTAGAAAAAAGAACTGATTATATGTCTGACATGAGTTATAGTTTTGTAGGTCTGGTGTAGGTGTAAGTGTGAAATTAGAGAATGGAAACTGATTTTAGTTTTGTTAGAAACTTGTATATCCATGTAGGAATAAATGTGAGATTTAAAGAACCTTAATTTGCCTGGAAAGATGAATAATTTATCCGAAATAGACTAATGAGAGTAGAGGATTCATTGGCCCCAATTAGTATGGGATTTTGATTGATCATTGATTTGCCTGGAAAGACATAATTTACCTGGAAAGATGAATATTAATATTGATGTGCTCTCTCTATGCAGAAGTTGAATGCAGAAACTGTGAGCAACGGCAAAGTTGTCCAGCAAGGAACTGAGAACAAACTTGGCAGCAGCAAAGGGACTCTGGATGGCAAAGTCAAGGAGCAGCAGCATCAGAATGTTGCGATGAATGTGATTGTTTCAGGACCCGAAAGCCATAAACCCCAGAGAAGCAGGTCACTAAGGCTATCTAGAGACCTAGACATCAATCCTGAAGCTCTCTCAAATCCTCCTCAATCATATACTGCACTGTTGCTTGAGGACATCCAAAACTTCCATCAAAAGACCAATACCACCACCCCTGCATTTTCGTTACCACCTTGTGTAACAAAAGCTTGCTCAATTCTTGATGCAGTTGCTGACCTGAACTCAACCACTAGCTCCAATCTGTCCAGTACTTTCTCCGATGACAGGAGAAGAATCCCCACGGCTGAGCAATTTAGTCAGAATGATAATGCTTCTTTCGGGGATGATCCTCCTGGAAAGAAGAGGTTAGGGATCAAGGATCCCTTCATGGAGTCTGAAGTTGCTGTGAGTGATGACCTAATGGAGCCAAGCATACAGAAGTATGTAACCTTCAGAAGGGGAACTGATTTGGAAGAGCAAGAATCCTCAGGAAGCAACAGTGTTGTTGGTGGTCAGCAAAATTGGCTTTCCCCTTCCTCATGGGAACCAAATTCGGCTGATTCAACTGACTGTTGGCCTTCTTCAAAATCCTACAGTAGAGATGATAACAAGAGTCCTCTAGGCTTTCAAAGGCATGCGATATCTGAGATTGGCCATGACATGGAAGAAGGCAAAAGAAGAGTGAATGTGAAGAGGAGGGATTCTGACAACCAGCAAACAGGAATAGGCCGTGGCAGAGTTGGTCCTAGAGGTGGTCTTCACCCGATTTCTATGGCTGCTTCTACTTAAAACATCGAACAATTTGTTAAGATGTATGCAGTTTGTTTTAGAATAGATTTTCTAGTTGTGGTTGCACACTTTGCAGCCTTTTGTTTTCATTGAAGATTGTATGCTTTGCAACCTTTCGTTTTATTGAATGTCGTCTACAAATGATTTACTAAGCAAATGTTATTCATCTACCGCCTACTCGTAGGCCCTGTGTCACAGTTATTCTTTTAAGTTCTATGATTGATTCCGTAGTGCTAAAATTGGAGTTTCACTTTAATGCAGGGAACAAAAGCATATAACAAACACGTAATAGTTAGTAATTTGGTGACCCCATTTCAAACTGACTTGAGAGGTAGCAAAAGATGAGAATATCTTTACTTACCCAAAAAAATAAAATCTTTGGCTCATTCTTGACAATTTATAGCACACAGTTGGATTTGGAACTGCCATTGAGTTAATTCCAATTTTCATATCATTCTTGATGGGGCCTATATACTTAACCATGTAAATTGCAACCATAGTGATAGATGCTCTTATTAGCACAGGCATGAAGGTCTCACCAAGATACATGTACCTGTCCGAATTAAGTAAACTAGGCAAAAGATTGAAGAAGTAAGAATTTACATATGAAAGATGGAAGATAGAGGGAAAGAAAATCAAATGTTGAACATCTTTGGAGTGCAGAAGTCATAGCAAGCAGCTCAAAGTGATTGTACTTCACATTTAATCAAGATTGAAATACTTACAGTAATTGTATTACCTTGTTCAAAAGTGGAGCCTTGTAGCAACAACACTGATCTACAGGTCACTAGTTCGAGCGGTGGAACCAACCACTGATGCTTGCATCTGAGTAGGCCGCCTACATCACACCCCTTTCCCGAACCTTGCTTGAACGCGGGATACTTTGCGCCGGACAGCCCTTTTTAATTGCATTACCTTGTTCAGGAATTTCTTTTGGATAGGATGTTTTAACCAGAAATGGAAGCAAACATTGGAGTTAAAAGCCAAAGGAGCTAAAGCTTTTTCATGCCACCAAAAAGAATCTAGTTAAAAATGGCCAAAACTGACTAATAACATGATACAATCTAGAATTCTAGATGCATGGTTTAAAAAATCACAACTCTAAGCATTCATATTAGGAAACAAGAAACTGACAATTCTGTTCCTATCACATCAAACCAGTAAGACCAAAATAAGAAAAGAGGAAGCAGATAATTTATTTATATCAATCCAAAATAGTATGAGTACAACAGCATCTACAGATATTGAAAAGAATCTGTAAAAAAAAGAAATATTAAGAAAAAGAATCAAAAAACAAAAAAGAAGAAAGAATCCAAGAGCATATGGAATATTAATTAAAGCTTAAAACCAAACTTGCAATCACTATTCCTAATCCTGATAGCATTATTTGTAGACAAGCTATCCACATCCAGCCTACACTTAACCAAAAACTTCCACTTCATAAGCTTCAATTTCCCAATCTTGAGCTTCACTGGAACTTTTGCCCTGAGATTCAATGGAATACTTCCTCTCTGTTGATCCACCTGGACTGCCTGCAACAATTCACTAGCATTCTGTGTTTGTCCTGATAAATTCAAACTAAGTACAGTAGTATTCTGATGACCCTGATAAAATCTTGGCAATGACCCTTCACAAAGCTTAACACCAGTGTACCAAACACTCAATTGGCTACCACTTTCATAGTAAATCCCAATTTTCTTGTTGGGGTTTCTTGCAGTGATGTTAACATTGAAAGTAGCAAACAATAAGCTCATGTCAGTGTTGAAATTGAACTGTGTGATTCTCATGCTGTCAACAGAGTAATTTGGTATTTTTGGCTGGAAGACAAAGTAAAAAGCAGCAGCTAAAGCACCAATGATTATAATGAGGAGGAAAAACAGACAACATGTGCAACACAGACATCTTTTGCAAGAACAACATCTTTTCTTTGGTGGTTTTAAGGGTGGATAATATGGGATTGTTCTTCTCAAAGGAACTGGTTCTTGTACTTTCTCAGGATCACCTTTTTCTGATCTGAAAGAACCCCTTGGTACTAAAGGGACAGTTGGTTTTTGTACTGGTGGTTCTTGCTCTGGTTCAGGTACTGGATGGATTCTTTGTTGATCTGCCATGGTAGAAAAATTGTCTAGCAAGAAGAAGAAGAAAAAAGGTGGATGTAACAAAGAGTGTAGTATTTGGTTTTCTCTTTAACGCTTGACTAAGATTTTTGATATATATAGAATCTTGAAAGAGTCCTAACATGTACTATTTAGTATCCGAAATTCACTAGGATGCAATCAACTCGAAAATAATTCACTCATAAAAATAAGTAGTATTGTACTACTCGTATTTATAATAGTGCAAAACTTATTTTAACTAAAACTTGGAGGAAAACGTGTCCTGATATTATTTGGACTAAACATCCTATTTAGACATGAATTAGAGAAACTAGTAAATACTAAATCCTAAATGATTTAGATATCCGACTCCATGAAAAAAATATTACTAGTGTCATATGACAAGATCTATATGTATATTTATTGAAAGTTTCCTTATTTTGACTTTTATAAAGAGAGGTTGATGTGTCCCCATCTTATAAAATTGGTATTCTAAAAGTACACAACATATTGCCTTAATGAGTAGTACATATTTGCTTACTGCTTATTGGGTTGGGGGTTGGGGGGAGGGGTAAAGAGGGGTGGACCTGAGGAGGGTGCATTTTTACGAGTCAAAGAGGTGACGCGTTAATGTTTTCCAAAGTCAAGTGTTTGGTTTGTGTGGAAAGTTAATAAATTTGTTTTGGTAAGTATCCAATTTTTCTGAAATTTGGGGGGGGGGGGGTCGTAGTTTGAATAGTTTGAAAAAACTTAAAAATCTACAAAGTCTAAATAGTTTGAAAATTTGAGTGCTATCGTAGTTGAATTAGCTTCAATGCGATATATGACCAAAATGTTGGATCGTGTTGCTAATTCGATTTTTCACAAGGAGAAAAATAGAACCAAGAGTATTTAACCTCCGTGATGATAGTTACCTCAAATTATTTATTATTTAGAAGTTCAAGACAAAATTAATTATTTTTATTTCTAGTTTATCTTTAGTAATAATGATTTTGAACACTACAAACACTTGAATATAATAAATATTTAATTTGAGATGCGTGTAAAAAAAAAAAATACGGCATATAATTTGAGACGGAGGGAATACCTTCTTTTTTTTCTTTCACTTCGTTGTGGGAATTATTTGAACTTTAAAAGCTAAATACAGTTTTTGAAACTCAAATTCCCAAAAGAGGAACCTTATACGTCAAACGTCTAAGGTGATGTCCCAATTCATGACTAGTAGTATTAAAATTGACAAAGTATTATACTCTTTTTGAAATAGAAGGCTTGTCCAAAAAGATAATTACGTAATCAGATCATTATTAATTGCATGTAGCTCTATATAATAATATTGATTTGATAATCTATAATAAATTACCAACACTGATTTGTTAAAACATATTAAAATTACATTAATAATATAAAATTTCCATTATATTATCAATTTAACAACTTTAAATCCTTTAAGAAAAAAGTAAAGAAGTTTGTTGAATAGACAAATAGGTGAGTGATCCATCCGGTTTTCATGTTACACATGTAGACGCTACCCCAAAAAACTAAAAATAAATGAAAACCTTTGTTTAGTCATTATAGTATGAAGTAATCTTAGTTATCAAGAAAAATAAGAAGAAATAAGTTGAACAACAAACAAAGTTTCCAGAAGCTTTTATAAATTACTACTCCTCTCGTCCCAATTTATATGACGGTGTTTGACGGGGAATGACATTTTAAGAAAGAAAGAAAATTCTTTTAAACTTGTAAGTAAAACAAGAAATAGGGTGTGTTTGGTACGAAGGAAAATGTTTTTCATGAAAAATAAGTGTATTTCTTACTTATTTTCTGATATTTGATTAAAAGGAAGAAAATATTGTCCAAAAAATATTTAAGTATAATATGAACAAAAAGTTCATGTACATTATAATTGCGAATACCAAATCCTCTTTCGACTTTAATCCATTTATTAGAGCCAACAAACCTAATAGCCATCGGTTGTTATATTTAATGAGTCAGCAAAAATGTAAGGATTAGTTCAACCCTAATTACTACTCCATAAATGTATTTTTTATTTTATTTTGCTTTTCACTGCTGGAAACAGTTACTTAGGTTGTCTGTTACCTTTCTTTTCTTTTTCATTTTCTAGTGGTTGAGGTAGTTGATTGCTTATTTATTATTCAATCTTGTTCCTAATTGTTGGATTGTTGCACACTATAATTTAGGCATAGCTTAATCATTATTTTCTAGTGATTACAGTGCAACCAAATGTATCTGTGTGCGCTTTTTGGTGGTAACACTATGCTCTCAAAAAAACAGATAAAAGATTAAGCTAAAGGGAAATAGGCCACAAATGCTTGATTTGATTTAACAATGATCACACTCTACAAGCTCAACCGAGTTTAAGAAGAGAAAGGAATCGAACAGACATAAATAAAAAGAAAGATTACTAAAACCGCAATTTTAAAACTATGTTTGTAGGCAACAAATACAATCAGCTTACTGGTCTTTTCCCACACCAAGGATCCACTGTGCAAGATGAGTCAAGTATGGTTCTGCTCGAGAGCCGCTGCTTAATATCGGTCCCAGGCTATGAAGCTCAAAGGAAAATTCTCTCTCAAATTTCCTGCATATGATTAGTTAACTATGAGAGACAGAGATAGAGAGATTAAAAACCAAAAGTACAAATTCATTGTAACATACAGAACGGATTCAAGTATTGTGACGTTTTCAGGAGCTAGTCTCAGCATCTGATATGGGGTCCTGAGTTTCAAGTTCTTATATTTTTCTATACTGGGAGAATCATTAGACAACGTGTCAATATCAGCAATATCTAACGAGGAGGTAATCAACCGTTGCATTGCAGCTGCATATTGCAGACATATCATTTTCAACCTCTCCACCTTCTGCATTTAGAAAAACATTCATGAGAAAATCATGTTAACAGACTCAAAACCTAAAACATAATCTGGCAGTTGCTATTTAAATGTGCCCACTAGCAGGTTCTTCTTGAACATTGCACAAAGGCTAGTCATCATCAATATCACCTTTTGTGAAGATTTTCTAATTAGGAACAAAGTAACTGAAGGCCACCAATAACCAGGATTAAAAATCATAACTAACCTTAAGAAGGGCTGGAGATAGAAGCAAACATTCCCTCAAGCACTTATCAAGAAAAAAGTCATGGTATTGGATAACCTGACCCAAAGATGAATCAAAGAACCAATGAGACAATACATCAAGTTGAAACAAAAGGACCATTCCAGCAGGACTCTGTCCTATAATGTGTTTAGACACAATGTTCCTTTGTAGTTTGTACAGAAGCACGACTTTAACATAATCATTTTACCTCGTCAATGCTTTTCGCTGTTTGAAGTCTACTGAGCATTACATGCCAGTTAGGTTCAAGAACCTGAAGATACATAAGATACTGGTTCAATCTGACTAGCAATACACATCAAAAATTTTACTATCGACCCTCTTGTATATCAGCCAATAAAATATCAAAATTTTTACAGCCACCGTCTTTTATATTAGCCAATAAAATTCATTCATTTGACCTTCTAACAAGAGGAAAAAGGGAACAACTGTCTTCACTAGTTTAATAGATGTACTAAAGCACATGTCTAATATAGCATCCATAAATGAAGAAGAATCGTGAAAGAGAAGAAGGATACATTAGTGGTGCTGCGGTGACAGTGATGAAAAGAACAAGGAGAAAAACTGGGAAACTCATGAGTATGCAACCAGAAATTAAAATAACAAAGGAAGAACTTGTCAAAAAAAAAAATACAAATAAAGGAAGAATAACAAAGAATAAAGGAAGAATAACAAAGAGAGCTAGGAAACTCAAAGAATTCAAGCAGAAATTAATGTACCAAAGGCAGGTAGACAAAGCAAAGGAAATATAGGAACTACAGTTCCCTGAGAAGAGGTGAAACTTGCCTCAAATGTCAAATAGTGTAAGAGACTATTTATGAACTTTAGCATATTGCGACATAACAAAGATGATACAGAAACTGTAGTTCCTTGCATGTCAAGCTTGCGGAGACCCTATAATAACAAAATAAGCAAGCACGTAAATGTATTAGAACTCAAAAAGGAAAAGAGAAGCTATTTTACTACTGTTAGTAAAAGTAACTGAAAGCTCATACCTGATGTACTTGCCATGCCCCAGAGAGTTGCCTATCAACATGCTTACAGTGAAATAAAAATCTGAAAATCAACTGGTATTTTGTCAAGGTTTTCCGTGATATTACAAGAGATAACGGCCATTTAACCTGAAACAAAATAAAATGCAACCAGGCTCAGGAGACAATAATACAATGATCCAGCAGAAATAATGCCATGACCTTTAAGATCATTCTCGCCAAAACAGAAAATGAAGAGAAGAAAACAAGATGCTCTCCCTCGGCGCCAGCTAAATATGGATGTTGCTAGGTGGCACTCAACGAACATATAAACATCATTGCACACAACTACAGAAGAAAATGTAATGCAGAGATAAATTAGACAAGTATAACATGAGGGAGAATTGAGTATTTTATTTCCCACTTGATTCTCTTTACTTAGCTAAAAGTATCATTAAATTTCCTGCTAATTACTTTTTTGAGATTAGCCAGGTATTGAACAGCAAAATTGTGGCAGACTGTTTTCTCTTACATACGTACAAGTACTGAAAATACCCAAACTGCTGTTCAACAGGAAAACTCTCAAGGCAAAGAGTAAATGCAAACAGAGGTTTGAAAAAAACCCATAAAAATAGCAAAGTGAATGAAATAGCATGCTTAAGGTTGCCTATGGCTAATGGGACCTTTTGACTACGAATTTGCACAGAAGATGAGAAAGCATGCCTTCCAGCAAACACATCCAAGGAAGTGATGTAGGTTGGTAAAAAGATAAATACGAGGCAAGACAAGAAGCGACAAGAGAAGCATAAAGGAGGCAAGAAAAGCATAGCACAAAGAGATGGTGGAGGCTACGATAGTGCCTCCGACCAGAAGCAGACAGACCACTTGTTGTGGGATTATGGTGATAGCTCATCTAGAGTTACCCTTATAAACCACAGTAGCATGCAATCAGTGCAGTTATTGCTTCCCCTCGTGACTTTGTCCAGCTGCTATTTAATATATTGGCTGGTTGGAACTTGGAACCCGTCAAAAAACTTATAGCTCAGACTTCCTTTTGAAGCAGTGCCGCAGAATCTAGCTCCCCCTTATGGGAACAGATCAGAATGTCCATAGATGCATTTCTACATATCCAGATCATGGTGATTAAAGCTAGCAAATGGGCAGGTTGGGTTGGATTTGACAGGGTTTAAAACGGGTTGAAAAAAATGGGTTAAAACCCATACACACCCATATTTGATATGGGTTAAAAATGGGTTGAGTGATGGGTTATTTAGGTACCCATATTTTGCACAAGGAAATTTCCAATTCCAGAAAAGGCCTGACGGGTATCTCATTTTGTTATCAATCACCACTGCAGACTTGTAATTGCATTTCAGTTGACACGTCCAAAACACTCATCCACTTGTGAAATCACCTATCCACTTGTAAAAGGAATCAAGGAATCCAACTTTTTTTTGTTTGTTTTGGTTCTCCTCAAATTTGACAAACTTTTATGTAAGAGATAATGAAGAGCATGCAAACCAACATGAAAAGCTTTGCAGTTGCTTTCACGGTGAAGCACGGCAAAGGCTTCAGAAAGAGCATTCTCGAAGAGAGAGAAAGGATTATCTCCGCAATTCAGTTTGCAATAGGCAAAACCCATATTTACCCACTTCTAACCCACTTTTCACAGGTAAAAATGGGATCAACCCCTATTTTAATATCAGTCACCCAACCCGTTTAAATGTGGGTGGGTCAGAATTGCCGGCATTAATGGTGATTAGCATTTGGCACTGGAATGTTAGTTGTCTGTCTAAAGAGCTGGAAAGAAGGAGTTATTAATATGTTGGCAAAGACACCAAAACCGAAAATTAGATATGGTCTCACTTGGATAATAATATCCCCTCTCAAGACAATTGATCCATTTGATCATATAACTGGGGAAGTAGCTGGCTGTGATTCGCTGGACAGGTTCTATGCTGGACAAATAAGGGGAGGTTCTTTCCTTACTTCCTTTAAGAATCTGCAGTTGCTTTGTTTCTATGTCTTCAAAATCCGACATCCACTCTTATTTTCTTGCTATGTATTGTTATTTTATACGTACCAACACTTTTTTTAACATTTTATTTCCTAGTTGCCTATTTCTTCCCAAATTTCATGGTCCTTTATCGGTTCATCCTACATTTTTTCTTGGCATCTTTGCATTGTTAGTTGTTTTCATTTGATATGACTAAGTTTCTCTTTTGCACTCTTTGACTGCCCAAAGAAGGAAGGGGACAGGGGACAACAGTCAAGATCTTGATATGCTTAACATTTTGAGCCTAAAATTGGGCCCATTTTAAATTACAAGCCACTGCAGTTCTGGATCTATGACCGATATAGAAGGCATATAGAACTGCTTTTGAGAAGCAATTTTCTGCTCTTTCATCTCATTTCTTTTCTTCTCTTTTTTCTTTTTGTTGTGTGGCAGCTGCGGTGTAATTTCCTTAAATTAGAAGATTAGAAGGCAAACCTTGTAATTTAAAGAAAAAGTTTCCAAGCCAGTAATGCTCAGTGGCTCCTCTAAATCATTGCTATCTGGAGCAGACCGGCTGATTTCAAGATCTTTCAATGTACTCAATCTTTTCAACAAAGTAGTCCTCTCCTGAGAAAAGATGGACCATTTTTTACATAAATGCTGCAGATTATCTCCATGTCTTGAAGGTTAAACAGGCCAAAGTAATAATACTCACCACACAACACAATAAGTCCTCATGGCACGGATCTGCAGCAGCTGCAGTAGATCGCAAAGCAAGGTCTAGAAGAGACTACTCAGAAGAAAAAGAAGAAGGTGACACCACATTATAAAGAGCTTCAAATGATTTCCCTATTTAATGGAAAGCAGAAAACTAAAGAATTATGTATAAACCTGTAGCTTCTCCACAGAGATCTCATCAGGCTTCTTCATGAGCTCCTCTCTAGCTGTATCCATGAAGTGAACTAAGAAATCACCCTGCATGACCAGTTGCAGTGAGTACGAAGATAAATTTCTTAATGGCCAAATGCACCCAAGCGAAAACATAAAAAATCAGAACCAGAACAATACTTTAATTTCCATCTGCAGTGAGCACACATAAAGAAACTAAAGAATGAAACCAAAGAAAAACTAAAAACCAGGCCCAGATGGCAGAGAGCTTAAGCATACAACAACAACAACAACAACAACAACATACCCAGTGTATTCCCACAGCGTGGGGTCTGGGGAGGGTAGAGTGTACGCAGTCCATACCACTACCTCAGAGGTGAGGTAGAGAGGCTGTTTCCGATAGACCCCCGGCTCAAGACAAAACATTCTAAAAAAAAGGCAAAAAAGGACGTAACAATGATACAGGATAAAAATACAAGATAAAAATACAAGAGACGATAGGAAGTAATATGTAGTAACAAACAACAGACAGAAACAGAGCACTGCCACAAAATACTACCACGAGGAATCCAAGAACAAGAAACTATAAGCGTAACACTCCTACCTACTAGCCTATACACACTTCTACCTACTACTCTTCTACCCTAATCCGCGTCCTCCACACCTTCCTATCTAGGGTCATGTCCTCGGTAAGCTGCAACTGCGCCATGTCCTGTCGAATCACCTCTCCCCAATACTTTTTCGGTCTACCTCGTCCTCTCCTGTAACCATCCATAGCCAACCTCTCACACCTCCGCACTGGGGCATCCGTGCCTCTCCTCCTCACATGTCCGAACCATCTCAACCTCGCTTCCCGCATCTTATCTTCCACCGACGCCACACCCACCTTATCTCGGATATCCTCATTCCTAATCCTATCTCTCCTAGTAAACCCGCACATCCATCGCAACATCCTCATCTCCGCCACCTTCATCTTTTGAATATGGGAGTTCTTTACTGGCCAACACTCAACTCCATACAACAAAGCTGGTCGGACCACCACTCTGTAGAATTTGCCTTTAAGTTTAGTAGGCACCTTCTTATCGCACAAGACTCCAGATGCGAGCCTCCATTTCATCCACCCAACACCAATACGATGGGTGACATCCTCATCAATCTCTCCATTTCCTTGGATAATAGACCAAAGATACTTGAAACTCCCTGTCTTTTGGATGACCTGTGTATCCAGCTTCACTTCTGCGTCATCATCCTGAGTCGCCTCACTGAACTTGCACTCCATATATTCAGTCTTGGTCCTGCTCAACCTAAACCCCTTCGACTCGAGGGTCTGTCTCCAAACCTCCAACTTAGCATTAACTCCTCCGCGAGTCTCGTCCACCAAAACTACATCATCCGCAAATAACATGCACCATGGCACCCCACCTTGTATTTGCCGCGTCAATACATCCATTACCAAGGCAAATAAAAACGGGCTAAGGGTCGATCCCTGGTGCAACCCCATTAACACGGGAAAGTGCTCCGAATCTCCTCCCACAGTTCTAACGCGAGTCTTGGCCCCCTCATACATGTCCTTAATTGATCTGGTGTACGCCACGGGTACACCTCGAGCCTCCAAGCACCTCCAAAGTACCTCCCTAGGGACTTTATCATACGCCTTTTCTAGATCGATGAACAACATGTGCAAATCCTTCTTCCTTTCCCTGTACTGCTCCACCAGTCTTCTAAGGAGATGAATAGCTTCTGTAGTCGAGCGTCCTGGCATAAAGCCGAACTGGTTCTCTGAAATAGGCACGATCTGTCTCAACCTCAACTCCACCACCCTCTCCCAGACCTTCATAGTGTGGCTTAGCAATTTGATACCCCTATAGTTGTTGCAACTCTGAATATCGCCCTTGTTCTTGTACAAAGGAATCATCGTGCTCCATCTCCAAGCTTCAGGCATCTTTGCCGTTCTAAAAATACCATCGAACAACTCGGTTAGCCACTTCACACCTGTCTCACCCGAGCTCTTCCAAAAATCAACGGGAATCTCATCTGGCCCCGTCGCCCTACCCCTTCGCATCTTACGAATCGCAACCTTAACCTCTTCAACCTTTATACGGCTACAATAATCATAGTCACGATGCCTCTCTGAGTGTGCCAAATCTCCCAGCACAAAGCTTTTGTCCCCCTCTTCATTCAAGAGTCCATGGAAGTAAGACTGCCATCTCCTCCTAATGAGTACCTCATCTACTAGTATTTTGCCATCTTCGTCCTTGATGCACTTCACTTGGTCAAGGTCCTGAGTCCTCCTCTCTCTAGCCTTTGCTAACCTGTATAACTTCTTATCCCCACCTTTATCCTCTAAAGCCGCGTATAAGCTTTCAAAGGCTGCCGTTTTAGCTGCCGTTACCGCTAACTTAGCCTCCTTCCTAGCAATCTTATACGCCTCCCTATTCCTTCGCCTCTCCTCCTCATCCTTACTCTCTACCAACTTCGCATATGACCCCTTTTTTGCCTCCACCTTTCCTTTTACTTCTCCATTCCACCACCAGTCCCCTCGATGCTTGCCAGAACGACCACTCGAGACGCCCAACACCTCTCTAGCCGTCTCCCTTATGCAACTAGCGGTCGTATCCCACATATTATCCACATCCCCACTACTCCCCCAAGCCCCCCTAGTCAACAACTTCTCCCCTATTTCCAGTGCACTGGCCATAGTCAGGCTACCCCATTTAATCCTAGGCCGGTCATCCACAATCCGCTTCTTTTTCTCCTTCTTGATCTCTAAATCCATCACTAAGAGTCTATGTTGGGTCGAAAGATTCTCACTTGGGATAACCTTACAGTCTTTACAAAGACCTTTATCACCTGTCCTAAGGAGCAAAAAGTCTATTTGAGTCTTGGCCACCGAACTACGAAAGGTAACCAAGTGCTCCTCCTTCTTCGGGAAACTAGAGTTAGCTACTCTCAACCCAAAAGCTCTAGCGAAATCCAAGAGTGCGGCACCCACTTCATTCCTATCCCCGAAACCAAAGCCTCCATGCACATCGTCATAACCCCTCGAAGATGCCCCGATGTGCCCATTGAAATCTCCTCCAATGAAAAGCTTCTCAGTATCAGGCAAACCCCCCACTACCTCGTCCAAAACCTCCCAAAAGCGTTTCTTCTCCTCCTCATCTAAGCCCGCTTGTGGTGCGTACGCACTAATAATGTTCAAAGTAGACCCTCCAAGGACTAACTTAATTGTCATCAACCTATCGTTGACCCTCCTAACCTCCACCACTTGCTCTCTCAACTCCTCATCCACTAGGATACCTACCCCATTCCTATTCCTCACACCTCCTGAGTACCACAACTTATACCCGTCTACCTCTCGCGCCTTAGTGCCCACCCATTTAGTCTCCTGGACACACGCTATGCTAATCCTCCTCTTCCTTAGGACCTTCACTAGCTCTATGGACTTTCCGGATAAAGTCCCTATGTTCCAAGACCCTATTCTCAACCTAGATGCTCCCTTAACCCCCTTACCTCTCCTTCCCCTCGCCCCCGCCCCCGGCCCCACCCCCGACCCTGCCCCCAAACCCGAGTGCGACCAAGCTTAAGCATACAATGGGTCTGAATTTGCATTTTAATTGACTGATTTGCTTGTTCAGAAAAGACAGGCATAAGAATGTCTAATATTTTCTTCTTCCTGCAACTCATTTTGATGCGAGCTGCTACCCCAAGAAATATCTGCTTACTAAAAGAAGATAATATGAAGGGGCTGACGAGTTAATAAAACAAAGTTATTGCAGCATTCCTCTGCATGTAACCTTTAAATTCCAAGTTTACCAGGTATTTTCCCCATATCCAACCCCCAATTCCCAAACTATCATAAACTTAAATATATAATCTGCCAACCGCTAGCTGGTACCTGATCAAGAAGAAGATAGTGCTTAATAGATTGCAGTTTACCCATGAGATCATACTGCCAAAGAAGAGAAAGGTTTCATCAGAGAGGAGTAATCAAGAAACAAGGAAAAAAAACTGTCAAGAAATAACTTTCTTGCTTCAGCACACCTTGTTTTTAACAAGATTTAATAGTTCGCCACTAGCAAAATCATAAGCAGACTTGATGCACTCCAAATAGTGATGATTTGAGCCTGCACTTGTCAACTTTGACTTTTCTGCCACAGGGATCTAACAAAAAACAATTTGGTCACGAGCTTCTGTTAATGATACTAATGGAATTGTAATGCAAAGAAAGATGGAATAGCTTTATTGGGTGAACCTATAACAAAAATGAAATCTTTTCAAAACCTGAATACTATGTCCACACTCTCTCATGACATTTAAATATTTTCCAGTGATCAAAATTGTTTCAGCTGCATTTGCAAGGAAACTAGGAATTTCATCTTTCAGGCTGTAACGTTGTTGCCAGTACTTGGCATCATAATGCTGAGTAAGACTCTCCTGTGGGAAATACAGTGAGATCAATAAGATGTCTGCAATTAAGTAAAAAGTGGTGTTGCTGAAAAAGATGTACCTTCTGAAGAGACTTGTTCTCAGCAATAAAGAATTCACCATAAGGATCATCAATCACTCCTTCATACACCCACCTAAAATTTTGGGTTTTTCACATTGAGAAACAACAGTAATTCACAGTAAAAAGAACAGGAAGTTCAGCAGACAGTGTTGAAAAATGAGAAAAAGCGACACGCCTTAATACTGACAAAAGGCAGTTTGATGAAAACCTAATATTTACTCTAGAAGTCAAGAAAACCAGTACTTTCCTTGCTTATTATCATGGGACTAATATAAAGATAAAAAAATATGCATTTCCAGTTTAGCTGAAAGTCATTATTCAAGGAGACATACACTACTTTTTAACATGTGTAATCAGCTGACATCCAAAGTAGACATTATCGTCATGGACCCATCAAGATCAAATAGCAGATATAGGAAGCAATACTCCTTTAACCCTAGTGATTTATGTATCACCAACTACTTTTACACTTCATAAAAAGTAGAAACATGTTATTTTAGGACATAAACCAATATTTGATTAGACAACAACTATGGTCAGGCAGACCTTAAGCAAACTTGAAAAATCATTGCAGAATCTAGATCAAGTACCTCTCTAATATTCCAAGATACGCAGTGCTTGCTGATTGTGACATCTTTTCCAGCAAAGACCTCACTACGTGATCACCAGCCATTGCCTTTGCCTTAAACAGAATAATTAATCTGGAAATAAATACAGACCCTCCCCTCCTCAAACAGAACATATGTAGTTTGTGTTAAGAATATTGTAAATGATATTGTATACCAATTAGGACTAATTAGAGTGATTCTTTTCTATTTTAGCACTCGTACATTCACTTTTAAGTCCAGCAACTTGAGAGAGTAATCAAGGATACTTAAAATTTTGTTAGACTTTCCATGATGATTTTCCGAATGAGAATGACTAATTGACTAAAACTACTAAAACATAAAAATTGCAGATCTCATTTTGATAACAGCACAAAATCAAACCACAATGTTCAAGCAAACATGGAGTTTAAACCATGGTAATGAATCTATGGTATTCCACAATTCTAAGGGAACTCAGACAATAGATCCCTTAAAGTTATGAGAAGTCACATTAAGACGCCAGACCTGGCTTTGCAAGAGGTTAAGGACCGCAGAACCAACACAGTTATTGGCTGCAGCCTTTTTCACAACCATAGACAGCGCTTGCATTGAACCCATCATTGGCTGCAAGAAATAGCTTCATAAGCACCAATGATGATGAGTCAAAGTAAATGGAAATTGAACTAGTTTAAGCAGTGTTACCTGGCAGTAAAACCATAATCCTTGTATGGAAAGTTTTCCTAAGCGAAATTGATGTTCAAGCTGAGCCACCATTGCTTGGTAGTCCTGGAAAAAAAATATTCTAGACTTCGATTAGCTCTCCCTTTTTGCTTTCCTTTCTTAAAGTACTTCTTTCTCTTACTACTACATTGCACATGTATGTCCAGTATGGGACAATTATGGAAACAACTCATGGCATCCAAATTATATATAACCTTAAATAATCAGTAGAACCAAAACAAGGTAGCAGACAAGTTTTTTCAGCTTCCTAGGAGATAATTTTCTGAAAGTTACATTTATCTATCCACAAAAAGAGATTTTTATTTACAAGGTAAACAAATTTATTAATAATTGAAAAATTCTACCATATACAAGCAGTATACCAAGGAGTGAAGAATCTGTAATATCCAAAAAGAGATTACACAAATCATGAAGATGATTCCATCCTCCCAGAAGTGATTTCTCAAATATAAAATTTATATATCCTCAAGAAGAGCTTATACATAAGACGGATAATATACCAGATAAACAAATAGAGAAAAGAATAATCCACCATGCAACCACAGAAGGATCCATAAATAAGAAACTTACAAGGAGGAGTGCCCTTAGAGCAGCAGCAAAGGCATGATTAACTAGGCCCGTCTTGAACTGTGACCTTGTCTCGACAAACTGGTTAATCAAGATATAACTTTCGCATAGCGGGAACAGCCTTTTTGAGAATTCCTACAAAATAATAGTCCGAATTATTTCAACTAATGTTTTAAACTAGATACAATATGGATTTTCCTTCACGCTTATTCAACTTTTAGCCAAAAAAAAAAAGAGAATATTTCATTGCTTTAAGCATATATACACTTATTTACTTCCTTTTCTCCTTTTGTCATTCAAAGTGTTGCATTGTGATTGCCGGTGCATAAAATGCTAACCACAGAGCACCCAAGGATGTGGCCTAATGGTCAATGAAGAGGATTGAGAACCATGAGGTCTCGGGTTCAAATCCTAGCGGAGGCAAAACCACCAGGTGATTTCTTCTCATATGTCTGAGGCTTGGTGGACAGAGTTACTCGAGACCTATACTATGGGAGATAGAAGTTACCCGTGGAATTAGTCGAGGTGCACACACGTTGGCCCGGCACCACGGTTATTAAAAGAAATGCTAACCATAAAACATAAACGTACTGTTATTGTTTTTAAGTAACAACCATTTACACTTACATCTTTGAATCAAAGAAAAAGAACAGAAACCTAGAGAGAATCATCTTTGAGCATTAACCCGGACTTCTTTTGAGAGGAAGTTAAGTATTATAGATGTAGCACAAATTATGCTTGCAGTATTTACAAACGTGTCCAAAACTAAACTAGATATAACACAATAATCTAGACCTTGATTTCATTCTGATCAACTATGAGAGTTCTTTTTCCCACAAAAAGATTCAAGATGGAGAGTAGAGACACAACCACATTTCGAAAAGCAATTATGTACCTGAAGAGCTAAATCCATAGATGCATCAACCTGAAAGGTTATGGCATCCTCCTTCCCTCGGACTTTCTTGACAGAAATATAGCGTCCTTCAATTCCAATCAGGGTGGAAAGAAGATCATCAATAACAATCAATTCCTGCATAAGAGTTTTGACAAGATCTTAATAAATGACTATGACCCTGACCAAACTACAAACCAAGATTGTCAAGTTCATATAGGACATAGCATATTAACAAGAAAAACCTTTTAGACGGAACACAACATAATAGTCCCCACTACCCTAAACCTTTAATACTTAAACAAAAAGTATACAAATATTCACAGGACATTAAATTGCAAACTATATCAACACACACGCACAAGAGAAGGACATGAAATATGTTGATTACTACAGTCTTGTTAATTGTCCGAAACTCACACAGAAAAAAGGAAGTGAGTTAGACAAAAATAAAAGCAACTTGGACAAAAAAAGAAGTGACTTGGACAAAAAGAAATGAAGTGACTTAGACAAATCTTTTTTGTCGATAACCTCAGACCAATCAATCGAATATTGATTAATACGTAATCGATCGAACACTACTTGAAAACGGCTCTTCTGCTCCGAAACGGACTGTTCCAAATGTTCCTGGAAATTCTTGCTCCCATTGGACCATTTGTATCTATATGCATCAGGATCCCGATTCATGGATCTCTCGGTTCGACCAAGTTTACACATTTAGAGTCAAATATATATCTCCTCCTTTACTGGCATTATACTCAATGATAACCATAAGAGCGACAACCAGCGATAATAACAATAATAAGAACAAGAATTATAAAAGGACAGGACGAGGAGATATCTAGTTGAGTGAACGGAGGCATACCTGAATGGTGGCATGGTAGCAACCTATAGCTTTATCTGCCCCGGGACTGCATTAAAAATTCAAGACAGAAGCAGAAAATAAGCAGCAGATGTACCAAATAGGAGTCACCAATTTGACTTAAAGAAAGCAAATCAAACACACCAAGGTAAAACACATTCATTAAACAAAATTGAATCATGAAAAAGCAGAAAGGCAAGGACAAGTAGGGTACCTTGAGTCCATAGAAAACCCCTTGTATTCAGTAGTTCCAGGTGTAACCTTTGTTTCCTTCATGCATTTTCAAGATTAAAATAGTTTCAGAAGCCGAGCAAAAGAAGAAAAGAAAGGTGAAAACCCAGAAAAGCAGCATTCTTGTAGTTCAAAGAGGCGGAAAAAATGAAGCTTTTAGTAAATTTAATTGAAATGGAAGTGTCAACTGAGAAGAAGTATAGGGGGTATTTGCATACATATAAAATGGTGAATACCTGATAAAACTGGGAAGTAAGAAAAGGACGATCGAGATTCCAAGCAGGAGTTGTTGGGCATAATGAATCCATGTAATTCTTTCGCAAATCTTGAAAATTGAAGTAAGTGGCAATGACCCAACTCAGTTTTAGCACGCTGCCAAAAGGCAATTGCTTTGAAACAACCACTTCAATTGCTGGACGGACTTTCAAGATTTAACAAAATGCTTTTTCGTATTTGATGTTTATAGATTTAGCTGAAGATGAAATTTTTGGGAAAGCAAATTCAGGCGCACTGGGTTTCGTTTGATTTAATTTTAATTTCAATGCTTTGTATTTAAAATAACTTTGTTTTGGATGGATACCAAAAATATATTAAGTCGGTGTTTGGATGAGCTTATAACTTTTAGCTTATAAGTTAGGAATTTTAACTTATTTTTATCTTTTTAGCTTTAAATAAGAGCTTAAAAGCACTTTTTAATTTTTACCCAAATACTCCAAAAGTGCTTGAAAACTATTTGGCTTTAAATTCACTTAAAACAATCCAATCCAAACAGACCCTAAGCTTATGATGGATTTTTTTAAAAAAAAAGGGATATGGCCAAAAAATTTAATAGAAAAAATGGCTCTTTTAGTTCTTGAGTTATCACCTTATTCCAGATTTGGTCTTTGTGATATTCGACTAAGTACTTTTGACCTTCAATTTAACAATGCGGGCTATTTTAATTCGATGACTAACTGATCTAATTAAATTAAACGGATTGATAACTTTAAACGCAATGGGGCGAAACGTAATCCACTTTTAGAACGCAATTTCATTGCCGTAATTGAACAAGGATTATCGAGGACTTTTATTGGCGCCTAAATATGTGCAGAAGTAGTGTTTTTTCCGACAACTGTAGATTGAAAAAGGTATAGTTTCTTAAATGTCCAACATACCCTTACTAACAGTTATTATTCAGTTAATTTGATTAGATATGTTAGTCATGAGATCAAAATAACACGCATTGTTAAATTGAATGTCAAAATTGCTTAATCGAATATCATAAGAACCAAAAGTGAAATAACGCGATAACTCGAGGACTAAAATGTCATTTCTCCTAATAAATAAGGTCTAAAAAAAGTGTTAAAGTTTATATGAAACTTCTCTATAATTGTATTTTAATATTGGTGTTATTGAAATAAAATTGGTACAAATTGTGACTGACAGTCTTAAGTATAAGTATATTATTTTGGAATACATGCAAATTAATTAAAAGTGAAAAAAATTAATGAAAAATAAAAATAAAATAAAAAATTAAAGTGAGGAGGGAAATAAATATTTCACAAGAAAAAAAAAGTGATTTTATTTTCTTTCTTTTTTTATTTTCTTCTAATTCGGTCATGATGCTTTAAATAGATGGCAAGGTGGTTTTGTTTGAAAATTTTCTAAATCAGAGTTTGCCAAACAAAATTGACTTTTCACAAATTATGTGTGCTTGAACTGATCTTTTAAACAATCTAAAAGCTAAATTTAGTCTTTCAAATCTTTCAATAAATTTGTTTTAAAAAGCGAGTTTAGAAGGGACCTACAAAAGCATAATGTAGGTCAAAAACTAATAACCTATTAGCTTCACTCTCAAAATCTACTCTACCTATTGTTTGTTTGTCAATAGTGCTTTTAAAAAAAAAAGTTTTTAGAGAGTAGTTATTTGTTTTTGGTTAATCAATTTGAAAAACGCCCTTTATCAATATCAAAACATCAATAGAGTTCTTACATGTGCATTCTTTTGTAATATGCAACCCATCCTATTATATTATTAATGATTTACACCCTTATATCTTTATTTTCTAGGAAATCAATAAAACACCTTTTTTTTCTTGAAATATCACATAGGGACCATTAGCTACAACAAACTTGATGAGACATGTCATTTCACATAAACATTACATCAACTATTAATCAATCATAACATATGTCTAATTCAATGGTAGTATTAATTAGCAGAATTTTCTAACAGAGCTATTGAATCAGAGGAAAATGTCATGGAACTTTCCATCTGATGAAACAATGGAGCAATTGGTTGAGATTGAAGAGGCTGAGGAGGTACTTCTAGCACTTCAACTTCACCTTGAAGCATTTCTACTACTTTACTCATTGAAGGGCGTTGTACCGGATTTGTTTGTATGCACCATAACGCAACTAAACTCAGCTTTCTCGCCATCTTCCTTTCATCATCATTCGCTTCTTCATCCACCACTATCTCCTTCCCCTTGTCGAACTTATCATAAATCCAATAAGGAAAATACTGGCTAGAATTTTCTTCATTTGCAACTACATTTCTCTTCAAGTCGAGCATTTCCATTAGCAGCATTCCGAAGCTGTAAACATCAGCTTTGTAAGAGATGGCTCCAATGCTTCTGCTGATCAACTCTGGAGCAACATATCCAATCGTTCCACGAGCAGCTGTGAGTGTCACAATGCTATTATCTGTTGGATATAATTTCGCAAGCCCAAAGTCAGAAATCTTTGGAATGAAATTCTCATCCAAAAGAATGTTGTGTGGCTTGATGTCAAAATGCAAAATTCGTACATCACAGCCTCGATGCAAATACTCAATTCCTCGAGCCACTCCAAGAATTATGTCATACTTCCTCTGCCAACTCAACAGAGGACTTTCTTCTTGACTGGTGCTGATGTACTTGTCGAGTGATCCATTGGGCATGAAGTCGTATACAAGAGCACGCTTTGTTCCCTCAACACAATACCCCACGAGCCCGACCACATTGACATGATGAATCCTTCCAATGGTAGCTACTTCATTCATGAAATCCTGACCACCAGCTTTAGGCTTGCTCAACATCTTCACTGCTACATCCCTTCCACTTCGAAGCTTTCCTTTGTATACACTGCCGTAGCCTCCCTCACCTAATTTCTCTTTGAACCCTTTGGTCATTCTCTTAATGTGGGAGTAATTATATCTGATTGGCATGAAATTGTTTTGTGTTTGCAAAAAGCCTTCAATCGTATCGTACATCGACAAATGCCTCCTTCTGAATTTGTACACCAGAAATACAATTATGAACGGTAGGCCGATCACACATTTTGCTCCCAAATACACTGCACGGTTGATAAGTGATACAAAGTAACACACTCTTAAGCCAACGAAACATAGAGATGAATGATGATCAGGAAAAACATTTTTTTTTGACAATTACATTGTTGAGTGTCCCACGTTAGTCGAGGGAAGGGTTGTTTACTTGTTTGTCTCATCTTGGACATTCCTCATCCTAGCTTCTAGGATGAGCAGGGCCGGCTCTAAGGTAAGGCAAGTGAGGCCTTTGCCTTAGGCATCCAAATATTAAAGGCCCCAAAAATATGAAGTACTATATTATTGTATATAACATATAATTTACGTAATTATTAATAGAAGATTTCAAATTTGTACCTTTTAAAGATTGTATGGTCGAGTGAGTAAATAATGATAAATCTTCTCTGTGTACAAAAAATTGTAAACTCTCTTGCTGAAGGGATAAGAGATTAGCTTACCTTTGAGATACAGAAGCAGCGTCCATCTGTTCCCTGGTTAGATTGAAATCAGAAATTAGAAGATTTAAACTGAGAAAGATCCATGGAGAATTAATATATAGAGAAAGAGAAGATGAACTCACAGATAAACCATTGAATAAAACCTACAAAGACATGAAATTAAGTTGTTGTGAATCCTTTGTTTTGCTAATTTCGAGGATGAAACAAAATGTTGATTGAAGAAGTAAACAAACATGTGGTCCTTACTTAAACGAATCGTTTGTGTAATTCTCAGATTCAGATGATAAATTAGCTCAAAGCCATATATGAATGCTTGATGAAAATCAGAAAGGGAAATGTTGTTCTGATGATCCTTAATATTAGGCCATGAGGTCATGGCTATAAATTCCACTCTGCATCCATCGCTTACTTCAGATGCATTCATTTCTCCAATCTTTAAGTAAGTGTGTCTGCTTAATTTGCAGGCAGTAATTTCCAGAAATGTCGGATTATTAACAGCAAATGGACAGTTGAACATGAAGATAGGCTCTGCTACTCTTTTAGTACTACTCTCTGATCCATTATTAGTGTAATTATAATATGAATGAAAACGCGTACTATTCATGTATTGTTGAAGGCTGGTAAGCTGAGGTAATAGAGAGCATAGATCTTGTGTTTGTAAAGTTGGATCTACCAGGTGAATTGTCTGATTATCATAGTCGATGGCTTTAACGTGTAACTTCTTGGAGAATAACCATATAATCGTTTGGTTACCTTCACAAGCTAATTCATATTCTGGAAAACGCTTTGGACCAGTATTTGAGCCAAAGAGGTATTGATATTTTGGATCAGTCTTTAATCGAAAAGGGTATCTTATGTCATGTATATGTCCACAAGCAGAACGGACATAGTAGTGAAATTCACTCTTCCTAGCATTGCATGTTTCAGAAATCTTCAGAAAGATGATGAGGATTATTGTAATACATTTTAGAAGAGAGGTTCCCCTAGACATTCGTGTACTGTGCTTCTTTTCTTTTCCTTCTATTTCCGAAAGATGGAACATCTTGAGGAGAGAATATTAGAATAACATATCAAAGAGGCTAGCTGTTGATTTGCTACTTGTTTCCCTGTTGAAGATTAAAGGTTGATCTTTCTTATGTCTTTTCCTCTATCAATCATCTATTTGGGTCTTGACTTTTCTTCTCCCCATAATTTCAAATTACTAGCAAACAAGGTAGTCTAGGGAGACTGATCTAGTCCACATATTCCATGTGCTGATTTGGACTATGCCCAAAATGACTTGTCAATGAATATCTATCCAGTCCAACCATCCTCCATTTAAGTCTGGACTAACTAAGTGAGTTATAATTGGCCTAAATTTGACCTAGTCATGAATTTTCCAAGTACAGGAAGGTATGTGGGAAAGTCCGCTCCACAAATTGAATAGTTTCAAAGAAAAAGATATTGAGGGAAAGTCAGTTTTAAGAATTGGAAAATGTTGTCAATCATATATAGTAGTATAGTACTAGTGACTAAAGAATGCAAAATAAGAGTTTTAGAAATGTCCATCTTATTTTTCTTGATATTTTGCCCATTGCTTAGTTTAGGAAACAGACTAGAGGGTTGTGAGGATTATAGGTGCAGGAATGATGGTCCCATCATTCATTTCCCCTTCAGACTCAGTCATCAACCAAAACATTGTGGCTATCCTGGCTTTAAACTGCAATGTAACAATCAAAAAGACACCATCCTCGAGCTCCCCTCGTATGTTCACTTAGTTGTTGAAGTAATTGATTATGTCTCACAGCAAATTCACCTTTATGATCCTGATGAGTGCATAGCAGCCAAGCTACCAAAACTGAATTTGTCACAATCTAATTTCAAAAATGTCGAAGATCCCACGGTCCTATTCAATTGTTCTGCACCATTCACATATGTTTATGGTGTTCACTTAGTTCCATGTCTTGGTTCTTCTGGTTACCAAGTACGTGCTGTCTCTTCGACTATTAGCCTCGACTCCTTGTCTGAGCCTTGCACAAAAATTCATCAGTACCCATACTCACAGTCAACATTTGTTGAGAACAAGCTGCAGCTGAATTGGCCTATACCCCTCTGTGGAAACTGTGAGTCCAAAGGAATGGATTGTGGTTTCAAGGATGGAACAAAGCTATTGGAAACTCATTGTTTCAATCGAACTATCGACCAAAAAGGTATTATTTATATGTCTTAGATTTTCTTTCCTGTTTTTCATTGTTGATAACAAAGCACTTAACAGACACTATAATTTTGTCCATAATAGGTATTACTAAGCAGCCCTTGATTGCAGGTTAGTTTTATTAAGTTCTTCAAAGTTCCCACTCTATCAATTTCCTACTTGATTTTCCTTTACGCTTATGACATGTTATTTATTCAATTATTGTAGGTATAATTTTAGGTGCAGCCCTTGTTTGCATTATTGTTTTCTCACTTCATCAGCTATATCTGACAAGTAAAAATGATAAAGAGAGTCGAGTTAGACTTGAAAAGTTTTTGGAAGACTACAAGGCCATCAGACCAACAAGATATTCTTATGCTGATATTAAGAAGATAACAGATGATTTTAATGAAAAGTTAGGAGAAGGGAGTTATGGAACTGTATACAAAGGCAGACTTTCCAGTGAAATCTATGTTGCAGTAAAAGTCCTACGCGATTCCAAGGGTAAAGGGGAAGAATTTATCAATGAAATCAGCACAATTGGGAGAATCCACCATGTTAACGTGGTCCGCTTGGTTGGTTTTTGTGCTGATGGATTCAGACGAGTTCTGATCTACGAATACCTACCAAATGATTCACTTGAAAGGTTCATTTTGCCCATGAGCTCAAGCTCGGATAGTGTCTCAGTAATTAGCTGGAACAAGCTTCAAAATATTGCTCTTGGTACTGCAAGAGGGATTGAGTATCTTCACCAGGGATGTGATCAGCAAATCCTCCATTTCGATATCAAACCACCAAACATCCTTTTAGACCACAACTTGAACCCAAAAATATGCGATTTTGGCCTAGCAAAACTGTGTTCGAAAGAAAAAAGTGCGGTTACTATGACAGCTGCTAGGGGAACCATTGGCTACATTGCACCAGAAGTGTTATCAAGAAACTTTGGTAAAGTTTCTCACAAGTCCGATATTTATAGCTTTGGAATGCTCTTGTTAGAAATGGTTGGTGGGAGGATAAAGATGGATTCTAAGACGAATAATCACAGCAAAGTGAATTCTTTGGAATGGATTTACAGACATTTGGAGAAAGGGGAAGAACTAAAGATTCGAATAGCGGAAGAAGGAGATGGTACAATTGTGAGAAAGCTAGCTATTGTTGGACTTTGGTGCATTCAGTGGCATCCCATTGATAGGCCTTCAATAAAAGAAGTTACTCAGATGCTGGAAGGAGATGGGAGCCATCTCAACTTGTCCCCAAATCCTTTTATGGCTACTAATACTCCTAAGTTCAATGCAAGTCCTCAGAGTGAAGATCTAGACGTGATATTAGAAATTGAATAACAGTTCAAAGTCCATTGTACAATGAAAAGGAAATAGTATAAGAATTGCAAAAGCGCTTTGTTTCATAGTAGTGATCAGCAAGCTGAATGATAAATACTTGAGACTTATTTCTCGATTTGTGTGTTTTAGATCCTTGCATTCATGTTAATCTTTTTTATATCGTTCCAATTTATTGGATATCCACAAAGGGCAAAAAAGAGTTGAATGATAAATGGCAAAATAGTCGATATTCTGCAAAGAAGCTGATGCATATGATCTTAAAGGAACTATAATCAGCTGTTCTATCAAACATACTCACCCAAAAGAATAGCCAGTTGTTCTCTCAAACCTTTATCCAACACTATTATAAAAATAGTCCATTTTTAAAAGACGAATTTAGGATTTTGAGACAATGTACATACTAGTACTTAGTGATGGTGGATTCAAAATTAGTATAAGTACACACACATAAATTTATTAATGTATCTAAAAGTTATTCGACTATAAGAATTTGGACTTTAATTTGACGAGGGAGCATTGAGAAGCTACCTGAGTTTTTCATGGGTAAGCTCTTATCTCGTTAGCAAGCTTCATTGTTTGGCTGGACAAAATATAGCATACCATTAATCTATATCGACTACATTCGGGCATGATTTGGTTAGGAACACAGGATGGAAAATAGTTCAACTTCTGTGCAGAGTGTAAAATTTTGCTCATGTGGCATTAATTCTTCAATTACTCCCAAGTTAGACTTGTCCACACAAATGAACATGGATGATTATTCCCTCGTATCCTAATTATCTCCAAATTCAGCTTATTTTGGGACTAAGACTTAGTTATTATTTTTGTAATCCTAAATATCTGGAATTTGTGGACGAGATCAGTTTCTCAAGACTACCTTGTTTGCTAGTCCTTTGAAAAGTAGGGGGACAACCATTCTGCTCACCTCCTTTAATAGTGTTGACTGTTGAACACTGAAACATGACATTTCCATCTCCCTCATTAATAAATAGGTAAACGGCAAAGTCTTCCTCTTGAGGGCCCTTCATCAAATTGCAACTTTCTCATCAAGGACCAAAGACTAGTCTTAAAACGTGCCAGTTTATATTAGTATTTAATAATCTTAACCTTACTAGTATCTGCATAGAATACTCTTTATCTACCTTAAACGTCTCACTTATTTAACTTACACTACTTGGACCAATACTAAAGGTAAATTAGGAAAAATGTAATACAGTACACCACTTCAGGTTTTTCTAAAGCTTCAAAGATTTTGAAACAAACTCATTTTTTCAAAATATTAATTGGAGTTAATATCTCAAAAGGTCATTGAACTTTGGAAAATTATCTAGCAAAGTCATTGAACTTTGCTTTGTATCAATAAAATCACTCAACTTAAGGTTTTTATTGAAGAGAAATGTAGTAGCAAATGAAGAAACCTCTAGCCAATATTTTCCTTATTGGATTTATGATAAGTTCAACAAGGGGAAGGAGATAGTGGTGGATGAAGAAGCAAATGATGATGAAAAGAAGATGGTTAGAAAGCTGAGTTTAGTTGCACTATGGTGCATACAAACAAATCCGGTACAACGCCCTTCAATGAGTTAAGTAGTAGAAATTCGGCTAACGGATGATTTAATTTGTTATTACAAACCTTCTAATGAGTTACTTGGATTCCTGAATCTTTTCAATCTTTTTACTAGGTAATTTAGGATTCTTATGCATGAAGATAATCAATTTGGTCATTGTGGTCGGACTCTATTATGGATTTTAATATTTACCACCTTCTTCATAGGGCCCTATTATTTTTCCTTTGCGAGCTTTGGTTATGGAAGAAGGAACCGAGAAAAAGATATCAGCAATAACAGGTTAATTGGATTATTGAATCACAAGAAAACAATTTTGCACTTTTTACAATTAATTTTTTTAAAATTATTAACTAAACAGTCGTTCTTGTGTCTAATTCTTCTTTTCTCTTGAGCCGAGGATCTATCGAAAACAGTTTCTCTATTCTATAAAGATAGTAGTAAGATCTGCGTACATGCTACCCTCTCCAGACCCCACATTTATAGGAATGCACTGGATATGTTATTATTGTTATTAACTAATAATGATAAATATTGCCTTGCTTGTCTTTTCAAATCAATCATGTATACAAACAAAAAACTAACAAGTATATGAACCATATTAGATTGCAAAACATAATTCTTGCATTTGCAAGCATGCATAACTGGAATTGCTAATCTTCACATTTAATATGTACGTCGAATTATCAAAAACAAGAAAAATGGCAAGGTGAATATTAATATATTATGGGAAAAAATGCACCGAAGTAAATGCTTAAAATATTGATAGACTTTTATACCCTCCAAAAATTCAAACATTCCTTAAATATATAAATGTACAAAAACATAGATCAAAATGGTATTTGTTTTGTAATTTTAAGTGTTGTCTTGAAATATCAAGAACGTTTATTATGTCATTTACATTATTTTTCTTGCATGTCCTCTTTTTTTTACCTATCTATTAATTCAAATTAATTTTTGTTTAGTCCATTAAATTAGCCCAAACGTCACTGATTTATCAATTTTTATTCTACATATAATTATGTGGAAACCCCCAGTAATACCAACCGGAAAGAAGCTAGCCTATGACTTCAGTATCTTCTCCATCTAATAGAGAGGACAAGATGATTATATATACCTCAAAATGTAATGCACAATTAGCACAAAGTTATAATTTTATTCTATTCTCATTTTATCAAAATTATGATAAGGCATCGAGGACTTAATTATGTGGGGTAACTTTTACTCATTAGCTAAATAGGATTTTTAAAAAAAATTGTTGTATGATTCAAACATATTATGCTCATAAATGGACACACGCGTTCCAAAAACTAGTTTTAAAAAAAGGTCATCTGTTATGATATTCCCAATATGCCTTTACTGCTCCAATTTGTGTTGTAGTGTTGTACATTTAACGAAAACATTTGTATCATAAGGCTGTATCAGACATTTTTTCTTAAGTAGCGTGCAAAAACCGGGGAGAATACTTTTCAATGGCTTGTCCTTCAGTTTGAGTCATTGGCGTTTACCTACCTAATGAGCTATTATCAATCAACTATTGGGGTCTTCAATTTTCTTCTCCCCATAATTTCCAACTAGCAAACAAGAGACTGATCTAGTCCACAAATTCCAGATAGCTCTGTAGATAGGTAAAACACCAATGACTGAAATTGAAGGACAAGCCTTTGAAAAGTATAGGTGGATGACCATTCTGCTCATCTCCTTTAGTGTTGAACACTTGAAACAAGGCATTTCCATCTCCATTATTAAATATGAGTAGAAAAAATGTAATAGTACATGATATCTTGTTTCTCTAAAGTATCAAATATATTGAAACAACCTCAAAGTGGGACCAGGGAAGTAATATTGTTATTGAGAAGTCCACACATCAAGTCTCCAGCAACTAGCTGGTTTACTCTTACATAATACTAATAGTGAAGTCTCAGGCTCTCAGCTGTACATGTGTAGGTTTCAACGGCCTCTTCTTTCATTATATAATAGGAGTAATAATAGTGGAAGAAGCAGAGTAGTAGTACACAAATGTCTAAGGGAACCTATCTGCTACAATATTTTACATTAATCCTCCTCATCTTTCTGCATACATGCAATGCTAGGAAGACCAAACACGACCACTGTCCCCCTTCTGCTTGTGGCCATATCCGTAACATAAGCTACCCTTTTCGCTTAAACACCGATCCAGAATATTGCGGAAATGAATTAGCTTGTGAAGGTAACCAAACGGTTATACGGTTATTCTCCAAGAAGTTGCACGTTCAAGACATCGACTATGATAATCGGACAATTCACCTGGTAGATCCAACTTTACAAACACAAGATCTGTGCTCTTTGAGACCTCAGCTTCCATTCCACCAATACAATACATTCTTTGGCTCATATTATTATACTAAAAACGTAGCAGAGCCCATTTTCATGTTCAACAGTCCATTTGCTGTTAATAATTCTTCGACATTTGTGGAAATTAGTGGGTGCAAATTAAGCAGATACACTTATTTAAGGATTGGAGAAATGAATGCCTCTGAAGTCAGCGATGGATGCAGAGTGGAATTTATAGGCCTGACCTCTTGGCCTAATATCAAAGATGACAAAAACGTCTCCCTTTCTGATGTTCATCAAGCAATCCTCTATGGCTTTGAGCTCCGTTATTATACGTATAATTGGGGTATTACACGAAGGATTGGTAAGGACTACATGTTTGTTTACTTAGCTTCTTCAATTATTACTATTATATATATGCTTCTCAATTACACATTCTTTTCCATCCTCGTTAAGTGAAATATTAGCAAAACCATGGATTCACTCACTACAATTTCATTTCTTCATGTCTTTGTAGGTCTTATAGATGTTATTGAAGAGATTCAATGTGAGGACTCAAACTTTTCTCTACATATATATTTAATTCTCCGTTGATCTCTCATTCTAAATCTGCTCATTTTTGCACTTTAATCTAACCAGATATATTCAGTTGGACGCCACCTAAATTATTCACGAGTAAGCTCCTATATATCCCCTTTAGCAAGCTGTATGCTATTTGGCTGGACACAGATTAGCATTCCGTTGATCTTAATTTTTGTGAAAATAATCATGTCTTTAAATGGACTCTCTGGCATATATATGCATCTAACACAGGTAAGCACGACACAAAAATTCAAAAATAGAACAACTTGAAATATAATTGTATTGTTAGTAAAGCTGTTAATAGCAATCTGAATTTGTGAAAATTAATTTCTTCGAATCCTAGATACTTCAAAATAGTGTTGTTTACAAAGTTGTTATTAGCAATATTTGTGAAAACACTTATCTAGAAAACTGAAAAATAATAAGTATTACCTTGATTGATTACACTGACTTTCCTCTAATTTGACAAGTTTATACAACTAAAGTTTAAATTTTTTGCATATATATATACAATCATAATTTCTGAGAAGAATAAAATAGTTCACATTAGAAAAAGACCTTTCTATTTCCTTATCATCTCTATTGTTTGTTGGCTTAAGAGGAAGTTACTTTGTATGACTTCTCAAACGTGCAGGGTACTTGGTAGCAAAATTTGTGATCGGCCTTCCATTCATAATTGCATTTCTGGTGTTCAAATTCAAAAGGAGGCATTTGTCAATGTACGATACGATTGAAGGCTTTTTGCAAACACAAAACAATTTCATGCCAATCAGATATAATTACTCCCACATTAAGAGAATGACCAAAGGGTTCAAAGAGAAATTAGGTGAGGGAGGCTACGGCAGTGTATACAAAGGAAAGCTTCGAAGTGGAAGGGATGTAGCAGTGAAGATGTTGAGCAAGCCTAAAGCTGGTGGTCAGGATTTCATGAATGAAGTAGCTACCATTGGAAGGATCCATCATGTCAATGTAGTCGGGCTCGTGGGGTATTGTGTTGAGGGAACAAAGCGTGCTCTTGTATACGACTTCATGCCCAATGGATCACTCGACAAGTACATCAGCACCAGTCAAGAAGAAAGTCCTCTGTTGAGTTGGCAGAGGAAGTATGACATAATTCTTGGAGTGGCTCGAGGAATTGAGTATTTGCATCGAGGCTGTGATGTACGGATTTTGCATTTTGACATCAAGCCACACAACATTCTTTTGGATGAGAATTTCATTCCAAAGATTTCTGACTTTGGGCTTGCGAAATTATATCCAACAGATAATAGCATTGTGACACTCACAGCTGCTTGTGGAACGATTGGATATGTTGCTCCAGAGTTGATCAGCAGAAGCATTGGAGCGATCTCTTACAAAGCTGATGTTTACAGCTTCGGAATGCTGCTAATGGAAATGCTCGACTTGAAGAGAAATGTAGTTGCAAATGAAGAAAATTCTAGCCAGTATTTTCCTTCTTGGGTTTATGACAAGTTCAACAAGGGGAAGGAGATAGTGGTGGATGAAGAAGCGAATGATGATGAAAAGAAGATGGCAAGAAAGATGAGTTTAGTTGCACTATGGTGCATACAAATAAATCCGGTACAACGCCCTTCAATGAGTAAAGTAGTGTTGACACCCAATTTTGGCCCTCCTTTTCCCATAATTAATTTTTAGATGCTTCTTAGTCCCGAGGACTTTTCCAAAATAATTTTCTTATTTTCTATATTAATTTTTTATAAATTTTGGCACCAATAATCATTTTTTAAAATAATTTCCTTTACTTTTTATAATAATAATTACTAAAAATATTGTATCTTATAAAATCACCCCAAAAATATTTTATAATTCATTCTTTTTAACAAGATATCGGTATAGTAACTTTTATTTCAAAATGAAATTTTGTCGTATCGCTATAGTATTTCCTAAATACAGTTCTATCAATTGAGGATTGCGATTACGCGTATCAAAATTATTTCTTAGTCGACTATATACGTATTGAAAATTAATTGGGATGAAAGAAGCATCGTTTAATTAATTTAGTGAGAAAACGACTAGGGAAAATTATTTCTTTTTCTACAAACTAATTCATTTACCAAATTTTGGGCCAAACCCTTATTTGTTTCAGCCCAAAAATTACTAACCTAGCCCAATTTCTCCTAACCACTACCCAATTCCCCTGACCCGGCCCAATTTCCCCACCAGCCCAAACTCTCCACTAAACACACCCCAGACCCCCCTTTTCTCTCCACTTCGTTCCAAACCAAACAAACCTCTCTCTCACTCCCCTTCAGAAACCAAGCAGACCCCCCCCAAACCCTGCTGCCCCATCGCTTCACCACCAAAGACCCGCCGGTTTTTGCTTCGTACCGGCGGGTAAACGGCAGCGGTGCCCTCTCCGTCACCTCGTTTGTCTTTTCCCCTTTTTCGGAGGTTTTACAACCTCGAAAAAGACCACCACCGCCAGACCACCGGATAATGGCAAAATCCGGTGGTCTTCACCCTTCTCTCCTCTACTCCTCCACTTTATAGCCATCCCCTCACCTTTTTGTCATCTCAAGAGACAGAGCTGAAAAAGCTTTCCCTGCCGCCGGCTACAAACCTCGGAAAAGAGGAGAACCAGCAGCTGCCCGACGGTTGCAACCTTAGTCCGACGGGTCCGAGCTCTACACCTCCGACCCGTCACTTTCTCTTTCAAATCAACCTAAAAAGGTAGCCATCTTTTTCTTTTTCCTCTGGTCTTCATCATTTTTCTTTTGAGCTTGGCTTTCCAAGAATTCAAATTTTGAATTCTTGGAAAGAACCGTTGGAGCCCTCAATTTTCGGCTATAAAAGGACGAAAAAAGAACAGATTTAGGATCCCATTTTTTGAAAGGAGAAGACATAGAAAAATTATCACAAAAACATCTCACAAAAATTGTTCTTTGATTATTGGCTGCCGGTCTTCCTTTTTCCGCTTCGTTTGCTATTCGGATAACCGGAGTCGGGGTCGGAAGTCGCTAGTTTGAAACTCAACACTTGACGGCCTCAATCGCTGCCCAACACAAGAGCTGGAGTTCTCACTTGAAACTCAACCTCGGCCCAATATGTTTTTGGGTCGAACAGCTATTAGGAATCATCGCAATGCTCGGAGTCACCCATTAGGAGACTAGTTCCTCCAAAGGAACTTAACATAATTAGTTCCTTTATTTATTGCTTTCTTTTATGCTTACTTTAAATGTTTTAACTAACTTTGTATATTTGGATATGTGTTTTTCTTTGTGTTTTGATTAACGTTTATTCTTTGGCTTATAGTTTCGTGGGTTATCTTTATTTAGTTTAAAAATTTCGAAAGTAAGTTTCCTTCACTCTTTCAGTTTAGGCAAAAGTTTCGAATTTCCCTTTTTAAATACTTTAAAATTAGTGGTTAAACACTTTCAAAAAATAGTAATAATAAATAGTGAATAGTGCAGATTTTTTAGGATTAATTAATGTTAGGCTTGTTTCAAGAAAAAACTTGTTCCAAATAACTCGCGGTAGATTTTCAAAAAAATATTAAGTAGCGATTCAATATATTTCAAACAAATATTTAGTCATTCTTAGGCTTTAAACTATAGAATGCTTATCTAATTTAGGTAAGTCTCCTTTATATATATTAATAATTTATGTATTCTCTTATTTTAACCCCAATATTCTACAACTATTTTTGCTATATTCTATATATATATATATATATTTTGAGATTTTCAGATTTTTTAAGGCCTCAAAACGCAAGGTATATATATGTCATATGCTATCTACTACAAGGTATATATATATTTATATTTTTACTTACTCATTCTTCCCACTTAAATTACACATATATTATTTTTATCACAATTACATTTACGTACATAATACTTTCTTTCATATTCAATGCATGTTCATTTTTACCTTATGAATAAAAGTCTCCTTTACATGAAAACAAATAATTTTCGTTCTCTACTCAAGTCTTCAAATTATTCTTTTACATGAAATACATTTACCAAAACAAATATGATTTTTCTCTTATAGCTTTTTCTCTATTACCGGTATACCTATTTCCTACATTTTTTTTACTTGTCCAAATTCTTTAAAATAATAAACTTTTTCATATGATTCCTTGTATTTTAAACATACATACATCACCTTTACTTTCTTTTAATAAACATGTCATAAACTTTTCCCAAAACTCTAAAACCATATATATTTCTTACTTTACAAAAAGTATATTTGTATAAATAACATTCTCATTTCTTTTACATAGCCCTTTTTAAGTATATATTCTTATGAATCATAAAGTTCGGCATACTTTAATTATAATTACGATAAAAGTATTGCTATTAAACTTTCATATATTTTGACATATACGTACATATGTTTCATCTTTTTACCATAAGTATATTTTATATTTTTTGCCTATTGTAGTGGCATGTGTCATATACTTTGAGTTTTTCTTTAAATTAATAAACCATGTTTTTATCACCTTTTAGCAAATAATGAGCAAATAATTTTCCAAATATTGTTTTCTAAACTGAGTTTAAGGACTATCTTCGGATAGGCTCTGAAGGGTGCCTAACACCTTCCCTTCGAGTAACCAAAACACTTACTCAGAATCTCAAACGTTTCGCAGACTAAAAACAGAGTTTTACATACAAAATGGTTTCCTAAGTTTCCTAAAATTTAGGTGGCGACTCTAAACCCTTTTCCAAAACAAAGGCAGAAAGAGCCGGATGTTGCAAGCATATTTTGGCCAGTCCGAAATAGGGCGCGACAGAATGGCGACTCTGCTGGGGATGTTTAACTTATGTTTTTACCTTAGCATGCTTAGTTTATGAATATTATTTGGAATATTTGTTTATTTGCAGTACATTATTTGCTTTATTTATATCATTCTTTGTTTGAAAGGACGCAAGCCAAATCCAAACTTGCGCTCTTTGTTTGATTGATAAACACTACTTGTTACTGCTTTCTCACTTGCATTTCTCTATCGAGTCTTTTGCCGTACACATTTCACACACTGTGGTACACGCGGAGGGTTTTATGCCCTCCCAAACCTTCTTTTGGATTCTTTAGTTTCAGAGTCGGTGCAATTAGGTTAGTGTGCCGTCTCGCAGTTATTCAAGTCCACTCTCAAATCTAGGAAAATATTCTTATTCTAGAAACAGGTCATGTTGCATAGCCTTAGGCAGGACGATCCCGGGGATTGACACTGCATTTAGGGAACCACCCTTATTGTCAACAGGTTTTTCATAAAACCCAACGACATATACTTTGTGTGTGATTGATGTAAATGATACAAACTAAAACACATAATGGATTTGGGATAAACAAACTTATCATACCCTTTACCCTTCTTTCAGATGAATATCAACCAAAACTTGCCCAACATCCAAATGATTTTCTCAGCTCCCCATGACCTACAACGCTGGTGGAACAACATCGGGACTCTATATGGACACGAGATTTCCAAACACCTGGGATCTCTCACTGAGCTGTTGGACGTCCAAGCCAATGAAATGCTAACAAAATCGCTGATTGAATTTTGGAACCCAACCACCGCGACATTTCAATTCTTTGACTTTGAAATCACGCCTACCTTGGAAGAGGTCAGTAGCCTAACAGATCTGGCGCTCGAAGGAAGAGAACCAGTATTGCCCTCAACCATGTCTGGAAGAAAATTTCTACACGCTTTGGGTCTAAAAGCCTTCCCGGCCCTTAGGAATGTAGAAAATGGATGTGTAGGTTTGAACTATCTCTTTCAGAGGTTTGGACGCCAAGAAAGCTATGATGGTTATCGACAGGAATTTGCTTGTAGCAGAGCAGAATGGGAAAGAATCCGACCTGTGGCTTTTGCGCTCGCTTTCTTAGGGATCATGGTCTTTCCTAAGAAGATAGGCCGCATCAATATAAATTTGATGCCAGTAGTCCTTGCCCTGTGCAACGGCTCCAAAAAGTTAACATTGGTACCAATGCTTTTAGCAGAATTATTCAGAGCTTTGTCCTCCTGCTCAAGAGGATATGATTGCTTTGGCGGATGCAATTTGCTACTACAAATTTGGGCCGTAGAGCATTTCTTCCAAAAAGAACAAGCCAACGGTAACTTGGAAGGAGTCTGCGACAAGATGCAAAGCCACGAGCGTAGGTTAAAATTTTGGAATGCACCGACAGGACGAGAAGGATGGCGGGCCTATCTAACGCATCTCACAGGAGATGCCATCCAATGGAAGCTCCCTTGGATCACTGGAAGAGCATTATTGAGGAGATATACCAGCTATTTTATTGAGTTGATCGGGTTAGAAGGGATCCAACCATACGCTCCACTTAGAGTTCTGCGCCAATTCGGCCTCAATCAGGAGGTTCCTTTGTGGTCCCACATAGAACCTGCGGAGGTCGCTTACGGAAGAGAAATACCTTCGGCCAGGATTAGAAGACTGCAGGAATCATGGATGAATATAATATCCACAGATATCGGGCAAACAAATTGGTGCACCTTGGAATATTATGCGTGGAAGGTAGAGGGAGGTCCCATAATGCGGCCAAGCTGGGAAAGGATCCCTGGTTTTATCGACTATGACATGGTGACTCAAGTCTCCAGGGAAATAATACCTCACATGTATCTCACCGCCTCCATGCGTGAACAGATTATTCCGGGCTCAGTTAAAGATGAGATAACCTCGGACAGTCAGGATGATATAAGAGAAAATCTAGAGGAAGAACTTGAAGATCAATCGGAGTACAGATCATTAGTGTTCCTGGAAGAAGATGATCCGGATTATCAGGAATGGCAGTTGAGAGAATGGGATCTCGGAGAATACCACCCAGGGCCTTATTTGGACATATATGATGATAGTGATGACGGTCCTACATGGCCCTAGGTTATCCTTTCCCATTGTACCCCTTTCATATTCCCTAAAGGTGCCTCATGGCCCATCCCTTTGTACGCCCTAGTGGCCACCCCATGTTTTTTCATTTTTCAGGCTCCCATCAGCCTATCTATTGTAAGCTTTCAAAACCACATTTTGCTTAATGAAAAGTCATGTTTATCTCAAATCCTAAAGGTGTTCAAAGTGGATCATTTATTATCAAATTGTATGCAGCGTAAGCCTACCTCTGGCAAAACGAGGCTCCATATTAGGACGCGTTTTTGTGTGAATATCGCCAACTTGGCGTATATATTTGTTATATATTCCAACATTTCCCAAACTAACATAGTTTCCTTTTTCTTTCCTTTCTTTTCTTTATGTTTATTATCAACCCCCCAAGAAAGTTGATTTGTGTCGATTTGCAAACTGGCGGAATCGCAATACAACCTCCGATCTAAAGGGAAAATGAGCGAAGAATCTAACAACGCCTCGATGGTACCAGTAGATGGCGCCGAAAGTTCTCGAAAACCGATGGATACTCAAAACGACGAAAAAATGGCCAACATGGCACAAGAGATTGAGATCTTGAAAGAAGAACTACGCCAAGTGCGGGATTTGACTAAGCTTACAGCTGCTACCTTCCCCGCTCAATTCCAATTTCCAAGTGCCGAGTTGCGGCCGGTCACTCCCGCTGACTTAACAAACGCGCCTAAGCAAACACCACCTGTTCCCACTTATGCTCAAGATCTACTTGCTCGTCCGCCCGCTGCTAGGGCTGCACCTAATCTTTCCTCGCCTACGCAGAACTTCACTGTTCCAATTCACCCAACAATGCAGCATATACCGGAGGCACATGTCACTTGTGAAATGCCTGTTCCACTGGTATATGCTACTGAAGCTCCTACTTTCGCAACATCCACGGCTGTCAAAGTACCATACGAAGTCGGTCAGTACGTAGGATTGGAGAGGGATGTCCGGTCAAATGAAGAGAGGTCGATAGCAGCTCAACTTGAAAGCTTGAAAAGGGCTTTTAAAAGCATGCAAGTCACCAGGGGAACCGAAAGTCTGGACTATGATGACCTATGCATCCACCCAGACATCGATATGCCGGTCGGGTACAAACCACCAAAATTTGATGTATTCGATGGGAAGGGCGATCCCCACGCACACCTGAGAGCCTATTGCGACAAGCTGGTCGGCGCAGGAAGGAACGAGAAATTGAGGATGAAACTGTTCATTCGAAGTCTGTCGGGAGAAGCTCTGACTTGGTACACTCGCCAAGACCCCCGCAAATGGCGTGATTGGCAAGAAATGGCCGAAGATTTCATGAGTCGCTTCAGGTTTAATACCGAAATCACTCCGGACAGATTCTCACTTGTTAACATACAAAAGAAGCCATCTGAATCATTTCAAGAATATTCATGGAGATGGAGGACTGAGGCTGCTCGGATCCAGCCCCCACTTGACGAAAATGAACTCTCTAAGTACTTTATCCGAGCTTAGGAAGGCGTCTACTTCGACAAGATGATGTCAATGATGGGCCAGAAGTTCGCTGACTTGGTCAAGATGGGAGACTTTATTGAGGAAGGTATTAAGTCCGGAAAAATTCAGTCTATGGTCGCACTGCAAGCCGCAAGCAAGGCCATACAGTCGGGTTCCATTGGTAGTATCAAGAAGAAGAAGGAAGACGTCTCAGCCGTCACACCTTACTACCAGCACGGAGGACCATCCCACCGATACCCTAACAACTCCCAAATTCTCACACATGTTCCAGTATATAGTACCCAGCCACAGTATAACCCACCTCGAGCGCCAGCATACCAAAATCCACCAAAGCCGTATGCCCCTGTCCAAGCTCCGGTTCACCAAAATAGACCAACATATGCACCAAGACCACGTCCTAATCTTGAAGCCAGAAATACCCGCACCTACACTCCTATTGCCGAGCCTTTGGCTCAATTGTTTGAAAGGTTGAGGGTAATAGGTTTGTTGCAGCCGATTGAGGGAAGAATACCTGATCCGATACCACGAGGCTTCAATGGAAATAAGCGATGTGCATACCACTCGGGAATCCAAGGACATGACACGGAGGAGTGTTTTGGGTTGAAGAACCAGATCGCGTCTCTTATCAGGAAGGGAGTAATCAAATGCACCGATACTCCTCCAAATGTGAACAACAATCCTCTACCAGATCATGAGAATCAAGGAGTCAACATGATTACCCTAGAAGAAGAGTATGACCTGGAAGGGAATATCGTACCTATCTGGGGCATAGAAGAAGTTGCCGCCACATCTCCAGCGCAACCTTTTATCACAGTTCAGCTGAGAGAGCCTTTGACTATTCAAACCTACCTGCCGAGAGTTGTGGTAACAACCATAGCCGCTGGAAAACCTGACTATGACACTAAAGCAGTCCCATGGGACTATCGGACGGAAGCCAAGGGCAAGATGATAGACGCTGCTGTGGCTCACGGAATGACCAGGTCGGGAAGGTGTTATACCCCGGAGGATCTAAATCGAGGGGTTCCCGGGAAAGAACAAAATCCAAAGAAGAATGTTACTGATGCAGAAGCCACAGAATTTTGGAAGAAGATGCAGTCTAAAGGTTACTCAATCGAGGAACAACTAATGAAGACACCAGCCCAAATTCCATTATGTCCTTGCTAATGAGTTCTGAAGCCCATAGGAATGCTTTGGTACAAGTTCTGAGCGGAGTTAGCGTACCAAAAGAAACTACAAGTGA